>CM070075.1:57888126-58636143 GCA_036250285.1 Pyrocoelia pectoralis | reverse complement strand
TTTCATTAAGTACCCGGGATGATTTTATGACGAGTAATTTCGAAAGTTTCAAGACTATTGAGGAGCGGGTCTTTCTTACATTAATTTAAAATACGAAAATCATTTTTTGAATCAAAGGCGTGCCCGGTAGTTAAGATATGTTCCGCCAGAGCATATTTTTGATCGGAATTATTGTTTTTTATGGCATTAACATGTCCTTTGAATCTCGCAATAAAAGATCTTTCTGTCTGTCCTATGTAAAATGAGTTACAAGAATTACAGTTTAGCTGATACACGCCGGAGGCGTCGAGAGAATTGGGACTGTCTTTGTTTCTGCGACGTGTATCAGCTGAACTGTAATTCTTCTAACTCTTTTTACATAGGACAGACAGAAAGATCTTTTATTGTGAGATTCAAAGAATCTCTTACCGTTTGGGATCATCAAATCTCTGTGCATATTGTCATTTGATATGGATCGATTTGCCTTCATTTATTCTAATTCCCCACCTTCTAATTCATGTATTTATACTGTTGCTTGCTTTTTTAGTTTTCTGGCTACTTCCTCGCTGTTGTCTCCAACTGCAAGAATTGCTGTGTCATCCGCGAATGTTGCTGTCTTCAGTTCTTGGTATATCAAGTAGAGATTTGGCCCTAATACACTTCCCTGGGGTACGACAGCTTTTATTTCATTCATATCAGAATATACATTTTCTTGTTTTACCCTAAACATCCTTCCAGTTATATAGGATTTCAATATCTCTATGAATTCTTTTGCGAAGATTGTTTCTAATTTATGAATTAATCCCTCATGCCGGACCTTGTCGCAGGCTTTGGATACGTCTAAAAACGACGTTGAGCATACCTTTTTTTCCTCATATACCCTTTTATGATATCCGTAATTCTGTGCACCTAATCTATCGTCGAGTGTTATTGCCTGGTGTTCAGGAATCAGATCGTTTCTTTCAATTATGGGTTTTAATCTTTTCAACAGCAGTTTTTCAAATACTTTTGCTATAATTGGCAACAATGATATAACTTCATTTTCTGGTTTGCCTGGTTTGAGTATCATAATGATTTCTGCCACTTTCCAAATGTACGGGAAATACTTTAGTCTGAACGCTGCGTTAATGGGATTGGTAAGTTTTACCATTTCCTTTCTAGGTAATTGTTTAAGTACTACTGTGGTTATTAGATCGTATCCGGTGCTTTTTTCGAACTAATATTTTTCTTAATTTCTTTGGCAACTTCGCTCGGAGTTGTGAGTCCTTTGGTTCCCTACGGAGATCTACATCTTCGATGCCTCATTTGGGTGAAACGTTTCCTCCAAATGTATTACAAAAGCTTCGGCTTTTTGTTGATTGTTTTTGACCCATCTACCATCTGCGGTTCTTATTGGCGCAATGTGCACAATCTGCCTTCGTAATTGTTTTGTGGCTTTCACGCAGTTAACGCACATCGGTTTCTCGCATCGCTGTTTTGTGCATTCCCCAGTTCGATGATTCCCTGGGCATTTAACGCTTCTGGGTTCACGAGCACAAAACTTTGTGCGTGCCCATACAGTTGACTTCTATAAAAAGAGTGTTGAAGTCAATATTATTGAAATGGAAAGTACCCAAATCCAGCCCCAAATATATTACCTCTTAGGCAAACAGATGTTAATTAGCCTTCTAATTATTTTACCATAAATGATAATATTCTTTAACGTTGAAAAGTATTTTTTTTTTCAAGATAGGAAGTACCGGTGAAAATGAAAACAAAATTATGAAAAAATGTTAATCTCTACGTGCAATACACAAATATAAAAAAGACTACAGAATATGGTGAAATTGATAATTTCTATCTATACAACTCAAAACGTTATTTAAACGTATGTATAGAGTATAGTATGTACTTTTCCGTGGACATGGCATATGTGCTTATTTGAAAAATGCTATTTTAATTGACGTTTAATATTCCGTCTATGCCCTTAAAGGAAGGCAATCTTTATCAGGCTAAAATGGCGCTAATCGCACCAGTGCAGTATAATTATAGAAGTAGGTACGAGTTGAAAATTTTAAATACTTCATTTGTACGAAAAGCGTTTCCATTTTATTCTAATAAATTCTTCTATTTGCAGTGCGGTATTACGATATTCTAGCGACTCCTTATATTTGCAGATAGATTAAAATCAATGAAAACTGAAAAATTTCAATAGAAATACAAAAAATGGTTTATGAAAAGTAGGTATCATTCTTGCCAAATCTCTGTTAATACACGAATACCGCGACGATAAAACGACGAAACCGTTCATCCAAACAACTAAAACATTTTCTTCTTCGAAATTCGCCTAATATTTCCCAGCCGAGTCGTGCAGTAGCAGACCCCATTTCAGCGTTTCTATGATGGACGATGGAAGTGCGATGGCACAGAGCGTTGTCGTGCTGCAATATCACTTCTTCGAATATCCCCTCCCATTCCGGTAGTTTAGTCGAGAAATGTACCTATGGTTCAAATTGATCAGATGTTGCCGGTAGCCGGGATGGGACTAGTGGCCGCGGCCGACCGGCCGCAGCCGATTGGCCGCCGAGACAACTGGCCGCCGGGACAACTGGCCGCTGGGACAACTGGCCGCCGGGACAACTGGCCGCCGGGACAACTGGCCGCCGGGACAACTGGCCGCCGGGACAACTGGCCGCCGGGACAACTGGCCGCCGAGAGGACTGGCCGCGAGACAAGTAGCTGCCGGGACAAGTGGTCGACGCGTCGCTGCCAGTACATTGACTTAAAATAAATAAATGGCTAGTTTCATTTATTGAAAACAAACAAACTGATAGGGAAGTCGGTTAGGGACTATTCGCTGCCGCGGTGCCGAGTCGCTTTCGCCGATTCGCCGTCACCGTTTCGCCGTGGAGACAGTTAGCCGTTGGTCAAATTCGCTGTAGGGGCGATTCGGCGTTGGAAGATGATTTAGAAGTATTCATCAAAATAATTTACTCTTAGTAAATTTAGGTTCAGTATATTTTTTTCAATTGATTCAAAAACGAGAATATGATACTAAACAGCTAGCATTTGAAACTTAAAAAAAATGCCAACCTAAGCGTATATTGCCACTCAGGCGCTTAGGTTAGAGGTAGGTTTAGTATTTTTTTTTCAATTGATACAAAAAGTGAATATTATGATACTAAACAGTATGTGAAACTTAAAAAAAATGCCAACCTAAACGTATATTGTCATTCAGGCGCTTAGGTTAGAGGTAGGTTTAGTATAGTTTTTTCCAATTGATAACAGTCCCTCAAGATTAAAAGTTATTTTCGATTTTCGATTTGTATGGCGAATCGTTCCTACGGCGAATTTAGCCAACGGCCAATTGTCCCGACGGCGGAACGGCGACGGCGGAACGGCGACGGCGAAACGACGACAGCGAATAGGCCTAGACCCTTTTTAGAAGCAGTGGACCGCGGCCACTTGTCTCGCGGTCAGTTGTCCTGTCGGTCACTTGCCTCGCGGCCAAGGCCACTTGTCCCGCGGCCAGTTGTACTAGACCGGCCAGTAGCGATGCCCATTGAAAGTTTCGTTAGGTTCAGCAGCTTATAGTAAACGTTTCCTTTCTGGTCCCAACAAATGCAGAGCTTTGTTTCCTTTTCGAAGCGGTGTGACCGTGCAGTCGATGTTAATGCCTCGCCAGGTGTAAACCACGTTTTTTTACGTTTGGGTTTCTCGAAATATATTCACTTCCCATATCCAGTAACAATTTGATGCAGGAAACTCTTCCTTTCATGCCGTTAAAGTAACATTTCGGAAGTGTCGCCTTGATTTTCCATTTGTCTCTCAGTCATGGCACCCATTGTCCTTCCTTTTGAATATGTCCTACAGCATAATATAAACGTTTGAAAATACTTTGTAACGCTTTTGCAAGTTGATCTTGTGTTTGTGCATCATCTTCATCCATTGTCGCTTGCAGATCGGCGTTCGTAATAGTTTTTGGTCTTCCGGAGCGTTCCTTGGCGTCAGTGTTAAAATCGTCACTTTCGAAGCGTTTAAATCTTCACAGGTACTTTTTGATAGTACATGTTCACCACGGGCCTCCTCAACGATTAAAGCCGCTTCGCCTTCCAGCATCCTCAGGTTCATCTCACGTGTGGGATGGCTTGAGTGACGTTGCGGAGTCGGACAACTCTAGTCAGGGAGGTGTAAAAAAGGCCCAACAAGTACGCGAGGACTGTGTCCATCCTCCTATCGTAATCCAGATCCAGATCCAGGCTCCCTCAACCACACGACGTGCTTCAATTGCATTTTCCTACAGAGTACAAAATTCGGTTTATAATATTTACCGTTGTGCAAAAAATGACGAAATACCAATGATAGAAATCATAACACGTTTTTTTCATTTTCCCTTTAAATATCCAGTAATATTGAAAACACAATATTGTTATCTTACTGATAAATAAATATTGACTTTATATTCTATAGTAATATTTACTAAATATTACTTTCTATGCTATATTGCTTTCAATATTTAGTAATATTGTACACGCAGTATTGGTACATTATTGAGTGTACCACATTTACATTTAGCAGCAATATACTAAATATTGTATTTCCAATATTTGTATAATATTACAAGAATATATTCACTCAATATTAGCTGCAGTTCGAAAATTTTACCCCAATCTCTCTATATTGGGCCAACATTTCACCAAGCCAATAAACGGTGCTACATTGGATATTGTAACTAATAAACTAAGTATCAATTTTATTTAATGTCACGATTACCTCAAAATGAGGGCTCTTCCCTACAGTACCTCTGGGTACCTAGATTTAATTTCAACTGACAGACAGACAGACCGTTTTCGAGATGTTTTTCCAGTGTCACCGGAAATCAAACACTCTTTTCTTCACGATTTCGGTGAACTTCGCACACCACTCTCGCCTATTTGTTTTATCGGTCAACTATCCTTCAAGGAATTATTTACGCGTTATGAACAACCATTTACTCGCACTTTCCGTCCAATATTGTACAATTTTTATAATCATTATCCATTTTAAGTTTCACCATTATTCATCCATAAGAATTTGTATACGATTTCTTTTAAGAATTCGTATGACCATCCATAAAGCTCATTGCTTTGCGAACTCAAAAATTATTTTGAGATCAATTTTGGAATGAAATAATAAAGTACCTTCATTCATTTTTCAAACATTATTGAAAATCTAACAAGCAATATAGCGCAGATATTGCTCCAATGTTTGTTAAATACAGTTCTTTGTCCTAGTTTATCCCCGATGTCCTCTTTACGTTCTTATTGCCATTTCCTGAAGTTGAGAATTTGACACATCCAAAACGATGATGCATTCCCACCTTGTAATGTTTTTATTGTTGTACTTATTCTCTAATTGATTTAAATTTTACCTTGTCGATAAAATTAAACGATTATAGTTATTCAATACAGAGTGAGTATAAAGTAAGGAACCGCTATTATATTGTCGTTATTAGAAATTTTACAAAAAAACAATTTATACAAAAGTTGTTCAGGATATCCTGGTCGACATAACTGAAACAAAATATTTTATTTTGGTTCAACTGTTTATTAGCTATGACGTCATCCGACTTTTTTTTAAACACGAACCCTAACTTTTTTTTCATCTATTCGATGGAGTATAAACCCCTCTTTTCAGTAAATAAAAATATCATGGGGGTTACATTACATTTTTTTTGATAAAATGCCGTTTAAAGCCTAAAGGTAAGAGAGCCGTGGAAACAAATAAAATAAACAAACAAAAGTTACGATTGACAGAACGCACGTATTACGACTTATCAGTGACAGTGAGTGTGAATTAAAAAAAATTATGGCACATTTAACTGAAATTTTGAATTTTGATCATGATTGGGGTCGGTAGCAGCATGGCAGGAGAAGATCCCATGTAGAGGTCTGTGGTTTATTTAACGCGGAACATCCAAATCGTAAACCCATTACGCGGTCTACTGTCACGAAAATACATTTAAAATTTACAAAGCATGATACTGTTGAAGATTTACCGAAAAGTGGCTATCTTACCTTTAGGCTTTAAACGGCATTTTATCAAAAAAATTGTAATGTAACCCCCATGATATTTTTATTTACTGAAAAGAGGGCTTTATACTCCATCGAATAGATGAAAAAAAAGTTAAGGTTCGTATTTAAAAAAAAGTCGGATGACGTCATAGCTAATAAACAGTTGAACCAAAATAAAATATTTTGTTTCAGTTATGTCGACCAGAATATCCTAAACAACTTTTGTATAAACTGTTTTTTTGTAAAATTTCTAATAACGACAATATAATAGCGGTTCCTTACTTTATACTCACCCTGTATACAAAGTAACTGAAAATATGTAGAATGAACCTAAGTATCAAGTACATTAACTTTACCTTAGTATTTTACAATAATTTCATTTCTTAGAACGAATACTATTATCAATATTTTACCGTCCAAAAAGGTGTTATTGTAATAAAAACAAGCAAAGAAACACATTCTTTGTTAGTTCAAATATACTTAAACTTGAAATTTATTAAATCGATATAAAGTTAGTTGACAAGCTAGTCGTGTAGTAAAAATCATTAGTAGTACAAGTAAATTGCTCTTACATGTCCATCCTGCACATCGATCATTTCGTTCTTATCCCGCTGTAAATATTATGATAAACTTTTATTCGGAATCTTGGCAGCTGTGGTTAAATTGAGATTGGTTGGGTAGGACTGCCACAATTACCTAAATTAATAACCCTAAATTTTAAGTAATCAGATGATGTAATTACATTAAGGTAATGAAAATTCTTTGTTTAGATTTCTTAAAGCGCTGCTAATCATTCTGTGATATTAAATGACTCTTATATTAAAAAAATACGTGCCCTTAAATTCAATAAAGATAAGTTTCATTCGTACACTAAGTTTTAAAAATACCTACCTCTGAATTGAATGTAATTTATATAATTATGACAAATATTTCGTACGGCACTAACCGTGAATATTTTCGATTGATTGCAGTAATTTTAAACAACTATGTAAACAATTTCGATACGTAAAGTACGTAGTTTAGGAACAGGGGTATTAAAATTGTAATATTTATCCCTTTATATATACCCATAAATTTCGAACATTAATTAACCGAAACCTAAGCCATAAATACTTGAGGTTGCGTTGATAGAAAAGTTGATGGTGACAATTCACGCAATGTTCTGGAAACTTTTATTTCCTTATTTTCTACAAACTTTGTTAATATAATACTGTTACTAATACTAATTCAAAGAAAAAGATGTCACACGACCAAATTTAGTGTAAGACGTACTTATAGTAAAAAGTAAATAAATCAAAAGTTCAATAATACAATATACTAAAACTACCTTAGACAAATTAATAAATGTGTAATAAAAATGTAATGATCCTAAACATTTAATGGCACTGCGATAACCATAACGATCAGCTATAAACATTTTCAATCATAGATCAAGAAAAACTATTAGTTGCTGTTTCGATACTTTGTTTATTGATAGGTTCATTCGTCTATTCATGTATTTATTGCAAGATTGTGAGACGTATGAATTGTAAAGTAACGGATTCTTTTACCCCGCCCAGTCAAAAGAGAACGAGAAGTGAAACTACTCCCTTCCCACAAGAGAATATGGGTACCATTACAGTTAGTCGAAAAGGTCTAAAGCGCATACTGGATTAGTAGTAAATTGGATTACCATGAAGCTTGATAATGTTGCTACCAGGTTCAGACCAAAAGTATTGCGAGATGAGAAGTTAAAAAATCGAATTGAACTGCTAGAGGATCAGGTTGCAGGTTTGTCGGGGGAGGTAAATGAATTGAGAGAGTGAAGGAGCTGAGATTAATTGAACAAAAGGGGCGAGCGAGACAAAATACCTCGATCTTTTGAGGTATCAAGCATTGACGCCTGTGTTCCGGTCATAAAATTATTCTGTAGAAATTTGCTTGGAATGCAGGACGGCGTTCGTGTTAATCGTGCTCATCTATTCCGGGGGATGATCTGGCAGCAATATTACAAAATACTTATAACATGAAAAATAGGTACTTAATTTACATTGACAAAGATTCACAAAAGAGGTTAGGATAAAAAGGGCTAAACTTAGAAAGGTGATAAAGTATATTGGAGAGCAGATTCAAAAAGGTAATTTTGATTCGTTGAATATTGAGTCTATAAGATAAACTTGGCGGAATAGATAGGCCTTGATGTGCAAAGATGGAGGATTATACAAGGATTGGAATATTCGTCTGGATCCGAACAGATTAAAAGACGTTCATCGTGCTAGGGACTCTCACATGCTTAGGGGAAGTGGCGGGGGTGGTAGTGATAGTGTTAGTGGGATCGGGTAGCAAGCTAGCGCATAGGAAAACGAGGGGTGGTGAGGGAGTAGGGGAAAGGACTTGGTGTGAACGTGTTGTACTATAATGTGGGGGGATTACAATCGAAGCTATTAGTTTGTAGGCATTTTTATGTTAAGTGAAACGCATGCAGAGTATGCTGGATTTATTAATTTTTTTAATGACTTTCATCTATTGCTTGTATAACCAACTATAAGTCAGTGTGGGAGGGCTAGTGGTTGGTGGTGTTGTGTAAGATCTGTAGACTTTGTGGTCATGGAGGGGCAAATAACAATGAAGGTGTTCACTAATTTCTTGCTTAAGAGAAGTAAAAAAATACGATACTCTTGAAGTCTTTTAATCCCAACTATGATTTATTGTGAGGTGACTAGTTACGACCAATTTTTTTAACAACATTAAAAAAAATATCCACCTCACCCAACATTCAATCCTCCTCTCGTTAGATGTCTTTAACCTGTTCCCTAGTGTCCCCTGCACCTTTTAGAAAACCATCTCACCTCAAATCTAATCTCTCTTCACCTGCCATCAAAACGATTATCGATTTAACTAAGTGTGTTTGTAACCAAAATTTATTTTGTTTCGAACAAAAGTTCTATTCTCAAAACCATGGTTTAGCCATGCGATCTAACATCTCCCTGCTTCTTGCTGATATCTTTTTGAGTAACCTTGAATTCATCCACATCTTTTCAAATTCTGTTTTCAAGAACAGAATTATCTTCTGGAATAGATACGCAGATGACATCTTCATCATTTTCAATGGATTTCCCTCATAGTTTAATTCCTTTTTACCTTGGCTCAATAGCATCCATCGGAATATACCTTTTACGGTGGAATTTGAAAAAGACTTCTCTTGGACGTGTTAGTTACCAGGAATATCAACCCTTTTAACTTAACCTTTGACGTCTATAGGAAGCCCACTACCACAGATAATATTATTCCTTAGTACTCTAATGATCCCTTACAACATAAATTGGCTTCATTAAAATACTTTATCAATCGCCTTTTTTTTCTTATCCTTTAAATTTGACTCGTTTTCACAAAGAACTTTTGACGTTGGAACAATTTGCCTACAACAATAAATTCCCATACACGGAACACGGTCTAAACCAATTGGACATCACAATTTCCTTTTCCTCTTCCCACAACCTTTCCTCTCTGCCGGTCAAAAACAAACGTCCCATTCCTAACTAGGATAGATCGGGGGTTTATAGATTGGAATGTGATGCCTGTGGGAAAGAATATATCGACCTTCAAGTCTCGTATTCAAGATCACCAATATCTCATAAAGAACCCAACTATCTGTCACAAATCAGCTTTTTTCTAACCACATCGATTCACAGAACCACAACCATTCGAATACTAAATTCCTACATTTTCGCTCTAAAGGGCTTCAACCTCTCCTTTTGGGTTTTTATGTTTGTAACTTGCTAATTTTAAATATAAAGTTCAATTTTTCATCGTTAAATATATAATCCTTCCATGTTCAGGGGTCCTCTTATATAATTTTAAAGGCTCGCCTTAGTTTATTACAACAGTTGTTAATTGGTAAGTGCTTCAGTGATCACCTGTCCCACGACTTATTCTAGTTTTTAGTTTAATGGTTTGATAATGGCCTAGGTTGGTCGAAACTAGTCACCTCACAATAAATCATAGTTGGGATTAAAAAACTTCAAGAGTATTGTGTTTTTTTACTTCTCTTAATATGAATTCCATCTGGAAGAAGTTCAACTCGGATCCATACAACTTTTTCAATTACTTACTTGGCTATTTATTGTTTATAATGATTATTGTTTATTTATTTATTATTATCTATGAGTTCATTTTATTCGGCCATTCAGGATGCTCTTACAGATTTATTTATTTAATAAATTTAATTATTTCTTTATCTGTAATTTATACCTACATTTACCGACTTTGTTTTTTATGTTATTTTTATGGTTTTATCGTTGTATGTTCAGCCCCCCCCCAGATGACCAATGGTCTTGGGGAATAATCTTTGTAAATAAATTTTCTAGCCAAAAACTACTACTACATGTTATGACATGCATTGTGATCTGTCACTTCATCCCCACTCCATGAAATTTCTCAAGTATGTTATGATATGTGTATATTCTATGGTTTAGTATTTAGTTGTGATCGATATTATAGACCCTACCTAATTGTGCACTAGGTGGCGCAACACTTCACTTTTTAATATAAGTTCTTAATTTTCTAATTTGTTGAAATATTTTCTTAATCTCGTTATAGCCTCGAACCTCGTGTCCGGCGTGCTACTCATCTCTCTCCTTTTAACGTCATTCACTCTCTACTATCTCTTTTTTACTTCTTAAGCCCCTTAGGTTTACTTTTACTGGTCAAAGAGACTGCCTTTCGAGTTCTCAAATGGTGCAGACGCTCCATTTTTGTGCTGAGAAATCTTCACAAATTTCTTTAATTTTACGTTATATGTATAAAACGGTTATAAGTGAAATTTCTTTAACTAATTGGATGTGGAGAAACCACCTGCTTATTTCTACCACTTCCAAACGTATACAATTACGGTTTTAATACAATTATTACGTGTCGCATCTGAGAATCGTTTTCAAGTGTGCTTGGCGTCAGTGATTAAAACTCATTGGGTATGTACTTATTTGTTTACTATCTTCAAAATTACATTCTTTCCTTCAACTTCTCGTCTCTAATTTCTCATAATTGTCCTAGCGTTCAACGAATGGTCTAGTGTTCAACGAACGGCCTAGTGTTCAACATATCGCTTCCCGTTTACCGTATGGTTGATCCTGTCAACTACCATTTTTGGGCCGGTAATATCGATTTCTGCATTTATAACTCGCCGCCATATTCTCAACTTCATCGAAGACTACAAACTTCATTTACCTTTTCTACTTCCTTATAAATTACTTTACCTTTATTTTCCTTTAAACTCATTAACTTTGAATAATTTAATTTGTGGATACTTTACCTTACCGAAATTATTTGTTTTAGTAAATTGCTTTACAGCTTAAATATTTTTGTGACGTCATTCATTTTTGTAAATACCTCATTCTAACTAAATTTGCTCTTCAGTTGATACTTTTATTACTTAAAGTTCTATATTATTTTGTTTGCGTTAATTGACTTGTACGTAAAATTGTATTAGTTACTCCCTTTTACCTTAACTTGTAATTGCTGATAAATTTAAACTCTTTTGCTAACATATGCTTAGTATCCAATTCTTCAAGTGAATCGTGAGTAATTAAGTATTCTCGTAGTTTGGGACCGAACCATTATTTTTGGTCCGATTTGTACTAATTTTCTTTATTTAGATTACATCGCTTTGGCAGACTCTTTGCAAAGGGATCTCCACTGAACATTACACACAAGTATTTTATTTTATTACTTACTTACTTGGCTTACTACGATTGCATCGTATTCTGACAGATTCATGCTAACGTAATTCATCACAAGTAGTTTTATTGCGACGCTACTTGAAAAGGTAAAGCGGATCTCTAGTTAGTATTATCACTATTGAGTGAGTCACTACAACTTTTTTTATGGATTATTATCCAATTACATTCATTTGTTTATTTTATTTTGAACAATTACTTTATGTTATAATTATTTGTGTACATATTTTGACCGAGTCTTTATTATATTCTCGTCAAATTACTTTTTATTCTCATTATTGTTCCATTACCATATTTCTCTTTCAGATTACTACGTTTACTCATCTCCGAATTGAGACTATATTCGCAGTTAATATTCTCAATTTTAGCTATCACCTTTAGAACTTGCGTGGCGCCCAATTTCTCTATTGAGTATTCGTTACTCATTCTGCTTATACTACTTATAACTCACTTTCTCTGCTCACTTCTAATCCACGCCCAATCGTCCATATAACTGAGCTTACTTAACTGGTGCAATACCTATTTATAAATTGTGTTACAATTCTCAATTCTTGTCGTAACAAGTAGTAGAAAGTTACCGCGCACAATCCGTTAATAGACCTTGAAGTTCTACGTCCGACCATTAGAGCTTACAATACCGGAATTCCGGGATTTCGAAAACCGGGATCCCGCACAAAATTGATACAGTATTTAAAACCGATATTCATACGTAAATACCGGTATTTCGGTATTAATTTTATTTTATTTTAGTAGAAAATATTTTCACTTGAATATTTAGAACTAGTGCAAAATATTGTATGTATACAGGGTGGGCCAATAGTGTGTGGATGGAAGACTATGGGTTTATTAACGAAAATTTCGAAAGTTCGTTCATGGGATATGGTAAGGCTACAAATCTAAAATATTTTCACTTGAATCGCAAAGTTCATACAGTATGATTTATATGATATGTTACGGCAACAAATGATCGGTACCGTAATCAGGAAAAATGCAATGGCTCGATAAGCTCAGTTATAAGGGGCAATCTAATGGGCGTGGGAATAATGAGTATAGAATTTGAATTTATAGCAAGTTATAGTTAACAAATATAGTCAAATATCTTTTAGGGCGCCACGATAGTTCTTTAGTAAAGACAAGCTGGTAATCAGAACTACGAAGAGCTTAGCAGCTTATAATAATAATAACAGAGATATGATTTCTGAAAGAGAAAGTGGGTATTCGATAAAGAAATACACTAAAATAATGATAGTGGTGGTTATAATGGATCAAAACAAAATAACATTGACACAATCGGAATAAATTTTACAAAACAAATCTTCACAGGAGTGAAGCAGTAAAGGGGGTTTAACTTTTACCTTGCAGGGAATGAAGTTTACATATTACAACAATGTACAATTAATAACACAAAAATAATACACATAAATATATCAGCAACCGTCTCGGTAGCTGTACGAAAGTCAGTACGTAGTTGTCATTAAACAACGCTTACCAAAAACACATCCGATTATCGCCGTTGCGCAACGTCAATATCGCTGAGTTATCTAAACAGAAAGGTTGATTAACAAGAAAAATTAATAGGGCTGCGACAGCAGGCCGACTGAAAATAATAATTACCGACTTTGGTCAGTACTCGTTCCGAGAGTTGATATTTAAAATAATAGCAATTTAGCTTTTAATTTAACTTTAGCAAATTAAATCTTCAAGGTAAAAGATAATACACAAATACTAAAAGTAACTTTTAAAGTAACGAACAAAGTTAATGCAAAATTAATTGAAAAGTAAACAAAATGAATAAATTAAATGTTTTAAATTAAAGCAAAAATATGAAATGTGATTAAGTAATTTAGTATAATCAAATTTTATAATAAACAGTAACAAAATTCAGGTAAAGTTCAGCAAGAAATGTAAGGTTAATAATTTAAATAACTTATCAAATCTTGTTTTGAAAGGTTGACACCAGATGGCAGCATATAGTTTCCAAAAGCAATAAATTTCTTCACAGGAATGCGGAAATAATTAAAGATGAGTTGTAGAACAGCAAATATGTAGTTTCACAGGAAAATAACCATCGGAGTTCAATAGTAACGGATCAGCAATAATTTCAGGTGATGTTAACAAAATGGCGGTAACCAACAAGTAAAGATGTACTCCAAAAGTAAACGGGGTAGGAAACGCTAGGACAAATAATATAAATTACTGTCGAGGAATTTAAGAATGACACGGTAATTGTTACAAAAGAATTTTCTACATACCTCAAAGGAAATTAATCCCTAGAGCGTGGACACTTTTAACGTAGCGGTACTAGATGCAAAAAGACGTAATATCACGTTTTAATGGTACTTAGAATAAGCAGATGATTCTAAATATTCACTATTTGTGGAAAACTTTCACTTATAGACGATTAATATCGATTAGAGAAATTTGTGAAATTTCCGTAGCACTTAGTAACGTTTGTTAGGAAGTAGAATCGAAAAAGATACGCGGTTGAAAATCGAGTTGCTATTTATATCAGCACGGAGATATTCCCTAGTGAAGTGCTTGTTCCGTTTTTAAGATGAAATATTTTATTTAGTTAGCCGAGGATCAGCCAATCAGAAACTAAATGACTACATTGACAGCCAATAGAATAATTTTTAATCCAGCAGAGTAGGAAATCTGTAATGGAACCAACGAAGCTGATGTGGTTAGAGATGACGCTTCGCACAGAATACGTCGATGCGGAGGAAATATAGTACCGGGCAAGTATTGAAAGTGAACCCTATTAGCAAAACATTGAATTAAGGAATTTTGCAATCTGTAATTCGGATAGAGAAATTGATATGATTGATTCTTGCGAATTAGCTAATAAACAAGGAACGTAACACCCCCCCAACAAAAGTTGAGCTAGTAGGCGAAACGAAAGAGAACGCCAAAAGCGAAACCAACTGAGTCAATACTTACGACACAAGGAAGTAAATATCAATAAGTAAACAAAACAAAACAACAAAAGTGGACCAACCATGAAGTAAAAAAAAGAGTTACATGGAAGGAGAAGAGAAAGGACGGTAATGAAAAATAGGTAAAAGAGGTATCCTAGATTTCACCAGAGATAGAAGAATATGAAGTACCGTAGAGCAACTATTCTTCCCAGTACGGGGTACCGGAGCCAAAATCAGGTAGCGATGCAAACTAACCTTACAATACAATCAGAGAGTCAAAAGGAGTAGAGAGAGAGAAAGAAAGAATCAGTACAAGAAAACCATAGAGAAACTTTAACTAACGAATAAGCACACACCACTTAAATGTTGTAAAAGCCGTAAAGAATACGTTTTTGATGAAAACCAGGAGAAGCATAAGTTCCTGACTAAACAACAAAAGGGGTCTCGACCAACACATAAATCCGAAACATATCGATTTAAAGCAAAGGTATTGTATCGAGCAACAAGAAAGCAGAGCAACCTAAACGAAAGTTTGAAGAAACAAATGAGAACAATAGAAAACAGGAAGTAAGTACACGAAACCTTCATGCAACGTTAGCGAAAACAGGTGAGCAGATGTCCTATTAAACACTAATTTTATCGACTTACGCAAGACGACACAAAGTCGACTGGAGCAAAGGCATGTCATCGCGTCACAAGAAAGAACGAAGATACCTAGTTGAGAAGAGATAGACAGAGAGAAAGAAAGAAAGATAACAGTAATGAGTAGGGCTCGATGGAAGAGCGAGGAAGAATACTCCAAAGAAAGAAAGAGTGAGCATCGACCTCAAAAAACCGCCGCGAAAGAAAGTAGAGAAACCCCAGCCATCCACCCAAGAGAGAGAGAGAGAAAATTATTCTTCACGTTTTCGTCGTTTCCGAAGATAGCGACGTTTTAGAGAGATATTGTTTGTAGCAATAGTGGAATTATCTTCAGATTCAGAAGAAGAGTTCACAGAAGAATTAACATTATCAGAAAAAGCAGGTTTCAAATCTTTTACATGAAAAGTACCTATTGATTTCCCAGAAGAATCTGCAAGTTCATATGTCCAACTAGAAATAACATTTTTAATTTTATAGGGACCAACAAATTTAGGAGCAAGTTTTGCATTAATAAATTTACTAGCATCAGATAGTATGAAGTTACGTTTCCATACAGAATCATTTTTTTTATAAGTAACATTGCGTTTTCGAAGATTATAGCGATTTTGAGTACGTTGAGAAGATTGTTTTATTCTAGTTAAAATATTTGTACGCAAGTTTTCGTAAAACTCTTTAGTACGTGTAGTAACAATAGGATTAGGATCGATAGAAGGAATTTCAGTATCAGAGGAAGTTTTAAAAGTGTTTCCAAATAGTATGTGTTCTCTGCCGCAAAATGCAAAGTATGGAGTGTAATTAGTTATTTCGTGTTTAGAAGTGCGAATAGCGCAACCTATTTTTTGTAAATTAACATCCCAAGAACGTTGGTTATCTTTTATATAAGATGAGATCATAGTTTTAAGTACTCGATTAATTCGTTCAGTTGGATTAGCCCTAGGATGATATTTAGCGGTGAAGAGAATTTCTGTTTGATATTGAGAGCATAATTTTGTGAATTCCTTACTACGAAATTGCACACCGTTATCAGATATGAGATATTGTGGAGTTCCAAATAACAAAAATATTTGTTCTTCCATTATTTTAGTGATTTTACTAGCAGTAGCAGTGCGTAGTGGAAAGAAACATGGAAATTTTGTAAAGTAGTCAGCAACGACAAAGACATAAGAATTACCTTTCGAAGAACGAGGTAAGGGACCAACAATGTCACAACTCAGCACTTGCCAAGGGCGAGTGGGAGTGGCTCTGGGAGAAAATAAACCTGGTTGTGCTTTCTGTTCAACTTTATGAGCAGCACAAGTGTGGCAGTTACGAATGTATCTAGCAATATCGGAGCGTAAATTTGGCCAATAGAAGAATTTATTAATACGGTTCAAAGTTTTAGTTACACCACAATGTCCATAAACAGGTGGATCATGATAGTGACGAATTATTTCAGTTCGTTGATTTTTTGGAACAACAATTCTCCAATTTCCTAAAGATATGTCTGAGAGATCTGAGGGATTAACATGTTTATAAAGCAAATTGTTTTCTATACGCCAAAGAGGAAATTTATTAGGATTATTAGTAACTTTTCCAATCATAGTAAGGTACCAAGTATCTGTAATAGGCAAGTTAATAGAAGGTGTGGTATTAGAAATATTTATTTCACAAAGTTCAGGAAGAGATTCAAAAGGTATATCAGGAACAGCTCTAGATAACATATCAGGAACGACATGATTTTTACCCTTGCGGTGAATAATTGAGAAATTATATTGTTGGAGTCGTAAAGACCAGCGAGCTAATCGTCCAGAAGGATTCTGAAGTTTATTAAGCCAAATAAGTGAATGATGATCAGTAATTATAGTAAAGTGAGCACCTTCAATATACGCACGAAATTTTTCTACAGCCCACAGTACAGCTAAGCATTCTTTTTCAGTAGTTGAATACTGTTTCTCGGGTTGAGTTAAGGAACGACTAATATAAGCGATGACTTTTTCTCCATCAGGGGATTCCTGACTTAAAACAGCACCTAAGCCATAGTTAGAAGCATCTGTCTGAATGGTGAAGGGTAAAGAGAAATCTGGGCAAGAAAGTATTGGAGCAGAAATTAATTGTTTTTTTAGAAAAGAAAAGGCTTCTTCACATTCAGGAGACCAAAAGAAAGAGACATTTTTGCGAGTTAAATTAGTTAAGGGAGCTAAAGCAGTTGAGAAATTCGGTATGAAGCGACGATACCAACTAGCCATACCAAGTAATCTACGAATTTCAGAGACTGAAGTAGGTTGAGGGATAGAGATAATAGAGTTGACCTTATCAGGATCTACAAGTAGACCATTCTTATTGACAACATAGCCAAGGTATTTAAGTTCAGAAAGACAAAAGTGACATTTGGACTTATTTAAAGTAAGACCAGCATTAGACAATCTAGTAAAAATTTGAGTTAAAACTTCTAAATGTTTTTCAAAGGAAGGGGTAGCAATGATAATATCGTCTAAATAGGCGAAACAGTAGGGTTCCAGATCAGCACCAAGAATACGGTCAATTAAACGTTGAAAAGTAGCGGGTGAGTTATGGAGACCAAAAGGCATACGGGTAAATTGATATAATCCTCTGCCGGGAATAGTGAAAGCAGTTATGGGTTTAGAATTTTGAGATAAAGGAATTTGCCAGTAAGCGGAGCGAATATCTAAAGAAGAGAGAAATTGAGCATCACGAAGACGATCTAGAATAGTATTTATGTAAGGAAGTGGATAAGCATCCTTTTCAGTTACTGCATTTACCTTTCTATAATCAATACAGAAGCGATATGAGTTATCCTTTTTCTTAACAAGCACGATAGGACTAGACCAAGGACTTGAAGATGGTTCAACAATACCTAAAGAGATCATAGAATCTAATTCAGCATTAGCAATTTTGAGTAGAGTAGGAGAAAGTGGATAGTAACGTTGTTTTATTGGTTCAGCAGTAGTACGAATATTGTGTTCAATTAAGGCAGTACAGCCAAGTTCAGAAGAATTTAGTACAGGAGAATCAAGTAAAGATTGAAGTGATTGTTCTTCAGCAGGAGAGAGATTAGATCTGGTAGTTAAGTTATCAGTAGAAATTGAGTAAAGTTCATCGGAAGTACCGAAAGACCAAGTACCAGTTTGAAAATTAGGAACAAAATCTATGGATTTCCAAAAGTCTATACCTAAGATTAGAGGTGAATTAATTTCTGGGATGACTAGAACTTCTAAAGTTACAGTTCTGTCTTGAAGAGTGATAGGAAGGTTAACAGTACCAAGTATGTTACAGGTTTTCCCGTTAGCAAGTAGACAAGTAGAAGAAGAGTTAGAGAAATGTTTGTAAGGACGTAAGCACAAACCTAGAGAGCTTAAAAGATTCCATCCTAGTTGACCTAGAATAGTTTTAGAAGATCCAGAGTCTAACAAACTTTTAAAGGGATAGCCAAAAATTGAAACGTTAAGATAAGGACGTTCATCTTTACGAACACTAGCAAGTATAAAGTTAAGAACATATTTATGATTATCAGATAAAGTACCAAAAGGAGTTTCCGAGATAAGTGAAGGAGAAGAGGACTCGACTCGGTTCGAGAACTCTGAAGTTAGTTTAAAGAAATATTATTACAGTTAGGACACTTTGGTTTAATGGTATTAGGTTTTCCACAACCGTAGCAATGAAGAGATTGAGGTTCGGGGCATATAGGAGAAACATGACCTATTTTCCTACAATTCCAACAAGTAATCGGGGAAGAATTAGAAGTAGAAGCAGGTTTAGTTGATGGTTTCGAAGTAAATTTGGGTTTAGCCGTAGCAGTATTATTAGCATTAGTCGAAGTTAATGGTTTAGGAGTAGATGAAGTATCTTTTCCTTTAGGATTAGACATGACAGTAGCAGAAGAGAGTTTAGGTGTACTTGAGTTACGTTTAGAAGAATCAGTATCAGAAGAAGATGAGATAGTTAAGTAAGCGAGACTTGGTTCAAGCAATTGTGTAGTTTTTCTAGAAGGTGGTGGTTTAAAAGATTCAACAAAGTAACGGTTCTGTTCAATTTGTTTTCCTAAAGCAGAGAGCTGAGGAATGCTAGAGATCGGAGTAAGAGTTAAAGCTTTCTGATAGAAAGGAGTTAAATTTCGACGAATATAGTAAAGTTGTTTAGATTCAGATAAAGGAGTAGTTAACCGTTGAAAAAGATTATACATAACAGCAAGGTATGAGCTCATATTTTCGGTAGGACCCATTGTTCGGTTTTTAATTTCTTCAAGTAAACGTTCATCATAATCGATAGGTAAAAATTCAGACTTAAGCATATCTACAACTTCGTCCCATTTAGTTAAGGTAAATTTACGAGATCGGTACAGTAATAAAGCACGTCCTGTTAACAATTCAGGTACACGAGAGAATAACATCTGTTTAGAAATACTACGAGAAGTAGCTAATTCGTCTAAGCGAGTAAGAAAATCTAAGAGAGATACCTTGCCTTCGCCTGAAAAGGTTAAGCCAAGTTTAGAAATATCGAGACGTTTCTCGAAAGGAAGAGATTCAGTAACAGCGGCTATTTGTCGTAAAGGTTCATTTGGTTCAAGTTCATCTTCACTAGAAGAGAGTAAAGGAGGAATTAAAGGATCAGAGTTACTTTCATTGTCTTCAGCTATATTAGTTACACTAGAAGTAGTAGGTTTTGGACTAAAGGAAGGTGATTGAAATTCTGATAAAGTAACACGGTTGAGTTTTTAAGTTTGAGTACTAAATTTGATTTAAGAGTTGCAATGGACAGAAGAAAAGTATTTCGTTGGCCTATTTCAGCATCAGTAGTAGCATTCATTAAAGAACAGCGACGTTCTAAGTGAGGGATCAAAGTATTAACACGTAAGAAATCTCTTGACTTGGAGTCATTTGTAACAGAAGTGATTAGTGATTTAATTTCTTCAATGGACTGAGTAACTGCAGTGCAATCATCAGCAAAAGAGATAGAGTGAGTAACAGAAGTTAAGGATTTGTTCAATTCGAGTAAGATAGCATTACGAACAGATCTTCTTAAGTCAATAACAGTAGGAGCTAATTCTATACGTCGAGAGACAAGTTCATATTCTAATTCGGTTTTGTTTAAGCGATTGACATCCATTTTAAATGAAAACATGGTGACTAGACAAACGATAAGTGATAGGAGAGAAATAAGTAGAATTGAAAATCAAAAATAAGAGAACAACACGTTGTGTGCCAAAAGAAATCTGTGAAAGTAAAGAAAACGAGAGCTAAAAATCGTGTTAGAGTAACGGAAAGAGAGGGAAGAGAGGGGCCCGCACGTTGAGGCGCCAAAAATCGTGTTACGGCAACAAATGATCGGTACCGTAATCAGGAAAAATGCAATGGCTCGATAAGCTCAGTTATAAGGGGCAATCTAATGGGCGTGGGAATAATGAGTATAGAATTTGAATTTATAGCAAGTTATAGTTAACAAATATAGTCAAATATCTTTTAGGGCGCCACGATAGTTCTTTAGTAAAGACAAGCTGGTAATCAGAACTACGAAGAGCTTAGCAGCTTATAATAATAATAACAGAGATATGATTTCTGAAAGAGAAAGTGGGTATTCGATAAAGAAATACACTAAAATAATGATAGTGGTGGTTATAATGGATCAAAACAAAATAACATTGACACAATCGGAATAAATTTTACAAAACAAATCTTCACAGGAGTGAAGCAGTAAAGGGGGTTTAACTTTTACCTTGCAGGGAATGAAGTTTACATATTACAACAATGTACAATTAATAACACAAAAATAATACACATAAATATATCAGCAACCGTCTCGGTAGCTGTACGAAAGTCAGTACGTAGTTGTCATTAAACAACGCTTACCAAAAACACATCCGATTATCGCCGTTGCGCAACGTCAATATCGCTGAGTTATCTAAACAGAAAGGTTGATTAACAAGAAAAATTAATAGGGCTGCGACAGCAGGCCGACTGAAAATAATAATTACCGACTTTGGTCAGTACTCGTTCCGAGAGTTGATATTTAAAATAATAGCAATTTAGCTTTTAATTTAACTTTAGCAAATTAAATCTTCAAGGTAAAAGATAATACACAAATACTAAAAGTAACTTTTAAAGTAACGAACAAAGTTAATGCAAAATTAATTGAAAAGTAAACAAAATGAATAAATTAAATGTTTTAAATTAAAGCAAAAATATGAAATGTGATTAAGTAATTTAGTATAATCAAATTTTATAATAAACAGTAACAAAATTCAGGTAAAGTTCAGCAAGAAATGTAAGGTTAATAATTTAAATAACTTATCAAATCTTGTTTTGAAAGGTTGACACCAGATGGCAGCATATAGTTTCCAAAAGCAATAAATTTCTTCACAGGAATGCGGAAATAATTAAAGATGAGTTGTAGAACAGCAAATATGTAGTTTCACAGGAAAATAACCATCGGAGTTCAATAGTAACGGATCAGCAATAATTTCAGGTGATGTTAACAAAATGGCGGTAACCAACAAGTAAAGATGTACTCCAAAAGTAAACGGGGTAGGAAACGCTAGGACAAATAATATAAATTACTGTCGAGGAATTTAAGAATGACACGGTAATTGTTACAAAAGAATTTTCTACATACCTCAAAGGAAATTAATCCCTAGAGCGTGGACACTTTTAACGTAGCGGTACTAGATGCAAAAAGACGTAATATCACGTTTTAATGGTACTTAGAATAAGCAGATGATTCTAAATATTCACTATTTGTGGAAAACTTTCACTTATAGACGATTAATATCGATTAGAGAAATTTGTGAAATTTCCGTAGCACTTAGTAACGTTTGTTAGGAAGTAGAATCGAAAAAGATACGCGGTTGAAAATCGAGTTGCTATTTATATCAGCACGGAGATATTCCCTAGTGAAGTGCTTGTTCCGTTTTTAAGATGAAATATTTTATTTAGTTAGCCGAGGATCAGCCAATCAGAAACTAAATGACTACATTGACAGCCAATAGAATAATTTTTAATCCAGCAGAGTAGGAAATCTGTAATGGAACCAACGAAGCTGATGTGGTTAGAGATGACGCTTCGCACAGAATACGTCGATGCGGAGGAAATATAGTACCGGGCAAGTATTGAAAGTGAACCCTATTAGCAAAACATTGAATTAAGGAATTTTGCAATCTGTAATTCGGATAGAGAAATTGATATGATTGATTCTTGCGAATTAGCTAATAAACGAGGAACGTAACAGATAGTTGTATCGTTTTAACGGTACCCCGTGTATATTCCTTGGTCAATTCTAGTGCGACTTTATGCGTCACATATAGTACTTAAAACGAATCGTTTCGCCGCATGTGTCCAAAAAATGGAATATCGCAGGGATCACAAAGCTTAGAAGGTCGTGACGATGCGATATTACTAAAACATGAAATGTATGTACTATCGTAAACCGGCCGATCAAATCCGAAATCTTCTTGTGTTCGGAGAAATTACTACGTGAATTCACAAGATTTGATTTTTCGAATGGCACTGACAATTTTTCTTTATTACGTTTTAATTTTTGAACTATGAATTTACAAAATTACCATTGCGAGTTCATTATTTCAAATTTCAATTTTGAATTTAATTTAATCTTTTTAACTTTAAGTAGCAGTAATATTTTGCGTTTCGAATTTTGAAATTTGAATTTTCAAATTATAATTTAGGATTCATTAGCATTAATTAATATTTTGAGTTTCAATTTTTTATTTCAAATTTCTATTTTGAATAGGAAATTTTTGAATTTTATGTGGATTTATTTAATTTATATTTTATATTTACATCTTTGAATAACTTGAATACTTTGAATTTGGAATTTTGAACTTTGAATTTCTAAGCTATGCGTTTTTTATTTTTATTTTATAGTTCCAGCAGTAAAAAAGTCAATACCGGTATCAATACCGGGATCCCGGCGGGATTCACTTAATTAAATACCGAAAACCGGTAGGTATTCAAAATTTCTTCCGGTGTTGTAAGCTCTACCGACCATGATATATTGTTATCAAGGTAAAAGTTTTAGCTACTACTTCACTTAACGGCCCTGTTTGGCCATATTTGATAATTTGCCCCAGTTTGGGGTTGTTAAATATTGACAATAATGTTTAAACTCATATTTAATGTCTTCATTTTTTAATTAATTTCATCCATCCCCTTAGGTGAGATAATTCTAAGAATATTGTTATCCGACATACAGGGTGATTCACGACTATTCCCTCGGTCTCTTGTGCCTAAACGGTACAAGATATCAGCTTCATTTTTTGGTGATATATGTAAATTGATAACGACTATTTTTTAAAATTATTTTCAATTATACAGGATGCTTCACAAAATTGTAATATATCAAAGTTAGGTTTTTTTAAATGCAACCCCGTGTATTTTATTACATTTTTAGATTATACGTTAAAAACTAAGGTAACTTTATTAAACGTTCCCTATACCTATCGCTTACCAATTTTGAGAAAATTGTGATTTTAAGGAAAATATTCAATTTAAACAACCCCTAATAACACGGAAACCACTTACTTTCAGTAACACAAATTTATATCGATTTATCTTGACCTTTAAGGCTTTCATTTGCACTACGTAGGATTTCGATTTTTTGTACAGGGTGTTTAGAAAAAGGATTCATATTTTATATTTTTCAAACATCAAAAACTCACTTAACTTAAATGGAACACCCTGTATGTTTTTATTCTATGTTGAATAACTTTTCATTTTCTATCAAAAACTATGAGTAATAGATATGTCTAAAATCAACGATTAAAAAGTTATTAAGATTTTTCTCTAAAATTTGTATGAAAATGGTTTTTGTTTGCATTCTAGTAGGCCATGATTTTTTTTATTGTAGTTGATAATTAAATATGTGATCAAAACTTAATTAAAAATGAAATTGAAGCAGTGGAAAAAATACTGTAGTAGGTAAATGCCATTTTTCCTATGCATAACCGCACTCGTTTTCAAGAGATCTTCTAACGTTATGGTGTTATAGTAGCAAACGCATCCTTTATTCCAATCTTCATGTCATCAGCAGTGGTAGATGGAGTGTTGTAAACTAAATTTTTAATGATAATAATAATAATATCTAAACAAACTTCATCAAGAAGAGTCGAAAAAGTGTTGTTCTAAAATCCGTAAAAATTTTACTCCGTTCAAGTTTCCATCAAAAAATCAAAATTCTCCCAAATACATTGAGGCTCCACCGGTTTTGGCGGTCAACAGTGCGATACAGGTAACGATTTAGTAATGAAAGTTATGTCAGTCTACCAAGCCGTTATGTTGTGGAAAGTGGATTCGTCGGTAAATAAAACATATTTAAAGAATTCATCTTCTTCTTCAACTTTTTCGAGACTCCATAAACAAAAATTCCACCTTCGTTGAAAGCCTCGTCCATATAAATTCTGGTGAAGTTGAATGTGATAAGAATGGTGTTTGTTTTTTTCAAAAATATTTAGATAGACAATTCCTCAATAAATGGATTGGAAGGAGGGGTCCACAACACTCCACCTACCACTGCTGATGACATAAAGAATACAATAAAGGATGCGTTTGCTACTATAACACCAGATATCCTGAAAAACGTTAGATCTTTTGAAAATCGAGTGCGGTTGTGCATAGAAAAAAATGGTCATCATATTGAGCATTTACTATACCATTTTTTCCATAAATGATTACTTCTTGTTATGAATTTCATTTTTAATTAAGTTATGATCCCATATCTAATTATCAACTACAATAAAAAAAATCATGGCCTACTAGAATGCAAACAAAACCATTTCCATACAAATTTTAGAGAAAAATCTTAATAACTTTTTAATCGTTGATTTTAGACATATCAATTACTCATAGTTTTTGATAGAAAATGAAGAGTTATTCAACATAGAATAAAACATACAGGGTGTTCTATTTAAGTTAAGTGAGTTTTTGATGTTTGAAAAATATAAAATATGAATCCTTTTTCTGAACACCCTGTACAAAAAATCGAAATCCTACGTAGTGCAAATGAAAGCCTTAAAGGTCAAGATAAATCGATATAAATTTGTGTTACTGAAAGTAAGTGGTTTCCGTGTTATTAGGGGTTGTTTAAATTGAATATTTTCCTTAAAATCACAATTTTCTCAAAATTGGTAAGCGATAGGTATACGGAACGTTTAATAAAGTTACCTTAGTTTTTAACGTATAATCTAAAAATGTAATAAAATACAGGGGGTTGTATTTAAAAAAACCTAACTTTGATATATTACAATTTTGTGAAGCATCCTGTATAATTGAAAATAATTTTAAAAAATAGTCGTTATCAATTTACATATGTCACCAAAAAATGAAGCAGATATCTTGTACCGTTTAGGCACAAGAGACCGAGGGAATAGTCGTGAATCACCCTGTATATTGTATTGTTTTAGCAATCAATTTTTCATAATTTAATCATTGCTTGATAATGGAGCTGGTTTAGTTCCGAAACATGTCGCATAACTGATCATATTCATCATTAAATTGGTTAAAGGGGAGGCTGAGTGTCTTTTATTCTGTTCCTTGGAACTCCCTTTTCGAGTCAGAATCCCTCAATATGATGTAAAAGTTTTATTTAATTTTAAAGTCATTGTTTTGAAATTGTGCCGGAATTTTTTGAATATGAACTGATTAACTTGATTTTCCACCATATCTATCCAACTTTTGCTGCCAATGTAATGATTTCTTATTATTTGTAATTACTGTCCTGAGTAGTATTAGCTCCATTATAATTTAACCCTTATCACAAGCATTCATCTCGTACATTTACGCATATTTACGAAAGTAACACGGAAACATATAAGGAATAAAAACAAAGGCAACTAAAAACGTATTCGAGAATGTACAATGATGTAAGGTGTAAGACTGAACCGAATTCGGGGACAACAGAGTCTTAATAACGATATAATTATGGAAATTAAGTTAATTTGAAACAAATTAGCTATGCGTGGTCGGGGTCGTAATGGTCTTTGTGGTATGAAGCAAGTATTCTAAGTCTTGGAAAAGGGTGGTTTACAAAACGACTGCCAGTACTGTGCATTACAGTTGTAAAGTCTATACCATACATCATGATACCTAAATCGAAATCGAAAGTTTTCTATTTATTATCAAAGGTTCAGAAAGCATATAGGTAATGGGCATACCGGCAATTAATCATTGTCAATCCGTGACAATTTATGGTAATAAAGTTTCACCTTTATGGCATAAAGCAGTAAACATGTAGGTGTAGTAGTCGAGGAAATAAAGCACTGAACCTACCAAATTTTTGTAGTAAGACGGATTGAGATGGGGTTTTTTGCATTCGCTTCCTAAGTTTAATAGGAAACTTTGTACCTACTTTTCATCATGTTTTTTTTCGAAATTGCATTTGTGCAGTCGAAAATGCATCCTGAAAAATGCATTTTTTATAGAAAAAATTCATAACTTCGTTATAAGCTTCTAGAATCGACTCAATTCGGGTACATGGGGGTTTTCGAGGTCGCTGATCCCGAATATGACCTCCAAATCGCCTCACCGCCCACCTGGAGCTCAGGATGGCTGAGCAACGTCATCTCCGAAGCTTTTTCTGAAAACCACCCTCAAATGATTCTAGACATCTCATCTGAGGGTTTTTAGAGTTGCTGATTCCATATCAGACATTAGAAACCGTCCCCCGCGTACCTGGTGCCCCGCATCCGAGCATCAACGTCATCCTCTTGAGTTTCACTGAAGTTTCAAGCCTATAGGGAACCGAAAATTGTTTCCGGGTTTTTTGGGTCGCTCAGATCGAATCTGGTCCCGGATACTTTCTAACGGATACCTGGTGCACCACACCGCGGCGGCATCAACGTCATCCTCTGGAGTTTCGCTTGAAATTTTCGCTCAAATGCTTTCATTCTAATGCTTGTTTCATCATATCAGGAAATCATGAGGTAAAACTTATAATGGAACATTTAAATAGATGTGGACATTTTCATTTTGTGAAATAAAATTGAGATATAGGTATATAAAAAAATGTAAGTTTTGTTTAATAACATTATCATCTAAATGTATGAAGTTAATATTATAAAATATTTAGTTTAAAATTTAATTTAATTTAATTTGTTCCTTTTATTACAGATTAAATTTGAATGTAAACTCCTAATATAAGGTTGGTAGTTAGAGTAGTTTCAAAATCTCGTGGAGAACTTCGGAATCCGCCTCTGCAGGCGGGCTATGTACCAGGCAAGGCTGGTCAGGTCTGGATAGAGGTCCTGGAAGAACCCCGTCCTAGCAATTACAAATTATTTTCGGTTCACTAGGCATGAAATTTTAGTGAAACTCCAGAGGATGACGTTGATGTCGCCGCGGTGTGATGCACCAGGTGTCCGTTAGCAGGTATCTGGTGCCACATTCGACCTAAGCTACCCAAAAAACCCCGGAAACAATTTTCGGTTCCCTATAGTCTTGAAACTTCAGTGAAACTTCAGAGGATGACGTTGATGCTCGGATGTGGGGCTGGGCAACAGGTACGCGGGGGACGGTTGCCGATGCCTGATTTGGAATCAGAAACCCAAACAAACTTCGTATGAGAAGTCTAGAATCATTTGAGAGTGAATTTCAGAAGAAGCTTCGGAGATGACGTTGATCAGCCATCCTGAGCTCCAGGTGGGCGGTGAGGCGATTTGGAGATCATATTCGGGATCAGCGACCTCGAAAACCCCCTTGAACCCCATTTGAGTCGATTCTAGAAGTTTATAAAGAAGTTATGAATTTTTTCTATGAAAATGCATTTTTCAGGATGCATTTTCGACTGCACAAATGCAATTTCGAAAAAAAACATGATGAAAAGTAGGTACAAAGTTTCCTATTAAATTTAGGAAGCGAATGCAAAAAACCCCGTCTCAATCCGTCTTACTACAAAAATTTGGTAGGTTTGGCTTATTTTAGTGCTTTATTTCCTCGACTATAGTAGATATTCATAAAATCATTATCTGCAATTAGGAAACACTCAATTATTAAGAGAATTATTATTCAAATGTCGATTACACCTAAATACTTATACGAAAAGTACTTGTTACAGTTGTAGATAAATAACATAACTCATCAATAATCAAGCATATTAACTATGTTCATTATTATGCATGTGCCTACAAATCAGTTACCGCAAACTACCCACGACGCATGTTTTAGAAATGTATTTGTAAATTACTGTTTATATACTGCACACTACACAAAATTAAGCTAAGTAATATCATTATCATTAAGCGGATATAGTCTTAATGTGTATTTGCATAGTTAAGATAACTAACAGCCTAAAATTTCTACCCTAGTTTTCATTAATATATTTATCTTGCCTTACTATTATAATAATTGTTTATAACAATTTTTAGATTACGCAACTTTATAAATCTTAACATTTTATTGTGCCAAAGATTAATCCTCGACTACTATCGGAGTAAAAATGCAAGGCCTCTGAATTTAGAAGCTTCTATCTCAGTAATTAGCAATCATAATTTAATGAAATAAAGTGCATTTAAAAGATCATTTATTCCTACAAAAAGGTGTACAGTTTTAGATTTTTGCAACGCATCGTTAATTTTCTGTATTAATGTATGTGCGAAAAAGCGCTAATTATGATTGAAATCGCACAAGCGCTCGACTTTAAAAATTAATTACGGCTATATTATTGCAACTTATATATTTGACAAGGGTATACTTTTTTGTCGGTGTGAGATGCTTTTGAGGCCAATTGGTTTATTAGTCTTAAAGCTATAATGAAAAAACGACATCTTGTGTAACTGAGTACCTGATAGTTCGATATTAATAATATTGATAGTAACATAACAAGGTTAAACCAATTATATTGTGGTCTAACACGATTCACAAAAATAATGCCATGTATACATGTTTTGTTTAAAAGAAATTTGGAAAAAAGGATGGATGCTTGGGTTCGCGCGGCGAGTGCAGTACGGGCTGGACGATGGTGTCGTACACTATTGCTATGAAGCGCATGGTTTTGTACAATGCTAAAGAATAATCACATTGTTGTGGTTTGCCGCTCACGATTTACGATGTGGTAGATTACCTCTCGCGGGAATATGTGCGTTTTTCTTTCGCGATAATTATAACATTTACTTTGAATTACAGGAAAACAAATTTTGTTTTAAATAAAGGAATAATGCAGCTCGATTTGAGTAATACAAATTTAGCATTTAAAACAAGAATTTTTTCTTCAGTTACCGTATATTGCAAGATAGCACATTTTCGGTTAGGGGTTATAAAACCAGTTAATTATATGGATAAATTGGTTGTGGACTTTTCAGAAGTATGTGTGCTACAACATTTGTAAATTTGGTAACAATTTATGAAACAATAACAATTTTATGATAAGTTAAAACTGACCGTCAGCCAGGAAAATACTAAATACAGGGTTTTTATTGCTGTTAATTAAAATAAAAGTTAAACAACTGATTCTACCAATTTCATTTTTACACATGTTAAACATATATAAATGACTAATGTACTGCCCAAAAATGAAGAAATTTCACCCCTCAGTTTTTTTGTTATGACCACTTAAAGTCAGAGGCCTTGCATTTTTACTCCGATAGTAATTATATCGATCATTTTAAAGCACTATACGTTTCGACCGCAAAAATAATAAAAAAGTAGACCTTTAAGACATTAAATTGATAAACGAACGATAAATACAGAATCCGCCAATGAATTATTGTCATAAATCGTTGTTTTTAAATCGCGAAATCAGCGGCTGAAGTTCTCCTAAAGAAAAAATGACTATTCCGAGGGGTGTCCGAATTAATTTATAAAATTATTTCTTACATAAGAAAACCGAAGTTTTACCTACTGAAAATACCTTTTGGGTCGAATTATATTCATTCTCACTCTTTAGCAATAGGTGTTAACAAATTATTATTAATTAATATAATTTAAACTAACTAGGAAATGTTGCACAGTCTTCAATTAGGTACGTTATGTAGCAGTACGATTAAAACCGATAACGTACAGAATATTATTAATATTACATGCATATGTATCACCTGAATTATTAATCATAAAATTTATAGCGCTTGTATGAGCTGTATCACTCAGGTTATTGCGCATTACCTAACTAATACATAAAGTTAACATTAATATGTTATGGAAATTTCAATGGAGCTTGTATACCAATTGGATTATAAAACAGATTAGGATATATACAGAATATGTGTGGAGTGATAGATGTTCTTCATTTAATTAATTAACTTGCAGAGTAGGAATATTCCTTTCAAATCAGTTCTTTTGATTTAATTAAATATAAACCGTAATTTTTTCACTAATTGGCAAACAAAAGTATTTTTAAGTATTGGAACAGAATATTTTAATTATCCCAATCAATTTTCAACATTTGGTGTAAATTACAATTAATTAATTTACTTATTTCCCACCAACCTGTTACACCATTCGTTCGCCATATTCTTCTTTGAATCAACGATTGCTTTATATACTTGTAGTAGCTTACTTACCTTTATTTGTTGACGTGTCCACATCTGAAAATTAAACATAAAAGTTTAGTAGAAGCTTTGAAAATAATATTTGGAGAACCAAGTGTAATCGATAGGTAAGTATATAGTTTTTGGTAGTATGAATGAAAATTGCTACTTATTGCATAATAAATTGAATATAACTGATATTCATTTCGCAGTCTGACTTTACCTCTTATACTTAAGAGATTGCGCCAATTAACTACAAACATTTAAAAATAATGAAGGCAGGTTCCACTAGGAATAATTGCATAAAATTGATACAAATTCCATACATTTATTTTTTATTTATTAACAAATAAACGGGAAACCCCATTGCAACATAAAAATTTTTTCACATTTTTCTTTTTTTTTTTTTTACATTCAGCCTCCATAATCCCCTTTCGGATTACCTCAGGAGGCGCCTAAGTGATAACTTAAAGTTAACTAAAGAGGTACCAAAGAAACTAAGCCTACTACAATACGTATTCGCATTACTACACAACCTAGAAATAGGAGAAAATTGCCCATAATTAGATCTGTGAGTTGGAACATGAAACAGAATAGTACTTCTCGTATTTCTAGGAGGAACATGTAAATTAATTTGCTCTAATAACTTCGGACAATCAACCTGATCATTTAATAATTTAAAAACTATGCACAAACCTGAAATAATTCTACGTAATTTAAGGGAATCTAAATCTAGAACGTGTTCAATATAGGAATACGAAAACTCATTATTATTGACTCCCACACCCATTTTATAAGCAGCTAATCTTAAAAATTTTTTCTGCACTCGTTCAATTCGAGTGGAGTACACCTCGTAGTAGGGATTCCATACGGTAGAGCAATACTCCAAGTGAGTTCGAACCAAGGAGCAGTACAGAATTTTTAGTGTTTTAATATTGACAAAGTCTTTTGAAGATCTTTTCAAAAAACCCAACATCTTAAAACCCTTGTTAACAATATTATCTACATGCAAGCTGAAACTGAGTGTAGAATCAAAAATAACACCTAAGTCCTTTATACTACTAACAGGTATTAGGGAATTCAGACCTAAATTATAGCTATATAATATTGGATTTTTACATCTAAAGAAACGCATAATAAAACATTTAGAAATGTTTAAAACCATGTCATTCTGGTTACACCACACGAGTAATCGATCAAGTACATTCTGTAACTTTAAGGTATCAGACAGTGATTCAACCTTTAAAAACACCTTCAAATCATCTGCAAATAGTAAAAAAGAGCACTGGTCGAATATGTTCACTATATCATTGATGAAGATATTAAAGAGAATGGGACCTAAGTGAGACCCTTGTGGTACACCAGATGTTACACTAATTACATTGGAACTGAAATTCTTTATCTTTACTATTTGCTTCCTATTTATTAGGTAATTACAAAACCAAGACAATAATGCACCAGTTATGCCATAAGCTTTTAATTTAGCAATGAGTTGATGTTGATTGACTTTATCAAACGCTTTGGAGAAATCCGTATAAACAGCATCAACCTGGAAGCCATTCTCCACAGCGTTCGTAATAAATTGGTGGTATAACAGTAGATTTGTACAAGTAGATCTCCCTTTAGTAAATCCATGCTGTTCGTTTATAATAATTTGCCTAAACATTTGCTTCATTTTATCCGCAATAATACTTTCAAATATTTTTGGTATTAGACTGATAATAGATATAGGCCGATAGTTACGTACATCTGATTTATCTCCGGATTTGAATACCGGCGTTAAGTAGCTAGTCTTCCAACAGTCCGGAAACTCTCCAGTTGCTAAGGAATGATTGAATAATAAGAATAGCGGTCTAGCAATAATGAGAACGGTTTGCTTAAGAAAAATAGCTGGTATTACATTTCTAAATGTAAGGATCTTATGCCAATTTGAAGCGAAACGGATCTAGTAGAATATACAGTTCATTACAATTTAACTTCAAACTAGCACCAAAGTGCCCAGAGTTCAATTCTTCTAACTTGCGCAAAACCTTTATGACCATAACAATTTATAACAATTAGAATTGTATCTTACAGAGCCTACGGTACATTATTGAATAGTCAAGTATCGTACATTTGTGTTTGCTACTTAAATTAGATAGAATATATCAATCTCAAGGAGAAGCTTGCTCTATTGATAAGAGCCTACTGGTCTACCACTTAATCCTTGTCATTCCATACTTAAGATGTGTATATCGAAATTTATATTGCAACCAGAGCTAAGATAAACCAAATATCAAATATATAAGTATGAATTGTAAAATAAATATCTAATAATTTAATTTCCTAAATTAATGTTGTGCCAATAGTGTTTCATGAACTCTAACATTTCAAAAAAATTCTGGCAAGTTGCCACGAGACTTCCCATGTATAAACACTTTTTTCAAAAAATAAATATAGCTGAATTCAGAAAAAAAATACTCTTAAACTACATTAAAAAACTGCAACTTTATCTTACAAAAAAAATGAGTGCCGCCATTTTAGCTTATACCGGAAGTGCCCTCATCAAAGGTAATATCAGCATTTTCGTCCTTGGATCGAATGCAATCGATTGGCGAAATTTCGATATAACTTTAATAGTTTTTGAGTATCGAGTGTATTTTTTAACAATTATTTTTTTTAACACTTTCTTCAAAAAATAAGTATAGCACAATATATATTGCTGAATTCAGAAAAACTACTCTTTTAAACTACATAAAAAAACTGCAACTTTATCTTATAAAAAAAATGAGTGCCGCCATTTTAGCCTATACCGGAAGTGACGTCATCAAAGGTAATATCAACATTTTCGTCCTTGGTCCGAGTGTAATCCATTGGCGAAATTTCGATAACTTTAATAGTTTCTGAGTATCGAGCGTTGCGGTCATTTTTAACACTTTTTTTTTTAACTTTTCTCAAATAATAAGTATAGCACAATGACTCTTTTAAACTACATAAAAAACTGAAACTTTATCTTATAAAAAAATGAGTGCCGCCATCCTTGGTCCGAATGTAATCCATTGGCGAAATTTCGATAACTTTAATAGTTTCCGAGTATCGAGCGTTGCGGTCATTTTTTAACACTTTTCTCAAAAAATAAGTATAGCACAATGTATATTGCTGTATTCAGAAAAAATACTCTTTTAAACTACATAAAAAACTGCAACTTTATCTTATAAAAAAATGAGTGCCGCCATTTTAGCTTATACCGGAAGTGACGTCATCAAAGGTAATATCAGCATTTTCGTCCTCGGCCTGAAGGCAATCGATTAGCGAAAACCGCATTTCGATAACTTTAATAGTTTCTGAGTTTAGAGCCTTGCAAGGAATGTGTACGGACAGACTACAGACGACAGTCGGAATTTTTTTTTTCATATTTTGAATCAACGTATTCAGAAACGCAAAAATATGTAAAAATTTGCATAGGTCAAACTTTTTTTTGGAACGCTAATACAATACTTCTCTTTTACGTCGTACTCGGGAAGTAAAATAAAAAAAAGCTTGGAGCGGATTTTGAGAAAATCGATTTTTAATTTTTGACCAATTTTAAGCACCAATAAATTGGCCACGTTAAATTTTTGTTCTTTATCAATTATAAGTAAAAGTTCTGGCCATCTTTTGGCTACAATTTTCAAATTTGAATTAAGTTAAACGGTTCTTGAGCTAGACCCTAAAAAGTAAAAACTTCGCTGCCATTTGAATTTACCAACAAACGAAAAAGGGTGTTTTATGCTGTGATGACGAAGCGATGATTACATAATGTTAAAGTCAAAACTTCTCCCATATATCTTTCGACTATAAACTAGGTTCGACTTATAAACCACCCTTGGACTTAACTGTCGATGAAAACATAAAAACATTCGAAAAATACTTAAATTAAACAAAGCCTAAATGGTACACATTTAATTGCAAATAAATAAAAAAATTTGAAATGGAGACAAACATATAAGTTGTAGAAGAAAGTGTGTCATGTATGTACCATGGAAGCAAACCCACCTCGCTACAGAAGTGGGAAACTAAGGGGAAGGTATGGGGTTGAATTGGCATTCTGGATAAATTGTGACGCAAATAAACCGAAATTGGGAGGAGATATGGAAGAAAATTAAGGTCCTCTAATTGACGGCATTGTGGTGCGGAAATTAGCATCAATTAAAAGGTGATATGGTGAAAGATGCCTCGATATATAGAAAGATTTCAAAATAAAGTGTTACGGAGTTATATGCGATGTGCCCTATTTTGTAAGAAACACTGACATCCTGAATGATGTAAACATAAACACAGTGCATGATCCAGTGCTAAATATCTGGTAAGACTATCAAGTCATCCAAACGCCTACGCAGTCAACCTGTTAGACGATCACAACAAAGATGTATTCGTTCGAATTCTCTCTTATGCAGCGCCGGTTTAATCTAACTTCGGATCCTGGGCGCTGGAGATTTAGGGGCCCGCTTCATTGCTATTGGTTGTCAGTTTTTTATCAGTTAACACATGCTTTAATTATTAATACGTTAAAATGAAGCTAAAAGTAGCTGGTAAGGACTGTATGTGTTTTAAATAATTAGAACAGAATCCAGCAAATGTTTTTTTTTTTTATTTTGAAGCGAGACATGTACAGGAAACCCAGCAAACACACATATAAAATATACATACAACATATATCAAATTGAACCCTTACTCATATGCTTTTTTATATATCAATTATGTAAGTATTCTTTAATAAAGTTATATAAACCGTATGTCACACATTACGTATATTTTACATAATAGTATAGAAACTTACGGATATTCTATATACAGAAATTTATATAATATATACATACAGATAATTACATATTACTCATGAAATTCATATGCTGTCATATTTACATAATTAGATTTATATGTACGTTATATGTAAAATTTTATATGTAAGAAGTATTACATATTTTTTATGTATGCTTTCTGTAAATATAATTAGAAATTATCATTACATATGGTCGAAAATAAAGTCCGTTTCTATTTGCGCCGCATAAGTGATCGCACGCGCGTGTTTTCTATAACGCCAAAAATTGTAGTTCACGTACCTTTAATATTAGATCCGTATCCACTAAAATGCGTCTAATTTATATAGAAAATAAATAATATAAAATAAATTAAATCCTGGTCATTTTTAACATAAAGGTAGGTATAATCATTGAATAAGACTTCACTCAACGATATAATCAAACAAAATTTAAACTAATAACGCGAAACAGCGCAAAGTTACGAAGTACGAACTAAAAAGAAGGAATGTTTCAGATTAGCGCAGTGGTACAATGTCGGATACAAAGAAAACACATGTCGGATTTCGGAATTTCTAACGCCCACCCCCAAAGGTTCGAATCCGGTTAAGGGAAACTTTTTAAGCAAGTATATCATAATAAACTGTCCTCTTCCAGTAAAAACGGGTTCGTGCAAGAATTAAGTTAAATATACCTAATTAAAAGTACAGTTGCACGTAAAAATGTAGTTTTTCCATTTTTTTTGTAAGGAACTGCTTAAATAATTTTTTACATTGATAATTAACCTCATAGTGTTGTAGACCAATGAGACATTAAGAATAGTGTCACATGCACCAATCACAAGTTTCTTACACTGAAAAGAATGCATGGTACTTTTCTTGCCGCTACCTCATTGTTTTTGCATTATTTTAGCAACCTTAATATTTAAAAAAATCAACTGTCATTTTGACAGAAGTAAAAATGTCGCGCTTCGGCAACATTTCTGACGCTTCAGTTAATGAAAATATTAAAAATTCAATTCCGAGAAAGACCACTCAGTGTAGGGAAAGTTTGTGGAATCAATTTACGGAATTTTGCCAACAGCGCAAATATGAATTAAGTAAATCTTTGTCCACTGATATGATCGCAAGTATTTTAAAAGATTATGCATTTAATATGCGGAAACGTAATGGAGAAGATTATAAGGAATCTTGTGTCAAAACAATATGGAATACAACCGCGAAGTTAGTGCAAGACTTGTATTTTAACAAATATAATAGAAGAATTGACCCATTCTCGGATATAGTCTTCAAAGCTGCACGAGAAGCGAGGAACACCAAACGCAAGCAGCTGCAATCAATTCCGGAGAAACGAAAAGTAAGCGCTGAAGCATTCTCTCTTGAAGAAATTGACAAGATTATAAACAGCTTTGACGAAAATACTCCAGAAGGTCTTCAGAAAAAGTTTTTCCACATTGTTTCTTTTGAATTAGCGTGGCGCGGTGGGGAAGGAAGCAATTGTATCACGGACTATTTTAAAGAAGAAATAGGAAACGATGGATGTGCGACAGGCAGGATTATTTATAATCCTATATTTACAAAAACTTGTCAAGGTAGGTTAACAATAACTAAAGAAATCCATTGAATTTTAAATAATATAGGTGGTGCTGAAAAATGCGCAGAGAATAAGTGGCTTACGCCTAACAAGGAAAACATTGACCGATGTCCAGTAAGATTATTCAACAAACTGCAAGAAAAACGTAGTCCACACATTACAACTAATAGACTGTTTTTAACTGCAAATCCTAACTGGAAAACAACTGGAAAATGGTACAAAAATTCCCCTGTAGGTCACAATGAGATTGCGAAGTGGACCAAATTCTCCGCGGCAAAAATTGGATTAGATGTAAAAAAAAGGAAATTGACAAATCACTCGCATCGTTCTAGTATTGTTTCGCATTTATCAAAATCTGGAATAAATGAACAGGAATTAATTAAGATTACTGGCCACAGTAATGCATCTTCAATTAAACCATATCTGCATATTGACGAGAACCACCACACCAACATCATCAACCAAATACGACACACCAACTCGAACATCATTCATCAAAATTCTAGTTCAGATTTACCTCATGTCGCATTTCCATCAACTTCAAAACAAAATAATTCTCAAGCTACGTTCACTAATTGTACGTTTAATTATAATTATAATTATTGTTCTCATAAATAAAGTTGTTAAAAATTTGACGTATTTAACGCTTCATTCAGTTAATTCTCCAACCGAAGATCATTCGTGCTCAACTCTTGTCAGGCAAGATTTTTATTTTGTATGAGCACTGGTTGCATAGGCAATTAAACTCGATCAAATTCTTAGGAAAAGAACCCTCGCGCTTCGCGCTCGTGTCTTTTCGTCAATTTGATCTCGTTTAGTTGCCAAGCAACCAGTGCTTATACAAAATAAAAATCTTTCCGACAAGAGTTGAGCACTTATGATCTTACTGTTGATAATTAACCTCATAGTGTTGTAGACCAATCAGACATTAAGAACAGTGTCACATGCACCAATCACAAGTTTTTTTAACTGAAAAGAATGTATGCTACTTTTCTTGCCGCTACCTCATTGTTTTAGCAACCTATATTTAAAAAAATCAAATGTCATTTTGACAAAAGTAAAAAATTTGACGTATTTAACGCTTCATTCAGTTAATTCTCCAACCGAAGATCATTCGTTCTCAACTCTTGTCAGGCAAGATTTTTTTGTATGAGCATTGATTGCTAAAAGGTAATTAAACTCGATCAAATTCTTGGGAAAAGAACCCTCGCGCTTCGCGCTCGGGTCTTTTCGTCAATTTCATCTCGTTTAATTGCCAAGCAACCAGTGCTCATACAAAAAAATCTTGCCGACAATAGTTGAGCACTTATGATCTTACTGTTGTAATTTATAATTACATTATGCTCGAGTAACTGCCATTTGGGCATCGCCACGCTTTTACAACTAATATTTTTTATGTAAATATATATATACATAAAACGTATATAAATTCATGTGCTACAGATGTAAAAGACTTTACATCTAATAGACATATGTATATATTATATGCCAAATTGCTGACATCCTGACATTCATTATCTCTTATTTATCTTCCAGTTTTATGTAATTCTAACAAGCTCTTACAGAATTTGTTTGTATTTTATATATAAATGTGTTTTCTGGGAACTTTGTGAGGCCCCTGGGCGCTCGCCCCAAGCGCCCAGCGAATAAAACGGGGGTGCTCCCATGCCCGTTGTATTATTATCTACTTTGCCGGATTTACTTATTGTATATTATACAGATTGTAAATAGAAATAAACATACAAAAAAAAAACGCGATCCGTCTAACGATAATAACTTGGCATTACACAACTGAGAACATCTTACTTGCAAATGCAATAAAATTCCGACTTAAATAGCAATATTTTCATCTGTTATGAGGATGTATAACTATAATTAAATTACCCAAGGCTAATTCCGCCAAATAAAACATAATGTTACTTCCACCTTCACTACAACGCGCAAGAACTCCGGAAGCTTATCTAAATCACAAAATAAAATCTACACCCACGCCGACAAATTAATTTTTTTCCTGTATAAGTACTAATTTTGCGTGCGTTAACGTCTTTAAAATTATAGGTTTTTGAAATAATAAACGCGCATTAACACTGCATCGATAACAATCTATTATAAAAGCAGTGGTATTTTGTTTTATTACAAATGTTCTTTGCCTCACTATTTTTTCCTTCTTGTAAAAATATCGTTTTAAAAAATAAAATCCTAACAATTGTTTGTACTCACAAATTTAATTAAGACGAGGGATGGATCACAAAGGAAGCAAATTTAATGAAGCATATTTAACTTCTTAGCTCTAATATTTCGTTTCTGTTCATCATTCATCCTTTCTTCATTGTCTACGTTATAGGGATGCACAATTATTGGAAATGCTCCATTTATACCGGGAGCTCATCGGTAGCATAATTTCGTAATACAAACTTTAACTTGGGTGCTTTGCTTTTAATATTCCTTGCCATTAAATCCGGAAGACAGTTTTCTGTGTATAAGATTTTCATTATTAATTACTTGAATGACAAAGGAATTTCAAGCGTAGGCGTAATTCGCTATCCTCCCCAATTATGAATTAGATACCTAAGTACTATATCTCTATATACAAATATAATAAAAATGAAAGTAGAAAAAGCTTAAATCATTTTATCACGACAAAGAACCTTCGAAGACAAATTTAAATTTGTGAAATTTAATAATGGCAAACACTGCAATGAGAATGAAGGGTGTTCGGCTCTGTTTATTTAAAATTTAACGTTCCTTTATGTTGTCAAGAATCTATCGCGCGTTTAACTTTCAAAGCAAGCCTTTCATTCCGTTAGGTAAATTCATTACATCACTCATTACTTACGTAACCTTAAATTGCAAATATTTATAGATTAAGTTATTACCATACAAGGACGTGGTTTTCCTCCTCCTTAGAGTCTATATAAAAGTCTCGTTCTTACTCCATTTTAGTTTTCAAATTTCTATAATTATCCTGACTTCCATAAAAATCGCAACACCCATAATTTGTTGAACAATTTTATTGATATTGTCGTATAACGTCCACCTTCATGAAACAAAGTGATGATAATTAAAATTTGAATAAAATCTAGCAAGTAGCTTTTTGTATTTTTCTTTTGCACTTAGTAACAAAAAATTATTTATTTAAACAAATGAACCAGTCAGTATGTCATTAACTGTCAATTTTGCAAATTGTTGATTTCCTTCTGAACTTGAGAACAATGCCATGAGTACGTCAACATCAGCATTTTTCCCAATGAACTGCTTTTGAACGTGGCCGTATTATTGGTATAAGAGAGGCTGGACTTCGCTAAGAGAATTGCTCGTCGTGTAAACCGAAATGGTACAACAGTATTGAGATATCGGACCAAATGGTCCGAGGGAGGGGTTCAACAACGTCGCCCTGGAACTGGGCGTCCCCGGAGGACTACAGATCACGAAGAACGTCGATTAAGACTTTTGGCCACAAGAGACAGATCAATTGCAAATGATTGTCCATGTCATCTGTTTATCGCCGGATAAGGTCTTATGGACTGCATTCATATCGTCCATTTTATGTCTTCCTTTTACACGGACTCATCGTCTACACAGGCTAGAATGGATCAATGAAAGAGCGAATTGGGCGCATGAATGGCATCAAATTGTGTTTAGTGACGTGTCCCGATCTTGCTTATGGGTCCACGATGGTCGTAGGAGGGTCAGACGGATGGGTGGAGAACTAAAAGTCCAACATTTCTTGTGGAACGCCACACAAGGAGTATGAGGTGCAATATGTTATGCTCTTAATTGACGCCAACCTAAACGCAGATGGTTACATTGACAATGTGCTAGAACTCGTTGCGCTTCCATATCTTCAGGTGCTAGAAAATCTCATTTTCCAACAGGATAACGGGCGCCCTCATACGATAAGGGCTACAACACTTTTTTTGGAAGAAGCTAACATTGCCGTCCTCCCATAGCCTGCTGGGTCGCCTGATTTGTCGCCCATTGAGCATGTGTGGGATGCGATCGGTAGGCAACTAGGTAATTTACCACACCCTCCGGACTCCAGCTACGTATTCAAGAAGCTTGGAACGATATACCACAGCCAGCTATAGATCACTTGATTGATAGCATGCCACGCCGCCTAAATGAGTGCATTACAAATCGTGGCGAAGCAACTACTTTTTGAAAAAAACTTTTTTGTACTTACAACTGTCATTAAAAGTGACATTTTTAACGGCTGTCAAGATTGTTAAAAGATGACGTTTACAGAGTAGCGTGTTAAAAATCCTAATACTAAAGTCTATTCACTCCCAAGAAAAACTAAAACAAAAACATACAGACGCGTGAACAGTCGTTTCCAGGGAGAACATTTATTAAACTAAGGTTGAATTTGCATAAACTTGTTTTATTGATTAGCTCAAGAAAAAATTAACCCTTGTTTTTATTTAAAAATGTAAGGGTTGTTTACCCTGCATCCAAGGGGTGAAACAATGTTGTCAAATAGCAGTAAAAGTACCTAGCTTCTCTAAGAAAAAAACAATTGAGCTGTCCGAGCTTTTTTGAGTTTTTAAATGCCTCAATCTCTTTCATTTTCCATTTTGGAACTTCAATTTTTTTGGTTAAAAATAAAAAAAAAATAAAAAAAACTAGTGCACTGAAATCAGAAAAGAAAGACCTTTCAAATGACGTATCACTTGCCCCATCATCCCTATTTAAATTTTAGGGGTTGTTCTCACAGCGATAAGGGATGAAATCACTTCAAGTTGAAATTCATAGCAAAAGTTGTCCCCCTTGATGTAAAAATTGACGTGTTTTTGCGTTTCTCAAAAAAAACTTTTCTCTAGCCAGAAACTCGTCTGTTACCTTTTCGTTGGCCCACCCTGTATAGAAAAGATAACAGACGGGATTCTGGCTGGAAACATTTTTTTTTTTGAGAAATGCAAAAACACGTAAATTTTTATATCAAGGCGGACAAATTTTGTCATGATTTTCAATCTGAAATGATTTCATCCATTAGCGCTGTGAGAACAACCCCTAAAATTTAAATAGGGATGATGGGGCAAGTGATACGTCATTTAAAAGGTCTTTCTTTTCTGAATTCAGTAGTGCACTTGTCTTTTTAGTTTTTTTATTTTTAACAAACAAATTGAAGTTGCAAAAATGGAAAATGAGGAAAGCGTTTGAGGCATTTTAAGAACTAAAAAAACGCGGACAGATCAATTGTTTTTTTTTTAGAGAAGCTAGGTAAACAACCCTTAAATTTTTAAATAAAAACAAGGGGTAATTTTTTCTTGTGCTAATTAATAATAGTATATTATACACTAAGGTAGAGAAGACTATGATTATTGACCGACCGCCAAATTATTTCGCGAGGTGCGAAGCACCGAGGGAAATAAGGCGGGAGGTCAACAATGGTCTTCTCTACCGTGGTGTATATACTATTTTTTTCACTACTAGGTATTTATTTACACTAATATGTATGAAGAAATTAAACACCTTACAACCTCCGTTAATATATTATAAATATTATAATAAACGAAGTGAATACGAAGTTGTCCGACATGTTGCGGCAAACAGCTGATCCCATTTTCAAGCGAATTACATAAATTTAATGTCATATGTTAAAATGCAAAAAGTTTTAAGTAAAATTAACAACATTGGAAATCGTCAACATTAAAATTTACACTTACCTAGAACAATAAATTCGCTTGAAAATGGGATCAGCTGTTTCCCGCAACATGTCGCACAACTTCGTATTCACTTCGAATAAATTATTATGCAAGGTGTTTAATTTCTTCAATCTATTACCCTCTTTGTGCCCCGACCTCATCACGATTACACTAATATATTAATTTATTTATAAAGTTTCATTTAAAATAAGCACTTTTAAATCTTGTAGGCTTACTTTGTCTTAGAACTGTCAAATAGAAATTAATTCGTAATGGCGCGGAACTATTCATTTTTGAATTCACGTCATAACTTGATATTAAATTTATATATTAAAGAAATGTTTTTCATGCACTAAATATTACTAAATGAAATTTCTCCATCATACTAAATAGTGTATGCACGTTAGTTACTTCAACAATGTGACAGATTTATTAAAAAATGTGTATTTGTTCATTATTAACTAGTAGTGAATAATGAAAAATTATTAACCTCTAACTCGATATTTCATAGTCGGCTGTGACATCAAAAATCCTATGCTGTTTCTGCTAGTAGTGAAAAAAACCAGTTTATGCAAATACAAACTTAATTTAATAAATGTTCGAAGTGCTCTTCCATGCAATAATACGATTTTGATTAAATCGTTCTCGTACATTTTCAGCATTTCAGGAGTAGAGTATCACCGCGATCTCCTTGTCTCGCCCCATTAGATTTTTTTTATGGGGTCATGTAAAGAGTAAAGTTTATTCCACTGCGCCGGAATATTTGGAGGAGTTACATGAATGCTGTCTAATTACTCCTGAAATGTTGCAAAATGTACGGGAACGATTTAATGAAAATATGTATTATTGAATGGAAGCTGAAGGCAGGCACTTCAAACATTTATTAAACTGAGGTTGAATTTGCATCAAAGAGTTTTATTAATTAGCACAAGAAAAAATTAACCCTTGTTTTTATTAAAAAATTTAAGGGTTGTTTACCCTGTACCTAAGGAGTGAAACAATGTTGTCAAATGGCACTAAACGTACCTAGCTTCTCTAAAAAACAAACAGTTGACCTATCCACTTAGTTTTTAAATGCCTCAAACTCTTTCCTCATTTTCCATTTTTGCAACTTCAATTTCCTTGATAAAAATAGAAAACTAGTGAATTCGGAAAAGAAAGACCTTTAAAATGACGTATTACTTGCCCCATCATACCTATTTGAATTTTAGGGGTTGTTCTCACAGCGCTAAAGGATGAAATCATTTCAGGTTGAAAATCATGGCAAAAGTTGTCCCCCTTGATATATATAAAAACTGACGTGTTTTTGCATTTTTCTCAAAAGAACAATTTTCTAGCCCGAAACCCGTCTGTTACCTTTTCGTTGGCCCACCCTGTATATTTGGTGATAATTAATTAGTTTCGAATTTGAATCGTCGAAAATGGAAACGAATAAATCTCTAATTCGCGGTTGAGTACAAACTTGGGTACTAAAGCTGCAGTGACGGACGGCGAGAAAATTATTTACCGCATCCGGAGATGATGCCGTAAGTGATCGAACAGCACAGAAGTTGTTCAAGAAATTTTCTTCGGGAGATTTCAGCTTGACCGATGATCATAAACGACGAGGATCGTCAACGTGTGTTCCAATACAACGTGTCTAGAGCGTGCAGAAATGTTCAATGTAGGTGACTATTCCTTTGCACCTTCACCAGCTAGAAAAGACGTGGAAGTTCCGCAAATGGGTCCCACATGAATAATCAAACAATAACAAATTAAATCGTCTTATCGTTTGCTTGGCAAACATTTTACGCAACAATGATGAGTCATTTCTTGATCGGTTCTTAACCCTAGGATGCATAACATGAGTCTGAAAGACTCACTACAATTTTAAATTTGCTACAATTTTGAAATGTTACAGACAAATTCTTTGTCCTCTTAGAAGTGCCTCTGGGCAACCTTTAAGGATTATAATCTGTAATCACATTTCAAAAATTAATTTTATTTATCAAAGAAAAAAATATTATTTGCAACTACCCGTGAACTGCATTTTTCTGTCCATTTTGTTCCAGTCTTCGTTTTTTCTTTTTTTTGAACTTGAAAACCCCTGAATCCTCTGATCTTCTCTCTGAATTCTTTTCGTCGCTCCACCTCATCTCCATCTATTTTCATTTCTGCTACGTCTTTTCTTACTCCCTTGATCTATGTTATTTGTGTCTTAGAGTAGTATAGCAATGGAACATCTAACTCAAAAAATCACTAGAAAAGTTACTAAACCGCTCACGTGGGCTATGTAGTGAAAGTAGGCCAACCCCAATGTCATCAATGGACACCGAGACTGTTTAACTGTTCACCTGTTTAGGTGTTTTCGCCGTTTACCTGTTTATTTGTTTAGCCGTTAACCTGTTTAGCTGTTTAACCATTTAGGGGTCGCCAAGCTTGTGGTCATTGAACCCATAACTTAATTTTTGGGGGTCGTGGAACCCGTAAGTTCAGCTAAACAGCTAGTCTCGGTGTCCTTCGATGACATTGGGGTTGACCTACTTTCACTACATAGCCCACGTGCGCGGTTTAGTAACTTTTCTAGTGATTTTTTGAGTTAGATATTCCATTGCTATACTACTTCTTAGGGTTTCTGTCGAAGTAATTTTTACAAAACCAGTAGATTTCAGCCTGCTGAGGCATTGTACAACAAGTGGGGAATTATACCACTATCAACCTTATTGCAATATTTTTTATACCTCCAAAAACATTTTTCCGAATTCGATTATATTCAGCACACTCGGGGAACAAGGGGATGGGGTAGGCAGTTGAGGAGAGTTTTGTGTAAAATCACGGCCGTGAGTAATGCATGGTTTGTAAAGGCTCCTAAACTTTATAACTCTCTCTCTCTCTCTGAATTAGTACCCCACTTCATCTCCGACGATAACAATCCAAACAAAATTAAAATAAAAGAGTTCGTCAGAACTCTGTTTTGATAAACAAATTTTTACAGCTCCGATGACCACTTTATATTCAATATTTTGAACAGACAGGTTTTAGTCAAAAAATAAGTTTTTTTTTGTGTTTTTGTTTATATGTATTAGTTTTTGTTTCATCTTTCATCTAGTTACTGTTACGTATTTTTAAAAATGTAAGAAACATTAGTTTATTTTGGTCATTAGCGGCCCCCACCTTCCGCACGGTCACTATACCTTGGAAGGCTTACCCTTAATTTTTAATACTGTTATAATAAACTTTGATTTTTTGAAATAAATAAAAGCAAAAAAAAATTGAATAGTCTTCTCGTCAATCTTTCTTCATTGACTCTTTTAATATGTCCGTAGAAAGTCACTCTTCTCTTAATAAATTTTCATTTTTATTTAAAGAATTTTTTGCTACGATCCACCGTTTTCGAGTGTTATAAGTAAAAACTGTAAAATATTAAGACCTTCAACCCCCCTCTAGCACACCAGGTAGTCGGGAGACTTTATGTTATGTTGATCAGGGGACCTTGCCCTACATATTTCCGAAGGAATTGGTTCCATGATGTGGTTCCTCTAAAAAAAATGGAAATGACTCCTTTACTGGTAAAAACTCTTTTTTGCGAAATTCTTAAACACGCTGTAACTTTTGGTTTACCTTATATTCATGGGCGCCCATAATGGGAGGCAAGAGGGTGCCCCCCCCCCTGGACTCGTATTCTAAGCAGTAATAATTTCTTAAATAAGGAAACTTTTAATTTAAATAAAACTAATTGTTCAATCTTCTCCAAATCCCCCCTCCCCCCTGAAAATTACTATATGGGCGCCCATGCTAATATGTTAAATTCATATGTTCTTGAAGGAATTTTAATTTTCTAATTAACGATTCTATTGTAAAATAAACGAGAAATTCGATGGAAAACGAGAGCCGGAAAGGTTTTTTGGAAATCTTCAACTTTACAGGGTCCAAACTCAAAAATCATAATTTCAGAATTTTGTATAGAATCAAAGTTTTAGTAAATTTAATAAGCTTTCATGTTTATGTAAAGAAGTTGTTTTGCTAGGATCCACCGTTTTTGAGTTATAAGTAAAACTATGAAATGGAACCTTAACCCCCCCCCCCTTCTAGCACACCCAGTAGTGGGGGGACTTTATTTTATGTTGATCAGGGGACATTATTCTACACATTTCCGAAGGAATTGGTAATACATAAATGAGTTCCCCTATTTTTCGAAACGCGTTTGGCTAGAGTTGCACAAGATAAGTTTAGATAAAATTAGTTAAATCGTTCACAATTTTACAAAATGACCTACAAGAACAGTAACATTTACATAAATGTAGACTGAAATGCCTGGACGAAATACAAGTGTAAATATTTAAGTATACATAAAATTACAAATTTAGATCATCAAATTAATGTTTACAACTAGTGTCCTAACGACTAAAGGGTTTGTAATGTTTGTGTAAATGCCTGATATAATTACTATAAGGTTGTTTTAACACTAATGCGTGTTATTAAATTTTATTAGCACTTTAAAAGTTTTATAAATAAAACTAGTAATTTTGGAATGCCTACTAATGCGCCATTAAATTTAAAATTTCATGCGTAGTTTAAAGCGTTATCAATGATAAAATCAACTGCACTGTATTGAAAGCAAAATGTATATTTATGGACATTTTCCCTAAAAATTGTAAAGTGGAATAGAATAAAAACATAATCGAAATGAACAATTAAAGCGTAGATGGATGAAATATAATCATTGTAAAAATACACATGAAATAACATTTGTTACGTGAAAAGACGTCATGCTGTGAAACAGCAGGACACGCTGTCAGTTTTCCCATTATGAATTAACAACCTTATGCGTGTGTTCAGAATTAAAATTATGATTTTTCGCATATCTCAACTTGTCCGGCAATATACGCAGTAAACCACCTAATAGTTGACGTTGCTCAAGGTTTTATAATAATGAATAAAGCGAACCATTTACCTAATTATGTTTTTTTTCCACTTTCCGGTAATTTCTTTTTTTGTTCGGGAGCGAAAAACTGCATCGAATACAATTTGGGAACACAATTACAACGCCCTTTTGAATTATTATTGACATTAAACAATGTTAAGGATGATATATGCGTTATAGATACTAAGGTTACAGTAACACAATCAATATTAATAAATCAGCAAACTTCTCAAGATGGCTTACATCGTTCTTGCTGATAATGTATTAAGTAATATTGGCATAAAAGTCATAACAGTGATATACAGCCATCAAACAAGACCTATTGCCATCAATTATTCATAATATTATGGGTTGAGAAATTGTAGCAAATGTTGCCTGATATCTAAATACATGCTTTAGATTCATCCGATATTTCGTAAAAATCCTCAAGATTTATCCCATGTACTGGACACTTTAAACGGGATATAAGGACACTTCAGTCGCTCAAAAATAATAATTTTGCAATTAAATGCAGAAAAAACAACTTCTGCTCGCTATAATCGAGACACTTGGCAGTTGGAATCAATCAAAACAACACTAGATACAATATAAGCTTTATTTTTGTTCTTATAAAGCAAATTAGTAGGAGGAAACTAAAAGAAATAATTGACTATAGTAATAACAACAAAAATTAAGGAGAAAAAATTACTATTACGAGAGTCGCCTATATAAACCTGTTGTGTCCTTGTGTTCGTTGTGTCCATAATTGTTGTTAACGTTGTTTGTCTCGAAATGGGGTAATGATCAGTTGAAATAAAATCTTCCCCATAAAGGTTTAATTGGTTGATAATTTGACAAAATTTAACTTAAAGGTTGGATATTGGCGACATGTTTCGATAAATTAAATTATCATCATCAGGCGTAATTAGTTAAATATGAATATAAAAATGACGAAATTTAAATTACTACGATTAGCATAAAATTAATAAAATTACTAAAACGGTGGCAAGGAAAAGCAGACAAGTGATCATAAATCTAAACGAAGAAGTGGTGAGGTCATGTAACAATATCAAGTACCTAGGGGTAACGCTGGACAGGGGTTTGACCTTCGGAGCCCATGTAGATAGCGTAATAAAAAAGGTAAACGAAAAAATGGAAGCACTGAGAAAAATTATGCCAAACATTGGAGGTCCGTCCTACCACAGGCGAAAGAACGTTCACTTTGAAATCTGGTATTAAAATGGAAATAAGAACTAATAATGTGAAATGGTTGAATTCATATGTGAAATCAGTATACCTTTCGTTGTCATGGAAATGAAAAAAATGGAAATTAATTTGCAATCTGTCATTTTATTTGACGTAACAAAGTATTCCTGTCAGATCAATAACCAATAGAATTCACGTTTTTCAAATTGGTGATGCAATCTGTCATTTTATTTGACGTAACAAAGTACTCCTGTCAGATCAATAACCAATAGAATTCCCGTTTTTCAAATTTGTTGATGTTGGCATGGCAACTTTAAAACACGTGCGTTTTAAAAAGTGCGATTTAAACACGCTGGGGCGTGGTATAAAAGGCTAAAATAGGACACCAATAAAAAAAATAATTTTTTGCATAATAACTCAAAAAAATAAATACATGTTGTAGTATAGTAGTAATAGAAAATGATTTCTGATTTTCTCCTGAAATAATATACAGGGTTTGTCATAAATATTTTAGTGAGCGTCTCCTTGAATCTTGGAGCCCTCTACAGGAGCTGGTGATTGATTCAATTAAACACACTAGCATGTCCGTCCGTTGCACAAATTGTTTGTTGTATAATTATTCAACTCTTGTGTTTGTTGTATCAAATTTATTGTTAAGTAATAGTCAATGGGTTTAGATTCCCACGCATACCATCCAATTTTGATGAAACCCTGTAGCTTTAGTTGCCTCGATAAAGACTAGGCCCTCTGCTAGTCGAAACGTCGACTTAATGAAGTACTACTATCGGAGTAAAAATGCAAGGCCTCTGACTTTAAGTGGTCATAACGAAAAAACTGGGGGGGGGGGGGGGGGGTGAAATTTCTTCATTTTTGGGCAGTACATTAGTCATTTATAGGTATATTATGTTTAACATGTGTAAAAATCAAATTGGTAGAATCAGTTGTTTAACTTTTATTTGAATTAACAGCAATAAAAACGCTGTATTTAGTATTTTCCTGGCTGACGGTCAGTTTTAACTTATCATAAAATTGTTATTGTTTCATAAATTGTTACCAAATTTACAAATGTTGTAGCACACATATTTCTGAAAAGTGGACAGCCAATAAATATTGATTATTCATATAATTAACTGGTTTTATAAGTCCTAACCGAAAATGTGCTATTTTGCAATATACGGTAACTGAAGAAAAAATTCTTGTTTTAAATGCTAAATTTGTATTACTCAAATCGAGCTGATTTATTGCTTTATTGAAAACAAAATTTGTTTTCTTGTAATTCAAAGTAAATGTTATAATTATCGCGGAAGAAAGACGCACATATTCCCGCGAGAGGTAATCTACCACATCGTAAATCGTGAGCGGCAAACCACAACAATGTGATTATTCTTTAGCATTGTACAAAACCATGCGCTTCATAGCAATAGTGTACGGCACCATCTTCCACCCCGTACCGCACCTCCCGCACGAACGCAAGCATCCATCCTTTTTTCCAAATTTCTTTTAATCAAAACATGTATACATGGCATTATTTTTGTGAATCGTGTTAGACCACAATATAATTGCTTTAACCTTGTTATGTTACTGTCAATATTATTAATATCGAACGTTCAGGTATTGAGTTACACAAGATGTCGTTTTTTTCATTATAGTTTTAAGACTAATAAACCAATTGGCCTCAAAAGCATCTCACACCGACAAAAAAGTATACACTTGTCAAATATATAAGTATCTACCACTCAGTTTCAATAATATAGCCGTAATTAATTTTTAAAGTCGAGCGCTTGTGCGATTTGAGTCATAATTAGCGCTTTTTCGCACATAAATTAATACAGAAAATTAACGATGTGTTGCAAAAATCTAAAACTGTACACCTTTTTGTAGGAATAAATGATCTTTTAAATGCACTTTATTTCATTAAATTATGATTGCTAATTACTGAGGTACAATCTTCTAAAGTCAGAGGCCTTGCATTTTTACTCCGATAGTAGTGTGTTTCATTGAATCACCAGCTCCTGTAGAAGGATCCAATATTCAAGGAGACACTCACTAAAATACTACCGTTTCAAAACATAACTTTTCAATATTTTGTTAATTTCCCGATAGACGGGAGTAAATTGGTATACTTATTATTGATTATTGATTTGAAAGACTCGTATGTCTTCTACTTCACTGTAACATTTTATTTCTTCATCTTTGTTAGGAAAGAAGTTATGAATTTTTAAAATTAATTAAGTTAAACGGTTCTTGAGCTAGATCCTAAAAAGTGGAAACTTGGAGAATAGTTATATTGGCAGCCATTTTGAATTTAACAACTAACAAAAAACAGTGTGTTACTTGCGACCATGTCTAGTAACTTTTCACAAAGGGAAATTAGTTTTGGTTAAAATTTGAATGTTTGCTCCCAAAATAACGGCCTTAGTTTGGGCCCTTTGGGGCGATTTTGGCTTGTTTTACCGATAAAGGCCTTATTTTTAAATTTCATCAAAATCGGCTAGTAGTTTAGGCTCCACAGTCATCAGTCATCAGGTCATCACGTACGCACACACGCACCCACAGACAAACATTTTTCAAAGATGGTGGTTTTGGACTTTTTTTTAATTTAACCACTGTTAAAAATGTTCCAAGTACCAATTTAATCAAGTATTGGGTGCGCAAGTTTGAAGAGACAGGAAACAATCCCGAATAAATCGAGAACGAACGTAAATGTCGAGCGCGTTCGTCAGTTTGTTATGGACGATCCTTGACAGTCATTTCTACTGCGCGCAGCTTTTACCCCTATAAAATAGTTGTTTTTCAATAAATGAGGGCCGATGATCCTGCTAAACGAGTCTAATTCTGCAGGACGACGAAAAATTAGTTCAAGCGTTTTAATAACATATAGTTCTCAGATGAATTCAATTTTTACATAAACAATCACGTGAGTAAACACAATTGCAGATACTGGGCTTCCGAAAACCACTGGAACTGTATCAGCAACCATTGTACTCGCCTAAGGTTGTATGGGCTGCAGTGTCAAGTCAAGGAATTATCGGGTCATACTTTTTTTATGATAACCGTGGTCGTGATCAGACAGTTAACTCTGTTAGATATTTCCGGACGTTTCTCGATGCAGAATTGCAAAATCAGTGTAGCTTCAACCGCAACACATTTTTTCAGCAAGATGGAGCCACTTTCCACGTCACAAATGAACCATTAGCTGCTCTTCACCAGTTATTCCCTGGTTAGCATTTCATTGAATTGATAATATGAAATTGGGATGGTTTTCAATTATATTCTACTTACAAGTTACGTTAATTGACAAAAACATTCATATCGCGATACAGTGAGGACTGAGAGAGCTCTGTCGGTTCTTAATCAAATTATATATGATAGAACGGGGGTAGGTAGAGGAGGTATACAATCCATACCGATATTAAAAGTTACACAACGCATATTCTGATCGGTGTTTGGATGGGGGGTTTTCATGTTTTGGCATTCCTTTAGGTATGTCATGCATTTTGAAACAAGCTGTGTCACTTCCTCACTGCTTCGAAATCTGTGTACTGTAAGAAACCGCTTTATAGTATTTCTAGAAAGGACTCTGTAGGGTCCTTAAAAGCCTTATAAAGACGGCAATAGGTGGCGGTAGTTGGAAGATATTTAATTAAAATCCCAGCCGAACATCCTGATACCGCAACCTCCCTTATAAATACCATTATCCAGTTCATTGAGATTCCAACGAGAGACCAGCCAGCACCATAATAATCCGGTAGTTGGATAGACGCTACAGGTGGTCGAAAAGGAACAAGCGATTAACCTGAAACGTGCGAGGGATGAGGTTAAGTCCTAAAACCTTCCAATAATACCACCGATTTGTCGCCACTATAATCCAGGCCTAGTAGGAAGTTTATTGAAGGGTCCCGCAACAACATCGAGGTAAACCACTAATCGTTGAATACCTTTCTTTCAGTATAACACACGACGACCGACATATTGGATAAAATAAACGCAAGTAGGGGAACTACGACCTGACGAGACGGAGGAACTACCGGGCAGGAGGGAAATAATTGGAACAACCAACCGCCACCGTATTATAATATTAAAATAAACAAAGTATTGTAAATATACAGGGTGATTCACCACTATTCCCTCGGTCTCTTGTGCCTAAAGGGTACAAGATATCAGCTTCATTTTTTGGTGACATATGTAAATTGATAACGACTATTTTTTAAAATTATTTTCACTTATACAGGATGCTTCACAAAATTGTAATATATCAAAGTTAGGTTTTTTTAAATGCAACCCCCTATATTTTATTACATTTTTAGATTATACGTTAAAAACTAAAGTAACTTTATTAAACGTTCCCTATACCTATCGCTTACCAATTTTGAGAAAATTATGATTTTAAGAAAAATATTCAATTTAAACAACCTCTAATAACACGGAAACCGCTGACTTTTAGTAACGCAAATTTATATCGACTTATCTTGACCTTTAAGGCTTTTATTTGCACTACGTAGGATTTCGATATTTTGTACAGGGTGTTTAGAAAAAGGATTCATATTTTATATTTTTCAAACATCAAAAACTCACTTAACTTAAATGGAACACCCTGTATGTTTTTATTCTATGTTGAATAACTTTTCATTTTCTATCAAAAACTATGAGTAATTGATATGTCTAAAATCAACGATTAAAAAGTTATTAAGATTTTTCTCTAAAATTTGTATGGAAATGGTTTTGTTTGCATTCTAGTAGGCCATGATTTTTTTTATTGTAGTTGATAATTAGATATGTGATCAAAACTTAATTAAAAATGAAATTGAAGCAATGGAAAAAATACTGTAGTACCTAAATGCCATTTTTTCCTATGCATAACCGCACTCGTTTTCAAGAGATCTTCGAACCTTATGGTGTTATAGTAGCAAACGCATCCTTTATTCTAATCTTCATGTCATCAGCAGTGGTAGGTGGAGTGTTGTAAACTAAATTTTAATGATAATAATAATAATAATAATGTCTAAACAAACTTCATCAAGAAGACTCGAAAAAGTGTTGTTCTAAAATCCGTAAAAATTTTACTCCGTTCAAGTTTCCATCAAAAAATCAAAATTCTCCCAAATACATTGAGGCTCCACCGGTTTTGGCGGTCAACAGTGCGATACAGGTGACGATTTCGTAATGAAAGTTATGTGGGTTTACCAAGGCGTTATGTTGTGGAAAGTGGATTCGTCGGTAAATAAAACATATTTAAACAATTCATCTTCTTCTCCAACTTTTTCGAGACTCCATAAACAAAAATTCAACCTTCGTTGAAAGCCTCGTCCATATAAATTCTGGTGAAGTTGAATGTGATAAGGATGGTATTTATGTTTTTTTCAAAAATATTTAGATAGACAATTCCTCAATAAATGGATTGGAAGGAGGGGTCCACAACACTCCACCTACCACTGCTGATGACATAAAGATTACAATAAAGGATGCGTTTGCTACAATAACACCAGATATCCTGAGAAACGTTAGATCTTTTTAAAATCGAGTGCGGTTGTGCTTAGAAGATAATGGTCATCATATTGAGCATTTACTATACCATTTTCTCCATAAATGATTACTTCTTGTTATTAATTTCATTTTTAATTAAGTTATGATCCCATATCTAATTATCAACTACAATAAAAAAAATCATGGCCTACTAGAATGCAAACAAAACCATTTCCATAAAAATTTTAGAGAAAAATCTTAATAACTTTTTAATCGTTGATTTTAGACATATCAATTACTCATAGTTTTTGATAGAAAATGAAAAGTTATTCAACATAGAATAAAAACATACAGGGTGTTCCATTTAAGTTAAGTGAGTTTTTGATGTTTGAAAAATATAAAATATGAATCCTTTTTCTAAACACCCTGTACAAAATATCGAAATCCTACGTAGTGCAAATAAAAGCCTTAAAGGTCAAAATAAATCGATATAAATGTGCGTTACTAAAAGTAAGTGGTTTCCGTGTTATTAGGGGTTGTTTAAATTGAATATTTTTCTTAAAATCGCAATTTTCTCAAAATTGGTAAGCGATAGGTATAGGGAACGTTTAATAAAGTTACCTTAGTTTTTAACGTATAATCTAAAAATGTGATAAAATATAGGGGGTTGCATTTAAAAAAACCTAACTTTGATATATTACAATTTTGTGAAGCATCCTGTATAAGTGAAAATAATTTTAAAAAATAGTCGTTATCAATTTACATATGTCACCAAAAAATGAAGCTGATATCTTGTACCCTTTAGGCATAAGAGACCGAGGGAATAGTCGTGAATCACCCTGTATATAAAATAATTATACATAGCGTTAAACCAGTATTTGCTCTTCTACCCTGGTCTACGACCGAGAAACCCGCAGTGGTAAAAACAATAAAAATTGCCCACCCCAATTACGTAATAAAAACCATAGAGTGGGTGGGCACGTTGCAGTACGCTCAGATACACATTTAGAGGTGGAAAATCCTCGAACAATATGGCGGTAGAATGTTCCATTTATATGTATGTACAGTGTGTCCACGGATTGACTTCACTATAGGTGTAAATGACCAAAAATTTTGGAATTTCAAAACAATTTTTTCAGGTTCTGCCCTGCTACATTGGAAATGAATTTTGATAACATTTTTCATTTTTTAAATTCAAAGCCGCCTTGGTGGTGGAGCAAAAACTATTTTCTTTGCAGGTAAAGTACCTTTTTTGTGTATCATACAGCAAAATTTTATTAAGAAAAGCTGTTCAGAATTGAAAAACTGACCATAAAATGACAATCGGTATTGTTTGTAAACAAATGAGAATGTAATGTTTGAAATTTTGTATGCATAGATTCCGATTTAATCGATGATAGTCGTCTTAATAAATAAAAATAACGGTTTCATGAAATTGTGCCGATTATTTTCAAATTTTGCACTGATTATTATTTTTTGATTCTGAACAGTTTTTCTTAATAAAATTTTGCTCTATGATGCACAAAAAAGGTATTTTACCTGCAAAGAAAATAGTTTTTGTTCCACGATCAAGGCGGCTTTGAATTAAAAAAATTAAAAATATGATGAAAATTCATTTCCTATGAAGCAGGGCAGAATCTGAAAAAATCGTTTTGAAATTCCAAAATTTTTGGTCATTTACACCTATAGTGAACTCAATCCGTGGACACACTGTATAATAGAACTAACTTTAACAGTTTCGCCTCCCATTATCATTATGTAAAGTTGTTGGGTTTCCATTGGACTACGTAACCTACTTTTTCCTTCTGAGTGCGCTTTTTCATTCAAGTGACTCTTATTTGAATTCACTTGGCCTTTCAACCTAATCCCTTTACACGAGTTGTTTAGATAATTATGTAAATTGATGAAGTCAAATTGTCAGCGGTGTACTAACGAAGGCATGTGAATGGTAGCCTTTCATATTTTGATGATCTCTTCATATTCGACATTAATTGGAGAGTTCGAGTAACTAAAGTATTTCTATGCATACTTTTAGAAGCTTTTATACAATTTTTTACGAATTAACAGTGTTAGTTACGCCTCCATTACTGCATGGCAATTAACAATTCAGAATGAGCCGAGTTCAAACCACTCAAAATCCAACTTACCTTCCTGTAACCTAAACGTCTCAAATAAATGAAACATGTGATGACGTATAACGACGTTATTGCATGTTAAATAACGGCCAGCTATCTATTTAAATTTCTTAAATTTTGACCCATAAAAGGCGAATTTCAATTAAAAACGTTTATAGCTGCTCTGATGATAAATCGTTCTTTGTTTGCTGTACGAAATGAATTAAATTTCGATTTTGTATTAGAGGAACCCTAAACGGTTAATCCAAAGATAACATTGATTTGCAATTTAATGTAGAAGCAAATTGATGTGCGCATGTAGTTATTTTTTTTGTTTCACCTTTTGTTACAAATATCAGTTTAATTGAATTTTCATCATACAAATTTCAATTAACTAATTAATTATTACAAAGCTCTACAACCTTAAACACAACCAAAACAAGTTGAATAGAATGATGTAGTAAGATGTTGATTAATTGAAGCTCGTTGCAAGTCATATTTTTCTGGAACACCTTTTCACTTGAACCCACTTCATACTATCAATCAAATTTAAGATAGAGGATTTTAAAGTGTAAAGAGGACCTCTACAATCTCATAAATTATGAAATGTGTAATAAGCACATTGGAAAGTGTTGCTAACGTAATTTTTAACGTGGGGTGGAGTCGTTGGTGACAATGATTAATGACGTTTTGATCAGGAAGTTAGAAGTTTAAGATAAAAGGTCGCTTTCGCAAATAGTAATATTAATTTTTGTAGAGATTTCACGTAAACACATAAAACTATCGAAATGGGCGAATTATTTTTACTCTGTGTATAAATTCATTTAGGTACCAATTGCACACCTTTATTACAGTAAAGGATAGGTTCAAATGTATAATTTTTGAAAACCAGTTTATCGTATAGAAACATTAAGTAAGCAATGGCGAAGTGGAGGTGTTTGAGTGAAAGTACAATGTAATCCACCAAAATCTCACTGGTCACGATCTACAGGGTGGTTTGGCTTGCAATGTCCAGACGATATTTCCTAAAGTAATAACATTAGGAAAACACATTTAAATTGAAAGTTATTGAGCATTACGTATTCTATATTATAGGGCAAAAAATTTTTTTTTGTTGAACAATTTTTGGCGAACAAAAAAAAATTTTTTAAATAGCGACAATTTTTTTATAATTTCAAAAAGAGAAAATTTTTCTGAATTCAACAATGTATAAATTTCAAATTTTGATATGAAATTTATTTAAATAAACAATAGTTTAATGTTTTAATTACATATCAGCCTTTTCCTTATTTGTGAAATTCAATACCATAGTGAACGAATAATGACAAAATAAATCAACTTATTATGTTTTTGTTACTTAAAAACATGAAAAATTTGTTGACAGATGATGTGCCGTTTTGTTTTCATAGCATCCTATGTTATTGAATCAAATATTTCTTCTATTGCTATTTAAATAAATTCATGTCAAAATTTGAAATTTATACATCGTTGAATTCAGAAAAATTTTCTCTTTTTGAAATTATTAAATAATTGTTGTCGCTATTTAAAAAAATTTGTTTTGTTCACCAAAAAAGGTTCGACAAAAAAAATTTAACATAGAATACGCAATACTTAATAATTTAAGTATTCTTCTTTTTTTTAGCTGTGTAGTATGGTTATAAGGCAAGTTGAAGCTCAAAAACAGCTAATATTTTGTAGGAATCCTACAAAATATTAGCTGTTTTTGAGCTTCAACTTGCCTTATAACCATACTTAATAATGTTCAATTTACATGTTTTTTCCTAATGTTATTACTTTAGGAAATATGGACATTGCAAGCCAAACCATCCTGTATAGGTATCTGACGCTAACTGAAATTTAATCACTGGATAGGTACGTCACATTACCACAGTACCACAGTACATACAGTACAGCTGAATTACACGATACGTTACAACGACACAAAACATTTCAGCGAGATATCTGAGGCAACAGATCATGAAATGAGGAACCTCAAAAAAATCCATCGGCTAAGCTAAAAGGTAAAGTTTGTGATGGTGCCTTATCGAGCAAAAATGTGGCGACTTACCACAGGTGCACCAGTCCCATCATTAATGCATTGAACAATTTTAAGTAAGTACCACAAGAGAACATAGCCCTAGTAGCACCAAATATTGAATATATGTTTACTATATATTTATTTAACATTATATGTTGTGTAACGCCCTTGCGATAATTTCCTAATTTAGATTTGAAATATTCTAATTTCTTTTACTTTAATGACTAATATTCTTAAAATTTGCTACATCGTATTGTAAGCATCTGCTTTCATGACTCATCATCTTACCCCTATTCTAATCCTTTTCGTTCATTATCTCTAACCTGCGACCACCTGTCTACTAGCAGTGAACTACTGCGGCCATTGCTCCATTTAATTTCGTTGCGACCCAATTCTTGTCGTAACAAATTCTTTTGGCGCCCTAACGTGTGGGCATCCCTTTCCGTTACTTTAACAAATTCTTTTTACTCCTAACGTGTCTGGCCATCCCTTTCGTTACTTTAACAAATTCTTTTGGCGACCCCAATGTGGTTCCCTACTTTTCTTTACCTTCACAAATCCTTTGACTTCCTTGCATAACTCATTACTCATTAACCATGTTTTCCTTTAAACTATTAGATGTCAATTCCTTACATAAACCCAAATTTCAATACAATTTCGTTTAGCTTCTCTCCATAATTTTCTTTAGCTACCTTAACGTGATGTTACCTCTCCTCCTCACTTGCTTCTACTTATTCGCTATGATACTTTTTTGTTGTCATCCATATGCTGTTGTTACTTTTGCTCATATGTACTTTTGCTCATTTCATAAATCTCCTTAACTGCTCTCTTCCTACCACTCATTTCTCACTTGTTTCTTTACCACTCTATAACTGTATCTTACTTTATGTGCTTACCCCAATCCTTGGGTTCTCTTCATGATTGTACTTCGTTCGTCTCATTTTGCTTTTGTCGACGTTTTGTCGGATTTTGGTGGTTCAACGATACTTGCATTCATGGAATTGTCTAAGGTCACTCTTGCTTTCTTTCTAATCTACTTTCGAACAATGTTTGTGACAAGTTTGTGCTTCGTCTTTGCTCCATATTGCGAATTTATTTCGGCTTTATTGCGATAATCAAACCCTGGTATTGTTTCATTAGGACAGATGCTCCCCTGGTTATCAATCCACACAAAACAGAGTTTCTTTATCTTCCTTCTCTTTTGCTCACGTTCTTGTCTTTGTTCTTCTTTGTCATTACTAGGTATCTTCGTTATTTTTTTTGTGACGATCACACGCCTTTGCTCCAGACGACTTTTTGACCGTCTTGCGTAAGTCGATAAAATTAGTGTTTATAGGACATCTGGTCACCTGTTTTCGTTAACGTTGCATGAAGGTTTCGTGTACTTACTTTCTCTTTGCTATTAGATTGTAGAGCCGTGTTGAAAGGCCGGCATGAAAATTGTAGGTGGTAGTGACCGAAAGTTGCTACAAAATCGATGTCTTGGTGGATTACTCATACTGCGGTATGGTAGCTTTTGCTACGAATTATGCTAACATGTTTGTTACTTTTGACTTCTTGGCTTTGCCTTTGATCTCGATAACGGTTCTCGTGCAGGTTTGGATAGTCTTCAACCGAGCCGCTTCCCGGCCCGCCTGTACGTAAAATTTAGGTTGGTTTGCTTCACCACTTAATTTTGGTACCGGTGCTTCGCACTGGGGGAATGGTTCCATTGCGACAGTTCACATTCCTCTGTAAGTTCACATTCCTCTGTAACTGATGAATCTTAGGGTATCATTTCGCCTATTTTTCGTCGTCGCACTTTCTTCTTCCAAAACCATGACTATCTTCATTAACTCATTTCTAGTATTCTTACTCAACTCATCTCTTTGGTTTCGCTACTCAGCTTTCTCTTTCGTTCACTTCCTAGCTCAACTTTTGTTAGGGGGGTGTAACGCCCTTGCGATAATTTCCTAATTTAGATTTGAAATATTCTAATTTCTTTTACTTTAATGACTGATATTCTTAAAATTTGCTACATCGTATTGTAAGCATCTGCTTTCATGACTCATCATCTTACCCCTATTCTAATCCTTTTCGCTCATTATCTCTAACCTGCGACCACCTGTCTACTAGCACTGAACTACTGCGGCCATTGCTCCATTTAATTTCGTTGCGACCCAATTCTTATCGTAACAGTTGATTAAATATAATACAACCTTGGCGCAATATTTAATAAATATTGGGAAATAATATATTTATTTTATTTTTATTATATATTTATAGAATAATATTTTTAAACTTCCAATTCAACAAATTCTCCTTTCCAATTACTTGCAATGTATAATGAATTAATCTACTACTCATTCTTCATTAATACATTTGAAATTTGTTGAATGTAAGTAGGTATTTGAAATACAAATATATATATATTATAATATAGTTTGATAAACATGAGTCATCGCATTTGGCACAATAGAAAATATCGTTACCTTCATAAGCACCTACTGGTAGAAAATTTATGTTTAATTAGGGAAAGTAATCATAGCATTCCTGCTTCATCGAATAACGATGGGGAGTATGACGAAAGTGTGCTTGGAATCACAAATAATGAATGTGATTCTTCCCCGAATTTAAACCAAAATTTAATAATTAACACCTGTAATATTGCCAATCCATCCAGCACTGAAATTAGAACACCAAGTAGAGGTATTGAAACTCCTGTTACCTGTTAAAGAAGTTGAAGTAATAAAAATTAGAATTCATTAAATTAATCCCATATTATTAGCAGGGCCATCCGTTTAGAAAAATTCTACTGTATCTACTTTATTCTTTTATTGTTTATTTTACCATTACAAATTCGTAATTGTCAATTTCAGGGGCTATTAGGAAAAGACAACTTTCCGTGACTGAAAATGAAATAAAGAATAGTGTGTCGCTATATTTGGCCCAAAGCAAATCACGTTTAATAATTAAGGACATGTACAAATATACTACGTTGTTTTATTTTTCTATTAATTTTTATGTTAAATATACTATAATATAATATTTTAGTAATATTTTATTGTTATATATACTCCATAAAAAAATTTATATTTAGTAAATATGAAACATAATATTGGCATTATATTTAAATTTTATATGTACTCAATAAAACATTTTATATTTACTAAATATATAATAACTATATTTAATATATATAAAAAAACATATTTCTAAAATACAATATTAGAAGATTACAACTTTCAACGTAAACAAAAGCAAGATTTATAAGAGAAAAAAACGATAAAACTGGGAATGTATTATTTTAAAATAAAATTTCAATCTAATTGTAGTGCAATATATAATATAAGTATAAATAGGCAACACAAAAAAATGTTTTTCTTTAGTAATATAGCGTATCTTTGATTTTGACTTAAATATTATTCAAAAACTATTAATAGTCTTTATTTTTTATTTCTTACATGTTATGTTATGTACATCAAAATAATTTTTGTGCATTTACGTGGGTAAGGGGGGGGGGGCTATCCTTGCTACTCCTCTAATGCCAGCGGCCTCTATCCTTGAATAAAGGAATACCGACTCACGGTGATAAGTTTCATACGACACTGAGAACAAACAGCACTCAGCAGAACAAAATCCCCCCCCCCCCAGGAATGAAAACAGTAGAAGTTCTAAACATGCGAATGAGTTCGCAATCCAGAAATTAGATTACGATTCCTTCTCAAGTTATTAACCGACGCGACACCCGGTAGCTTAAAATCAATATCTGTAAGTGTGTATTAATTTCGTAGTCAGTTTGCCTAAATGTCCAAGGTTACCCTTCCTAAGATATCGACGCTACATATAAACGAGCTACTAGTGTCACACAATCGATTTTATAAAGCGTTGATAAAATATAAAAGGAACTTGGTCAAGCAGCAAACGCTTCCACGATGAATTGGAAAAAAATACATTTTCTTTTTTCGATCATGTACAACTGGGAATAAAATATAACAAATTAAACAATTAAACATTATGCAAGCAAGTATATGATGTATACCTACATAATTTCGATGTAGTTATTTACTTTACCTTTATTTTCAATATAATGTGTAAATACATAGCTGTAGGAAGTAATGAGTGTATGAACGAAAAATACATTTTATTTTTTCGGTTATGTACAACTGGGAATAAATAACAAATTAAACAATTAAACATTATACAAGCAAGTAATGGGTGTATGAACGGAAAATTTTGGAATGTAGCAAATATTAGACAAATTTTTATGATTTTCGTAATATGAGATACGAGGACTATATTGTTTTCGTTCTAGTGAGTCTAGTAAAGTAAAACACAATTTATTGATGAAAAACAATGATTTATAATTTTTCAAAATATTCGCATTTACAACCAATGCATTTTTTATGCGCGAAAACCAGTGTGCAAAACATTTTCTCCAATTTTCCGGCGTTAGTATTATTGTATTTCATTTGTAAATGCATTAAGCCCTCCTTCGGCCAATGCAAACGTAAACCTCGTAAGTTGTCCTTTACACACGGAAATAAAAAGAAATGAGAGGCCTGGATGGCCCCACCATTATTTCAGTTTTAATCCAGTAACTCTAAAAATGTAGTGACCATCTTTTTGTTTAAGTTTTTTTTCACGAACAACTGCCGAGCGTTCATTTTTTTCGGGACCACAGCAAAAACTATCCTTGATAGTCAAGTTTCATCTACTGTAGTGATGTGATGAGACGATCCATTGTTAAAGCGATTTAGTGTAGATCTGCACCATCTTACATGGTCGTCTTTTTGAACTGAAGTCAAGTTGTGAGGGATCCAACGGTAACAAAGCTTACGAACCTGCAAATCTTTGTGCTTTCACCCCAATTTTTGGAGCAGCTTATATACTCCTTACAGTAACATTACACGGTCCTCTTCGATTATGTTGCGCACCAGACCAAAATTCTTTCCGGTAACGGCCGTTTTTGACTTAGGATCTCGTAAACCGTCATTTAAGAAAAGTCGCCCACGTTGATGTTTATTGTATTTGTGTTCTTTCCATTCATCAACATATTCAGCAATTAGAGGGTTGTTCGACAACCTTGGCACTACCGGGATCTAGAAGCTTCTCAGATTGAGCCAAAACTATATTTTTGTATGTACCGGAGACTTCATCTTGACTTCTTTCTTTTCTTGCATACATACAAAATATTCTACGTATATTCATAATATATTAACAATAACTTCACACCGTATTTGTGGGGAGAAGTACATTATGTTGTTCTTTCGTAGAGTGTTCCTAGATATATCATCCTTACCCCAAATAGTTTCCGATTTTTACCAATCCCATGTATACAGGGTGTAGAATTGGCCGATACACCATAGGAATGTCCGTGCCTGGAAAATTCTTCGAATGTACAATTATTCGAGTCAACAATTCTTCGAAAAGCAAATTTTCGAAATGCATCTGTTCAAAATAGAAATTTTCCGCAAACCTAACTAGAACCCGCCCAATTTCCCCCGGCCATAGGTTATTTGGAGGTATAGTATATTTTTTTCAATTGATACAAAAACATTAAAAAATACCAAAATGCTATACTTAAACGAAGACCGTTACTAAAGCGCCTAGGTTATTTGCGGGTTTAGTATATTTTTTTTCAATGTATAGAAAAACAGAGAACCCGCCATTTTCGCGGGCTAAAACCACTTTACTTTGATTCACGGCATGCTTTCCAACAATTTGACACCAAAAATATTGATTTTAATATACTGCATGTTAAATTTTGGACCCTCATAACTTTTGATCCCTAGGGTTCCGCGCCTATAGTTATCACAATAACTATCGGGTTCCTGAGTACGGAACTCGTACCCCAAAAGTTGTCTCCATAACATTTCAAGTCTGCTATTTCGAAGAAATGCTATTGAAATAGTTCGCGTTTCGAACAATTGGATTTCGAAAATTTGCTGTTCGAAGAATTGTTGTTTCGAGGAATTGTTCATTCGAAGAATTGGTTTTCGAAGAATTGTTTTCGAACAATTTTCCGTAAATCCACATGTAAAAATCTTAATATTCGATTATTTCCTTCCCTAATTATTAAAGACAAAAGTCTAGTTAATTTTTTGGTAGAAACAAAAATTCTAAATTTAGACAAATAACAATTTCCACTTTCTCAAAAATCGGTAATGCCTTGAAATTGTCGACAAAATAAAGTTTCCATGAAGCCGATGACTGTGTTATCGGATCTATGTGCAATGGCGTTAAAAACTGTTCTAAAAGAAGAAGAAAAAACGCTAACAGATTTGGAACAGCGCAAACCTTTCTCAGTACTAAGGTTGTTGTTATTTCTTATTCATGTTATCGCACACAAACTTAGCAGTCTGCGCACTAATTCCCTTTGCCGGTCCACATACATTACAAGAAAATCCAATAAACAAGAAGCAAAAGTCAAAAGCGCACAAACACTCAAATAACTACCTAATCGGATTTCATTTTATTCAAATCTGATACGTTTAATTTTAAAGGCAGAAAAGATGAAAGATAATTTTTACGTCTGTAATTTCATTACGTTTTTATTTGTCATTTTAAATATGCATGTATTTTCAACAAAAATACCTTCTAATTTAGTGATAAATTTTTAACAATATATAGCACGAAATAACACGTATACTAGAATGGTAATACAATTTTAAGCGTGAGCTTTTCCTAATACACGTTTTATTGTCAGATGTCAGATGATAAATTGGGTTTTATTAACTCCTCTAGAAAGGATTCTTTTGTTTATTCTACGCAAGTATGTAGCGTGTCTTTGCTGTTTCGTTTTAAGTGTATATGCCCTTAAAACTCAGTTAATAGCGGAACAATGCAGTAAAGTTTTATTCACAATCCTTTGTAGACGATTTTTTATAGTAGTTAACGTTTAAGGTCTCAACTCCGGTCACTAAACATTTAGGCTCAGTTCCTTATTCATAAAAAATATTTGTTATGTTTTAAAGCGTGCACAGAATACCTAAACTATTGCAACACTAATACGTCGTTCTTTATTTTTTGACGAATATTTAATTTTATTACAGCATTTGAACAAAATACTAATAATAAGTAAGTTGGGATCAATATAACGAGCAGGGGTTATTTAAAAATTACTAGTGTCATCAGCGATAGAGCAGTTTATTGTTAACGTTGCACATCGACAACCTTAAAAGAATTTATGAAGTGTTTCATCACTTATGAAGACGGCGACGTTTGGAAAAATAGTTCCTAATTGAACATAGAATACACTTGCGTGTCAAGTAAGCTGACAGTACCTACCTCTGCACTTACTTCACCAAGTTAAGCCTGTGCAAGGATTGAGTAAAGTGAACAGTTTTAAGCCATAAATAATTTGAGGCTTTTGCGGTTCCTCGAACTCTAAAGATAACTAGTTTTCGGCTTATACCGCGTCGTTATATTTGTTTCACAGCCATTCTCCTTGTGAGCCAAAACAAGGATTTTTGAGATGATTATCCATCCTCTTAGCTCCCTATCGTCGTGAGCTGTTAAGTCTCGGTTTGCCAGGCCTGACTACTGAGTGTCGAGGAAGGAGGACAGTGCGGGAATTTTGGGAAGGCGTGGAACCTGATGGGCACGAAGTGGTCCAAGGGCAGGACACGGTGTGAAATCGCTGCAGAAGACTTATGGCTTGACAACGAAATCTTACTGTACGGTAAAGAACACAAGGTGCGTGAAAAGATGTGCTCTAGGCAACCCGAATTCAACGCAAGAATAAGGAATGTGCAGACCTTCAAGAAGACAGAGGCCATGATAGAGGAAGGGGACGCCGAGGAGGTTGACGGAAAGGAGCGGTTCCTGTTCATGACAGCGGTGCCTCAGGAGGAAAGAGCCTATAACATGTATGAGAGAATAGAGCAAACTGCAAGGAAGATCCTGAGCACAAAACAACACAGGGCAACGATGTGTAACGCCCTTGCGTTATTCCTAATTTCTATTTGAAATATTCCTAATTTCCTTTACATTAATAACTAATACTCTTTAAATTTGCTACATTGTAGAGCTTTGCTCTCATAACCCGTTATCTTAGTCCTATGTAATTTAAACATTCTGAAGTCTCTTTGTTCGCTACAAAGTATTACTGAACTCTCTTTATTCGCTACAAAGTATCACTATGTTGCACTATAGATCTATTCATTCCCCTTTGTCCTTTGTACTAATTTGCTTATTCTGAACTTCTGCCTTTAGGGTCAAGAGGCCCACTTTGCTTCGTTCTATTTCTTCAGTTAGCTGCTTGCTCTATTACCGGTCACTTCGTACTTTTTTTTCTGTGTTCGAATTTTACGCACTTCTGAAACTCGATTAAATCGGCTTTGGCGTATATTTCACCTGTAATATTAGTGATATTTCGAACCATCTGCTTGTCCGAAGATCATCTAATACGTATTTTTACGGCTATATAACACATAAAAAAAAGTGTACGTGAGTTCTTCTTCTTAAACGCTGGATTATTACTTATTACCAGGTTGGTACTGATTTTTCTTGCTTAATGTAGTTACCTAATTTCGCTTTCCCCTTTTTTTAGCGGTTTTACACCCGTAAAAGCTACCTATAATCTTCTACCATTTTCGACGACGCTTCGTGGGAAATCAACCATTTCTTCAATCCCTCGATCGCCGCTCCGAAAATTCAGTGAATTCCATCTTTACTATATCTACCGTCGCTAAGTGAAAAACCAATTTCAGTTTTTTCCCTGTGTTACTTATTTTGCTCATAATTTGAGTAATAACTTTCAATTTATAAAACGTCAACCTTTTTGTACTTTAATTTTACTTACGTTATTTTTCTACCATTTTATTTAAAAGATCCTGTTTAAACATTAACGATTTTATCACTTAAAATTTGCTATATTTGCTCTTGCTGTAACGTAACTTTACCTTATTATTTCGTTTTAACTTCCTAAATTGATATAGTTTATTTGCTAATTTAATTTTCTACTTGCTAAATATTAATTTGTTATCGAATTGCCTTTAAATTCTTTTGACTTAACGTAACTATTTAAATTTGAATCTAATCTATATTTGGTATCCGATTTTTGAATCACAGAATTGACATCGTTACTATCCTAACTGTTAATACCTTCGTAATTCGGATTAGCAGCCCTATTTTTCTCGAAGAATTACGTGGTGCCCTTTTCTTTACTTATTTTTCCCTATTTTACTACCACAATTTCTTACTTTTTCGCTCATTATTGCTAACCAACGACCACCTGTCTACTAGCACTGAACTGCTGCGGCCATTGCTCCATTTAATTTCGTTGCGACCCAATTCTTGTCGTAACAGATGTACGGGACACGGCAAGGCCCGTAGGCTGACGGAATGCATCTTCTATGGTAAGAGCCTGGAGTTCTGTCTAGAAGGAAACCAGGCAAATAGTACAGGCGGAAATCCCTACAAGAACGGGGAAGAATCGGTCACAATCCTGCTTCGTAAGGATGACAAGACACAGACATATTCTGACCTGCTGAAGGGGTTAAAAATACCTTCACAGGCAGAGAAAAGTGGCGCTCAAGGCAGAACACAAGACAAAAGAACGGAAATTAATCGTAGATCGGAGTAAAGAAAACATAAACACCCTGCAGGAGAAGCTGAAGAAGAAGCTGGGAGGGGTCCAATGTAGTATACGGAAACAGCAGGCCGTGTATTGCATTAGGATGATATCCTACAAGCACTCCTGGAGTTGCTGGAAGAGGCAGAGGCAAGTGAAGTTGAGATTACCGACATTAGAGAGGCGGGGGCCGGACAGAGGACGGCCACGGTAAGGGTCCCAAAAGGCAGCGAGAAGCAAATGATCAGCGCCAATAGAATATGGGTAGGCATCACCACATGCCCCGTTAGGAAGAGGGTGGAGGTACCAAAGTACGTGAAGTGCTGGGCCATACTTAGTAGGTCCGAGAAGTGCGCGGATACGGACATGCGAGGGAGTGAATTGTGGTGGGGATGGGCACTATATGGACGAGTGCGATAAAGAAAAAAATGCGTGGTATGTGATCAGGACGGACACGCGCGGTGGCCAATGGCCTGTTCCAAATACAAGGACGCCATCAGGGCAGCCGAAAGGGGCAAGGGGCCAAGGGGACAGACGAGAAGGAAACTGGCGGGGAAAGCAACATGCTCTACTGGTGGACAGAGGGTGTAACCGAGAAGAACACAGAATATCTTAGGTCCAGAAGAGCTTTAAACAGAGGCCGACGCAGCGTCGCTCGTACTGGGGAGGACAGGCACCTGGATGCAATGGAGCACTACATGAGAGAAAAAAAAGAAATCTCAGGATATTCATAGCAATAGAAAAAAGGAAGCACTGGCGGAACCTGATCGACATGTTGGAGGACGACGTATGGGGTCAAGGCTACAGAATAGCCACCCGCCACCTGAGAGTACAGACGCTCCCGTACCAAATAGAACGGGAAAAGAAAAGGCGAATCATCGAAGCGCTGTTCCCAAGCGCCGCCGGCAAAGCAATGGTGGTAGACGGGCACGGCGAGGCGCCACTGTTCACTTCGGACGAGCTAGAAAGCTGTCGTCGAGCGATCAAGGTGGGAAGATCCCCGGGACCAGACCGCCTAACCGCAGGCGCATTGAACATAGCGATGGCACAGAGGCCGGGAACAATGTTAAACGTGTTTAACGGCTACCTAAAAAAAAGAATTCCCAGAAGCATGGAAAACGGGAAAAAGTGGTGCTGATACCGAAACCAGGCAAGGACCCAGAGGACAGACCGATATGCCTTCTAAGTGTGGCAGGGAAGGCCTACGAAAGGCTATTGCTAAACCGTCTGGCCGAGGAACTGGAGGATAGAGCCGCTCTGTCAACCAGGCAGCACGGCTTCAGGGCAGGAAAGTAAACGGTCACAGCTCTGGAAGACATAATGACAATCCACAGCGAGACGGAACGTACGTGGTGTGTGATCATCACAGTAGACGTCACGGCACGCTGAAGCGCGATTATCGAAGCCATGAAGAAGGCAGAAATGAGCAAATACCTGATAGAATGTACATCGTCGTACCTATCAGAGAAATATGTGAAGGCCGAAGATATAAGGCACAAATGGGCGACGGGAGTTCCTCAGGGCTCCGTCATCGGACCGACCCTTTGGAACGTCATGTACGACGGGGTACTGCGCCTGGCCTACCCGGAGGGGGTCACTAGAAGCCCTCGGGAAGGACATAAATAACAATGGTAAAGGGTAAACCATAGCGGCCAGAGACTATAACGCTCCCTCACCGGCATGAGGCTAAAACAGAACAACTAGGAGAGGAGAAATACTGACGGAGTGGACCGCAGCAAATAACTTAGGGATAATAAACTGAGGGAAGATCCCGACATTTATCAGAGGAATTCAGACCTCACATCTAGACCTGACAATCTCATCGGTGGAAATGCTAGAACGAGTGGGCGGTCGGAAATTGATAGATGATGAGACGTTAAGATGAGATCAAAGATACGCGGGAGGAGGGACATGGTCCAAGGAAAAAAGAAATAGGTTGGAACACAAACAAAATAAACAAAATCAAACTGGATGAGGAAATTGAGAGACTCAAAGGTAAACACATTAGCGACGTTCAGGACCTGAGGAAAGAACTGAGAAAGATCTGTGATGCCACCATGTCGATAAAAAAGACAGGAAGGTGTAGCACACAGACAAGAACTAATTAGAGCAAGGAGGTCGGGTAGGCGAATAGATGAGATACTAGGTGCACTTTGGGAGAGCCGCAGGAGAACCAGCAACGCAATTATTAACAATAGCAAGAAGGCAATTAATTGATTACATATTACAGAGATTAAAACCACCATAATTTTAAAAATGTCCGCTAGTTTTATATTCATGAAGAACTTTTTCAAGTGTTTCCCCTACACGGGGGCTGAAAAAGTTTACGAACTATCGCACAGTATTACAATAACAAAATATTTTCATTTGTACCTACCTATTGAAAATCGATTACCTTTATTTCAGTGAAAGCACTAGAAAATTTTGTTTCGCATACGTCAATAAGAAGACACACAAGTCAACATACTAAGGAAAATTTTAAAATTATGAAAGAATTAATAAAGAAAAAACGTGAAAGCTGTAGGAAATAAACCGTCCTATTTTGAAATGGCCGCGATGGTATCCATTAAACAGACAGGTAAGCACATCGGACACTACCTTTCGTTCATCAATCATTGTCAATGAACGAAACTTGCAGAGCATCAATATCCGTCTTGAACGTCAAATTTCATTTATAAAACGTATATTTCGACGAATGTTATATGTAGCAATAATTTCGAGCCTACCATTATAATTTGTATTAATAGTGTTGACAAATCATTCATTTTGAAATGCTTCCATTTACGTTATTACTAAACGACAAAGAGAAACGATGAGAGGTAAAAGTACATAAAAACCATCTTTTGCAAACATTGCTTTCGTAAAAATTTTTCTTTGTTTTGATTACAACTTACTTCCTAAATACAGCTAAACTTGGTCTCCATGGACGTACGAGTGCCTTATAACTTTTGAAACGTAAAGCGGTGGTGCGTGAAATGAAGGCCAGCGGTTTGTAAGCAGGATGGTTTAGGTATAATATTGTGTTAAGGGTGCTAATGCTTTCCCTCTAGGGAAATCGCGTGTGGGTTTTATTTCTCGCTTGTTCCTTTCACTAACTTTTAACAGTGGCGTCACATTTCACAAAGCTCTAACTTTACTTGCACTGAAATAGCATTAGAAATCGTATACCTGCTTTCAAGATGTTAATCTACACCTGCGGTAAATAACATACATGAAAGGATTTTGGAAATGCAACCTTACTTTTTTTTTGGGAGTCCATTAGTGCTTTTAACTGAAAACTAGGATTCTTATTTTGTTAATGAACAATTACATAAGTAGAGGAGATTTATTTTACAAAATTCACCTATTAAATATAACTAACTAAATCATAAGCGAAATTCGATATTCGTTATACTATAAATCCATTGGCGTAATAAATTACGACACCTCACTTCTGACAACGTTTAATCAATAAAGCCATTTTGGTAGATTTAATGTGCCTTTTTCACGTTATAATTAGTGTTAAAGCATACTAATACATACTTTTGCCTTAACATCAACGTCATAATTAGGATTATAATGTTACGTCAGTGAACTTTAATTATTTCTCGCCGCGCCTAATTTTCCGAAGACAATTTGCCGCATCGCGTTGAATATTTTTTTAGGTTTATAATCTTTAATATAAAACCTTATCCGAATTTAGTATAACCATTACTCACTGACGTTCTGAAAACGGATTTTAGTAGTAATGAAGGTTAGTTCGCTCTAATTAGATCTTGATTTGCGTATGGCCACATACATTACGGTTATTCTAGTAATTATCGTTAATGAAGTACCTAGTAATAATTAACAAGGTTCTACATATTTTTTTGACCCAACTTTTTTTGGAAAGACGTTAGGAACCATCTTTATCGGGCAACTGATAAGGATATGTGGATTAACTTCCGTGTGTCCGTCTTGATGACGATGGAAGACACCACGGCATACGTTATAACGGAAGAAGGCGAAACGGATTGATTTTAAACAAACAGTGGAGTGCGACGCGACGGGGAGACAGCGTTCTTCAATATAGCTCGGGAGGAAACCTTAAATGAGTTGCAGGTCAAAGAATCATTAATAACTAAACGTCATCCTATGAAGGACGCGAAGAAGAATTTATGAAAATGAGAACAGAACGAAAAAACAACAAAATATATGAGATGCAACAATTAAAAGACGCGTCAACAGAATCATGTGCTCATAGATGATCTCTCCTTTGAAAAAGTAAGCAACTGTAACTACCTCGCAGCACACATAGACAAAAACGGCGAAAGAGGAGAAGAAATAAGAAAAAGACTATAAGTATAGGGAATAGAGCATATTATACAGGGTGGTCCAAAAGTCTGGAACAAAATTCATGGTTTCCAAAATAATTATTTTTGAAAAAATCTGTCGCACACGTCGATTTTTATTTTTTGTTGGGCACATTTTAGCATAAAAAAATTTCACCAAAAACTCCAGATGGCGGCCACACGCCATTTTGTAAGAAAAATTTAAATGGATCATTCGAAAGCTCTTAACAATGGAAATTCAAATCCCAAATTTTAAAACAATCGATTAAGGTATAACAAAATGGCGACCTTTTCAATGCGTCACCTTTTCATTTCTGGAACGCCTTAACTGACTTATCATACGTCTGATTACCTTGTTACAGAAATAAAATTGCTTTTTTGCAATTCAGTTACCAAATGTCATAATTTCGTCACCCATTTCAGTGACAAAATGAGATTTCATTGTTGTGATGGTTTATTTCCATAGCAACAAACAAGTATTGCTTTGAGAATATCCGACGTCAAATAATTACCAAGTCAAATAAATTCAGAATGAAGATGAATTTTACTGAATTGCACAAAATTTTGTATATAAACACGTTGCAAAACTCCGTCTTTTTTGCACACGATCTGATTCAATTTCACATCTAGTGCAAAAAACACGTTCATTTTACAACTTGTTATACATATAAATAGCTCTTTTGAAATTGTTTTTTTTTTATTGAAAAATTATGCGTTCCGGAAAGGAAATAACAATGAACCCAGAATAAATCACGAGATTAATAAAGAACTAAATGGCGAAGATATTGTAAAATATAATATGAATTCCCTGAGGACAAGATGGCTGGGACACATTATGAGAAAACGACATACTAAAGAAGATAACACTATGGAAACCACAAGAAGTAAGAAAGATGTGAAGACCGAAGATCAGGTGGTGGGACCAAGTGACAAATTAATGACCTAGCGGTGATGGGAGTGCAGAAATGGAGGAAAGAGGCGGTGGATGGGCAGGGTAGGAGGGCGATTGTCGGGACATCTGCAGGGTTGTGAGTGAGAGGCGAGGAAACTGCAGTAAAAGACTAGAATGTTTTGGTGAGGATTAATCCATCTCTTCAATGGGATCTCTAAATCATATAAAAGGATAGCAATATTCATTTTGAATGTAAAGCTTTACATAAATAAATAATAATGTCCGCCTTTCATCAGATTTTGGTGCTGCCTCGTATTTGCTCTCGACGTTAACAGCCTGAGCCAGCATAACAGCAAGAATTGCACCTTAGGGAACGTTTCAGTTGATTGATGACGTAAAACCTATCATGTGCAGATGTCACTCAACATTGCACGGTCTCTCATAAATGGCTGAAAAATAGAGTGGGAGTTTGCAAAGAAGAAGCAGCTATAACTCAGGCAAGGACTATGTGTGCCGAACTATTTCAGGAAGCGAAAAAAATTTATGTTAGTTAGGTACCTTCACTTTTTCTGTTATGTAATACAGAGAATAGATTTTACGTAACAGTAAAGTTTATTTTCATTCAACAGGTCTTGCACCTTTCTGTAAATAATGAGTCAACAACCACTTACGCTACAAAGTAGTTACTTGCTCATAATAGATAAATGGACAGGTCTTACGCCATTTATTTTTCAGACTACTGCGTTTCGAGGAATAAAAAGTTCTCACAATTGGACGATGGAGGCATTTTAACTGTGTTTTATAAAGAAGAAACGATTTAAGAATATCATTTAGGTATTTCGTCAGGTCGATTATGACTTCCCAGCAAACAGAGTCACGTTATTTTGACGTTAATTTCACGTGACTTAAATGACTCGTAGAGACGTCATACACATGACATCATTTTTACATCACTTTAAGACCTTCAAAATACCTGCATGAAGGTTCCCTTAACCGGATTTGAACCTTTGGGGATGGGTGTTGAAAATTCCGAAGTCCGACATTCTACTGCGCCGCTGATTGACACATAACTACTTCTCATTTTGTACTTCGTAACTTAGCGCTGCTTCGCGTCAATATATAGTAAATTGTTTGAAAAAAATACGTAAAAGAGGCGTTAGTCACTGGGACTGATAAGCCATCATCAGCGGACGATGTGGTAGTGATGGCAGACAGAGAGGAAGAGATGAGGGGGTTAATTGGGGTAATGAAGAGATATTGAGACATGTTAGGGAATTGGCGAAGAAGGGTAATGGAATAGTGGGGAAAGTGTACGGTTTGGAGGAAAGAGTGTTTGGGAAGGATATGGAGAAGAGAATATGGTTGTTTGACAAGTTGGTGAAGAGTGTGATGGGGTATGGGGTGGAGATATGGGGGTGGAGGGAATGGGAAGAAATAGAAAGAATTCAGAAGTACTGGAGGTGGACATTAGGGTTGGACAGGGAGACACCAGGGTATATCGTAGGGGAAGAAGTAAAATTAGAGAAAATAAGGATAAGGGCAGGTGAGAGGGCGGTGAAATATGAGGAGATGATCAGAAAGCGGGAATATATTGTTGGAGTAAAGGAGTGCATGAGAGAGGTGGCAAAAAACGGATAAGGTTTGGGCAGGAAGAGAGGAGACGGTTCTATGAGAGAGTGGGTTATGCGAGGGAAGAGATAGAAGAGAGAAGAGAGGGGGGAAGAGATATGGTGGATGAGTTGGTAAAAAGGGATAAAGATGTGGAAGCTCAGGAAAGGAGAGCGAGAATATGTAATGGACGATATAATGGCGGATATCAGGAAATTATGGAAGAAGGAAGGCCGAGTATCTGATGGGAGAAATGGAGTTGAAGGAGAAGAGGATGGTGGCGAGGTTTAGATGTGGCAATGAAGAGAACGAGAATAGATACTGGTGCGAGGACGAGAGAAGGCTGTGTAGAATGTGTGGTAAGGGACGAGAGAGTGTGTGGCATTTAATGAGGGAATGTGAAGAGCTGAGAGAAGAGGGGTGAGGAATAAAGGTGATCTTAGGTGGGAACGGACTGTGAGTGGGGTGGATGAAGGGGGCGATGGAGCGAAGGGATAAGCTGATGCCAAAGAGCCAGGAATAGATTTAGGGTCAGTTGAGGAGAAAGTTATGTTTTTTTTTGTTTTTTTTTTAATTTAAATTAGGTTGTTTACTTAATTAAGTAGTTAATAAGAATACTTTTGTTTTGATTTTTATTATAACAAAATAAAGGGCTATCTATCTATGATAAGCCATCATCATCTATAATTAATTCTATAAGAGAGTACATCTACAATTGAATAATTAGGTGCGACTAAAATATGTAATATCTAAGTAGGTATACAATTATACATACTTTTATTAAATACAATAACCGATGCACAGCTTTTAGAACAAACCGTAACCGATAGTTTTTACGCAAAAAGGTGTGGAAAAAACCGAAATTTAAGAAATGACAACTGTGAAGTGGGCTCAGTGAACTCCAGTATAATGTGTAATTGCCAACATGGTGAGAAAGAAAATTATCAATATTACTCACTTATATCAGACGTCATAATGACATCTCATAAGTGACTTTACAACATGGTGAGCTTTAAGACGTCATTATATCGTCAGTAATAGGTTGAGTGACGTTAACGACCAATGAGACCTGTAAAGGACGTCAAAAAGACGTAGCATTGTTTGCTGGGATGGTCCCAAACGACCGAGTCTTCAGCGTGGTTGAGAAATTTTCCTCGAAATGTTCGAAATGCTCTACCTCACTTGAGCATGAGCTTTTACCTATCGAGGAAACCATATTAAATGGTATCATTTTCTTTTCACTACTATAGAATTAAAATTACCATCATGTACTTTTTAAATAAAATATCAGGCTTAGTTTTGCTCTATTACATATCTTTGCTATTCTAAAAACTTGTAAGAAAAACCTGTTGAGTAACTTTTTTTAGGCTATGTTGTAAACAAAAATATAAAATTTAGTTTATCTCTTCTTAATCTGTTGGCTGATCAATAAACAAATAATAACATAAACAATTTCTAAGAGAAAATTAATCTAATATTTTGTTACAACTCAAAACAATCTTTATGTCATATGCAATGTTTTTCACGGGAAGGCCTTTAAATGTATGAAATAATCGATTTTATAAGTATGAACAACCCAGTATAATCACTATGTAATAACAGAGACATGTGTGTATGTGTGTGTTGCTGTGCACTTTTCCGACAGTCGTCGAGTCCTGACGAGTGTTAAGTAACTTTTTTTAGACTATGTTGTAAACAAAAATAGAAAAAATATAAAATTTAGTTTGTCTCTTCTTAATCTGTTGGCTGATCAATAAACAAATAATAACATAAACAATTCCTAACAGAAAATTAATCTAATATTTTTTTACAATTAACTCGACATTTTTAATGTTATAACTCAAAACAATCTTTATGTCATATGCAATGTTTTTCACGGGAAGGCCTTTAAATGTACGAATTAATCGATTTTATAAGTATGAACAACCCAGCAACGTTTATATAATCACTATATAATAACACAGACATGGGTGTATGTGTCTGTTGCTGTGTACTTTTCCGACGGTCGTCGAGTCCTGACGAATGTTAAGTAACTTTTTTTAGACTATGTTGTAAACAAAAATAGAAAAAATAGAAAATTTAGTTTGTCTCTTCTTAATCTGTTGGCTGGATCAATAAACAAATAATAACATAAACAATTTCTAACAGAAAATTAATCTAATATTTTTTTACAATTAACCCAACATTTTTAATGTTATAACTCAAAACAATGTTTATGTCATATGCAATGTTTTTCACGGAAAGGCCTTTAAATGTATGAATTAATCCATTTTATAAGTATGAACAACCCAGCAAAATAATATACCGAGGAAGGTAGAAAAATGGCCACTAACAAACGATAGTAACAAGGAGAATAGTCAATTTCGAACGTTGAAGAGAGGGAGAGCTAAATGATATACTTACATGAAAATCTTAGGTTTAGGGAAAGTATAAGTGCTTTTTTGTGTTTACAAATTGTCTTAAAACATTGAGTCAAATTCCAATATAAATGCGCGAACGATGTACGTGCGGAAACAAGAAGGTGCTAAGGAACTGAAATAAATATAAATATATAAAACATAATGAAAGTCTTTTTAAAGGTTTCCCAAAATGTTATGCACTACCGAATATTGTCAACACAACGAGTGTACAATCATCAAATTTTTACAAATTGTTTCTGGTTATTAATTTTTTTAAGAAATTTATAGTTACAGAACTAAAAACTTACAAAGGAAATGATGTGAATACCGCTTTCCTTATATAGATTAAAAACTTATTTGACTTACAATAAACTTAAAATTCCAACACGAAGAAAAATATAACGTTAGAGGGTTTCCTTTAAGGAGCTACGAAAAGCTTTTATCACTTCTAATGCTTCTTTAAGTTAAAATAAATGTAATAATTGCATAATATTTCGCTCTTTTTTAGAAATTATTAAATTACAGAAGTAAGAAATAAAAACTTCGCTGAAAGAAGACGTGAATTGAAGTAGTAAGTCAATTTTTTGGAGATTCTTTTTTATTTAATAAACGTTTACAACACGAATTGACGTAATGTTTATTAAAAAAGTTCTTTTATTATATTGGAGGTGTCTATCAAATATTTAATTATATTTACGATGTAACATGAAACATTATTTATTGAGTTTTGTAATTTAAAATTATTTACATTATAAAGTTCTACCCAATCTCCAGCCGGTAGAGCAGCATGTTGGTGATGTAGTAATATTGTAAATTATAACTTTCCAACTTGTAAGGAAACTTTTTATGAAACTTTTTTCGCCTTTTTTGTTTACTACAGCTTCGCCATTAGGTTGATTGAGATTTGTTGTAAATAATAGATAGTTTCAAAGTTCTTCTTTGTAATAGCAGTTATTTTTTTCGGGAAAGGATTTACCTTAAAGGAGCCCTTAGTGGAAAATACTTGAATAAATTTTTAAGTGCGTTGAATATTTAATTGTGCGATATTATACATATACTTCACAGTTATTTTCGCCACCTTAGTCTAATTAAGTAGACTTTGTCATTAGTATTGACTGAGAGGACAATTATAGGATCAGTTTTCATTTGATTCCTAAGCGGGTTACGCGTAACTTCACATAATAGGATAGAGATACAAACACGCTACCATTAAATGTATAAATGGAACCCCACAAATTCACATTCAAAATCAAACTATCTACGCCAATTTATCTTTCTTATTATAATGTACATGTTCTAAATGCTAAAACGCACCCGTTTAATATAAGATCTCCCAATACTCACAGAAGATTGCTCGTTATTGAGATGTTTCGGGGTGTTTATGTTAAGGAATTAGGTTGTCATTATAATCTTCGACTCGTCTAAAACGTTTTTTATACATCATAAATGCAGAACGTATCCTAGGTGACAGACACGATATCCATCTACCATTGTTTTGATAAATCACATGCACAGCTATTATTCCACTACCGATTGCCATTCTTCATCGCCTCAAGTCAGCTTCATCTTCTATTCATCCGATGCTCGGCCTGATGATGATCATAAAAAAGACCGAAATCGATCGCCAAAGAAATTAAACTAAATAAACCTTTCAGCCTGCCTTGTTTATATTTATTCCATCCGTGTACTACTTTATTTATCCATCCACTTCCAGAATTAGCACTACCAGAACAATGCCTTTTTCTTGTATTCTGGTCGACAGTGCTTGTGTCCCTGTCGACCACAGCACAAAAGGAAATTTTGTAAGGCGAGGAAATTTACATATTTTTCATTAAGGATTTTGGATACAGAATCCTGCAAAAATATCAAATTTTAGTTAACAGATGACAGGACCAGCAGGTAAACATACCAGTATCCCTATCCCCATTATTTATTCATTCATTAAATACCCTGTCATAATAAATTCCGTAATTTATAATTATACAACTAAGGAAAGGTTGCGAGAGTGCAAACCCTGTGCTAACTGGTCCTTGGTTCCGCTTGGTGAAAATAAACGATTACGGGAGCCAGAGGTGAAAACACTGGTGAAAGTTGTATTTGATTTTGTTCATTTTGTTTTGAGTAGGTTAGCCGTGAGCAAGTGCAAACACTCACGATAACTTGATACATAATTAAGATCAATGAGAAATCGTATTACCTTTAATTAGACCGAGATTAACCGTGAGTCAGTGCAAACACTCCTTCCTAATTAATGTTAATTCGAAGCCGGATTGTCATTCATCTTGTGCATAATTATCATTTAAGCATCCTTAACCTAATTGTTGCATACCTGTAAATAAACATCCATTCCGCTGGATATTACAGTTAACCAGCTTCCTGCAATTACCTACCTTAATAGCGATTACACTTAATTACAACCAGTTTTATTAATAAATTTACCAACACATTATGATAACTTAACATGTACTTTTGGTTATTTTTATAGCACTAATTGACCAACTACTTATGCGGAGAGGGAGGCCAGCGTTTACCTATAGAGGCAAGAATTTAATATAATTTTTCAATGATAAATATTTGTTACATACATTCTGTGTTGTAAAATAAAAGGGTAAATATGTTCTAAGATACTGTAGTTACTGAAAAGGACCCTGACCTCCAGCCCGGTAAAAACCGTACCGACAAGCTTCCCTAACCCTTGTAACCGCCGATTTAAAATTCCGACACGGGTTGTTCACAGGGAAGCTTACAAATTGGCACGCTAGCAGGGACTTCAACCCTGGACCCTTGGAGCAGTATTAGCACAGGTACAAGAAGGGGAGGAAAAGGTAATACCGTATATAAGCAGGGCACTCAACAGTCCAGAAAAAAATTACTCAACAATCGAACAGGAATGTTTAGCTGTAGTGTGGGCGGTGGTACAGCATAAAGGATACCTTGAAAGGTATCATTTTACGGTCATAACAGACCACCGAAGTCGGAAGTGGCTAAAATCAATGGAAAAACCGTTGGTCCAGGTTAGCCCGTTGGATTTTGAAATTACAACCTTATGATTTCGAAATAAGGCATAGAGAAGAACAGGAAGGAAGACCACCTCAAATAGAAGAACAGGCGCAACCTGTTATCAAATTGGAAGAGATGAGACAATCGGCGAGGGAGGCATTTAGTCAAGCATTCCATAGTACTAGCATCGTAGAAGGCGATCGTATAAACCCAAAATAGGGGAATTAGTCTACTGCCGAAATCACACGCTATCCGATAAGGGGAAGGGAGTTACAAGTAAGACCTAAATTTGATGGACCCTACAAAATTACGCAAATATTATCACCTGTAATTACCCAAGTCAAAGAACACAAAAATCGCCGAATCCATTTCCGGTGTCATGTGAAGGACCGGTAAATAACGAAGATGACGCGGATGCAGAAGGGGGGCGGGTAAGTACAACTTCTTTATCAATAATAGGGAAAGTGGGAGACCAAACGGTATATAAAGGAGAGGAAGAAGTGGGAACACTTAGTTTAGGTGAAATGGCACCGGTGAAAGGAAGGCATCTAAAAAGAAAAATTAATACCTCGGTACCCAATCCGAAATGTAGACAAAAAGGGAAGTCGTTGGATTATACATATGTATAACAAAAAGGAAGGTGAGAAATCTGGCAATGGTGCAACAAGTTACTAGAAAAATGAAGGTGTTGTGTGGCAGTCCTGTGAGCTACTCTCCAGGATCAGAGATGGGAACCACAAAAATATTTAAAAACCTAACACCACGGGGAATGACGCCGCCGACACCAATGGGGAAACCAGAGACGCCCTCGCCAATGATGGAATAGCCCGATTTACCTACACCAGACCCAATACTAGCCGGTGTTTGCATGGAAGAAATGGTAAATATGGGAATGGTTGGACAGCCGATTAATATGGAAAAGCATGGAATGGTGAATATGGGAATCCAGGAGCAACCGATTAGGATGGAGAGTTGAGGAATAAAACCGATATAGAAAACATCCGTCAAGGAATTTTTAATACAACAAGGGAAGTCTCCAGCGCCCGAAGAAGAAGAAGAAGAAAAAGTAACCCAACAACAAAGGAAGAACCGCCGTCGGGTTGGAGGAAAACGATTGAGAATTCCAAGGGAAGAAGCTTTCAAGATGGCGTTATGGAAACCAGGCGGCTTTGAATCCGAGGGGGGGGGGTATATAAGGTGAGGAAATTTACATATTTTTCATTAAGGATTTTGGATACAGAAAAATATCAAATTTTAGTTAACAGATGGCAGGACCAGCAGGTAAATATACCAGTATCCCTACCTTGGGTCGAAATACAATATCCCCGCTCAATCTCGAGGCGTTATAAACGAGAATCTTCGCATTTACGAGAGATTCCTAGAGGGCATGGTGGCAAGAATTGAATATTATTTTTCAATTATAAATATTTGTTACATGTACCTACTCTGTGTTGTAAAATAAAAGGGTAAATATGTTCTAAGATACTGTAGTTACTGGAAAGGGCCCTGATCTCCAGGTGAAGTTACTCCTGTAAAAACCGTACCGACAGGCATCCCTAACCCTTGTAACCGCCGATTTTAAATTCCGATAGGGGTTGTTCACAGGGACGCTTACAATCTTTTCTAAAATGTGTCATTCCGCATAATCGATGTGTGTCTTCATCTGCGGGACACCATGCAACCTTAAATTTCACATTTCAAAATCCACCGACCCCCTGCCTGATATTTAAGCGATTGATGCAGACTATTTCTGTAAGTCCTCAAATGCCGTATTCTCCCACAAACTGTTAGAGCTTATAGCGCGAGGTGGTAGAGATGGAAGTTCCCCGACAAAAGTTCGTAATTTTGTTCGTAATTCTACCTCCAAAATCTAATTTACATCAGCTGTATGGAAATTTTATATCCAATCGAATGATTTCATTTATTTTTTTTATTTTAATTAATCATAATTGTTAAATAATAATTAAAATGTTCAGTGAGTTTTATTCCATTTTTTTACTCTGCAGATGCCGCTAAAGGTGGTGGCGCCATGTTACAAAAGCTCCAGGTAAATTTTGGGCACTGAGGGCGACGATGTCTAACATTTCTGCAAAAGTTAGGCGCAAGGTGAACACTTTTTCACGACAAAGAAAGCCAAAATCGACTTTATTAACGTCGCTTCCCACACTTTTCTTGAACGTCATATTATGTCTGCATTTTACGTAATGGTTTCCTCTCCCCCGTTATGTCTTGTAGAGCCGTTGATACCATCCTGCAGTTATCCGTAGAAAGACAAACACTATCTAATCTTCACTAGAGAGACTCAAGCGACAAAATTTCCAAGTACGTGGGACAGGTCTCATTACAAAGACACTCCTCCATTATAGCAACAGTATCTCCATCGTATAGAATATATCCTTGACTATAATCCTATTGGGAGGGGATATCTCTCATCGATGTCCTAGATTAGTGTCGGAGGGAGAACTACCACTCCGAAGGTTCAACCCATTTTCAAGCCAACTTCAGTTCGAATTTTCAACCGCGCACGACCTATACTTTAGTGCAGCACTTAGTTAAAATGGAAAGAAAAGTATACCGTCCAATGCACAGCTCACACGATGGCCCGCTAATGTAATATCTAAATTTTCCACTAAAAATGCGATAGATATGTTGGAAAGCTACATAATTTGTAGAAAAAATTGTCAGCGGGCTCCTTAACATTATGGAGAGTTGTTTCCTGAAATTTTTATTCTCTATCGAAAGTTTCGATCAAATGAATTAGTTTTTACCAAAGCTGCGGTTAAAAAACAATTTACTATTGACGAGGAAACTGAAACAAATGAAATTGCATGTTTCGAAGTTTTCCCTAACAATTCAATAAGAGATTGTGTCCGTGACGCTTCACTATCTATTGGAACTGTGCATCATATTTTACGTAAGAATAAATATATACCCTCTTAATACAGACTTTCTCAAACCATACATCCTGGCGACCAAGAAAGGCGTATCCAATTTTGCCAATGGCTAGTTCACGCTATCAGAAAAAATTCAAATACTCTGAGCTCAATTTTGTGGAGTAACGAAGCCAATTTTTCCAACAACGACATGTTTGTTTAATCGAAGAAATCGCCATTATTGGAGTCGCGAGAATCCTTTGCTTCACCATCCCTATAATCCCCAAGGGCGGTTCAGTATCAATATTTAATGTGGCCTTATTAAATCAAAAGTCGTGGGGTCTGTATTTTACGAAGGAACCCTTACATCTCAACTTACATTGAGGAAACCATTGAGGAGTTTCTAGATAACGTAAACTCAGTTTATCGGCCGGACATTATCTTTCAGCAAGATGGGGCTCCCCCACATAATTCTCAGAATTTTGATAACCTTCTAAGAGAACTTTTTCAAAACCGTTGGATTGCTACACGTGGGCCACCTCGTTCCCCCGCGTTATAAGACAGCGTTATGAAATAATCATTCCATACTTTAAAATTATGAACACACTACTTTCATTGCTAATATTCGAAAATAAAAATTACATTAAGTTGTCTGTTTTATGACGCTATAAAAAATTCGTACGATAACATCTAGATTAGTGCAAAAGGTTCACACCTTGCATACAATGCGATTAATTAAATGATTCGTGTAATATACAACTTTGATCAATATCAGCACAATTTATTACTTTTACATAATTTTGCAGAAAATAGATGCTCGTAATCTCGGAATAGGAGTGGATAATATTTACACACAAAAATTTAATTTACACTCCATTCAACCTACGCGTCTCTCCCTTACCAATTAGCCAATTAGTTTTCTGGTAATTTTATTACATGAAGTGGCTTGCAATTTCGTTCTGTTTAAATATTATGCAAAGTGATACCTTTTTGACACTACGTATTGTCAATCCGATATAAAATTTCAAGTGGGAAACAATCCATCTAAAAGCTTCCCTCAAATGGAAGGTGTCATCGATAGGGATAGACTCTCTCATATACTTGGGAATACCTATAAAATATTAGGCGTTTCTCTGTACTTTGCAGAACATTAAATCGTGTTATTCTAAGGCAAACGGCCACACGAAATACATGTCGAGAAAAATAATAAATGAATATGACTTGACAGTATACCTTTAAAGGACCAGGTGTATATGTATGAGATGAAATCTGCAACCAAATGGTGAACAAAGTGTGAGTAAGTGCTCTGAATATGCGAGGGTGCGTTTTTATATTCCCGGAATAAGGGAGAATAAACATTTTTCCTTTTCAATACCTTAACCCTAATACACTTTTTAGATCTTGGAATTAATTTATATGTCCCTTGGAAAAAAAGATTTCTCTCGCTCAAATGGCAGACTTTACTTTTTTCCCACGCAGTTGTTTTCCATGTTTGGAAACCAATAATACTCGCTTGGGGCCAAGTCTGGACTGTAGGAAGAATGGCTTATCACATCGAAGCCCAGTTTGTGCAGAACAGCCAGTACAACACGGCTCTCGTGTACAAGAGTGTTGACAATGTGTCCATTATGTAAGCCACGAATGAAGGTGGGAAACACCATTGTAGATATTGTATCTTCTCCAATTGTGATCGCTGAAAGTCCACAGTACCTATATAAATTCTTGTAAGTAATAAAATACTTCAAGGGTCGAGTTTTGAAAACTTTTGTTCCACTTGAACAGTCTGTTACTGACCATTTCAGGCCCACTACAATATAGTAATGAGTAGTATAGCTAAGCCGATTCTAATCCACTTTGACCTTGATCGCTACTAACCCAGTTTTGACCTTGATATATCTGTCGCGTCTAATCCATTTTGACCTTGATCGCTACTAACCCAGGTGGACCTTGATATATCTATGCCGATACAGGGAACCGTTTAATCAGCGTCTTCTTATCAGAACAGCTCGATTTAAACAGCTTTATTTTTAAGCAGCTTTGTATAAACAGATATAGCTGTTTACCTGTTACATTACCCTGTTCCATCTCTGTTACCTGTTTGTAAAAAAATGTTTAAAATTATAAACTGCTTAAATTCAGCTGTTCTGATGAGGGGAAGCTGTTAAGCGGTTTCCTGTATCGGCATAGATATAACAAAGTCAAACTGGGTTAGTAGCGATCAAGGTCAAAATGAATTAGAATCGACACAGATATATCAAGGTCAAACTGGGTTAGTAGAGACCAAGGTAAAAATGGATTAGAATCGGCCTAGTCTTATAGATATACAGGAATTTGAAAAGCTCTTATCTAATGTCGATGTTTATTGTAGGGATAGCGAGCATCCACGTACGTACACGAAGCCGCAGGAGACACCCGAAGCGCGGTTGGCTGACATTTCCCCACGCCAATTACAAGCGCCAATGAGAATTCACCTAAACATAAGGCCGGTAGACACGCCCGTTCAAATAGGTATAAAAGTGTGCGCGTGCTGTGTAAGAAGTTACTTATTCTTTCGACGTTGATAATAGCACGGGTAAAGGGTCAGCTACCCCGGTCTAACGTTGATAATAGCACGGGCAAAGGGTCAGCTACCCTGCCCGACGTTGATAATAGCACGGACCAGGGTCAGCTATCCTACGCCGACGTTGATAAAAGCACGGCTAGGATAAGCAGTCACGGTACAGTATACCGCATCGATCGCCAGTACTATCCATCGTCTCAACGCTGCAGCCAACGTCGACCAAGAGGCCGCCGTGGAGATTGGTACCGATTGAGCTCGTCAACAACGCTCGTAAGTGTGGTCATCATAATGAAACATAGGCTGTTATGTTATGTTTAGGAATTAAAATTTTCCGGAATTGGTGGAATTAATGCCAAAAATTGTGTAGGAAGGTGCTTGTCAACCATATTTACCAATCAAGGCACAACAGTGCTCCGGGACAGGACAAAAGCACAATTTTAAAATAAAAGATTTAAACATCACTAAGGCTATCAAAGGTTATTATTATTACCCATTGTTTTAAAATTAGTAACCATTGAAAAATAATGTGCAGGAGTGCAAGTAAATAAAAATTATAAAAGTAGGTAAATATTCAGTTTTTTTCTAACTTCTACATGATCTTTAAAATAGCAACAGAACCGTAAAAAACCCTTAACATTAAGGTTTTAAATTTTTCTAAGTTACGATGGTCGACACCGAAATTCGATAGATGATCGGTTAAACCATGGGGATCCAAGATTTTAGCCAATCTTTTTTAGAAAAAATATTATGCAACAAAATACACTGCGGTGGGTACCCGGGTACCCGGGTGGCAACACAAGGGTTAAATACCTTAAATCCTGGTTTTATTTTATTATTCATTGCAACTACATGCGAAACAATATGCAACATATTTCGAATTTGTCGACATGTAATAAAGAAATATAGCAAAGCAGACAAATTCAGTGATAAATAATACTAAAATAATACATTAATAAGTATTAGTAACGTACTTTAAAAATTCGAAAATACCTACAGGGTCATTTCTAAGGAAGTTTTGAAAGGGCGATTTCTTATACAGGGTTCCCCATAATAGACTGCCCATTTTATTTTATTAATAAATTCCCTACGAGATAACTAAATAAGTTTTTCTCTGTGCGATTATCTTCTGTAGTCTTTGGGATTTAAGTTAATTATTAATCAAGTAGACGCCTGTCACAAATAAGTGTTAGGTTAATAATTTCGTGGAACGTCATTTTTCTACAAGAAGATTGTTATTCATCAATAATTATTTATTTTTTTTGCTTTGAGACATTATTGCAATATCCATTTGAACTTTCATGGATTACTCAGTCCAACAACGTGTGTTTTGTGTAGAAACTTACATAAGAAGCAATTCGATAGAAGAAGTTAGGCGTGCATTCCGGCGTCAGTTTAATATGAAAAATGTGTTGAAGTTGGTGGAGGTCATTTAGAAGACGTGATTTTTAAAAGTTAGGATTAAATTAGCCAAATATTTTATGTTATCATAAATCCCAAAGAGTTAGCTGTAATTTAGTATAATAAAAAGTTTGTTTTGTTAACTGACAAAATTTTAATTCAAATATTAAAATGGGTAGTCTATTATGGGGAACCCTGTATAATTTGAAGAAAAATTGTGTATAGAAACATACTTGAAAACGTTTAAATAACGTTATGACGGAACTTTAATACTTGCATTATACCTACAAGTATTGGATCTGGGTCTCTATGGAAGTTAGTTGAGAAGATTTTAAAAATTGCATCCTTAACGGCTGTTGTTAACATTCAATTATAAACGGGGGTACACGCGATTCTCGCGTTTTGCGTGCTTTGGGGGGAGGGGGTATTTGTGATTGTAGGTTGTAATAGCTTTTGTTTTAAAATATCACACCTTGTTGAGCTGGCTTAGTTGCTTGAAAAAAGAAAAAAAATTTACATTTTTGTACCTTTTCAGATTTTTGACCCTGTAGGTATCTGTAATTTAGCAAGTTATTAAAGTAACTAAAATAAAGGATTACATTTACTTACATTTGACGTAAAAATCACAAAAATGGGTTGATATTAATTGGTAAAGATATACGAATTCGTTCCTACCTACTTAAAGTAAATTTTTACCAATTATTAAAAAAAATGTAAAATGCAAACTTTTTGGAATAGATTTGAGACCAAAAATACATAATGGCCCTTTCACAATGTTAATTACGTCTTTGCACATAGTCTTTGCCCAAAAATTAACGAAAATATAACAAATTCCGTGTGAACTTCATAAGGATAGTTTAGAATGAATTTTGAATGTAAAAGAACTCAATTTGGACACTGGCAACTTTTTGGGAATACGAATGGCCTTAGGGAGAACGTTTTAACATTCATCTTTAACTACCTATAGTGAAACTAAAAATACCATAAAACATAAAATGTACAAATAGAAGCTGGTCTAACGTTGCATAACATCTGTTTTATAGAAAGACCTTCTCTACCTTAAACAGTTTCAAATTTTTGTTTATTTCACTAACTAAAGGCCACCATTTACACGTATATGTACAGCAGTAAATATGGATTTTACTTCCTCTTAATTACAATATAGTTGTATATTTAGAAGTATAGTCAAAGTATAGGTATTCTCTTTGGTATAGTGTAACGTAACAATACACTTGCCACCTACTTTCATCAATAGATATTAAGTTAAATATGTAGACAAAAACATTTTTCTCGGTGAAAACATTCGACTATATATGTTACCTACGACATCGTTCATCGTTCAAAATCTCTAAATTCGAAATAAACACACAAACATGTACATTTCGAAAGTTACCGAAAGAAGGTATCGGGACACATAAATTAGTCTACGATGAATGCTGTTACTACTTTTTACATCATTTTAACCATTATAATGTTAGCGCGTGGCATAATAGAATCATTTTTCACCATTTAAATAACTTTTCAACTTGAAATAATTAAATTTCCATGTTATCGAGAAAAAGTTTCCGATACTTGTCATTTTGAAAATTTTCGCGAAAATACTTTCTGCCATTGTTTTAATGTTCGAAATGGGTTGAGGACCTCGGACAGACAAACTTTGCATGTTTACAAAAAAATTTTCACCCAAAAATAAGCACAAATAGCGAATTCTATTTTACACGTAATCTCCATAAGGAAACTTTGAACGTATTTTCTAAGTAAAGAAAATATATTTAGTCACAAATACCGCTTGAATAAGATGACGGACTTTTATACTAAAATGTTTAAAACTTACTTTGAAAAAAATTAGTGCAGATATTTACGTGGTTTGCGGGGTATCTATAATTGTAGCATTAATTTGTAGGTTATAAATTTATAATAGCTTTGGTTTTAAAATATCACATCCGCATTCGTCAGGATTCGGCGACTGTCGGAAAAGTGCACAGCAACACAAACATATACACACGTCTCGGTTATTATATAGTGATTCTGAAAGGTAATACAGTGAATTATAACGTGGTGACGTCTTGAAGTGCTCAAGTGAGTAAGTCAATTTCCATGCAGGCACGTGAATAGATTATTATGTATGATTATATGTCATACTTATACAATAACGAGGACAGGGATTTTGCTATCCTTCAAAAAGTGATGGTTAGAAGCAATGTAACATAGACTAATCGATATTTTCCTGTCAATTATATTTGAAATTATGAAAGGTTTCAGCTAATTTTGTAAAAATATTACATTACGTGCACACTACTACGTACAGCACCAATATTCGAATTAGAACGAGATTAATAAAATGGGATTCATAAATAATATAATAAGCCTTTAATAATCTCGTTAAAAATATACGCCCGCAATTTTGCAGCACAATGAAAAAGTGATAAGATATCCAAAAGAAGGGTTATTTACATTATTAAATTTTCCAGAGAAAAATGAAGTCAATCAATCAACGCGCAACGGACAGTACGCCTATAGCATACTAAACGTAAAATGTCTTCTTGAAAAGCACGTATCTGATCACTGTACGCTTTTATACCCGTTATCTATTCATTTTATGAAAAGCACTCTTATAAAAAAATAATTTTATGGAAAGTCAATATGAAGTGGAACTTTATTTAAGCTTGACAAATATTTAATCACTTCAAGGGAATTAATAATTTAAAACGCTCAATAGAAGACCGCAAAGAAGCGTTGATAATTTTTTCAGCTACGAATTCCATTCTAACCCACCTTAACGTCAACAATTGTCAGCTGCCATTTGTTTTCTTTAGTTGAGTGACAATATTCTGGCACTATCTAATTCACGATAAACTGTCGTTATGCATTATTATTTTAACTACTTACATTACTTACTCAGTTGTGGCTCGAAAACTGCATTTATTGCAAAAATTTGGACAAATTTTATTCATCTTTTGGCAATCATAACAATGCTTGACATCAAATGTAAACGTGGAAGAAAAATCAAATTGAAGAATGTTGGAATTCTTTTGACCAGTTTCAAACCAACAAAAGAAATTAGTATTTTCCTCCAGATTACAATTTTACAGTCCAAATGGAAAGCAATCTTCTTCAGTTGTGAATGTTTCACGTTTAAAATCATTACACTCATCAAAATATGTACTTATGAGAAAGCGGAAGTCATCTGTTTCTAAGATCCTTTATTGAAAAAATTACACCCACTTCATAATTATCGCCAAAGGTGTGAGATAAGGTACCCATTACTTACATTTCTTCAAAAGTTATATAGGGCACTAACTGTAGTAAATTATTCTTATCCCTATCCATAAGATAAGATGAACTTTATCTACATATAAGGGCGGGTTATCTTATTTTTTTAAATTATTGTCCAAAATAACCGTTTCGCGTACTAATATTTGACGTTTTTTTCATTTAAGATGCATTCAATTATTTATAAGATGTTGTATTAGAAGTTGGCATCCGTGTTCATTTACGATAACATGTCTGGTGTATAGTGGACAATAATTTCAAATTTCTGTGTATCTGGGTCCACAGAAGTTCTTTTTGGCACCGACGAAGTAAGAATTTCCTTTACGTTCAATATTAAGAACTATGATACTTAATTATGAAGTACACTTCCATATCAGCCAATCACTAGGCAAAATTCCGACTGTCTTTCAGGCATAGGTCAATGCAAAATCGCCTCTAGGTTGGTTTCCGAGTGTCTTTAAGTACTAAAGCAAGTGACAAACAGCAATACCCTCCAGCTCGTATAGGTTAAAGGGCAACGTTAAAGGCAACGAAAAAAGCGATAAGTTAGTCCGACTGGCCTCAAAAAAACCGTTTTATGGTCCAAAGCCGGCCCTTCCACTTACAGTATCAACTGTAGACAACTTAACAACTCAAGACACCCAATCCCAAGCACAAGCCTTGATGTTAGACTGTCGTCGTATGAGAGAAGCCCTTAGGGGACCTTCTCGCAGTATGACGCGTTTCTGCACAGGTCTATCAAGGAAGAACCTGCGACTACTTGTGGGCACTGTAAACTAAACAAGCACATGTACCGCATAGGCCTCGTAGAAACACCATCCTGTAGAGGATGCTACACAGACGATGAGACGGCGCACCACATACTCTGAAAGTGTCCCGTGCTTGTCGAATTTAGACGATCCATGTTTGGGGAATCCTGGCCGGACATGGCTACGATTAGAGCCGCGCCTCCTTCCCGCATCCTCAGATTCATCTCACGTGTGGGATGGCTTGAGTGACGTTGCGGGGTTGGACGACTCTAATCAGGGAGGCGGCACAAAGGGCCCGAATAGGTGGCCTATGTGCCCGTAGACTTCTGACTAGGTACCCTCCCATCGAAATCTAGATTTGCAAAAGTAAAATTTACGCCCTTTCACACCAAAATTTAGTATTTTCTGTGCAGTACCTGAAGCGGAAGTATGTCTTTAATAACGAAAGCACTGTGACGGGCTAATCTTACCTAGATATGGCTGCAGTTGTGAGCCGTTCCCCAACTGACGGAAGCTGGACTACAGTTTGGACGTGTTTCGTGTGACGCGAAGAGCATCAAAAACATTTGCAATGAACAACTTGAACATTTTACCTTTCTAGTGACATTTCACTAAATAGTATACACTGTGTCCAAGACAAGGAGGGCCACTATGGGGATTTCGGAAACGGTAAAAGATAGAGTTTCGGTTAAATGTGAGAAAAGTTGGGTAATTTTGAGTTTAGTAAAATGACATTTTTAAACTGACGAAATTCCGAACCGTTCCGAAATTATGCGACAAAAAGCGAATTTTCACGATTTTGTTTTTGACAAATTGTTACTTTGCCGTTAAATAAAAAGTAAAAGAAGCTTCTACAGCTACTTTTTAACGTTCTTTAAAATGCCATACAGCAAATTGTAATCCGACGTTTCGTTTTCGAGCAACCATCATCAACTTTGTTTTTTTAAACACGGTCCTGATTTTTTGTACATAATATTAGAAAAGCTTTTTATTCTGCATTCAAGCATGTATCACACATTACACTTACTTGGTGCAACTCCATTAAGGAACTATAATGAAAACAATTTTAATCTGGTCCTTGATAGCGATTTGGGTTGCATTTTTAATTTAAAAAATGAGTGGAATTACTTGTTATTATTATACTTTTTATAGTAAATTAGCATGATAGGGCGATACTTATTGATTTTGGCACTGAGGAATCTTGTAGACGTTTATGACGAGCAATTCCCTATACGGTAGCGTCCTATTAGTAAATATATACGGAAATGAAACTTGATTGATTGGCTGTCAAAAACTTCTAACCAACCGTATCATTACCTTTGTTCGTGAACAGTATCAATGAATTTTTATCCTTCTGTATCATTACGAAGAGGGTGTTAGGGTGATAGATATACCAAAATACAAATTCATTAATGTAAATCTGGTTTACATTATACATGTAGATACGTATTGCCATTAATACAATATATTGATAACTAACAAGTGCATGAACCGTCAAAGAGAAATTTAAACAATAAAATAAGCAGGGAATTAATGTATTATTGTGTTTTGTTAAAGGTAATTAAATGCAAGCCGAAAAAGGATTTTCACGCTGTTATAAATAGGATAAAGCTATCAATTGAAACATTGCTTTAATAAATCAATAAATATTGAATGGATTAAAAATTAATACGTCCCCACAGTTGAAAATTGTTCATATAATCCATAAAATCAAACTTGTGTAAAGTCGTAATCCTTCGTAATATCAAAACCTTCCTTACAAGCTCCGTTTTATGAATATTTATTAAACTGTCTTTGTAAATGGTAAGGGTAAGGAAAATCATATTTTCTTTTCATCTTTTTAACGACTTTCATGTTCCTGAAGGAATTGTATGGAGTAATCTTTTGACTCTGTCGTTCAATAAAAGCAATACAATTTTCTTTTCGTGAAAGTCATTGTTATGAAGTTTCTTAATATTAGAGGATAAGAGATTTGCTAAATTAATCGAGAATTTTAGGTAGTTTTTATTGCCAATTCTAGAAAAGCACTTGGAAAGGACAAAACTACTCGATTTCCGATTTTAAAAGTTTCAATCTTTGACCCGACACAAAAGAAGTAAGTATAGTATAGATACTTAAGGGATTCCAAAATGTGGTCAGTTCAAATTAAAATCGACCGTACGTTATAATATTCCATAATCTGAAGTTACTTACCATTTTACATAATTGAACATTACGTTACTCGGTTTTGAAACGCAGTAATCATAAGATTCTTACTGTATGGGAATATATGAATTACACAGAAGTTACCAGTTCAATCATTAAAATCTAATGCAAAAATTAACATTAAAAAAATCATCAGATTGACGAAATTTGCTACAGTACATTGCGAACGATTAGTTCTAGATAATGTAAAAAACAAAAAAAAAAGATGAAACCTTGAAAATGTTAACGTTTGGGCGAGGATTAGTGGAGCACACTATGATTGGTCCCTTTTTCATTGACGAGAATTTGAATGGAAATAAATACTTGTGTCAAGTTTGGCAAATCCAGATCCTGATCCAGCAAACCCACAAGATTCAGCGAATACGATATGGTTCAAAGCAAGATGGAGCACCACCACATTATCTAATCAATGTCCCGTAATTCGGTGAATAAGGAGGCGAGGAGCGATACAATGGCCAGCACGACCACCTGATCTTACGCTATTACACACCACAGATGTTGAATAACGTCAAAAGACCGATTTCATATTAGGATGTTGCCAAGAAGTTCGAAGCGAGTATTTTGAACGTCTACTACATTTAAATTTCATGTTATTTTTAGTTTTTTACATCATCTAGAATTATACACCATGTTGAGGGATTCTGACTCGAAAAGGGGGGTTCACAGGAACAGAATAAAAGACACTCAGCCTCCCCTCAGGGGTTACCTGAGTTATCTCAGGGGAGGCGGAGTGTCTTTTATTCTGTTCCTAGAATTATACGGTAGTACCTATTAATACGCTGTAGCGAATTTTGCTAATCAGATGTTTTTATTTTATTTCTTTGCGTTACATTTGAAAACAATAATATTTTTGAAAGGGCAATGAAGAGACCTTTTAAATGATGTATTATTTTCCATTTAAAAATTCAGAGTGTTATCCTCACTCTAAGGGTGTTATAAATTTAGAGATGGCATTTTTATTTTACACAACAGGATGCCATTTTAAAATCTAAAATTGACGTGATTCGGGGTTCTTTAGAAATATTCACAATGATTGAAATAACGAATTTATTCCATTTGGCTCTTCCATACTATACTATAATCTTTGAATCACATTTTTTGCATAATAGTCAAAAGAGGTATTTTTATGCTTATGCGATGATTGGAATCATTTGTTATGGACCCAGCATCCTTAGGTCATATCTGTGTCATTAATTAATACTGGCATATAATGTCGAAACGAGTTGGATTATCACCTCTGTAATAACACAAAATTGCATAATTATGTGTGTTTTCTGACCGCTGAAATTTTCGAACGGTAAGAAATGTCATCAGAAAAAACGGAGAACGCCAATGGGACTCGAACCCGTGACCCTCTGCGCCATACTAACCACTAGACCAGTGGAAAATTCGTTCAAGCTGTATACAGGGTGTCCCACTGCTCCGTAACCGGTCGATAACTCAATAGGGTTTTTGGTCAAGAATCTGACGGTAAATAAAAATACAGTGTGTCCCATTTCAAATATTCGTATAAATTCTATTTAAAGTTCAGAAATTTTGAATTCTAATTTTAAAACTTAGATAGTCATGAATATTATAGTCCGGCCTTGAATTGTACAAAATTTTGACAAACTAATTCATAATTTGGTAGACACGCATCCAATATTAACCTTCGGATGGCCAAGGTGGGGTCCAATCGGACCCCAGACCTATTTTTTGTGTCGTAGCTATTTCAGTAGCAAGAAAATCGGTTTGAGGTTCTTTCTAGCTGAATATTTATCATTTATACATACCCTCATCTAACGATTTTGCGTCAAAATTTTTTCGTTTTTTAGAAATTAATTAATTATTGTTGCTTGGGGTCCGCTTGGACCCCACCTTGGCCATCCATGTAACGAAATCTAAGTTTGTGTAAAGGTTTATTCAAATTTTCGTTATTCTTTTTAGTCTGATATATTTTGATGCTTATTATAAACAAATACTTCAATTTACAATGAACAACTAGATAAAATAGAGGCACTGGGCGTCCTGGGCGAAAAAATTCTTGGGGTCCGCTTGGACCCCACCTTGAGCATCCGTGTAACCAAAAATAGGTTGGCCATCCGAAGGTTAAAAAAAAATTGCAGGCGTGATATAAATATGGTTGGTCAATATATGAAGGAAAAAAATACAGGGTGTGTCATTTTAAAAAAATGAAACAGCAGGTTTGTTTTCCGTTTTTCAAAACTGTGTAGCCGTTTAGACGAACGTAGTTTTTTGGTCATCTGTTTTTAGTGACTTTTAAAGTAGGTACCTATATCAGGATTTCTTCAAACAGTGACCATTCTTCGCAGAGAAACCGTTTAATGTCAAATACAAATTTAGATAACAGTTTAGTGTACGGTCGGTACCTAATTTCGCGAATGATAGGGATAGGGAATGGGTCAGAAAATAGCCATTTGTTTAAACAAAAATTTAATTGTAGAATTTGAGTCTACTGTTCAATAGGTATAGGCATGAATTTGTAATTAAAAAATAAATATCAAACAAATAGTAAAGGTAAGGATTACTCAACACATAATTGATAAGTAAAGAAATTGTAAAATAATCAAAAGGGAGTGGATAACTATTTATTATATACCTGAATAACTGTTGCCTGTGTTTGAATTGAAGCAACGTATAAATAACATGTGGGTTACCTTATGTAAACGCACTTGGACATTGCAACTCACATATCCAGCCAATAATTAATTTAAAATGGTAAGGGATTAAGATAACAACGACTGCCGATGTTGGACCGCGAGAAAGTTGGATAAGTCAACGTTTCGCCACAGGGCGTTTTTATCTTACTGACTCTCGCGGACGTAGGAGCCTTGGGTGTAACAGTAGAGTAGTACCCAATATACAAAAACACGTGTCTAATGTTTGCCAGTAATAAATGGAAAAGATTTCAGTGAAGGAAATCCTCTTGTCAACCTAACGCACAGATCAATGTGTAGAATTTATTATCGCTCTACATAAGTAAAACAGTGGCACTTAAATGGCCTTAATACTAGAGGATAACCTGTAAGAGAGACGGTGTACATAATCGATAAATCAAGAAATTGTGAAATAATCAATGGGGGGTGAATAATCTATAAAAGAGAAATAAAAGTTAACACAAATTGCACAATTCATACCTAATGGCTTGGAAAAGAGTGGAATACAAATCTAAATGTAAGTATCGATCCTTTTTTATGATTTGCCCTATGGACAAATCCGCCAAGTTTTGATAGTTAGCTATTATTAGCTTTTATTTATTTATTGGGTTTTTAAACAATTTAGTGACTTGCGGTCATTATGTTATAGCTTTTCTTAGTTGTCTGGTAATACTCTCTTATAGGAAAAAGGTTAAACGGCGTGGTGCATCCGATCGAATACTAAATAATTACCCAAATTTAGCAGAATTACTTGTTTTTAGTTATGGAGTTCCGCAAAGTAAAAAAATTAATTCGCATAGCTTTTCCCGGTTTATATGGATCTTGGAACGGCATTAAATTCAAACAAAAGCTTATTTACTAATTTGTGCAATCATTGTCGGAAGTTTTAGTTATTACTAAATTAACTTTATTAAAATATTTCTCTTCCAGTTCTTACAATGAGACTGAAAGAAGGTTGTCCAAATGTTTGTACATGTAATACTGTAATGACTCCAATAGTTAATCGTCAATTGCCAAAATTTCAATAGGAGCTTTTATATGTTATAATGCCGCGATTGTTTCATATCCAGGGTTGCTCACTTGCCCTCCGTTCTTCGATAGTACCTTTAATATCAGTTGTAGGACAAAAGGTCAAGAGACATTTTTCTTATTCAGATGTTCCTTGTTTACAATCTAAAAATATTTTGAGGCCCGCACTGCTGTCGGTTTCGTCTGTACAGGATCGTACTCGATTATTTTAAATGGAACACCCTATAGATTTTTATATTTTTGAAATCCATATTCGATTCTAGACCATGATTGTTTGGCCTTTCACCTACTTAAGTCAACTCATTTAGGCGAAAATAAATGTTTTTTTAAAAATTGTCGCCGAAACCAACAATCAGTTAAAAACCATAACTATTCAATCATTGGCAGCAGAGCAACAAAATTGGAGATTATCATAAACAAAAGAGCGTTTTATTTCTCGATAGGCTGATTTTGAACGAAATTTGTTGTAAAATGGCTGTACTGAATTTTTTCTAACGACCACAGAAGAAATGCCAAAAGTTGACTATTTTAAATAGAATACCCTGTATATTCTTTCATGAATGAACTGCTTTTTATGTTAGCTTTGATTTTTGTTAAGTATGTCCTATATCTAAAGGTAATAGTTTCCGAGATAATAACCTTAGTTTGAATTATATTGTTTTATCACCCAATTCTGAAAATAAAATTAAAGAAAGCAATAAACAATAACACCATTTGTATCAGATATTCACTTATTATTATTTGCTATAGCATTAATTAATAAATAAACTTAAGTACATTAAATCGAACGGTACAAAACACAAAACATAAATTTTCAAACAACCCATCAGTATTGTGTAAACACTGCCTTCACGTATCCTGTAAACATTCGCCGAGAATGAAAACCTTATCAACCAGTTCGTTATTTGGAAAACGGGACATTTTCGAATCGATTTTAAGCCTTTTTAACAAAGTGAAGACGATAATGTGTCAAATGCAATCAATTGAAATTAAACTGACATATGTCGTCTGCGTATTGCAATTGTTATTGTTATTGGCATGGCAACTATGTTAAATGTACTACTGTCTCAATAACATTTTAATACCTAGTCGTTTTTTTTCACATTCCTGGTTTTTTAAGTAACAACACAATTCAGGTAATAATAAGTAAATATCTTATACAAATATTGTTATTGTTTGTTGGTTCCTCTAATTTTATTTTCAGAATTGGGCGAAAAAACAAAATAATTCAAACTAAGGTTATTATCTCGGAAACTATTACCTTTAGATATAGGACATATTTAACAAAAATCAAAGCTAACTTAAAAAGCAGTTCATTCATGAAAATACAGGGTGTTCCATTTATAATAGTTGACTTATGGCAATTTTTCTGTGGTCGTTAGAAAAAATTCAGTACGGCCCTTTTGCAACAAGTTTCGTTCAAAATCAGCATATCGAGAAATAAAACGCTCTTTTGTTTATGATAATCTCCAATTTTGTTGCTCTGCTGCCAATGATTGATAGTTATGATTTTTTTACTGAACATTGATGGCGATAATTTTTAAAAAAACATTTATTTTCGCCTAAATGAGTTGACTTAAGTAGGTGGAAGGTCAAACACACTTGGTCTAGAATCGAATATGGATTTCAAAAATATAAAAATCTATAGGGTGTTCCATTCAAAATAATCGTGTACGGTCCTGTACCGGGTGGGCCAATTGGACACTTTTAGGGTATACATCATTTATTTTAAGAGATAGAAAAAAATGGACCTAGGTGTCTTGAGTTCAATTTTAATGAGAAAACTGCTGGTGTAAACAGAATTCAGTTATATCTAATCGTTTCGCCACTAGGGGACGTTTCTCGAATTTATTCGATTTCGTTAATCCTCCATAACTTTCTTAAAGATAATTGGTTTTGGCAAAATATTTCTTAGAGCACTTTTTGACGTAGAATCCATTGCGATGGACAATTTTTATACAGGGTGTTTGGTTTTTTGTGTACGACCCTAAACTACATTTTTTCATACGGACCACCCTATATATTTTGGGGTTTTCGAAAAGAAAGTAAAATTTCCTAAATTTTGATGTATCATTTGTTATATTTATGTTAAATATTATTTTTATGCATTAAAATATATTGCTTGTAGACATCTAGGTTTCCATGGTTAACATAAAACGACAGCATGATTTAAAATGACAATGTCTTAGTTATCTGGAAATTTTAATTACCTTTAAATATTTTTAATTTGAAATAATAATGTATTGAATGCAATATTGCAAATAATATTTGATATAAATATAACAAGTGATACATCAAAATTTGGGAAATTTTACTCTCTTTTCAAAAACCCCAAAATATATGGGGTGGTCCGTATGATAAAATGTGGTTTACGGCCGTACACAATAAACCAAACACCCTGTATAAAAATTGTCCATCGCAATGGATTCTACGTAAAAAAATGCTCTAAGAAATACTTACCAAAATCAATTATCTTTAATAATAAGAAAGTTATGGAGGATTAAAGAAATCGACTAAATTCGAGAAACGCCCCCTAGTGGCCAAACGATTACAGATAACTGAATTCTGTTTACACCAGCGGGTTTCTCATTAAAATTGAGCTTAAGACACCTAGGTCCATTTTTTTCTATCTCTTAAGATAAAGGATGTTTCCATAAGAAAGTCTCCAATTTGGCCCACCCTCTACAGACGAAACCGAGAGCAGTGAGGACCTCAAAATATTTTTAGGTAATACCTAAACAAGAAACATCTGAATAAGAAATGTCTCTTGATCTTTTGCCGTAAAATTAATATTAAAGGCACTATCGAAGAACGGAGGGCGAGTGGGCAACCCTGTATACTTTACTTATATTTAAAAATCCAACTTATTCCTAGCACTTTTAAAAAAACATTCTACATATTTGATAAATATATTATGAAAACGATTTTATAAGCGTAGAGGCCAAGCAAACAATCACACGTATACGGTAAAGAGTTATTGTTTGAATTATTCCAACGATTTGTTATTAAAAAACGTTCGAATTATACGCGAACATACGATTCTCATTTTTCACATGTAAATTAGAACGGCTTTGAAATGTAACCACGAATAATAAGTAGGAATATCTTTCAGGATGTGATTTATATGCAGCCCCTATCATCTATTATTTTTAAACATGTGCAAAAATATTCCTTCGTTAAAAAGTGTATCGACATCTGCATTAAGATAATTATACAATATGGGTAACGTTTATGAAGACGAAATGTTTGAAAGTGTTCTAATGTGAAAAATAATCCCGATTGTTAAAGATGCAATTTTACTAAACGCAACCGGTTACCCAGTCAATAATCTTTGATGATTACATAAGAATTGCCAAGATAGTAATCTTTTGTATCTTTATTGTCATCAAATATGCACAAAAAAAGAACAACATCCAGTGAACGGCCAATGTAATAAAAATACACTAATAAGAAATACATTGTGCGTATATTAGTGCAGCGCAGTGCTGTGAAAGATATTGCAAGTGGTAAAGTATTTACTTCATGGTTTACACACCTAAAAACCTAGGCATACCACACCGAAGAGCGTTAATGCTTAAGAATTTTTGTTGTTATGATCGAGACCGCAATAATTGGTACAGAAAGGCACATACGATGACTTAGTTCTTTAATTATCAGCAAATTTTCAAACTAATTTCTACCCCATTTTAAACATTCATGTATTATACACATACCAGTTGGGATGAATCTTCACCCCGAAGTTTTTTTTTGCAGTTGAATACATAATGTATGTGAAGTTGGTATGAAACATCTTTTCTTCTTGGAAACCTTCCCCTTGTTTGTAATTGTAGTAGTTTAGTCTCATTTTCATCACTTTTCATCTTCCACCAACGTCATCCGTCGTAACTGTGTGACCAGAGCATATAATGGAAAATAAATTTAAAACTACTCTTCATCAGAAGAATTTCCTTGTTTTTCAAAATACATCTTCTATATTTAACTGGTTTATTCTATCAGCTCATTCTATCGTTTTGTTTATGTTGTTCCCGCATAATCTCTATCATCAAAACACATCCATTTGAATATCGGCGATTGCGTGATCCTTGGCATTGTTGCAGAGTATCAGTACTCAGTAGCCATCCTTCCATAGTATTCACACAAGTTCTCAGTTACTTTTCAGGGCACCAGTCCGATATTTCCAACTTTATTGCGGTTTTCTGCCTCGAATGTTGGAATTGTAATACAATTTTTCCAGATTCAGCCTTGGAAATGAATTTTCATCATATTTTTAATGTTTGATTGATTCGTGAAAATTACTGCATCTCGTGCGATATTCGTGGAAATAAACAATTTGAAAAGCTCTACAATGCTCTTGCATGCCGGTACACTTCCGCGAACATCTGCAGCAGTTCGTATTTCGAATCCATTCTCTTATAAGAGGCGTCTTTAGCTAACATGTTTAATCTTTTTTTAATCATCTGTCATTCTCTTATAGGTCAGTCTCTATCATTTCATCGTCGATATTGTTATCGCAAGAAATCTCATCCCTCCTTTCAGTAATTAATTTCAAATTACCCTCCACTTGTCAACTATCGGCAATTCTTCTAAAATGTATAATACACGTAATAACTATTAGACGCCGTTCACAAGCGGTTGGCGAGACTATCTGGCTGTTTGATCCTAATTACTCATTGTTATGCTTCTTAGGATAATTGACATTAACGTAAAAGTGCAAGTTGAGGAAATCCAGTGGCGTCATAGTGATTACACCAAATTTTTCAATTAACAGATTTTTTACTTTTTATTAGATACCACTTTCCAACGTCAACTTCAATCGAGAATGATATTATAGTTAAAATCGCATCATAGATTCAAAAGAAGTGTATTAATAAATACAAAATATTGACTATTCGTTCCATCAATATGTCATAAGGGGGTTTTGTAGTATACTGGCTTTTGTGTAATTACGCGTTAAATATATATCTATGCTATATCTATCCTTAACGTGGATTATTTCATTTTATTTTTAATTTTTTTTGCTGAATGTAAGCGCAAGTTGTTATTAGGATTGAGCAGATTTTTATTTTTATTTTTATTATTAATGTTAATTTGAAGTACCTAGTTGTAAGTTGAGTTTGTATTAATTATGTATTAATGGGATTTCCCGTAAACTAAAATAAAATATAAAAAAATATAAATATTATAAAATAGGTAAAAATAATAAATACCCCTTAGACTACATTTTAAAACTCTACCACAGAACAAATAATAAAATAACCCTCAATCAGATATACCCCCATCACAAAGCACACAATAACTACATTATTATCCACACATCTATCACGCAATTAAAAATAACCTAAAAACATAATATTGATACTATCGACCCATCTCACTCCACACTAGCTGATTTACTGAGTAACAACAAACCCCCTCAACCCAAGCACAAAAATCAGGCGTTTACGAGATACAATGCAATGATTGCAACATATCTTACATAGGCCTCACCACTCGTAACATATACACAAAATTTAAAGAACACTACAAGAACACACCAAAATGTGCCATTGACACGCATGCTTTAGAGTTTTAGACATAAAACATACCATTTCAATCGAGAACACAAAATTAGTACACTCTTCAGATAATTTCAAAAAACTGACTATACTAGAACATTACGAAATCGATAAAGCTATACACAACCAAAACGAAATCACAGAGTTTAAGGAACACCACATCTACAAAATATTACCCCCCATCGATTCTAAATCATACTCAACACATACCTACCTAATCCTCCCTACGCCCATGCAAATTATTGCACGCCCCTGACACGACATACCTAAAGTTTAACCTCACTTCCTCGATACGGTTCGTGACACGCGTCCTGTTAGCACCACTTTTACAACCCCTTCGTTTATAACCTCAGGTAAAATTTATATTTGGGTTTTAGGGCTTCACCCCTTTAGCTTATGAGTAAAGATTGTAAACAGAAGCGCAACGTTAGGTATTACTGTCAAACTTAACAGCTGTCAATTTTAGGTGATACGAAGTTATTGTTAATAATATTTTAGCTTTAAATCAATTAATAATACATTCAAATGTCAATAAATTTAGAAGTTTACTGACTGCGCCATTTTTAGTTATACGCTCTTTTACACAAATTCATCTACTCTCACGATCACGATTATATCACAACAGACAGTAGTTATAATATTATCATCTTATAACAATTTGTAACTCCAGATCGGCCTGATGATGGCTAAAAAATGATAGCCGAAATCGATTGCCTTGAGAAAAACTAATCAAAAAAAAATGTTTAGATTTCACAATATAGTTACAATAAATCCTCTAAGCTAAAAACAATGGAGAAATTCATCCTCCAAATTATAGTAAGTATCTATGCTTTTGAGGTTATGTATAATATTACAGAAAGCCATTGACATATAGAAATGGACTGCGCGTGGTTATGCTAAGCTGGGATACTGCAGGTGAAAGAGAGGGCAAACGTGGAGGCCTAGTTCTAGCTTTATCTGTCGCGTATCTATTGGTTGCTGCATTTTCATGGGAATGCTAGGGGAATGCAGCGACCAATAGATACGCGACAGATAAAGCTAGAACTAGGCCTCCACTCCACGTTTACCCTCTCTCTCACCTGCAGTATCCCGGCTTAGCATAACCACGCTCAGTCCATTTCTATATGTCCATGCAGAAAGCAAGCTAAAATTGTTTATTATTTATTTATTTTCTATGGCAATCGATTTCGGTATGACTATAGACCATCATCAGGCCGATCTAAACGATTACATATATTATAGGGATGATTGCAAAATAATGCGTCTTTTTGTGAGTGAAGATGAAAGTGAACAATAGAGGTGTCGATGATGAGAGCGGAGATGTATGTTGCAGATGAGGAGCTTGGATTGTTGTTTGGAAATTCAAATACCAACGTCTCTGTAACCATGTGTGAACCATGGGCGTACTAGATTTGCCAGTGGTGTGGTGTGGGTGGGGGGGGGGGAGGTGGATTGTGTATGATGTAGGTGGGAAGAAGTTTGTATAGGTGTAGTTCTGAGAAAATAGTAGTTAGAGTTGGTGGATCGGTGTAATAATATGCTTTCGAGTGATATAGTGTGGTTGGTTTCTATCGTGTGTGTACCTATCGCTGATTTAGGTCTATTTTTTAGGTGTTTTTCGAGTCGTGTTTTGACGTTGCGGGTGGTTAATCCAATATAAGAGTAGTTGCATTCGTTGCATTGTATGTACTTCATATATGCCTGAGTTATCATATGTCGGCTGAGGTGGTTTGTAGTTGGTGGTGATGTGGTTGGCTAGTGCCGCCCCACGGTGGGATTTAGAGGTAGTAGTAAGATTGAGAGATTTGAGGGTTCGTGAAATTTCGTTATGTATGTGGGGATAGAAAGGTATGGAAATGTATCTATGGTTCGTTTTGTGGTAGGTATAGATATGTTTAAGTGCTGTGTTGTGTATGGTGTTGTGGTATATTATTTAGGATATATTTTAGTGGTTAATTGTTATTTGTTCCTATTTTATAATGGTGTTGAGTTCTTTATTGTAATTTTCGGTGGAAAATGGAACTGTTAATAATCTGTTAAATAAAAAGTAGAAGGCAAGTGATTTTATCTGAGGGGCGTGGTAGGGGTGGTAAGGGATAATGGTGTCTGTGGTGGTGGGTTTTCTGTAAATTTTAAAGAGTAGTTTATTATTGTTTCTGGTTAAGGTGAGGTCTAGGTAGTTGATGGTATTGTTGGTCTCGGTTTCTATGGTGAATTTATATTTGATCAGTTATTTATGTTGTCATGAAAAATAGTTAGTTCGTCTGAGGTCCCGGTCCATAGGCATAATGTGTCGTCTACGTATCTAACCCACTTTAGCTCGGCCTGATGCTGGTATATACCGAAATCGATTGCCAAATAAAAAATAAATAAATAACAAACAATTTTAGCTTGCTTTCTGTAATTATACATAATCTCAAAATCATAACAAGCTCATATGGAGAAATTTATAAAAACAATTAAAACATCTACTCTAAATTAATGTAAAATGTAAAACTACCGTAGTGAGAAGACCAGAATCCGATAATTTCGTCCTTCATAATCACATCAAAGGTAGATTGTGTTTCTACTTTCATCCGCAAGCATTTCGTTGTATAAAAAATGGTACAAGTAAAGTTTATACTATGGATATCTCTGGTCAACTACGATATCTGTATAAATTATGTAGAAGGTACAAGTTCCTAAATCAATGTAAATATTTGCATTCCGTTCATGTACTAAGCAATAAATTTTTTATAAGGGTTATATATGACCTTCACAATGCCAAGCTTATAAGACGAAATTTTAACCCCTATATATTCACAACTTAACAGGTCGAGCCATATAAGTTTAACGCAAACACGAAGTTTATCATCGCACTTAAAAATTATTTTCCTGAAATGAAAAATCCCTTCAGTATCAATCAATCTGAAAACAATAACGTTTTACTAGTAATGACAATAAATTGAATTTATTGGCTCAAATTTAAAGACATTTCAACGACTCTCCACAATAAGAGGCGAATTTTCTTCGGTTATGTTGACTCCCTGAGGGCTTTTAGGCGTTCGATTATAAAATTTTCATCTTGGAATCTAACTATGAAGTTATGCTACTCATAGATACGATAAAAGTTCTATGGCTTTTTAGTAATTTATTCATTAGAAGCTGTCTCGTTCATTTTCTTTTCTTTTCTAGACCTTCCAACAATTACTTAAAGCGTAGTTTTTAAGCTTTTTAATTATCGTCAACTAGAGAAAATTAACCTCCTCGTTTCATTTCCTTTAAAGTTCGCTCTTACAATGCGTCCTTTCTGTTATTAGCATAAGCATAATATGTTTAATTTATTGTACGTGTACAAGTTTGGAGCAGATAACAAATGAAATACATTATTTGAGACCATTGCAAGTAGTTTTAAGGGATAATTATGTTGAACTGTATAAGATATCATGGAGAAGTTTGGCACTCAGAGGCGTATTTATGCTTCTGCCGCCTAGGGGCACAAGAAAAGTGCCGCCCCATCACATCCCTCACCACAGGAATAGACCTTAGGTATTTATGTAAGTCTGAAGTCCAGAAAACATTTTTCATTAACAGAACAATAAAACATACTACATCTGGACGACGAGAAGGGGCAAATGGTGATGCAAATTCTTAGAAAGCCTATGGCCAGTGGCCAAATAGGGTAATCCATCTGATTAGGACCATATTTAAATAAGTCCGACTAAATAAACTGAATACTATTATGCAACTGTCTTAACCATGTTCACATTATGCAATTATGCTGTTTTATCATTTCCTTGCCGAAATATTGATCCATTAAACTCATTTGATATCAAAAACCTTCGATTGTAAAGATCGTGCAAGACTACTAGGAAAACTGAATTCATATCCATAATCTGACAGTCGTTCGTTATAGCTTCTTGTAAGCTTCATTAAATTATAAGGTCTGCGTTTTTTACTGTCTATTGACCTTCTAATTGCTCAAACTTTGATGGTTACTGTTGATCTGAAGCCCCAAAAGTTGTATTTTAGATTATACGCCTAGATAACCAGTTTTCATCTTCATCAGTTTAATTTAGGACCTTTGTTATTTGAAGGTTTACAGCAGCGACTTTTATGATACTTATATCGAGTATTTACTGTGTACTTTGTACTTTTGATTTGCGTCCTCTTCAGCTAAAATAATCTCAACAATGGCAACACTTAAAAACAAATTTACTTTTAAAAACCCAAATAATAATGTGCAGGTTATATATAATTACAATTACTCTGAATGTGATATATTTAACAGCTCACTAAACCTATTAGTAGTTTGTTACACACAATTGCACACGTGCTCGGTTAATTTCGTAATTAATATATTATTTTTAAATAGAATTGAATATAATTTGAATTGTAGCCTACATATTATATAAAATGTAATTTCGTTTATTTTTCCTAAGTCTTCAAACAATCAAATTGAAATTGGAGAAATAATGGTTTTCATTACAAGGAATATTTAAACATTTTTAAATTCATTCAAAAAGTGCAATTTTGTAAGGAACAATTACAAAAAAAGGTAAATGGGCTCCTATTTCTACAACCAAGAGGAAACAAGAAGAATCGGACGGCCTCGTTTGTCAGAGGACAGACGGCCAAAACGCATTCGTTTCCATATTCATCCTGGAGGACAATTTCGACTCGAAATGAATAATATCTATTATTTAAACTATTTTATTTTTCAACATAGGTATATTGCCCCTGGATACAAGGTTATTCACGAAGATATGCAAATATTTTAATGTTATTCTACAAGTAAAAGTAAAGAAAAAAGTTCATACGGTGTGACAAGTTTCAAAGCGGGACATAGCCGAATAGCATGCGAAATCACATATTTGCACTCACGTTTTTCCCATTTTTTGGCTTCAAAACCATAATGTGTGATACATCGTTGAATTTGTAATGAATAATGCTACCGAATACAGAGTGTCTCTTTGTTTGAGGCCATATAAAAAAATAAAGTTGATGATGGTTTCTCGGATACGAAACGTCGGATTAAAAATTTGAACACGCCATTTTGTAGAGCTTAAAAAGTGGCAATGAGAAAGTGCCGGTAGTTTTTTAATATCAGTTAAAATAAATAAAAAAATGAAAAGAAACGAAAATCCGAAAAATCACATTTTTTGAGAATTTTGAAAACGATAAACAATAATGAACTTTTGCGGCCATCATGTGAACATACTCTAAATAGCGCACTTTTTTCTAATTTAAGCCACCCTGTATCTTCTACCGTTTTCAAGATCCCCATGCTGTGCATTCTTATCTTGGACACGGTGTATAATACGTTTATGGAATAACGTTAATTTAAAAAGGGCGGAATTCAAACATTCTTCTACATTTTAATTTAATAACTTCTACATTTTAATTTAATAACTTTCAATAATTATTATAACAAATAACAAAGTGTACATATCACTAATGAGTAATGACGTATTCAATGACATTTTTATATTGGAAAGTGGACGTCACAAAAAAAATAACTCATGAATCTGGCTTGTTGTTTCGTCTTAAGGTAATTATATTATTAAGGGAAATTAGTAACTATAAACGTGACAGGTAACACGTTGGCTGCTATGGGTATCACCAGTGAACCCATCATTTTATTCAAACTAGGCCACGGGCATCACCCGTGATCCCGAGCAGCATTACAGTAACATGTAAATATATTTTCGTAGCTTCGTAGGGCTGTTTTCATACTTGGTACGTGGCTTGGTGGTAACCCAAAGGCATGGCATATTGGGTACACCTTGGGCCTCTTATGGTGGCAGCCAACGTGTTAAAGAATGCAAATTCTGCATGGGCACTATTATACGGTGTTGTAATTGCATCAGTAGTGTGTCTTTTAATATGAGTTACGCAAAACATCTACATGGAGAGGGTCGACAACAGCTACTTAACGTGTACGATTACTTTTGTGAAGAGACGGAGAATAATGGAGCGTTGATATCTGTGAAATCTGTTCAAGAGAGAACGGCGGTTGCGGTGGGAGTCAACCATACAACGGTTTCCAATGTGGTCGCTTTGCGAAGTAGAGGAGAGGATTTGCAACATCAAAAAAGAAGACGACTGAAGCCCAAAACCGAAAACCTGCTAGATCATGTTAAAGAAATTATTTACGGCATGTATGGTCGAAAAGAGCACGTAACATTAAAAAAGTTACAGTGACATTATAGGAAGAGAGTTGTGCATCGAAATGTCTAAATCGAGCCTTTGGAAAGTAGTGACAGAGTTGGGTTTTAAATATAAGAAAACATGCAACAGAAAAGTGCTGTGTGAGCAGACCCATGTCGTAACCCAAAGAAATAGGTTTTTACGAGCATTTCTTAAAAATTTTAATTCATTGAATCCTAAACCATACGTCTACTTAGACAACAAAGAAATATAAAAATGATATTAAAAATGTGTTAGGTACCTATTTTCGATTGACATATTTCCATTAATTTATAATTAAACGAAGAGATTTTTAGAATGATAGGTGTATTTTATCCACTGTGTCCTCATTTTGCAGTCTCAGCACCAATAGAAATAATTATTAAATCATGCTTCTTGTTATTAAGTAAATTTGGCAATCGATCATAAGAACATTTTTGGCGCAAAAACTATTGTTTCACTCTTAAAATTGAAACTAATGATCATTTGAAGAAAATGAATAAAAAAGTGGAAAACAAAATTATCAATTTACAACAAACGATTTGAAGATTATAAAAATAAAGCTTGTAATTTAAGGAACAAGCTTTAAATTGAGACTGAGAAGGTTAAAAAGATGGTAACTCTTCAAATCAATCTTGAAAAGCAAGCCCAAGAAATAAAACACCTAAAAAATCCTCTTGCTTCACAAAACCATAAAATAAAATCAATGGTGAATATGGTTACGTTTGCATACAGGGAATCGCAAAAAGTAAAAAATTGGCAATTTGAGGAATAAAAATTCAGATAAGAAGAAGAAATTGAAAGACAATGTAAAGATTGTAGAAAATTTGTGCATTTTTATTATATCGAGATTTGTATTATACAGGGTTGCTTATTAGTGCGTCAAAGTCCAATATAGGCTTTATTAAATAAAACAAAGAATTTATAATATGGTAAACCTCGTACCGATCATTTTTTTTATATCTCCGTTAATAACTCAGTAATGCATCATCCGAAACCAAAAACACAGGGATCGTTGAAAAGACAATTTAAAGCAGATTAGAAAAATCAAAGAATATACAGGGTGTTTCATTTTTAAAAAATGATCTCTAATGTGCCCACATCACCCTGTATCATTCAAATTATTTTTAAAATGTGCGTCTTTTGCTACTGTCCCACTTTTTATAAAATAAATGCTTTCAGTTTTATTTAATAAAGCCTATATTGGACTTTGACGCACTAATGAGCAACCCTGTATACATAATATTAAGATTTTAGATTAAAAAAACAAACTAAAACGACATGGAACATTCTTAACGCTGAAAGAAATAAAACACAAAAGGCTTTTACCTTTCAATTGAAAACTGACGATGCTCTCGTTACTAACCCAACATACACATTACTGAGATATTTTCAAAGGAATTTACTTAACCATACAGACCGTTAAAAGCAGTTACAACAACAACAGACAAAACGTTTATCTTTCAATTTATCTTTATCCGATGGATAATAATGAAGTTTTTAACTAAAAGGTCCTTCCTAAAAGGTACTCGACAGGCCTGGATGATGTACTTGTGTACGTTCCAAAATCTGTAGCAGAATTATAACAAATATTATCAATAAAAGTCTGTCAACGAATACGTTCCCCTCTGAACTGCTGCCTGTACTGTCTAAAGTTATTTGCCGCGGATTAATGAATCATCTAACACAAAACAACACCCAGACCAGAAATGGCTATTTTTAATTCGTTATCCTACATCATCGAACATTTGGATAGAGATAGTAGAGTGGCTGAACTTTTCTTTTTATCTGCCCAGGACTTTCGATACCGTTGATCATAAGCTTCTCTTAAAAGTGTTAAGTGGATACGGCATTCGAGGTATACCTTTACTTTTAATTGAATCATACCTAAAAGGTGGACAGCAAGTGGTTTGTATAAACAATAATGGCAAACATTACTACTATGAATTTATTCAACTAAACCAGGGAATACCTCAAGGCTCTATTTTAGGACCTGTTCCTTTTCTGCACTACGTTAACAGTCTGTCACAGAATATAACTACAGGACTTGTATGTCAGTATGCTGACCACACGTCAATTATAATTGATGGGTGCGAATCGAATGAGTTATCTATAAAATGTTCGAAGGTAGTGAAAGAGATGGGTGACTGGTCAAGAAAGAACAACTTAAACTTTGTACACCCCCAAGACAGGTCTTATATGCTTCAGCAAAGGACAACCTGCAGACTCAGTATTAGTGAAACTAGATGGAATAACCATACCTGCGATAGAGCGCATTAAATTTTTAGGCCTCTACATATATCTATTGAAGAAAAATACTCATCGTGAGCGGTGTGGTCTAAAAATGAAAATGACAACTAGGCAAGGTAGAAGCTTGAGCATCCCTAATCATAACTCCACCTATTTTGAGCGGGTAGCATTCTACATGATTATAAAACCATTTAACATGTTACCAAGTTTCATGAAGGTAAATAATAACAACTAACTGGCTGGTTAGTAGATAAATGCTTTTTTTATCGACCCCTATTTCATTTTATTTTATTAGTGTATTAGGTATAAACCTATATTATACAGTATTTCATTCGATATTTGTTATAACATAAGTATGTATTTATTCGTGACCTTGCTTGTCGTTATGTAACGATTTTATCGTCAATAAAGTGAATATTATTATTAAATGTCACAGAGTTTATCGAGAATAGGTTGGAAATGAAATTCACAGAAAGAAATTCAGACAGTGCCTGACGCCAACAATTTTACTACGAGCACTAAGAAAAAATTGAAGCCAACAATGACACCAAAAGACACAATAATACTTTACATCATAGTACGCGTTCCGACAGATATATTAGTTGATGATGACAGCTTTGCAATCGAAACGCGTACAATGTAGTAAATTATTATTGTGAGTTTTGGTGTTTGCAGTGTTGTCTTCAACGGCTACAAGGATTTCAGTTCTTCCAAAAATTAAACCTTATTATTTTGAGCAACCAAATCTTGAACATCTTTTCAATTTTTGATGATTCAGTGAGAGCGCTAAGAAGGACAATGAGCTTATTCAAGGTAATGATATCGTTTTAATTCAATACCTTGTACCTGCCGGATTTGTGTGCCTATATTACAACTTGCTACTTTGACGTGAATACGTTTGGTACAATGAAAGATTACCTACTTCATTGTGAGCATAAAAAAAAGCTAAATCTAAAGCTTTTATGGGACGGAGCAGGTTTAGACTTTTTTTTTTAAAGTAACGTTCCACATTTATTCACAATGGATAGGAATAGTAAAATTCAAAACAAATAGATGTAGCTGTTTTACAGTTTTAAGAACGACAGTTTTATGTATGTCCGACCCAGACAGAATCCTTTTTTAGAATTCATAAAATGAGCAAACTTTTTTTTATAGGTACTGCTCGAAATGTGGAAAAGACATAAAGAAAACAAAAACACAATATGCGCACATGTGTTGATTTTTTACGGTAGACATTGATGACAACTAAAATAATCCATTGCTTATTGTAGAATTGTTCACCCTACCCAAAATTGAAAATATCCAATTTATTACATACACGAATATGGCTAACCTATATGTACTGTACATCGATATAGATTTCATATTAAAAAAAGAAGTTCGATATATAAGCGTTAAAAGGAAAATAATGGAAGATCAATGTTGTTACGTTACTTTTGAATTCCATTTATATTTTATTTCACGATTCCGTATTTATTGAGTTTCTGGTGCGTAATAAATGTTAATCTTATCGTAAGCTTTCGTTGCTGAAATGCTCTCTGGATATATAAAGTTTAAATAGAACCCTAATTTTATTTTATTAAGTAATAATTGAGTATAAGGTACTTCTATAAAAGAAATCACTCAGCACTTTACGAAAATTTCTCTAAACTTTGAAAATACGAATTTCGGAAATGAAAATAATTTTAGCAATTTGCATTAGTTGCATGTAAATGACTAAGATGTGGGTAGTACTGGGAATATATCTATTTCAATAAAGCACTGTTGTTCTCCTCTTTGTGTTGTAATTCCATAATGGAGCAAGTTGAACAACACTTCTATTAATTCCTTCACGTAGCTCCTGATTGAAATTCAATGTCGTCATTTTGAACTCTCATACTTTATGCTTTATTCTAGTCGCTGCAATGATAGGGCCAAAATCGTCCATGATAATAACTCACATTCAGCTTTGACACAAAAACTGTACTGCGATAAGCGATGAGTATGTCAGAGATTCGAGCAGCAACGCTTGTTTACAGAAAGTTTATTCGAGCTATACTGAAATTGGAAAGCAATTACAATGTGTTAATACCTAACAAGTCATTTATGTTTATTTGTATTATTTAGTCTGTTAAATGTTACACGCAGTAGTGTATTTAATTAATGCATGCAATTAATCTGTCTAACTTAAACAAACAGTGTTTGTATTTGGATTATCAATTAATTCATAGAATATATGATATTATTTCGTGTAGATACAGATACTTTATAATAACCACGCGACTTATTACATTGTATCTATTTGATGCACAATATAGGTACCTTACACAGACATAATGGATGAAATTTTAACTTTCGTCCGGACTAACCAGGTCCATTGGATTCGGTGCGTAATTGTTTAATTATGCAATTTTTGTGTGACTTTTTTCTCCCTAGAACGATTTTAACTTCAGTTTAATACAAATATCAACAATTTGTTCAGTTTTAAAAACATTTGAGATTTCAAGGAAAAGTCCGGGTCAGGGTCCGGGTCCATTGGACAAGGATTCACAAGGAAATATCCGTGGAGTTATTTTAGGAATATTTTCAGAAAATTAGAAAACGATTTTGCTATGTGTTTTACAACCATGACTGCACATTAATATATTTACTGAATGTTTGGTATTAGGCGTTCAATTATTGGCCATATCTCTCACATTTACAACTGTTATTTTCAATTACGTACCAGGATAATACAAAGGATGAAATAAAATTTTTTCAAGAACAAGTTTTCTAGTCTTACACACTTTCTCATGCACTGAAAAGTATAAAATAAATTTTTTCTCCTGATTGAAATTAATAATAATTTTTGTCTATTACTGGGGGTTTATAAACAACATTTACAGTTTCAGTAAATCTCGCATGTGCTTTTTCAAAACTCTTTTGCTTCGGTGTACGTCTGTCTGGATATCGTTGCTTACAAAGGCTTTTGACAATAAACAATTTCAGTCGGCCTCCCTCAAAACAAAAATCACGTCAACTAATTCACTTTTAGTGAAATTCATTGTGAATTGTGAATTCAGATTTATCTGTAATTTATAACGTAAAATAATAACTGTTTTGATAAATTAAAGACCCAGGAGCTTGATAGAATGTTCGCTTTTGATAAAAACTATGTACCTAGAAGCAATTAAACGTTCTGTAAAAAATGTTTTTTTTAATTTACCAGTAAACGACGAAATATAGGTATGTATAGCAAAGTTAATAGAAAAGATGAAGAGGATGCAATTGGTCGTCCATTGGGGAACAAAATAATATACAGTGTTATATTTGAAAAAAACCGAAAAAATTCGTTGGATAAATTAAGTTTAAAATTATTTTTTGACCACAATGTACAAAACAAAAATTCAAAACTAAGTCCAAAAAAAGTTGAGTCCTTTAGCGTTGTAAATTTCAACATTCCACCATTCAATCTGAGACGGTGGCGAATTCTTAAAGAGGGGTATGATTTTCCCAGATTTTCCGAGAACGATAGATTTTCTCCGCAACGGGTAGAAGAGAAAAAAATTTAAGGGCAATATAATAGTGACTACAGAGGTTCTAAAAATGTAAGAAAAGTTAGATCATTTCATTGGAAAAAAAGTTTTGATTTTTTAAAAAAACTTTTTACGGCAATAATTTGTGCTAGTCTAAAAACCTATTTAGCCCCTATCAGATATACCGAGTGATTTTTACTTAGCTAGGAAATGGCGTTTTTCGAAATTGTCTCAATTCTAAAAGTGTTATTTTTCGTAAATTAAGCAAGATTTCAATGAGATTTTTCCATCGTCTGTCAGTTATAGCTTACCGAACAATCTCAAGACCAGACAAAAATTTTTTTGCTTTAACTTCCGCTAAAACTAAAGTTTTAATTTTTTGCAAGATTTTCAAATTTACCAAGACATGACTTCAAAATTCAATTTGATTTCGTTAAAAACGTTAAAGATTTATAATTAAAAAAAACAATAGAAATTGTTAATTATTCCTTTAGGTTTGTTATTATTTACAGAAAAGTAATATTGTTGCATAATCTTTACGTTTTTGGTGCAAGATACTTTGCAAGATACATAAGGGGAGGCTGTGAGTTTTTCTGTTATTTATTTAAGAAGGGCTAAGCAAATTGGGGAAATTTCAGGAGTTAGGAGGACATCAGTTTGGCGTACGATTAAAAGCATCCATATTCATCCATACCGGCTTCAAAGGCATCAGAAACTTTTTGGGGAGGACCATTTAAGTCGTTTGGGTTTTTGTCATTGGGCCAATGAAAAATTGACTGAGACTGAGAGACACTTTTTTAATCATGTTTTATTCACGGACAAATCAACGTTCTACAATGAACAGTCACAATTATCACCATTATTCTGATGTAAACACGTGGGGTGGAATTCTTGGTCAATATGTAGTGGGGCCATATTTTTTCGACAGAAATTTAAATTCCCAAGTTTATTCCGACTTTTTATGGCATGAGTTACCGACATTACTTGACGACATGCCTTTGTTGATGCGTCAACGCATGTGGTTTCGGCATGACGGCGCTCCTGCCCACTACGGAATTGGAGAAAGAAACTTCTTAAATTATAAATATTCTCAAAGATGGATTGGAAGAGGCGGGCCCGTAAAGTGGCCACCCCGATCACCCGACATAACCAAACCAGACTTTTTCTATGGGAGTTGTACACCAAGAACCGCCTACAACTGCAGACGATATGAAATACAGGATACGTGAAGCTTTCAGATCAATTACGTCTGATATCCTGGAAGATTTCAGCACACATTTTCCAAATCGTGTAAGGCAGGATTTACACAATAATGGTGGGTTGTTTGAAAATTAATGTTTAATGACTTGTACCGTTATTGTTTGTTACTTCCTTTAATTTTATTTTCAGAATTGGGCGATAAAACAAAATAATTCAAACTAAGGTTATTATCTCGGAAACTATTACCTATAGATATAGGATATTTAAAATAAAAGCTAACATAAAAGCAGTTCATTCATGAAAAATATACAGGGTGTTCCATTTAAAATAGTCGACTTTTGGCATTTCTTCTGTGGTCGTTAGAAAAAAATTAGTACGTTCCTTTTGCAACAAATTTCGTTCAAAATCAGCATATCGAGAAATAAAACGCTCTTTTGTTTATGATCATCTCCAATTTTGTTGCTGTGCTGTCAACGATCGAATAGTTACGATTTTTTTAAATGAATGTTCATTTCGGCGAGAATTTTTTAAAAACATTTATTTCCTCCTAAAAGGTCAGACAAACTTGGTCTAGAATCGAATGTATTTCAAAGATATAAAAATCTATAGGGTGTTCGATTTAAAATAATAGAGTACGATCCTGTACAGACGAAACCGAGAACGGAGGGCAACCCTGTACACCGTATCCGTATACAATTGTCAGTTCGTCCTAAAATTTGGTTTGACCCATTTTCCTCTTTATTCAGAAATTGAATTGTAGGAACATTTCATCTTTTTCATAAACTTCAACTCTACAGTAATTGGAAAAATTGGTTTAATTTCAACGAAATGTGACAAATAAAGTGGTAAAAGATACGAAAAAAATCAGTTGTGGAGGTCCATTTTAATTTACAAAATTTAAATTTTATAAGGAAGTGTTTACGGAACGTTTAAAGATACTCTTTTCCGTATAATTACATTAGAAATGTAACATATTTCATTACGTATATCTTTGTTCCCACATAAGTCAGGGTGAACTCGTTTTACTTAATTTTTTATTCCTACGCAGCCTATTAGCATTAAATATTAATACCTCAAAGCACAGACAGCAATAATTCTATTGTTAGAATTTTAAAGGAGAATGGCAGAATCCTCCGCAAGTAAAATAAATGAGACATAGTTAGTTTGACGTTAAATTATTAATTAGCCAACGGATCTCAACAAAGCTTGGATCCTTCAAGAGTCTCAGTTTGTGAATAAATAAATTTATTTGTCCAATACACTCTCTCCAATAGGAACAAAAAAAATATATCAAAATGAGTTGGGTAAAAGTTTATTTGAACCGTACAAATAATTAATAATCATAAAAATGTTACTTGGCGGATGCATTCGATGCCGTTTTATTGTAAATAAAGGGCCGTTAATGGAAAATTGAGACGTTACATTTCTGCCAATACAACTTCTGGCGATACCAATAATCGAAACTTGTCTTTCAGAAATATCAAGGTAGTGGCAGAAGAGGATGTCCTCAAAAGTGAAAACAAACTTTTAATTAATGTACAACTGTACAAGTATTAACTTCAAAACTGATCTAAGAAAGGTGTAGAAAGTACAGCTACAGAGTAACTAAAGCCCCCTCATTAGCTCACAATCTTGTCACTCCAGCGTAAAGCAACTAAGAAATTTAATTATTACCGATTTATTCTGTTACTAATATCTGAAAATTGTAGTTATGCATTGACGTAAATACGTAATATAATTTCAACAGGTAGATATCATTAAAAATATATTTGTTTGGCCCTTGCCTGTCAACATACTTGAGCATACGTAAAGAGCTGCCCTTTGAATTGAGAGAAAAACGAAAACAAGAAATAGGTAGCAATTTATTTTTAACTTTACCCCTATAAATATAACTAGAATAAAAGGAAAGAGTTATAAACGCATGAACTATATCTCACAACTTCAATATTATTTCTTTTCCTTTTTTGCTAACAGAATGGAAAAGTAGTACATACTTTGACAAATTTGGAAACTGTTATAGAAAAAATTTTATTACAGGAAAAATCTCTTGTTTGAAATGAACTGAAAAAGATTATATTTACACACTGTTGATATTTGATTGAACATACTTCAAACCATCAACCTGTGTAACCAAACAAGCAGATCTACTATGAAAAGGTTTTCAATTTGTTTTCCTACGAATACTGGCGTCGGTCCTCTACTTTCGCCCAATTTACATTAATTAATATTAATAAAAAATAAAATGGCCTACAATTTTATTTTAGTGACGTAAAATTTAACAACGCTATTATAATTTAAAAATAAAACGTAGCAACGCATAAACGGGTAAAATTGCATAAATTTGTTTTTCGAATCATTCAAGGATATTAATTAAGCACGAAACAGCAACTCCATTTTCTTAAGTTAAAACAACCATAAACAACATTACCGAAAAAAGTTTTAATACAGGAAAAGATACTCTTTTTAGACCATTGTAAAACTTCATAATCACGACGGTAATGTAAATTTACATTAAAATGTCCTAGTTTATTGTAACATTTTGAAAATTATAATTTTTAAACTTTTAGTTATCGTACTCGAGCACTACTTCTTTTGTAATGTTTTAATTAAATTTAAGAGATTTCAAAGTAAATTTAGTCTAATTACTTAAAATTTATATCCCTAAGGTGGTATATAGTTAAATTAATTAAGAATTACACGCTCGGTTCTCCCGCCACTTAACTTTTAATCTATCCTGACGTGCAACAGAGTAAAATAAAAAGGGCTGACCTTCTTTTTCAGCTGCTTTGATCTCGGGCTTTCCAAAACGTAGAAATAAAGCTAAAAATAGCAATTTTACACCGAAGGTAACCATAGCTAATTTTTATTATAAGTAGTAAATTTGCTAATATTTGTTCGGTAGTAATATTCAATATCAGTTCCAAAGTTATTTCCACAAGCACTTTAATTAAAGTTTATATTTACTATTCCGCACGCCACTCTATATTTATTTACTAATAGAGTTCAAACAAAACTTCCATCGTAATTTCATTACATTATTAAATGCAGTCATTACACCAAGCTCAGTTTAAGAATGCACAAATTTCCAAATAACGTCGGTCAAGTGGTCTTTATGTAACAGTTTTTTATCACTTACAAAAGGTTATTCTTACGTAAATGCCAGTATGACATTTAAACAGCAATATATTTACATACTGCACATAGAAGATTAGAAACGTTTGTTGCCATTAATGAAAACTACTGTACGAAAAGAACTTTTTTTTTAAAATAAGTAATATCCTTACAGAACCGATTAATTAGTGAAAATGCCAGTATTTTTTAAACGTTATACTATAAGATTTACATTCTCGCAAACTTTATTTTAATAGAGTCATTTGTAGAAAACTTTGAATTTCGATTTCGCGTTCGTCGGAACCGGAAATTGTTTGAAAATTCCCACCAAAGTAGTTCTCGGAGAGTTACACGGAACGACTGCAGATACCGGAGCTTTCAACCCTTATAAAACTTTGGGCATGCGCCCCCTTAGATTACAGAGGAGCATGTACACTTGCCCATCCGCATTTTGTTTATTTAGTGTTTTGTTTTTGTATTAACTTATATAGTGCCGCAAAATCTATGATTTCTTCTTCAATAGAATGATAGGTGGTTACTCATCTCTAATATTGTCTTTCCATTAAAGACGGTAAGTTATTTATGGAACTTCACATACTTGTGACAACTATTCCAACAACTTACAGTCTTTTATAAAGTTTTAGCATTTGTTTTAATGATCAAACTTGGTGTTGTTATTTCTTCTAATCTAAAAACTAAAAAGTTAAGTTTCTAAATTTTTGTACCTCCTAATTTAATTATTTACTTGATTTATAGAAATTATTTTTATTATGAGTCTGGATAAACTGAAGTTAGTACATTTCACACAAATTTCAGAAATTACGGTTTGAATACAGCAATACTGTTCAACACAGATATGATTCGAAACGTTCCATATAAATACGTAATAACTACATGTTTGTATTTGAATAAGTCCTCGAATCTTGTTTTTTTTTTGCTTTTGGCACAAGATTTATACAATAATTTTATTAGTTCAAACCTTACTATTCACATTATGTTATTGTTTATATTTATTGAAATCCTCATGGAATTTCAAGGTGGGGTGTTAATGTATAGATTTGTATTTGTATTGTTTGTTTTTTAGGTTTTTTTCCCGTTGCATAGGGATTTGTTGTTGATTTAATTAGTATCATAAAACTCAATTTTTTGTAAATGGTCATTTTTGTATCTAGTGCGCGAAATGTCACTTTGGTGATCGAGAACTGATTTATTTAACGAGGCGCAGCCGAGTTAAAAAAATAGTCCAGATCACCAAAGTTATTTTTCGTTTTGTGTCCATTTTTTTTATAAAAAACAACCAGCGAATTACTTTTAATTAAGATGAAGTGTTTTTAAACACACGTAATCAACCACTATTTATTTATTAAGATGAAGTGGTTGTTACGTATATTAAAAGAAAACACTTCATCTTACATAAAAGTAGGTAATTTGCTGGTTGTTCATTTATAAAAAATGGACGTAAACGAAAATATGACTAAATGAGTTTTATAATACTTATTATAATAAAATTTAACAAAAGATTTATTCTTTACCGTTACTCATTTAATATAAAAAATATACAAAAGTATTTTCCCTTGTCCAATTACACTTTTAGATTCCCTCATCCCTTTCTCTCTCCTCTGTCCTCGCAATTTTTCTTAACTTAATATAATCTTAATTGTTTCTTCTTCTATTTCTTTCTTACCTTTCCATCAATCCTTTCATTTTGTTTATCTCCTTTTTTCCTTCCTCCATTCCATCTCTTTCTTTGTTTGCCCCTCTCTAATTTTTCTTATCTTTTCTCTTATGTATTTAATTTCCTCATTGTTTTTCTTTATTTACTTCCTCATGCTCTCCACCTCCTTCCTTATTGTTTTCATCTCTTCCTCCAAGTTTTCCAGTTTGTTTAGTATCCTCTCTATCACTTTCTCTTCTTTACTTGTTATTTCCGTTTCTTCGCTCTCTCGGTGACCTCCTTGCTACTCTGCTTCTTTTGTCTTCGTTGTTCTCTTTTCCTTTTTCCCTTTTCCCACTTTCCCCTCTCCTTTTCAAAAATTCCTCCAACGACCCCAAACTACCTCTGTTCGGCCTTTTTGCGCTATTGCAGCGAGTTTAGGAAAAAAACGCTGGACCCCCCCCCCCCCCCGCAAAAAAACCCGGGAAGAAAAACCCCCGAAAATTGAAAAAAAATATACCAAACCTGCAAATAACCTAGGCACTTTAGTGGCAATCTATGTTTAAGTTTGGCATTACTTTTATTTCCAAACTTTGTATATATATTTATACATTTATTCACAGCCATCTATAATTATTTTTCGGGGGTTTTTCTTCCGGCTTTTTTTCCTGGGTTTTTTTCCGGGGTTTTTTTCCGGGTTTTTTTTCCAGGGTTTTTTTCCCAACCCCTTCTTAATCATAGTGTATGGAAGGACCATTTCTTGTTATTTAAGTAAACACCGTTGTTCTTTGATCGATTATAAAAATTGTTTTTCTTCCCTATGAGCACAGTCTCAGATTGCAAGGGAAGATTCGTCGGAAACACGAAATCAACGTCGTCTACAATTCGTCTAATAGGATGTCTCGGATAATATCCAACCCCAAAGTTAAATTCGAAAAAGACGTGTATTGGCATTAGTTGTTCTTGTGGCAAATATGTGCTACAATGATGTGGATGTATAGTCTTCTCTTACCAACCAGATTATTATTAGCGACATCCTTACTTTAGTTCCCTACTTCTCCTGGACAGTAGAAGATCGTTGGGAAGGTGTAGAAATCAGACATAACTCTTGTTGCCAAGTTCTAATTACTGTTAGTCAGTAGAAACCTTTTCAACTGTCCCAAAACTTTTCCTCTCTCAAAGTGTTTTCTTCCAACATTATTACATTGGACTATTCTCTACTGTACTTTAGACATTTTCAAGTATTTGGCCTTGCTCACATTAGCCAGTAACTACAAATGGAGCTGATTCTAAGTAATCAAGATTTCTTTAAGTTTCGCCAACTACTTATTTCAATATCGATAGGTGAGTTGCACAAATTCCAGAATTACCTTTACTTCGTACTGGTGTTCTTCATGGTTACGTACCTTCATTAGTTCAATCGTCCTCATTTTTCAGTACTCGCTACTGGGAAAGCTATCAAAAACCTTCTGAAAAATTAATGAAAAAGAAACACAAATGTGTCCATAAAACCTTTCCAAGACTCGTGTCATCGGGACTGGGTTTCTGCTCACACTAGAATTCCCCCAATCTGAATTCTGCATTACGATGGGAGGGTGGGAAAATCCACGCGCATAAAGACTACTTATTCGGGCCCTTTGTGCTACCTCCCTGATTAGAGTCGTTCGCCCCCGCAACGTCCCTCATGCATCCTACACGTATAAACCTGAGGATGCTGGACGGGGAAGCGGCTCTAATCTTAGCCATGTCCGGCCAGAATTCTCCCAACATGGATCGTCTTAATTCGATAAGTAAGGAACACTCACACAGTATGGGTTGCACCGTCTCATCGTCTGTGTAGCATCCTCTACAGGATGGTGGATCTATGAAGCCCATGCCGCGCATGTGCCTGTAAGATTACAGTGCCCAGAAAGTATACCTACAAATAGCCACAAGTTTCCTCTGAATAGCCCTGTACAGAAGCGCGCCAGCCTACGAGATGGTTCTCTGAAGGCCTCTCTTGCTGTTTGTTACTTGCTGTAGTACCTGGTGACACTCGGAAATCAGCCTAGAGGAGAATTTGTATTGATTTAGTGCCTGCAGAGCGGCTCTGCTGCCACTGAACATTCTGATGGTTTTATTCTTTATGCTGCGCAAAAGAATTTTTTTGCACTTAGTGTTATTACTGCTAGTTCTGCCTGAAAGACAGTCAAAATTTTACCTAGTGGTTGGCTGATATGGAAGTTCAGTTCTTGGGACTAAACACCTGTACCTGTCCTTCCATTGTTTTAGATCCATCCGTGAAGATGGATGTCTGGTTGGGATGCCATTTCCACATCAAAGATGTGGTAGTTTTTCGCTAGTATAAATCGAGGGATGAGTGAGTCAGATCGTCCTTCTAGTATAGGTAGTCGCTTGACAACCTCGTCCATAATTCGAGAGTGGCCCACCTCAATGCCATTTCTGTTCAACAACCCTTTATTGTTCAAACGCAAGCCTCCCAGTATAGCCTGCTCTCTCACGTGGAGATCGAATGGAGGCAGACCTAGGATGGCTTTCATGACGGTTCAAATTGCGCCTGTGCACGCAAGACATGCTAGTCTTTGCACATGGTTGAAAAGTGCTTTGGTTGTGGATAGTCTGATTCTGGGCCACCAGACGAATTCCCTCGATATGAGCTTTAGCATTCCAGACAATATATTTTTGCTATTTTCATTTAATGACGTCCCACCCCTTTAATTAAGATAAGAAGACGATCAAGCAGACAACGCTCTGTTGCTTGATTTTTGGAATTAAAAGACACACTTGGCTAGCTTTGATAATATTATATCCCATCTTTCTGTACGAGAAATCTGCAGTTTTTGAAGTTCTTCGTCTGCCATCACTCTCACTTTAGTATCTTCTCCGCGTTAAGTAGTTAACGAAACTATTTTATCCCCTTTTCATCCCTAAGAAACTTCCGGCTTTGACAAGGAGAACCCCTTTTTCTAACTTTAGGTGTGTTTAAGGAGACTGATAGGGCACGATTCCGAAAGTTCCAAATCCAAAACTCGAAATTTCTTATCTGACATTCAAAATTGAAGTGAACTGGCGCAATATTTGTTCTAGATTAGACATGTGGGAGGTTCAGTTAGTTTGAAACATAGTTTAAAAACATTTACTACGGCCCAGATGTAATTCAGCTCCCCTTATCAGGAATTCCGTTTCTTGTTAAAAATAAATAAAACAAATAAAATAAAATAAAAGTAGTTAAGATAAATATCTAACTGTTCAACGTTCAAGAGACTTGCAAGCTATGGAACTAGAACCATTCGTCATTCACCAAACGACTACAGACAATTACTATGTGCCCCTTCTTCGCAGATTAATTTCCAAAAGTTAGAAAAGTATTGGACTTCGTTTTTTAGGCGAGTCCGTCGAAAAACAAGAATAAATTACAGTTGTAAGATATTTCTAACATAACATTTGTGTAATATTTTGGAAGTGCATATTGCCTTATCTTGATATCATTGAAGAAAATTTTAAGAAGAAAATGAATACAATTTCAAGAAACATTAGGTACCGGTTTAAGTTATCATACAAATAGAATTTGACCCCATATACGTATGTATCTTCGATATTACTTATCTTTTGCTCGATAAGCGTGTGTATTCACACAATCACGTACACAATTTTCTTACAAGACAGTTGTAGGTGACCTAAGATGGATTACATTAGAAAAATCGAAGGACAAAATGAACTGAATCGGATGGTAAACGAATTATATAAATCGAAATATTCAAACAATTATATTGAAATGGGACCGACGAATATGTTCATGCCCGAATCTTTTGGAGAATATTACAAAACCGTCCAGGAATTTAAGGTCGAAGATGATGATATTTTTGTAACGGGTTATCCTAAATCAGGTGAACTTTTAACGTTACTGAATCGTCTTTTTTAATGTGTTATTGTAGGCACTAGGTGGGTAGACGAAATGGTATGGCTTATTGTAAATAACCAAGATTTTGAACGGGCAAGGTCGTTATCATTAATACAAAGGGTTTCAATGCTCGAGTATGACGATGCTGTTAATTCCCATATAAATTAGTTATTTTGCAGGGCGGACGGATTTGTAAATGTAAAGGTTAACTTAATGGACACGATTTTGAATATGAAACCACCCCGAACGATCAAAACCCATTTGCATTGGGAATTTTGGCCGGACGATATAACAACATATAGAAAAAAGCCTAGGGTAAGTCGCAAATCGCTGCCTCAATATAATAGAAAAATTTGTAGATAATTGTTGTTCATCGACAACCCGAAGATGTGTGCCTCTCGCAATTTCACCAAAACCGAACCACGCGTGGTTTTGTTGGCAGCTTTGATGAATACTGCACGTTGTTTCTGAATGGAAAAGGTAAACTAATGTAAACCTACTTAGATGGCTAAGACACTAATTTCAGTATCGTTTGGGCCATACTGGGAGCAAGTTTTAAGTATCTGGGAACAGCGCGATAAATTCAATATGCTATTCATAAAGTATAAGGAGATGAAAGAAAATCTTCCGGCGGTTATTGGGCGTGTTGCCGAATTTCTCGGGAAACACGTGCCAAAGGAAAAAATTCCAAATATGATTGAACATCTCAGCTTTGATTCCTTAAAGAGTAGTCCAGGTTTTAACGCAGAGAAAACTTTAGCTAAATATAACACAGATTGTAATCCCTTTATTCGAGAAGGTAAAATAGGGGGTCACGCAGCTGTGATGAAATCGGATATAATAAGAAAATTTAAAGAAATGAATGATCTAAAACTCTTTCCTGTTGGGATATCGTTTGATTAAACATTTTAGAACAGCCAGTGTTTTATACAAAAATGTACTTAATTACATTGCGACACAAGGATACAATATACCTATGGCGACTGTCCGATTTCCATTTCCTTTTTTGCAGCTTCTTGTCAATTACGTACCATATACATATTCATTTTATACTTGATTTTATAACAATTTATTAAAATTTATTTTCACTTTTTTCTTTGAACAGATTTTTTTTGAGGTTAGGTTTGGTGGTTTATTTACAATTTTTGGAAGGAAAAACTCCACGTACTTAACCCTCTCTATATTGTCTCTATTTTTATCGTAACTCATTTAAGATTTCCCTTTGATTTTTCACCTCATATTTTTCATTCAAGGGCCCATTTATAGCACCGTATTTCGCTATACAGGATGGGTCAATAGTACGTGGATGGAAGATTGTGAGTTTATTAACGAACGTTCATTGCTGGGATATGGTGGGGTACTCTAACCTAAAATATTTTCGCTTGAATCGCATACAGGATGATTTGTATCAAAGTTGCATTTGTAAATGGAACTCCCTGTATATTATAGGCTTATCGGTGTTTTTGGTAGCTCGGTTATTTTAGTAAAGCACTGTTAGTTAAGTTTCAATAACGGTTAAATAAAGGAAATATAATAAAGCAAATATGTACAAAAAATAACTAAAATAAAAACAAGGTTCTAAATACAATAAATTCAAAATAATCATATTCTCGGATACCTCGCCCTCTATCGGCCCGCTAGTCACTCTGTAAATAAAATTAAATATATTGTTACAAAGTAATTGCCGGTTCAGAATACAGGTGGCTTTATATCGGTTTTGTATTTCAAAACAACAAAATGGCGTAGCACCAGCTGTAGCTCATATTTCCGTTCTTAATCAGGTTTTAATTACAGGTACGTATGGTCCAATACTTATTCTCTACCTCATTACTTAATTCACCTTGCAGGTTTCCACGTCTGAAGGAACTAATTTGATTAAGGGGAAAATTTTAGGTAACTCAATAAATAAACAAAGTTAATTTGTCAACAGTAATCCGCAATTTCCACCTTAAATAGCAGTTACCCTAAATAAACGAACTCTATCTGCGTTGCCAGATTAGAGGTTCCAGGGTTACAACTAGTCGGTTGCTTAAAACCGGTGATTATTAGAAATTGGCACTTAAGAGCTCCTACCTACAACCATACAGGTTAATTAGCCCTTTTATCGTCTTCGAAGGGAACCAACTCAACTGTACAGCTGTTAGATAATTAATCTCTTATGTGTAATTAACTACGGAATCTCCTGCTAAATTACGGTGCAGTATAACGGGTTGAACGGCCGCACTCCAATTATACCAAAAACAACGTAGAATCACAAACCTTTTTATACTATTTTTATAGATTTTATATTGCTATTTCGGCCTGTTTCCTACTGTCGAAAAGTATACAGGGTGAACTAGAATGAATCATGAATGCATGCAAATAAACGGTGTAAACTGTAAATCAGGTGAATCACTAATTACCGGTCTCTTGAATGTTTAAGTATGTATAGGTGAATGTAACAATAAAGATGAAGAAAAAATATAAACGGACTTACCCCAAAAAGTACAAAAAAACGGTTCCTAACCCACAGGTGGGTACGCACACGTTTTACACGTTTTGATTGAACGGGATTTTTTTGCCAAAAAGGAATGTTTCGTCAACACACGAAATTCGTTTTATCCATAATAATAAATAATAAATAATAAACGGAGCTTCATTCAAAATGATGTAACTCACGAACCAATCGTACAATTGTTGTCAAATTTCGACACGTATTATTTGAAGGTTGGTAATAACCAATGAATAAAGAAAACAAAGGAAGTAGTATTGTCGATTAATCACTATTGTATCAAATGCGAAGGAAGTCGGCCATATTGAAGAACCAACCATGACGTTATTTGTTTTGGTATGTGTCTTGTAATCAGATCTACTTCCGATTTTAGCAATATTTTTGGGTTGTAATAGTATTTTTGTTGGTTTTCATTATTCTAAAGACATTTCCATAGTTTATATTAGTGTTTAGTGGACTTTAGTGAGAAGATATTTATTTATTGGAAACCGTAAGTTTAGATACGCCATATGCAAGAACCATTTTTTGGACAATCGTCTGCATAAGTTATCCTCCTTCCTTTGTTCTCTATATTCATTAGTACTAACTAAAAATCATATGTAATTAATTGTAATGTAATTGTAATGAAGCCTACGAACTTTTCAACGAATACAGTACTCTATTCCATGCATTTCTTGTACAGGGTGGGCGATTGCGATACTTAGAATAGTTCCTTAAAAAAAACGCTCGGACAAGTCGATTCCTGATTACCACAATTTATTGGCTTCAAAAATCTAAAATTAAATAAATAAATATACTCCAGTTGGGATATAAAGACTTCGAGCTTATTTGATACTTACCTCAGTTCAATATGAATCCCAACTTTAAGGATAGTAAGGATCTACAGAATTGTTTTGAAGGTCCATAAATAATTCCATGAATATTGGAAATCTTATCATTTTACGTAATCGGGATTAAGTATATAAAACGTAAGGTTTGGTGTGAAAGGATTGAAAATCTAGACTTCATTTCCATTGATTATAATAAATAATATATTTATTCTACAACCGTCAAAAAAGCTTGACATTCGCACATTACTTGCAATGCACGAAATTCGATTTCGCGCACGAGTGCGCGAACGGCGAAATACTGTGCGAAATACATATTTCGCGCACGTAACTAACTTATTTTAGATTTTGTTTGTGCGCGAAATACTTTGGTGATCTCGACTATTTGTTTAACTCGGCTGCGTTTCGTTAATCACAACTTATCAGTAGGTAGCTTTAAAATCGTCAATCAAAGGGGAAATTTCTATTTTAGGATGAAATGAACGCGAGGAGAAATGTGGACTTAGAAGTTGTTCTTTAAATAAATCAGTTCTCGATCACCAAAGTGGCATTTCGCGCACTAGATATAAAAATAACTATATTCTACAACCGTCAAAAAAGATTGATAATTCGCACATTACTTGCAATGCACGAAATTCAATTTCGCGCACACGTGCACGAACGTCGAAATAGTGTGCGAAATATATATTTCGCGCACGTAACTTACTTATTTTAGAACAATTTTAAGTAGTATAGCTATGGCACTTCTGGATATAGGTCAAGGTTGTGAAGCTGGCCAAGGTCACAGGTTCTGAACTTGGACAAGGTCACAGGTTCTGAACTTGGGCAAGGTTACAGGTTCTGAACTTAGCTATGTCCCTTCTGACTCAATTTGACCTTGATCGCTACTCAGTTTGACCTTGAAGTAATGTCACTTCTGGACCACTGGAAGGTCAGGACACCCTGGTGGTGACTTTTAAAACTAAATAGAGGTTATTCGTAATGTGAGATTCTAACTCACTTCACGACGCACCCTGATGGTGACTTTCGTAAGTAAATAGAGGTCATTCGTACTTACTTGCACGTGCATATGACACGTTATAGATAGAACACCTTCAATACTCCGTAACGATTTTCATATTAACAACGTATTTTTGTGTTAAAGTGTAGATAAACAGTTGCTGACTCATGAACACCTGCATAAGATATCATTTCTAGGAAAGAGATGTGTGTAGAAATAACACCTAACCGGATCTGCATAATAATAAAGTATTCTTTGTGTTCAAATGTTGATAAAAATTTGCTTATTCACAATTTTAGCGTGCACGTGCAGATACCGTAACGATTTTCATATTAACAAAGTGTTCTTTGGGTGTTAAAATGTTGATAAAAATTTGATGACTTCATAATTTGTCATTTCTCGGACCACTTCATGGTCACGAGACCCTGGTGGTGACTTTTGTAAATAGAGGTTATTCGTAATGTTGCGCTTCTGGACCAATTTGCCCTTGATATAATTATATAATTTCTGGACCACTTGAAGGTCACGAGACCCTGGTGGTGACTTTTAAAAACATATAGAGGTTATTCGTAATGTGAGATTTTAACTCACTTCACGACGCACCCTGATGGTGACTTTTAAAAGTAAATAGAGGTCATTCGTAATATAAAACGTTTATGAATAAATCGTAATTCTCAGGCAGTCGTGCTTCGACTCATGGACAACTGCAAACTGCAAACGAATTCAATTACTATATGAATATCGCCATAAAAACTGTACATGTAAACGTATTCTTGGAACTGATAACTGTATATTTAATTCTATATGTAGATCACAATTTGAGTGTAAATTGCTGACGCTGTCTTAAACGCTTATCTCTACTTCTTCTGGGAACGGTGTTATTAATAACTAACCTTTCGATGCATGAAGGTTATGGATGCCATTTAAAGTTAACGCCGTTTGCCCTCTAATTTCTTATCTCTATTCCCGGAATATAACAATGCGCACTGTAAGTAATGGTCACCTTGGCGAGGGTGTCATCAAAAGTGAACTTGCGGATGTAAAGTTATCGATGCCCAATGTCATTGCATACCTACATTCTGGGAATTGTTTTATAATAGGACTTTATTACAGATTGCAATAAGTAAAAAAGGAAATATAAAATAATAATTTTAAAACTGCTCTCGTACGTACATTAACAGCTTCGGATAAATACAAACGAAAATGTTCGCAAAATTAGCATGAGTTCTCCTGACGTAAAAGCATACCTACTATTGTAGGTACGTATAATGCGAAAAAATTGTACTTTCCTAAAATTTAGTTCAGCTATTACAGATTACAATATGTAGTAAGTAAAAAAAAAGCAAAAAGGAAATATAAAATGATAATTTTAAAACTGCATTCGTACGTACATTAACAGTATTGCATAATCTATTTATAGAATAATACCCATATATTATATTAGCTTTTAAGGTAAAAATGATGCAATTGCGTTTTCTGACTGTATATTTTCATAATTAAAGCGGTAATTTTGGTGAACTATTTTAAGTTATTAGAATATTAATCAACGTATCTATTTATAACATAGAGATAAAATTCCTTTCGTTACCTACCTATAACAATAGTTTCATTCATTACATAAATAATTTTTACAGGAAATATTCTTATAAACGAGAATGAGAGTTTACGTGCATCTTTTATTAGTGTACATGTAAATAAAATACTCAGGACAAAATTGCGTACACTTTAAATAAACATCTTTATTTTGTTATTAGGTATTAGAGGTACTTAGATGAAAATAGTATCTACACAGAATATAACGAATTCCATCGGTCTTGTTTTCGTATTTGATACCTAGAGAAGGAATAACAAAAATTCATCTTGAACCGAACACTTTTTTCGACGTAAGAGAGTAACGCACATGATTTTCAAATTAATATTGATTGTTACTCGAATATTTGGTATGTACGAACCTCATCCATTTTGACTAAACAATTGACTTGCAATTTAAAATATTTTTGCTTATTTATGTAGGGGTGCTGTTATTAATATTTCTTAGATGCGGAAAGAATGCATTATTATCTTACTTTGTATGTATGAATTAAGTCTACAAGCTAAACCCTTATAAACGATGATCCCCTCCCCCGCACCTCATCTTCAGCGTCGGACTACTTCAAGGTCACGACACCCCCTGATGGTGACTTTTAAAAGTAAATAGAGGTCGTGTGGCACTAGAAGGCCGCCGAATCCCAGTTCCTCGAAACCGCTTACGTGAGCTAGCCCCCCTTCTGGATCACTTCAAGATCATACGAATCCTGGTGGTGACTTTTAAAAGTAAGTAGAGGTTATTCGTAATGTAAACCGATTCTAACTCACTTCAAGGTGACAACGGACCCTGGTGGTGACTTACAAAACTAAATAGAGGTTATTCGTAATGTAAGACCGATTAGGGATTTTTGATGCTGAACATGAAGCAGTGTACGGAAGAGGTGACTATAGCGAACAGGAGTGCCACGACCTTGTCACGAAATATGAGCTGGGTGTTAAGATATGTGACCGTTTCATTAATAATAAATATTGCGCCAAGTGTCTCATGAGAAAGTTAAGTGATGCGAAGTTAGAACAATTTAGCAGTGAGTTAAATGAATGGGTTAGCAGTAGTGAGTCTTCTTCTCCGTCGTCATCGCCATTATCGTCATCTCCTGCATTGGAAAACTAAACGGACGTGTTCAAAATGAAGAAAAATGTTACATTTGCTAACGAATCACATAACAAAGTGTACATAATGGTGGCGTGGTCGTTTGCTTACGGCAAAGCACGAAAAGGGTCTTGGCACACTGTAGCCCTGGATCGATTTCGTTTCCGCCGTAAAATCGAGCAGTTTGGTAGAATTCTGTCTCCTGTATTAGAGAAAAATCATCGCGCGGAAGTCTATCGTAACAGATTTCAAGATCATACCTGCACCGTGACAATATAACGGGGGGGTGGGAGTAGTGATCTGAAATCAGCCCGTTAGTGGTTGTCAACTAGTTAAAATGGATTTTATCAGCACGTTTTGCAGACCCTTTAAAAACCCATCAAGGGGATGGAATTTTCAACGACTTTTTGATACATAAAGATGTATTCATTATAAGCACTGAGAAAAACGGCTAATTTAACGTTTATGTAAATAGGTAGGCCTAGTCAGTAAGAATTGTAAACAATGTTGACAAATAAAGATATAATAATAATTTCCTCTCTATCTTCTAAATGAGAATTAGAACTTAAAATCTACAATTGAATTTTAGTATGATATCGGGGTTAAAAATCATGCTTTGCTTAAAAAAATATGTCGATGAAGCGATAACGTAAAATCAACTTTTCGCTTTTTATACTTCTTCATCTAACGCTGATGTAGGTATACTTTATGCGAATTAAAAACGTTAAAGACGGTGACCTTCGAGAACTACATGTGTGTAAATTTTGTGTGAAAAAAATTTCCAAGGTGACATTCACTGACCGTTATAAGATCAAACTTTATTTTTAGTCACTGAAGATGGTGGTGGAGGTGTATTATAGGTGTAAAAAATGTAAGATAATGAAAAACTGTTGCACCCCTTTGGCCCTTTCCGCGCCTAAGAAATATTAATAAGAACTGTCAAATTTTGTATTCAGTTTGGAGAACATTTTGTTAATAAATGTTCCGAAGCCCTCTCAACCGAAAATGATCTGGGGCTGGGGGGAAATTAAAATTACATTGCCCCCCGCATTACCCAGGATCAATGTTTACACTGAATTGCATATTTACCTCTTGAGATCTCTTATGAACTATTTACGTTAAAATTATAAGAAGTAAAATAGGTTTTGTACAATGTATTCATTTTTAATGCTACATAAATCAAATAAATCAAACCTACCTGACATACTCTTTTGTCCTTAGTAACTTTTTGCTTCTTTAAAAATATTTACGTACGAGGACGTAGCGTAGTGGAACGTTGTAATATATAAGCTTTTCCTGATTTTATTTTTAAAGTACTTAGGTAAGCATTATGAATTGCGCACCTGCGGGGGGCTTTTTAACTGTTAAAAAATTGTGTACAAGTCTAATTTAGAAAACGTATAGAGATATCGAAAATGAATTTCAGAAAATGCATTATTTATAGGTACGTATAATTTCACTCCTCCATACAATGAGGAAATGCAGGTTATCTCAAAAATGGTTCGAGGTATTGTTAAATTCATCCCCCCTATCTGCATGTTTTTAGTAGACAGTAAACTCATCACCGAAATTCAAATGTTTACGCTGAATTGCATATTTACCTCTTGATATCTCCATGTTAAAATTATAGTAAACGTTTGCTTCTTCAAAAATATTTAACGTATGACGTAGTTATCGTAGCGGAAAAGTTAAGCTTTGTAATTTTAATTTAAGATATGTACCTACTTAGGTAGCATTATTAATTGTCCACCTGCGGGACTTTTAACTGTTAAAAAATAAAATGTGTGCAAGTCTAATTTTAGAAAACGTACAGAGATATCGAAAATTATTTATACCCCTCCATAATGTAAGGAAATGCGTGTTATCTCAAAATGATTTGAGATATCGTTAAATTCATCCCCCAATCTGCGTGCTTTTAGTAAGCTCGCCACTGAAATTAAAATCGAAAAGCATCACAAATGATCTGAGGCGGGCATGTGATTTAAATTAAGTTCAGAATCTATTACTTATACCTACGTGTAATATGAACCATTTTTTTTTAATTTTGCATGAGTACAATTTTGTAGGTTAGTATAATAAACAAAAATAAAAAAGAGCCGGCGTATTTTTATTCAAGCTAAAAAATATTAAAACAGAAGATTAGTGTGCGGTTAAATAAGTTGGTAAACTTACAAGTTGAATTATAGCGAAATCGCTCAAGCTAGGGTGGTCCAAGATATACACATTATACCTATGAGTATTATATACCCCCCTTATTACTTGTGTAAACAGGGGGTTTCTATTGCAGATGAGAGCCCCCCTCGCACGATGTTGTAGTTATTCTAAAGAATGTAAAATTAATCAGTGAAGAAATTGGAAACATTACTTACCACGTTTAAAATGAGTAAACTTGTTAACACAATTTTCTTTTCTATAACAGAAAAATTAAGTATTTATTTAAAAAACTGCGGATATATTTACCGCATTCAGATAAATCGGGGGCATTTTCGACCCCCCCGTATTGTTGATGGAAAGACTGTAAATTGAAAATTAGTTATGCGTTAACCGTAAAAACACACACATTACCGTTCATTATAATAAGAGGCGAGGATGCGTACTGATATAAAATTTGTCTCCAAAATAGAGCCTTTCTTTCATCTATTGCTAAAAAAGTGCATATTCAGAAGAGTGTAAAAATAGCACGCGGTCCCTTATCAAAAGTTCAGTAACATTGAAAAATGCGTTTAAGTTAAGACATTGAATAAAGAATCACCCAAACGATTAAAATGAAATTGTACAGCTCTTAAAAGTTGATTTTTTTTTTCATAAAATATCGAATAGGAATGATAACAATTCTCATTTTAGCTAGTAAACGAATACCTGTTGTATGCATCTATTTACCAAAAATACATACCATCGTTAATTTTTATTAAAAATTTGTTATTTGAAACCGAATTCCAAAATATAAAATTCTTGGAAAAATCTCATTTCTGTTACGTTAGTTTACAAATAGTACAATATCGGAACGGGGGACGGGGATGCGTTTTTAAAACTGAATGTGCTGAAGTTTTTACAGTTTAACCTGAAAAATCACATTCCTGCCTGCTAAAGCTTAGTCATCTTAATACATTAATCAGGGGATCACTTTTTCATACTTTTCAGTACGAGGATGTATTTAACTTAATCTTTATTATATATTTCTACAGTTTGTTTTATTTGATATCTAAAATATTGCTACAATTTGAATCAATTTGGTTTATATAATTACATGCTATCGATCAGTTCAGTTTCACATTACTTATGGGGTTGTCTCTTTCTCTCTCTCTTCTACAGAGGTAGAACAATTTTTGTACAGTCAACGTATTAACCATTTTTAACGTTATATGCATCTCTAACAAACTAACTTTTCAAAAATTCTGTGAAAGGCCAACCCCCGCGCCTTTTCTTCCGTTTAGCTACCTGCAGATCTGTACTAATAAATTGTTATGTAAATCACATTTATAATAAACTTTCGCATAAATGAAATGTTGCAATTCTTCTTCTTCTTCTTTTGAATTATACACAATACATATGCGAAATATGAATGAGGATAAACGGGATAAAATTGACAACTGTATCCATTATGTGTTTTTCGGGTTAAATATAATATAATAATGGAAGTTCGCTGTTTGCAATCACTATTCGATTTTTTCAAACTCAGTACTTAGTTCAGAATCGTATATCTTTTACCAAACAACTAAGTGCTTTTACATTCTCGAAAGGTTTACATTGGTCACGAAGCATGTCGATGCATCGATAGTACTAGATTTGAACTCAAAATAGTCATTTACAGCAGTTTTAATCTCGGTCTTTCTCTCTCTCTCCCCCTGGTTTCAACAATCATCGCTGCAACAGTATAAGTTGAAATCTGAGGAGCAGATTCCAGATTGAGGTCAGAGTTTCGCGGATTAGCGGATTCTTGTCTTACCACCATTAAACCAATGCCACCAGGTAGCGATAATCCCCATCACTGAAGGGCGACTTGTCACCATACGCAGATTTGATCTCGAGAGTGGTTTGTTTGAGATCCAGTTCGATGTTTGTTGTTTAAATACCTGAAGCGCGTTTTTGAACACTGCTCGATCGATTCGAGAAAGCAAACTTGCATTCGCGAATGGGGCTTGTATGGGCGTGTTTGCTGTTGTGTGTTTTTTCAATTTATCGATAGAGGAGTACGAAGAAAATTTCCACCTGATCGATTAATGCTAGAATAAAGTAAGCTACATATACTACTACTACTACTACTCTAATATGACCCTCATCTGTTTAACTGTTTGAGTCCACTTGAGCGAGATAGACACTTGTTTCGGGGAAGGGGGCGTAAATCTAATATTAGTAATAATTCCTGTGTGACCCTTATCTGTTTAACTGTTTGAGGTCACTTGAGTCAGATAGACACTTGTTTCGGGGGGAGGAGGGGCCTTCAGGAACGGACCTGTTAAATAGCCGTTTACTGCAAACGGGTATCCGTTCATTACCCGTTCATACCTGATCATTAGCCGTTCAATACCCGTTCATACCTGTTCAATACCCGTTCAATAGCCGTTCATAGCCGTTCAATAGCCGTTCATACCTGTTGAATAGCCGTTCAATAGCCGTCCATATCTGTTTGTGCTGCCAGAAGCAGTTCTACAGAACAATGGATAGCAAGTAAATGAACGGCTAATGAACGGCTATTGAACGGCTATTCAACAGGTATGAACGGCTATTGAACGGCTATGAACGGCTATTGAACGGCTATGAACGGCTATTGAACGGGTATTGAACAGGTATGAACGGGTATTGAACGGCTAATGATCAGGTATGAACGGGTAATGAACGGATACCCGTTTGCAGTAAACGGCTATTTAACAGGTCCGTTCCTGAAGGCCCCTCCTCCCCCCGAAACAAGTGTCTATCTGACTCAAGTGACCTCAAACAGTTAAACAGATAAGGGTCACACAGGAATTATTACTAATATTAGATTTACGCCCCTTCCCCGAAACAAGTGTCTATCTCGCTCAAGTGGACTCAAACAGTTAAACAGATGAGGGTCATATTAGAGTAGTAGTAGTAGTAGTATATGTAGCTTACTTTATTCTAGCATTAATCGATCAGGTGGAAATTTTCTTCGTACTCCTCTATCGATAAATTGAAAAAACACACAACAGCAAACACGCCCATACAAGCCCCATTCGCGAATGCAAGTTGCTTTCTCGAATCGATCGAGCAGTGTTCAAAAACGCGCTTCAGGTATTTAAACAACAAACATCGAACTGGATCTCAAACAAACCACTCTCGAGATCAAATCTGCGTATGGTGACAAGTCGCCCTTCAGTGATGGGGATTATCGCTACCTGGTGGCATTGGTTTAATGGTGGTAAGACAAGAATCCGCTAATCCGCGAAACTCTGACCTCAATCTGGAATCTGCTCCTCAGATTTCAACTTATACTGTTGCAGCGATGATTGTTGAAACCAGGGGGAGAGAGAGAGAAAGACCGAGATTAAAACTGCTGTAAATGACTATTTTGAGTTCAAATCTAGTACTATCGATGCATCGACATGCTTCGTGACCAATGTAAACCTTTCGAGAATGTAAAAGCACTTAGTTGTTTGGTAAAAGATATACGATTCTGAACTAAGTACTGAGTTTGAAAAAATCGAATAGTGATTGCAAACAGCGAACTTCCATTATTATATTATATTTAACCCGAAAAACACATAATGGATACAGTTGTCAATTTTATCCCGTTTATCCTCATTCATATTTCGCATATGTATTGTGTATAATTCAAAGAAGAAGAAGAAGAATTGCAACATTTCATTTATGCGAAAGTTTATTATAAATGTGATTTACATAACAATTTATTAGTACAGATCTGCAGGTAGCTAAACGGAAGAAAAGGCGCGGGGGTTGGCCTTTCACAGAATTTTTGAAAAGTTAGTTTGTTAGAGATGCATATAACGTTAAAAATGGTTAATACGTTGACTGTACAAAAATTGTTCTACCTCTGTAGAAGAGAGAGAGAAAGAGACAACCCCATAAGTAATGTGAAACTGAACTGATCGATAGCATGTAATTATATAAACCAAATTGATTCAAATTGTAGCAATATTTTAGATATCAAATAAAACAAACTGTAGAAATATATAATAAAGATTAAGTTAAATACATCCTCGTACTGAAAAGTATGAAAAAGTGATCCCCTGATTAATGTATTAAGATGACTAAGCTTTAGCAGGCAGGAATGTGATTTTTCAGGTTAAACTGTAAAAACTTCAGCACATTCAGTTTTAAAAACGCATCCCCGTCCCCCGTTCCGATATTGTACTATTTGTAAACTAACGTAACAGAAATGAGATTTTTCCAAGAATTTTATATTTTGGAATTCGGTTTCAAATAACAAATTTTTAATAAAAATTAACGATGGTATGTATTTTTGGTAAATAGATGCATACAACAGGTATTCGTTTACTAGCTAAAATGAGAATTGTTATCATTCCTATTCGATATTTTATGAAAAAAAAAAATCAACTTTTAAGAGCTGTACAATTTCATTTTAATCGTTTGGGTGATTCTTTATTCAATGTCTTAACTTAAACGCATTTTTCAATGTTACTGAACTTTTGATAAGGGACCGCGTGCTATTTTTACACTCTTCTGAATATGCACTTTTTTAGCAATAGATGAAAGAAAGGCTCTATTTTGGAGACAAATTTTATATCAGTACGCATCCTCGCCTCTTATTATAATGAACGGTAATGTGTGTGTTTTTACGGTTAACGCATAACTAATTTTCAATTTACAGTCTTTCCATCAACAATACGGGGGGGTCGAAAATGCCCCCGATTTATCTGAATGCGGTAAATATATCCGCAGTTTTTTAAATAAATACTTAATTTTTCTGTTATAGAAAAGAAAATTGTGTTAACAAGTTTACTCATTTTAAACGTGGTAAGTAATGTTTCCAATTTCTTCACTGATTAATTTTACATTCTTTAGAATAACTACAACATCGTGCGAGGGGGGCTCTCATCTGCAATAGAAACCCCCCTGTTTACACAAGTAATAAGGGGGGTATATAATACTCATAGGTATAATGTGTATATCTTGGACCACCCTAGCTTGAGCGATTTCGCTATAATTCAACTTGTAAGTTTACCAACTTATTTAACCGCACACTAATCTTCTGTTTTAATATTTTTTAGCTTGAATAAAAATACGCCGGCTCTTTTTTATTTTTGTTTATTATACTAACCTACAAAATTGTACTCATGCAAAATTAAAAAAAAATGGTTCATATTACACGTAGGTATAAGTAATAGATTCTGAACTTAATTTAAATCACATGCCCGCCTCAGATCATTTGTGATGCTTTTCGATTTTAATTTCAGTGGCGAGCTTACTAAAAGCACGCAGATTGGGGGATGAATTTAACGATATCTCAAATCATTTTGAGATAACACGCATTTCCTTACATTATGGAGGGGTATAAATAATTTTCGATATCTCTGTACGTTTTCTAAAATTAGACTTGCACACATTTTATTTTTTAACAGTTAAAAGTCCCGCAGGTGGACAATTAATAATGCTACCTAAGTAGGTACATATCTTAAATTAAAATTACAAAGCTTAACTTTTCCGCTACGATAACTACGTCATACGTTAAATATTTTTGAAGAAGCAAACGTTTACTATAATTTTAACATGGAGATATCAAGAGGTAAATATGCAATTCAGCGTAAACATTTGAATTTCGGTGATGAGTTTACTGTCTACTAAAAACATGCAGATAGGGGGATGAATTTAACAATACCTCGAACCATTTTTTGAGATAACCTGCATTTCCTCATTGTATGGAGGAGTGAAATTATACGTACCTATAAATAATGCATTTTCTGAAATTCATTTTCGATATCTCTATACGTTTTCTAAATTAGACTTGTACACAATTTTTTAACAGTTAAAAAGCCCCCCGCAGGTGCGCAATTCATAATGCTTACCTAAGTACTTTAAAATAAAATCAGGAAAAGCTTATATATTACAACGTTCCACTACGCTACGTCCTCGTACGTAAATATTTTTAAAGAAGCAAAAAGTTACTAAGGACAAAAGAGTATGTCAGGTAGGTTTGATTTATTTGATTTATGTAGCATTAAAAATGAATACATTGTACAAAACCTATTTTACTTCTTATAATTTTAACGTAAATAGTTCATAAGAGATCTCAAGAGGTAAATATGCAATTCAGTGTAAACATTGATCCTGGGTAATGCGGGGGCAATGTAATTTTAATTTCCCCCCAGCCCCAGATCATTTTCGGTTGAGAGGGCTTCGGAACATTTATTAACAAAATGTTCTCCAAACTGAATACAAAATTTGACAGTTCTTATTAATATTTCTTAGGCGCGGAAAGGGCCAAAGGGGTGCAACAGTTTTTCATTATCTTACATTTTTTACACCTATAATACACCTCCACCACCATCTTCAGTGACTAAAATAAAGTTTGATCTTATAACGGTCAGTGAATGTCACCTTGGAAATTTTTTTCACACAAAATTTACACACATGTAGTTCTCGAAGGTCACCGTCTTTAACGTTTTTAATTCGCATAAAGTATACCTACATCAGCGTTAGATGAAGAAGTATAAAAAGCGAAAAGTTGATTTTACGTTATCGCTTCATCGACATATTTTTTTAAGCAAAGCATGATTTTTAACCCCGATATCATACTAAAATTCAATTGTAGATTTTAAGTTCTAATTCTCATTTAGAAGATAGAGAGGAAATTATTATTATATCTTTATTTGTCAACATTGTTTACAATTTCTTACTGACTAGGCCTACCTATTTACATAAACGTTAAATTAGCCGTTTTTCTCAGTGCTTATAATGAATACATCTTTATGTATCAAAAAGTCGTTGAAAATTCCATCCCCTTGATGGGTTTTTAAAGGGTCTGCAAAACGTGCTGATAAAATCCATTTTAACTAGTTGACAACCACTAACGGGCTGATTTCAGATCACTACTCCCACCCCCCCGTTATATTGTCACGGTGCAGGTATGATCTTGAAATCTGTTACGATAGACTTCCGCGCGATGATTTTTCTCTAATACAGGAGACAGAATTCTACCAAACTGCTCGATTTTACGGCGGAAACGAAATCGATCCAGGGCTACAGTGTGCCAAGACCCTTTTCGTGCTTTGCCGTAAGCAAACGACCACGCCACCATTATGTACACTTTGTTATGTGATTCGTTAGCAAATGTAACATTTTTCTTCATTTTGAACACGTCCGTTTAGTTTTCCAATGCAGGAGATGACGATAATGGCGATGACGACGGAGAAGAAGACTCACTACTGCTAACCCATTCATTTAACTCACTGCTAAATTGTTCTAACTTCGCATCACTTAACTTTCTCATGAGACACTTGGCGCAATATTTATTATTAATGAAACGGTCACATATCTTAACACCCAGCTCATATTTCGTGACAAGGTCGTGGCACTCCTGTTCGCTATAGTCACCTCTTCCGTACACTGCTTCATGTTCAGCATCAAAAATCCCTAATCGGTCTTACATTACGAATAACCTCTATTTAGTTTTGTAAGTCACCACCAGGGTCCGTTGTCACCTTGAAGTGAGTTAGAATCGGTTTACATTACGAATAACCTCTACTTACTTTTAAAAGTCACCACCAGGATTCGTATGATCTTGAAGTGATCCAGAAGGGGGGCTAGCTCACGTAAGCGGTTTCGAGGAACTGGGATTCGGCGGCCTTCTAGTGCCACACGACCTCTATTTACTTTTAAAAGTCACCATCAGGGGGTGTCGTGACCTTGAAGTAGTCCGACGCTGAAGATGAGGTGCGGGGGAGGGGATCATCGTTTATAAGGGTTTAGCTTGTAGACTTAATTCATACATACAAAGTAAGATAATAATGCATTCTTTCCGCATCTAAGAAATATTAATAACAGCACCCCTACATAAATAAGCAAAAATATTTTAAATTGCAAGTCAATTGTTTAGTCAAAATGGATGAGGTTCGTACATACCAAATATTCGAGTAACAATCAATATTAATTTGAAAATCATGTGCGTTACTCTCTTACGTCGAAAAAAGTGTTCGGTTCAAGATGAATTTTTGTTATTCCTTCTCTAGGTATCAAATACGAAAACAAGACCGATGGAATTCGTTATATTCTGTGTAGATACTATTTTCATCTAAGTACCTCTAATACCTAATAACAAAATAAAGATGTTTATTTAAAGTGTACGCAATTTTGTCCTGAGTATTTTATTTACATGTACACTAATAAAAGATGCACGTAAACTCTCATTCTCGTTTATAAGAATATTTCCTGTAAAAATTATTTATGTAATGAATGAAACTATTGTTATAGGTAGGTAACGAAAGGAATTTTATCTCTATGTTATAAATAGATACGTTGATTAATATTCTAATAACTTAAAATAGTTCACCAAAATTACCGCTTTAATTATGAAAATATACAGTCAGAAAACGCAATTGCATCATTTTTACCTTAAAAGCTAATATAATATATGGGTATTATTCTATAAATAGATTATGCAATACTGTTAATGTACGTACGAATGCAGTTTTAAAATTATCATTTTATATTTCCTTTTTGCTTTTTTTTACTTACTACATATTGTAATCTGTAATAGCTGAACTAAATTTTAGGAAAGTACAATTTTTTCGCATTATACGTACCTACAATAGTAGGTATGCTTTTACGTCAGGAGAACTCATGCTAATTTTGCGAACATTTTCGTTTGTATTTATCCGAAGCTGTTAATGTACGTACGAGAGCAGTTTTAAAATTATTATTTTATATTTCCTTTTTTACTTATTGCAATCTGTAATAAAGTCCTATTATAAAACAATTCCCAGAATGTAGGTATGCAATGACATTGGGCATCGATAACTTTACATCCGCAAGTTCACTTTTGATGACACCCTCGCCAAGGTGACCATTACTTACAGTGCGCATTGTTATATTCCGGGAATAGAGATAAGAAATTAGAGGGCAAACGGCGTTAACTTTAAATGGCATCCATAACCTTCATGCATCGAAAGGTTAGTTATTAATAACACCGTTCCCAGAAGAAGTAGAGATAAGCGTTTAAGACAGCGTCAGCAATTTACACTCAAATTGTGATCTACATATAGAATTAAATATACAGTTATCAGTTCCAAGAATACGTTTACATGTACAGTTTTTATGGCGATATTCATATAGTAATTGAATTCGTTTGCAGTTTGCAGTTGTCCATGAGTCGAAGCACGACTGCCTGAGAATTACGATTTATTCATAAACGTTTTATATTACGAATGACCTCTATTTACTTTTAAAAGTCACCATCAGGGTGCGTCGTGAAGTGAGTTAAAATCTCACATTACGAATAACCTCTATATGTTTTTAAAAGTCACCACCAGGGTCTCGTGACCTTCAAGTGGTCCAGAAATTATATAATTATATCAAGGGCAAATTGGTCCAGAAGCGCAACATTACGAATAACCTCTATTTACAAAAGTCACCACCAGGGTCTCGTGACCATGAAGTGGTCCGAGAAATGACAAATTATGAAGTCATCAAATTTTTATCAACATTTTAACACCCAAAGAACACTTTGTTAATATGAAAATCGTTACGGTATCTGCACGTGCACGCTAAAATTGTGAATAAGCAAATTTTTATCAACATTTGAACACAAAGAATACTTTATTATTATGCAGATCCGGTTAGGTGTTATTTCTACACACATCTCTTTCCTAGAAATGATATCTTATGCAGGTGTTCATGAGTCAGCAACTGTTTATCTACACTTTAACACAAAAAATACGTTGTTAATATGAAAATCGTTACGGAGTATTGAAGGTGTTCTATCTATAACGTGTCATATGCACGTGCAAGTAAGTACGAATGACCTCTATTTACTTACGAAAGTCACCATCAGGGTGCGTCGTGAAGTGAGTTAGAATCTCACATTACGAATAACCTCTATTTAGTTTTAAAAGTCACCACCAGGGTGTCCTGACCTTCCAGTGGTCCAGAAGTGACATTACTTCAAGGTCAAACTGAGTAGCGATCAAGGTCAAATTGAGTCAGAAGGGACATAGCTAAGTTCAGAACCTGTAACCTTGCCCAAGTTCAGAACCTGTGACCTTGTCCAAGTTCAGAACCTGTGACCTTGGCCAGCTTCACAACCTTGACCTATATCCAGAAGTGCCATAGCTATACTACTATTTTAAAAGATATAATATACTATTTTTTGACGTTTGTAGAAAAATGTTTCCTTGCAACTTGTTCGCAAAATACTTTGGCGAACTCGCCTATTTTCTTAACTCGGCTGGACTGTTGCGGTTTAAATGCATCGTAGGTTTGTGTGTTGCCTATCTTCGTGTAAATGTTGTGACCTTGTTGCTATTTAATTTGTTTTTGCAATTTTCCATTTTCTCGTTAAATGCCTCGTTAAAAAAATCAGTTTTCGCCTATTTTCTTAACTCGTCTGCGCCTCGTTAAAAAAAACAGTTCTTGATCACCAAAGTAGCATTTCGCGCACTAAATACAAAAATAACTATTTTCTACAACTGTCAAAAAAGTTTGATATTTGCACATTACTTGCAATGCACGAAATTCAATATCGCTCACACGTGCAAGAACGGCGAAATAGTGTGCGAAATACTTATTTCGCGCACGTATAACTAACTTATTTTAGAACAATTTTAAAAGATGTAATATTGGTACTATTTTTTTGACGTTTGTAGAAAAATGTTTCCTTTCAACTCGTTCGCGAAATTGGTGATCTCGCCTATTTGCTTAACTCGGCTGGACTGTTGCGGTTTAAATGCATCGTAGGTTTGTGTGTTGCCTATCTTCGTGTAAATGTTGTGACCTTGTTGCTATTTAATTTGTTTATTGCAATTTTCCATTTCCTATTGTTGATAGCCTTATCTGTTTTCGGTCTTTTTTTTAGTTTCCTGTGGTCAACCATTTTGCAATTGATCTTCAAAAATCGTTTAGAGCACGTGGTGCTGCAATTCTGTCGATGGTTTGTAATCCCTTAAAAATTTTAAGGATCGTGGCAAATTGTGCAACTTTAATAATAAAATACTCACCCATTTGGTGTATGGAATTGAGGCTGGGGGAGATTTTTCTCGCTTACGCGGATTTGAAGGGCCCGTGTTCCAAATTTACTGATCAGCTCGCCTAACATCACAGAGGTTGGTACTGCAATTTGATTTGTATTAGTATCCCGACCTTTCCTATTATTTTCAGCTTTTTAGTTTGAATTACTGAAGTCAGTAATCAGTATCCAAGTTCGTCACTGTGGGTCTACGTCTTGTCTCGTTCATGGTGTCCGTTTGAGTCTGGATGTATGAATGCTTTAATATAAGTTAGGAATTTATTACTCCAGCACAATCAGTTCAAATTAATTTTTACCTGTATTAATCGATGTATCAATGTTTAAAATAAGTTAGGAATTTATTACTCCAGCACAATCAGTTCAAATTGATTTTTACGTGTATGAATCAATGTATGAATGCTTTAAAATAAGTTAGGAATTTATTACTCCATCACAATCAGTTCAAATTAATTTTTACATGGATTAAGAGATGTATGAATGCTTTAATATAAGTTAGGAATTTATTACTCCAGCACAATCAGTTAAAATTAATTTTTACATGGATTAATCGATGCTGGAGTAATCGACTCCTAACTTTACGTTAAAACATTCATACATCGATTAATCCATGTAAAAATTAATTTGAACTGATTGTGCTGGAGTAATAAATTCCTAACTTATTTTAAAGCATTCATACATCGATTAATACAGGTAAAAATCAATTTGAACTGATTGTGCTGGAGTAATAAATTCCTAACTTATATTAAAGCATTGATACATCGATTAATCCATGTAAAAATTAATTTGAATTGATTGTGCTGGAGTAATCAATTTCTAACCTATGTTCAAACATTATGTTACGATTGATTTTCAATTAATGTCGATGTATTTTGATTGGTGGATCGCAAGCTGCCTTTTATCTGGTAGGACTGGTATAATTCATTCATAGCATAAAAAACAATATCCCGTATCCGGCTGCACATTCATTAATTTACAAATTACAAACACTTAGTTGTCTTAGGGTACGTTCACATATCATTGGAAAAATGTTTAAAATAACGAATAACGATTTGGCGGAGGTGAGTGACTCCACATTACTGTGCGGGTCTAATTTCGGACTGCGCGGGGATTGAGAGCTTAAATATGGTTAAGTCCTTGGTAAATAGTGAGTAATTAATTAGTAATCAATTATTAGTGTGGTGTTAGCTACTTAATAGTTTTTTTTTTGGGTTGTGCTAGCTTAACGGTTAAGCTGGCACAACCACTTTTTTTTTTTAAAATCAACAGTAATAAATTTGACTTTTGGGTAATTAATTAGTAATAAATGAGTACTAAATTATGTGGTACGTTTCAACTGATTGTGCTATAGGGGTTGTGCCAGCTTAACGGACCTCACGATTCCGAAAGTTCCAAATCCAAAACTAAAAATTTCTTATCTGACATTCAAAATTGAAGTGAAGCGGTGCAATATTTGTTCTAGATTAGACATGGGGGAGGTTCAGTTAGTTTGAAATATTGTTTAAAAACATTTACTACGTCCCAGATGTAATTCAGGTTCGCTTATCAGGAATTCCGTTTCTTGTTAAAAATAAATGAAACAAATAAAATAAAAGTAGTTAAGATAAATACCTAACGGTTCAACGTTCAAGAGAGTTCCAATTTATGGAACTAGAACCATTCACCATTCTCTAAACGATTACAGACAATTACTATGGTGGATCTACCATTGCTACCATTAATGCATTTGTGTAATATTTTGAAGTGCATATTACCTTTTCTTGATATCATTGAAAGAAAATTTAAGAAGAAAATGAAGAAAATTACAAGAAATATTACCGGTTTAAGTTATCGTACAAATAGAATTTGACCCCATATATGTATCTTCGATATTACTTATCTTTTGGCTGATAAGCGTGTGTATTCACTCAATCACGTACAAAATTGTCTTACAAGACAGTTGTAGGTGACCTAAGATGGATTACATTAGAAAAATCGAAGGACAAAATGAACTTAATCGGATGGTAAACGAATTATATAAATCGAAATATTCAAACAATTATATTGAAATGGGACCGACGAATATGTTCATGCCCGAATCTTTTGGAAAATATTACAAAACCGTCCAGGAATTTAAGGTCGAAGATGATGATATTTTTGTAACCGGTTATCCTAAATCAGGTGAACTTTTAACGTTACTGAATCGTCTTTTTTAATGTGTTATTGTAGGCACTAGGTGGGTAGACGAAATGGTATGGCTTATTGTAAATAACCAAGATTTTGAACGGGCGAGGTCGTTATTATTAATACAAAGGGTTTCTTGGCTCGAGTATGACGATGCTGTTAATTGCCATGTAAATTAGTTATTTTGCAGGGCGGACGGATTTTTAAATGTAAAGGTTAACATAATGGACACGATTCTGAATATGAAACCACCCCGAACGATCAAAACCCATTTGCATTGGGAATTTTGGCCGGACGATATAACAACGTATAGGAAAAAGCCTAGGGTAAGTCGCAAATCGCTGCCTCAATATAATAGATAAATTTGTAGATAATTGTTGTTCATCGACAACCCGAAGATGTCTGCCTCTCGCAATTTCACCTAAACCGAACCACGCGTGGTTTTGTTGGCAGCTTTGATGAATACTGCACGTTGTTTCTGAATGGAAAAGGTAAACTAATGTAAACCTACTTAGATGGCTAAGACACTAATTTCAGTATCGTTTGGGCCATACTGGGAGCAAGTTTTAAGTATCTGGGAACAGCGCGATAAACTCAATATTCTATTCATAACGTATAAGGAGATGAAAGAAAATCTTCCGGCGGTTATTGGGCGTGTTGCCGAATTTCTCGGGAAACACGTGCCAAAGGAAAAAATTCCAAATATGATTGAACATCTCAGCTTTGATTCCTTAAAGAGTAGTCCAGGTTTTAACGTAGAGAAAACTTTAGCTGAATATAACCCAGATTGTAATCCCTTTATTCGAGAAGGTAAAATAGGGGGACACGCAGCTGTGATGAAACCGGATGTAATAAGAAAATTTAAAGAAATGAATGATCTAAAACTCTTTCCTGTTGGGATATCGTTTGATTAAACATTTTAGAACGGCCAGTGTTTTATACAAAAATGTACTTAATTACATTGCGACACAAGGATACAATATACCTATGGCGACTGTCCGATTTCCATTTCCTTTTTTGCAGCTTCTTGTTGATTACGTACCATATATTCATTTTATACTTGATTTTATAACAATTTATTAAAATTTATTTTCTTTTTTCTTTGAACAGATTTTTTTGAGGTTAGGTTTGGTGGTTTATTTACAATTTTTGGAAGGAAAAACTCGACGTACTTAACCCTCTTGTCTCTATATTGTCTCTATTTTTATCGTAACTCATTTAAGATTTCCCTTTGATTTTCACCTCATATTTTTCATTCAAGGGCCCATTTATAGCACCGTATTTCGCTATACAGGATAGGTCAATAGTACGTGTATGGAAGATTGTGAGTTTATTAACGAACGTTCATTGCTGGGATATGGTGGGGTACTCTAACCTAAAATATTTTCGCTTGAATCGCATACAGGATGATTTGTATCAAAGTTGCATTTGTAAATGGAACTCCCTGTATATTATAGGCTTATCGGTGTTTTTGGTAGCTCGGTTATTTCAGTAAAGCACTGTTAGTTAAGTTTTAATAACGGTTAAATAAAGGAAATATGATAAAGCAAATATGTACAAAAAAATAACTAAAATAAAAACAAGGTTCTAAATACAATAAATTCAAAATAATCATATTCTCGGATGCCTCGCCCTCTATCGGCCCGCTAGTCACTCTGTAAATAAAATTAAATATATTGTTACAAAGTAATTGCCGGTTCAGAATACAGGTGGCTTTATATCGGTTTTGTATTTCAAAACAACAAAATGGCGTAGCACCAGCTGTAGCTCATATTTCCGTTCTTAATCAGGTTTTAATTACAGGTACGTATGGTCCAATACTTATTCTCTACCTCATTACTTAATTCACCTTGCAGGTTTCCACGTCTGAAGGAACTAATTTGATTAAGGGGAAAATTTTAGGTAACTCAATAAATAAACAAAGTTAACTTGTCAACAGTAATCCGCAAAACCTCAAATAGCAGTTACCCTAAATAAACGAACTCTATCTGCGTTTCCAGAATAGAGGTTCCAGTGTTACAACTAGTCGGTTGCTTAAAACCGGTGATTATTAGGAATTGGCACTTAAGAGCTCCTACCTACAACCATACAGGTTAATTAGCCCTTTTGTCGTCTTCGAAGGGAACCAATTAAACTGTACAGCTGTTAGATAATTAATCTCTTATGTTGTAATTAGCTACGGAATCTCCTGCTACATTACGGTGCAGTATAACGGGTTAAACGGCCGCACTCCAATTATAACAAAAACAACGTAGAATCACAAACCTTTTAATACTATTTTTATAGATTTTATATTGCTATTTCGGCCTGTTTCTTACTGTCGAATAGTATACAGGGTGAACTAGAATGAATCATGAATGCATGCAAATAAACGGTGTAAACTGTAAATCAGGTGAATCACTAATTACCGGTCTCTTGAATGTTTAAGTATGTTCAGGTGAATGTAACAATAAAGATAAAGAAAAAATATAAACGGACTTACCCCAAAAAGAACTAAAAGCGGTTTCTAATCCACAGGTGGGTACGCACACGTTTTACACGTTTTGCTTGAACTTGCTTGTCTATGGCTTGAACGAGATTTTCTTGTCAAAAAGGAAGGTTTCGTCAACACACGAAATTCGTTTTATCCATTGTTTTGAAAATAATAAACGGAGCTTCACTCAAAATGATGTAACTCACGAACCAATCGTACAATTGTTGTCCAATTTCGACACGTATTATTTGAAGGTTGTACTGCGAAGGAAGTCGGCCATATTGAAGAACCAACCATGACGTTATTTGTTTTGATATGTGTCAGGCTGGTGTCTTGTAATCAGATCTACTTCCGATTTTAGCAATATTTTTGGGTTGTAATAGTATTTTTGTTGGTTTTCATTATTCTAAAGACATTTTCATAGTTTATATTAGTTTTTAGTGGACTTTAGTGAGAAGATATTTATTTATTGGAAACCGGAAGTTTAGATACGCCCATAATGCAACAACCATTTTTTGGACAATCGTCTGCATAAGTTATCCTCCTTCCTTTGTTCTCTATATTCATTGGTACTAACTAAAAATCATATGGAATTAATTGTAATGACGCCATCTATGTGTCAGCCTACGAACTTTTCAACGAATACAGTACTCTATTCCATGCATTTCTTGTACAGGGTGGGCCATTGCGACACTTAGACTAGTTCCTTTAAAAAAACGCTCGGACAAGTTGATTCCTGATTACCGCAATTTATTGGCTTCAAAAATCTAAAATTAAATAAATAAATATACTCTAGTTGGGATATAAAGACTTCGAGCTTTATTTGATACTTACCTCACTTCAATATGAATCCCAACTTTAAGGATAGTAAGGATCTACAGAATTGTTTTGAAGGTCCATAAATAGTTCCATGAATATTGGAAATCTTATCATTTTACATAATCGGGATTAAGTATACATATAAAACGTAAGGTTTGGTATGAAAGGATTGAAAATCTAGACTTCATTTCCATTGATTATAATAAATAATATATTTATTCTACAACCGTCAAAAAAGCTTGACATTCGAACATTACTCGCAACGCACGAAATTCGATTTCGCGCATTTGTGCGCGAACGGCGAAATAGTGTGCGAAATACATATTTCGTGCACGTAACTAACTTATTTTAGAACAATTTTAAGATGTAATATGTTTTTGACGTTTGTAGAAAAATGTTTCCTTGCAACTCGGTCGCGAAATACTTTGGCGATCACGCCTATTTTCTGAACTCCGCTGCGCGTCGTTAAAAAAATCAGTTCTCGATCACCAAAGCAGCATTTCGCGCACTAGATATAAAAATAACTATATTCTACAACTGTCAAAAAAGCTTGATATTCGCAAATTACTTGCAATGCACGAAATTCTATTTCGCGCACACGTGCATGAACGACGAAATAGTGTGCGAAATCTATATTTCGCGCACGTAACTTACGTATTTTAGAACAATTTTAAGAGATATAATATACTTTTTTTTGACGTTTGTAGAAAAATGTTTCCTTGCAACTTTTTCGCGAAATACTTTGGCGATCTCGCCTATTTCCTTAACTCGAATACGGCTCGTTAAAAAAATCAGTTCTCGATCACCAAAGTAGCATTTCGCACACTAGATATAAAAATAACTATATTCTACAACTGTCAAAAAAGCTTGATATTCGCACATTACTTGCAATGCACGAAATTCAATATCGGCAAAATAGTGTGTGAAATACATATTTCGCGCACGTAACTAACTTATTTTAGAACAGTTTTAAGATATAATATTTTTTTGACGTTTGTAGAAAAAGTTTTCCTTGCAACTCGGTCGCAAAATACTTTGGTGATCTCGCCTATTTTCTTAACTCGACTGCGCCTCGTTAAAAAAACAGTTCTCGATCACCAAAGTAGCATTTCACGCACTAGATACAAAAATAACAATTTTAGGCGGCTATTACATAAATAGTTGTTTTACGTATCTTTTGAAAATCGTAAAGTATAACTTTTTTTTTGACAAACAACTTATTATTAGCATTTATTTGTTATTTACAACATTAACAAAGAATTCAACATCCCCGCCATCTCTCTACCCCTAATATGTACAATGCATGAACTACACCAAAAAATAAAAAATAAAACAAAAACAAAAACAACCCTTCACTCCCCTTCTCCACCTCTCCTTTGCCTCATCCACCTCCTTCTCTCCTCGACCTTCTCCATCCATGCTAATCCATTCCCTCTCTCCCCCAAAATCTCTCTCCATCCTCTTTCCTCGTGCCTCAATTCTTCGCAATTTTCCAACATGTGCCTTATGCTTTCACCTTCCCTCCCACACAGCCTACATCTTCTTTCCTCCTCGTCGCACCAATACTTATTGTCCTTCTCCTCATTTCCGGTTCTGTATCTCGCCACCATTTTTTTTCCCCAAGCTCAAGTTTCCCTTTAGATACTCCGGTACCCCCTCTGTCATGATCTCCCCATACTTTTCATTGTACCTGCCCTCCCTTATCCTGCTTCTTCTTTCTTGCACCTGCACATCTTTGTCCCTTTCAACTATCTGCTCTCTTGTTGCCTTTCCGCCCCCACTTTCTCTTCTTCTCGCCACCTCTTCCCTTGCAAATCCTCCTCGTTCATAGTACTTCCTCCTGTCTTCCTGCCCGTATTTTATTTTCCCACTCTTGACCTCCTTCCAGCACTCCTGCAGTATACTCCCCCCTCCCCCACTCTCCATCCTTTCCTCAAATTTCATCGCCATCTTCCCTGCCTGTACCCTTATCTTTTCTCATTTCATTTCCTCTTGGACGATGTACCCCGGTGTCTCTCTTCCCAGTCCCAACACCCATTTCCAATATCTCTCCATTATCCTTTCTATCACCTCCCTTTCCTTCCATCCCCATATCTCCGCCCCGTACATCATCACGCTCTTCACCAATTTTTCCCCTAACCACCCCCTCTTCCTCACGTCCCTTCCAAATACCTTTTCCCCCAATCCCCACACCTGACCCACTATCTTACCCCCCTTTCTTGCTAGCCCCTTTGCCTGTTCTTCATCATTATTATTGCTTCTCAATCTGTAGCCCAGGTATACCACCTCCCTCCAGCCTCTATGTCCTTTTCTCCCCACTTCCACTCCTCCTTCACCCTTCTTCCCCCCCCTTTTTGAAAAACCACCATTTTTGTCTTCTCGGTGTTGCCACTTAAGTCCCTTCTGTCCATAAATCCCTTCACTGTCTTTATCATTTCTTTCATCCCCTTCTCCGTCCCTGAAATCACTACCACATCATCCGCGTACGCCAGAGCCCACACTTTCACTTTCCCTACCACCACTCCCCCACTCTGTCCTCCCCTTAACACATTTTCCAATTCCCCTATGTATACTGAGAATAAGCTCGGGCTCAGCGGGCACCCTTGCCTTAACCCTTTCGTGGTCACATATGCCTCCCCCAACTGCTCTTCTACCTTTGCTCTGCACCTCGTCTCTTCGTATATTTCTTTTATCCTCTCAATTAAACCCCCACTTATTCCCCTCCTTCCCATTATTGCCCACAGCTTCTTCCTGTTTACGTTGTCAAACGCCGCCTTTATGTCTAGGAACAGCGCGTATACTTTTCCTCCCTTCTTTTCCAACTCCTTATTGACCACTTGTTTTAGTATGTATATATTGTCCACAGTCCTCCTTCCCCTTCTAAATCCCGCCTGCCAGTCCCCTACCACTCCCTTCTCCTCCAGTTCTTTCTCTAATTTCTCCTGCAGTATGGCTGCGTATATCTTGTAGCCGACATTCATGAGGCTGATCCCCCTATAGTTCTTAGGCTCTTTTCTATCGCCCCCCTTATACACTGGGACCACGATGGCCTCCCTCCAGCTCTCCGGTATCCCCTCTCCATTCCATATTCTCTTTATTATTTTCCCGAAATTTTCTCTCGCTTTACTGCCCATATACCTCCAGTGCTCCCCTTTTGTTCCATCCGTTCCTGCCGCCTTTCCATTTTTTAACCTCCCGAGCACCCTTCCCAGCTCCTCTCCCGTTATTTCTTCACCCCTTTCCATTCTACCTTCCCTCTCCTCCCCAGTACTCCCCACTTCTGCCGTCCCTCCCCCCTCCATCCTCTTACATTGCTCTTCCCATTTTTCCAAACATATGTGGATCCTTCTTTCCTTCCCTTGTCTTTTCTCCTTATTTAACCTTCGGATGACCAAGGGGGGTCAATTTTGACCCCAATGTATGTTTTTCTTCAATAAATTCAGAACTAGTTTCAATTTTCAACTAATTATTTTTTTATCTGATTATATTATCATGATTTGCATCCTCATATTTTGTAGTAAAAAAAATTCCCAACATTTAACAAATAAAAAATATTTTCTGAATTTGGGGTCAAAAACGACCCCCCTTGGTCTTTTGTCTTTCATTTTGAAATTAGGTAAAATATAGTCTGAATTTGAAATACCGAGTAATTTCACATCTAAATGCGATAAATGCAATCATTTTATCTGCAAGGAACATTCAAAGATTCAAAAAAGCATAATTTGTAATACCTGTGGTAACTTTAACTAATGTATTTTTTTTTCAAATGTTTTTACTTTAGTAAGTTCAGACTGATATTTTAACTTTTTTTTCTGTTGTTTGGAATTAGAAATTGGATTTACTAATGTTTCTTACTTCATTTAATAAAACAATATAGCATTAAAGTTATGAATACATGCTTTTATTTGCTAAAACTAGTGGGGTTATTTTTGACCCCCCTTGGTCATCCGTGTATAAAAAAAAGGTTGGTCATCCGAAGGTTAAGTATTTCCATATTTCATTCTCCTTCCTCAATCCCTGTATCTGTTCCTCCACCTCCCTACTGTGCTCCTTTTTCCTCCTTTCACATTCCCTTCTATATCTTAACTTGATCCCCTTATACTCCCCTATGTCTATTTGGCCTTTCCTCCATCGCCTGACTCCCCTTCGCACCTCCCTCTTTGCCTCCCCACATTCCTTGCTCCACCATTTACATTTCCTTCCACCTCCTTTCCGTCCAATCTCCACTTTTCTCTTTACCGTTGCCATTTCCATCTTTTCTATCATCTCCTTAATTCCTTCCTCCACCTCTTCTTCCCTCCACTGCACCTTCTCCATACTCCTCTCATATTGCTTTATACTCTCCTCATTCCATATACCCATATCCCGCCTCTCCTCCCTTTTCTTCTCCTGCCCCATTTGCCTCATCCTTACTTCCAGGGGGAAATGGTCCGACTCGACTTCCTCCCCTACCTTAAATCCTTCAACTTCCGCCAGCCCCTCCTCGTTCACCAGCACATAGTCTATTACTGATACACCCCTGCCTCCCACATACGTCCAATTACCCTTATCCCCTTCTTCCATATTACCGTTTAGGATGTCCCATCCCCTCTCTTCACACATTTCCACTAACAACTTTCCCTCCTCGTTTATCACTTTATCCATGCTCCTCCTTTTTACCTCCACTCCGTTCACTACCATCCCCCCCTCTCTCCTATTCTTGCATTGAAATCTCCCCCACCAACAATCCAACTTCCGTCCCTTCCTTGACTACCTCCTCTATATAGGTTCTCATTTCCCTTATTCCCTTCGCGTATACCGTCAGAATATCATACTTCCTCCCATTCCTACCCCTCATTTGGTTTAGCATTAACCCCTGCCTTTGCACTATTTCTTCCCCTACGTTCCCATCCCATTCTTCCTTTATCCCGGTCAACACTCCCCCACTTGCTCTGCCTTTCTTACTTCCTCTCGTGGCAAACTGTGCCCTCCACTTAAACCCTTCCGGTAATTTCCCCTCCCAAGTCCCCCAGTCTTTTTCCTCTAACCACGTCTCGACCAGTCCCACCATGTCGAAACTTTTCACATACTCCCAAAAATCCCCACTTTTGTTCCTAATACCCGCCACATTCCAAAACATTATTCTAATATTTTCCTCTTCCTTTATATTCCCTTCCTCCCCTACCTCCTCCCCACTCCCCTTATGCCCCCACTCTGTCCTTGTATTTAGTTTTTTGACCCGTTACCCCACTTTACGAACTTCGCCACTTTCTCTTCCCATCTTCTTTCCTCCCCCTCCACCCACACTTTCTGGAACCCAATCCTCACCCGCTTTCCCTCACTTTCCAGTTTTCTTGCCTCTGCCCTTGCTTTCTCCTGTATACCTCTTTGCTCTTTTGTCAGGTCGTCATCTATATATATCCTGGTCCCTTGCAGCTTCCTTTTATTCTTCATAATGCTTATCTTCTCTTCCAAATTCTTAGCTTTTACTAACACCAACCCTCTCTGAATCACTGTCACCTCTTCCACCGTTTCCTCCACTCCCAGTGTGGATTTCAACATCTCCTCTACCTGTCTCTTTACTTCCTCTCTTCGTCCACTGACTTCCATCCCCCTTATCACAAAATTTCTCTTCCTTTTATCTTTTTCCATTATCTCAATTCTTTTTTCCAGGTTTCCTACTCTTGCCTCCAATCCCTTACACTTTTCTTCCCACTTCCCGCTCACTCTACTTATTTCTGCCTTCATTTCTCGTAATTCTTCCTTTACCTTTTCCTGCCCCATTTTTATTTCCTTTATCTCCCGCAACATCTCCCTGCACAACTCCATTATATCATCTTGCTCCCTCACCCCTCCTCCCGCCGCTGCGCTTCCTTCCCCCCCTTTCGGCGATCTGAACATTTTTTTGCTCCTCCTGAACGTCTCGTGCACATCCTCTTCCGCCCATCTTTTCCTTGTATCTGACCCCGTTCCTTCCGACTCTGACATCCTTTCCGCTTTCTCCCCTCTGTCTCCTAAACTAGCAACTCTGCCTACTTTCCCTTCTTACACTCGTCTTGCAACCGCTATCCCTACGTGTCACTTTTGTCCCTAGCTTAACTCTTTTTCTCCCCGCACTGCTAACCCGTAATTGTCTTGCGTATATTTCACTTTCGAATGAAAGTGTCCTATTCCTTCTTTCAGTTTTCACCCCTTTTACTTTTTCCTTTTCCGACCGTACTAAACGTTTTAAACCGTGGTGGAAATGCACGAGATCGTATTTATCGTTCTCTATCTGTTGGGGGTTAAAGGTCACCCGCCACAATGGGAAAACCTGTGTTATTTCACTTTCAACTTAAGAACCGACAAAATTAATTAAATCTTCTTTAAATTCACTTGTATCACAATCACACAAAGCCCACAACGAGTGGGGTGACGAGACCCACCCGCTCGTACAAAAAAAAATGGAATTATCCACAGTTCTACCCTTTTACGCTAACTTTTCTTAAGACACCAAAATACCCGACCTCACCGGTTAACAAACCGAGTTGAATCCACAAACAACTTTACGGCCGCATTTACTTTACACCCGCTTTTACTTTAGTTTACGGCCGCTACAATCACTTTTACGGCCGCTACAATCACTCTGCAAGTGACGTGTTGTCAGGTAACTGTCACTGTCACTGTCAAAATTATGAAATTGATTTTTAAATTAAAGTTTATATCTTTTTGTGATAGTCCCCTAAAAAATGTTGTGTGCACCTCGGTAAAAAGTTCTTTTTTAGCCTCATCTGATTTGTTAGCCTCGGCTTTCGCCTCGGATGTAATCATCAGATTCGGCCAAAAAAAATCACTTTTACAACCTTGATACAGAAATAACTATTTTCTACAACTGTCAAAAAAGTTTGATATTCGCACATTACTTGCAATGCACGAAATTCAATGTCGCGCACACGTGCACGAACGGCGAAATAGTGTGCGAAATACATATTTCGCGCACGTAACTAACTTATTTTAGAACAATTTTAAAAGATAAGATAATATATTGGTACCATTTTTTTGACGTTTGTAGAAAAATGTTTCCTTCCAACTCGTTCGCGAAATTCTGATCTCACCTATTTCCTTAACAGGTTGAGCGCCATGATGAAATCTTGAAGCTTTCTCCATGGACCAACATGAAGTTTTTATTCAATAGGTATTCTTACATGTTTTGTAACCCAAAGGCGAATGAATATTCTATGGGGCCATATCGATCACGCCTTAACATAAAATGCATTAAAAGAGCGGTCACTATGGAATGAACGCCACTTAAAGCGGGCATTATGACCGCCGTGGCCTCTCAAGCAGTAACATAATGCCATGGCATGGCGCTCAACCTGTTAACTCTGCTGGGCCTCGTTAAAAAAATCAGTTCTCGATCAACAAAGTTCGCGCACTAGATAGAAAAATAATTATTTTCTACAACCGTCAAAAAAGCTTGATATTCGCACATTACCTGCAATGCACGAAATTCAGTTTCGCGTACTCGTGCGCGAACGGCGAAATAGTGTGCGAAATACATATTTCGCGCACTGCATGTAACTAACCGATTTTGGAACAATTTTAAGAGATATACCTAATATAGGTACTATTTTTTGATGTTTGTAGAAAAATGTTTGTTATCAACTCGTGCGCGAAATACTTTGGTGATCTCGCCTATTTTCTTAACTCGGCTCATTTCGCGCACTAGATAGAAAAATAACTCTTTTCTACAACCGTCAAAAAAGCTTGATATTCGCACGTTACTTGCAACGCACGAAATTCAATTTCACGCACTCGTGCGCGAACGGCGAAATAGTGTGCGAAATATATAATTTCACGCACTGCATGTAACTAACTTATTTTGGAACAATTATAAGAGATATAATAATATACTATTTTATTGACGTTTGTAGAAAAAATTTTGTTGTGCGCGAAATACTTCGGCGATCTCGTCTATTTTGTTAAATAATATGTTGAATATGTTGAAATATGATTTTATAAAAATCATAGATCCTCATTTGCCAAAGGGTACACTGACTTGTTAATGGTGAGCGTATATAGAAATATTAACGTTTTTTGTTCTGAAATTTGCTAAAATCTATCCACTGCTGATAAAATACTTATTTTACAACCCCGTGAAAGCTCGCACCATCCACTCTGAAATTTCCTGCATTTAATAACTATTCTAAACTACATGAAAGTGAAATAAAAGGTAAACATCGGTAACGAATGCGCGAAGGAGGATCACAAAAAACGTACTATATGCATTAAAAGAAGGCTACCAACAAATGCGGTTAAGCTCCCATTAACGAAGAATGACTCGTAATAATCTAAAAGAGTTTACAGTGAATCTACTACAACTAAAATAAATAGAGCAGAAAATTACATTTGATCAATTCCATGTTCTGGTCAAGCTAACGAAAATTCGTATTAAATACACAATATATGGCTTAAGCTTAACGATACTAATCCTTCTGTTAGAACGTATAGATAATCCTTAGGTTCAATGAGTACGCTCTTTACTTTTAAATTCAACACAAATATGTTATACGTTTTCAATGTGCTTGCACGCGAATAAAATTTCTACCGGAGATTATTAAGTTCCATAAAGGATAGATGGATTAGTTACAAAATCAGTATTCCGGTTGAACTGAATGAAGGTGTGAAGTTAATCCAGATTGATGCGCAGCAGGCGATGGACGAGCAATCGGCTAACTGAATTACTGAGGCATTATCCGACTAATTTATCGCTGTTCAGATTTTGCTGGTAGATATTTTTCTTAAACGATTATCGGAATACACGTAGATTTTCCTTTTCGTTTTTTTTTTTTTGCTATACAGCGCGTCACGTAATAATTCGCCTAATTGAGTAAAACGTTCTAACCGAAAAGCTTAATTTGGGATAACAATTTAAATTACGTGAAACGAAGCTTGATAACATGTGTAATCTTTTATACGCAAGGGTTCTCGAGGAAATTGAATCGAACCCTCTTACATATCAAAGAAAAGGCTCTTTAAGTGTCCTTTAAAAAAAAATGCATAAATAAACAATTCACCAACATTTATATGTAGGCACTTTGACATGAATCCCGTATTCGAAGTATTTCGAAGATTAGCATTCATTCGATTTCAAAACATGTACAGAATAGAAACATCCACCATCATTTTAATGGTTAAAATCGAAAATATCTACCTAAAAGCTGGACTGATTGATGGTATCCTTAAAGAAGGAATCTAGTAAACCGTTTATCTTCCAATTTAAAATCCGTAACAAAGTAAGATGTTGAATAAAATATAAATCTTACACACAAGGTATTCCCTTTAATGTGATTGGTTTATGTTTCATTATACATTCTACCGGAAAATTACTCCAATTCGTACATAATCTTACATTAAATTAATAAATTAATTTCAATTTAGAGATACGAAAAATCTGGAAATTTAAAACTAGTACCTCGAATCAATTTACTTTTATTGTAATCTAAACCACGTATATGAGTTTATGTTCATGCAAATCTAATTTTCTGCGAAAATTATTGTAAATGCCGAAGGGCTAACCTTCTCGAATTTCTGTGAATAAATAAACACCCAAGATGAATAGCAAAATTGATTGATCGTTATATTCTTTTTCACTTCTTGCAAAATGATTATACATATTTCACCCATTTCATAATTTTAATTGAAAGTGGGCTTTCCAACGTAATTTTAATTTTCGAGCTAGTGTTTCACGTAATTATAGTTGTAGCCCCTTCCGTGATCCGTGTAATAAACATTGAGCTAGAGGGAAAACCTCACTTGCCGTAAGACGGGAAAGCCTTTCTTGTTTTATTATTATCCTTGTACTTTAACTGCACCGATTTCCGTTTTTCTCTTTTGTAAAGTAAATGGCTTCATAAAAACTGAAATCAGTACATCAAGTTGCGATCAATTGATAATATAATAAAAGTGTTCAGAAAGTTGCATGTTTCAAAGCAAGAATTAAAAGCAGCATTTTTCTTTAGTTTTGACGTCCCTTTTGAACGGCACATTTCAGGATTTTTCTTAAACAACACCCTCACCTCAGTTAATCTAGGGGGTGCTTTTAATGGGGGTGGAAAAAAATTGATTAAAACTAATTTCGGACATACTGTCGAATAGAGAATTAAAAGACGCTTCAAATGAGGGGTCGCTCGACTCCTTTTCCCTATTTAAATTCTTGAGTTAGGAGTTGCTGGGGCTAGGGGGTTGACCTGAAAAAGTTAAATTTGACATCAAAATGTGCCGTTCAAAAGGTCAAAGGTGACGTGTTTCAGGATTTTTCCTAAACAACACCCCCACCTTAGTTAATCTGGAGGGTACTTTTCATCGGGACGAAAAAAAAATTGAATAAAACTAATTTTCATTTGTACCGTCGAATAGAGAATTAAAAGACGCTTCAAATGAGGGGTCGCTCGACTCCTTTTCCCTATTTAAATTCTTTAGTTATGGGTTGCTGGGGCTAGGGGGTTGACCTGAAAAAGTCAAATTTGACATCAAAAGTTGTCCCCCAAAAATAAAAAATCGACGTGTCCGAGCGTTTTTTTAAGAAACTTGTCTTAGTGTCCCAAAACAGGCGTGTTACCTTTTCGGTGGCCCACCCTGTATATAAATTGAAGTAAATACCCCTACATATGCTTTTTTATATATCAAGTATGTAAGTATTCTTTAATAAAGTTATATAAACCGTATGTCACACAATTACGTATATTTTACATAATAGTATAGAAACTTACGGATATTCTGTATACAGAAATTCTTATAATATATACATATAGATAATTACATGTCACTTATGAAATTCATGTGCTGTCATATTTACATGATTCGATTTATGTACGTTATATATGTAAAATATTATATGTAATATTACGAAAATAAAGTCCGTTTCTATTTGCGCTACATAAGTAATCGCACGCGCATGTTTTCTATAATGCCAAAAATTGTAGTTCACGTACCTTTAATATTAGATCCGTATCGACTAAAATGCGTCGAATTTATATAGAAAATAAATAATATAAAATAAATTAAATCCTGTTCATTTTTAACATAAAGTTAAAGATAGGTATAATTATTGAATAAGACTTCACTCAACGGTATAATCAAACAAAATTTAAACTAATAACGCGAAACAGCGCAAAGTTACGAAGTACGAAATAAAAAGAAGGAATGTTACAGATTAGCGCAGTGGTAGAATGTCGGATTTCAGAAATTTGCAATACCCACCCACAAACGTTCGAATCCGGTTAAGGGACACTTTTCAAGCAAGTATATCTCATAATAAACTGTCGACTTTCAGTTCAGGTGAAAACGGGTTCGTGCAAGAATTAAGTTAAATATAATTAAAAGTACAGTTGCACGTAAAATGTAGTTATTCCATTTTTTGTATGGAACTGCTTAAATAATTTTTTACATTGATAATAATTACATTATGCTCGAGTAGCTGCCATTTTGGTCATCGCAACGCTTTTACAACTAATATTTTTTTATGTAAATATTACATAAAAATACATAAAACGTATATAAATTCATGTAGAAGAATTTACATCTAATAGACATAAATATATTATTTTGAAAATTGCTGACATCCTGACATTAAATATCTCTTATTTTTCTTCCAGTTTTATATAAATTTAAAAAGCTCTTACATAATTTATATGTATTTTATATATAAATGTGTTTGCTGGGAACTCTATCTGTTAATGGTCAAGGTGACCATTCAGTTTGCTCAATGCTCAAAGTTCAAACAATAGGGTTGATTTACAAAAATTCAAATGCTCCGAAGCAAGTTGAAAGCAAAACTTTATACTAGGCACTTCCAGCTTACGAGGCTTACAACATGGTGACGAACATCGGCCACCGGGGCGCAACCTCTGTGAAGAAATGCGGAAGCAGTGCCCAGAGGTCGAGGTACAAGGGCTAAAGACGAAAGGGTTTGAGTGGGTAAACATACTGAGAAGGCAGGGACTCCCATATATCCCTTTCATGGGGGGGGGGGGGTGCCCATAAAGGGTTTCTTAAACTTCTAAACGAAAGAAAAGGCTTACAATTATAATAGGTTCTGATTATTCTTTTACCTTTTATCATACTACAAGTATACCCGTCTTGAACTTACGTACCGTATAATACAATCTTGCCGATATTTTGTTCTGACGATAATTTCACTCAAATATTTACGAATTATAGTCCAGTCGATGTCTTCTTTTTACCTGGAAAGTATTCCGAAGTTTTTGGAATTTTTGCAGGTTGTTTAGGGGTACTCTTGGATGTCTATCCTAAGTTTTCGATCTGGAGGACCCTGTGCTAACTTGAGGAGCGGAGGACAGAAACCTCAAAATGTTCGGTCTTTTTTCAATTTTTTGCTTATATCTCGTAAACTACGCATATTGTGTGTACCATAGTGCAATATAGGTTAGAGAGCATTATATTTACTAAAATTTGGTTGGTGAAAAGAATGTTTAGACCCAATATTAACCGAGATGCAGCTCATCAAAGTTAGACAAAGTTTCGCGAAATGTAAAAAATAAAAAATGAACATCAGGGACAAGAATGTCACAGTAGACCCGCTCACTCTATTCCAACGAGTGTGCATAACCAAACAATCAAAGGCTGACTTCGGGAACTTGTTCAAGTATGACCTCACCCTTTTCCCCACTTTCTTGACAGAAGAAGGAATGCGTAAAGGTAGAAAATTAATGCTGTTGATGCATTCCTTCCTATCGTGGACCTGCAATATCATTGACGGAGGATTGCTATTGCATTGACCAACTCAAATGGAGCCACATTTCAGGATTACGTCCAAAGCCACTTTGGGAGCAATGCCATAGCGGTTTTTGATCGTTATCCTGTTGGGATAAGCTACCAAAGCAGCTAAACGTTATCACCGTTCTTTGCTGAACTTCTCAACAAAATTTATCTTTTTCAAGACAACTTCGATTAGCACAATTTCGTAGGCGAAATTTCTTTCCAATGATACCAACAAGATGAACTTCATAACCATGCTGAAAAGTGAAATTGAAGGCAAAGGGATCCAAGTGGAGCAGACAGTAGAAGTCGCCGGTGCAATGATTGCGGGGACTGCTGTCTCAGATTCTGACAAGTATGATAGTGTCATCACAACAGGGGAAGACAGAGAACTTTTCGTGCTACTCACTGCTTTCAGTTCTTCGGAAAAGAACGTCTATTTCCAGAAGAGTGGAAAGGGTAACAGTCCAACTGTGCTGTATTCATCCCACTAGTTCAAGTACAAACCATAGGATATTCTTTTCCCGCATGGGATAAGTGACACCACCTCAGCACCCTTTGGTATTGGAAAGAAAAAGGTGATACAGACGTATAGCAAGAAACCTAGCCTTTCAGAGATTTTGGCGATTTTTAAAGACCCCGAGACAACTCCAACTCAAATCGCTGACGTTGGACGGAAATTCCTTGTGAAACTGTATGGAAGGACCATCGAACTTGACAACCTCGAAGACCTGAGGTATCGCACTTTTCCGCAGCCGTGGTAAAGCCGAAATGTCAACTTGCCAAACCGCCACCAACCATAGATGTCGCCAAGTACAACTCATTCAGGACATACTTACAATTCCAGGTGTGTATGGGAAGACAAGGGAGCCATCAGCCCCTTCCTCCTACACCTAAGATACACGAAGCAGACTTGTCCATGGACCGCGACGACGACGAGGAAGGTAAGGAAGCCTCCAAGCGTTCTAAGGTTGACTGCGCCTGATGTACTTTGTTAATTGCCAATGTTTTTTTGTAAATAAAGTTCAAGTTATGGGTTAGCAGGAATTCACAGTAGGGTGCGATGACCAGCCACGAAAATATGGAAGTAACTGCAAATCAAGATGTCGATATTGATGAGTGATTAATATGTATACATACAGTGTGTTCATTTTAAAACTTACCATCCCTGTAACTTAAAAACCGCAATAACTTTCAACATTCGCGGGGACATGTCGACTTTTATTTTAGGGGGGAACGTTTTTGGCAGTCAAGTGGTCTTGATATGTTCATCCCTCTAACCCCTAGCAACCCCAATTTTAAAATCTCAAATGCAACTACCGCACTTGTTATACATCATTTGAAAGCCCCTTTCAATACCAATACAACAGTGTATTCCATTTGAAAATTGGGTGAGATTTGATAAAGTTATGGAGAAAAAAAGGCGGCCTATATGAGATAACGCGCAATAACAAATAGTGGTTGATGCGACTGTTGGTTCCTATCGATTCGCATGCACAGTGCACACCCCTTATCACTAACCGTTAAAGAGCGATAGGCATAAAAAATGGTTATAGCAATAAACAGGTTGTTATGATATGCCTCTATTCTATGGTTTAGTTACTTAGTTGTAATCGATTTTATCGACCCTACCTGATAGTGCAACAGGTGGCGCAACACTTCGCTTTTACACTTAAATTCTTTATTTTCTGATTGGTTGAGATATTTAGTCTTGTAAATAGTCTCGAACTTCGTTTCCGGCGTCTCTACTCATCTCTCTTCGTTAAACATCATTCAATCTCTACTATCTCTTTTTATTTCTTAAGCCTTGCTGTTTCCTTTGCCGATCGAAGAAGACTTACTTCCTACTTCTCAAGCTGTACGCACGCTTCATTTCTGTAGTGAGAAATATTCACAATTTTCTTAATTTAACGTTATATAAAACGGTTATAAGTGAAATTTCTTCAATTATTGGTTGTGTAGAAAACACCTGCTCATTTCTATCGCTTCCAAACGTATGTAATTACGGTTTTTAATACATTTATTGTGTGTCGTATCTGAGATTTGTTATCAAGTTGCTACTTGGCGTCAGTGATTGAAACTCATTGGCGTTCAACGTACCGTTTACCGTTCAACGTATAGTCTACCGTTTCCTATCAACTGCAAATATCTGAAACCACCATTCTGGCTGTTAGCGTCCATTACGACTCGCCGCCATATTCTAAACTTTGCTGAAGACTTCAAACATCATTATTTTACCTTTTCTACTTCCTTATAAGTTATTCTTCCTTTCTTTTCCCTTACACTGATTAACTTTATATAATTTAATTTGCCACATGAAAATGATTTGTTTTAGTAAATTGTTTTACATTTAACGTCAATTTTGATGACATCATTTACTTTGTAAATATTTCATTCTAACTAGATTTGTTCCTCATTTACTATTTTTGTTACTTAAAGTCATAAATATTTTTTTTGCTTCAACTTACTTGTACATTAAACTGTATTAGCTACTCCCTTTTACCTTAACTATTAATTGTTGATAAATTCAAAACTCTTTTGCTAATATATGCTCAGTATCCGATCCTTCAGATGAATCGTGAGTAATTAAGTATAATTCTCATTGTTTGGGGCCGAACCATTGTTTCTGGTCCGATTTGAGATAATTTTCTTTATTTAGATTACGTCGCTTCGGCAGGCTCTTTGCGCAAGGGATCTTCACCGGAGTTACTCAGGTACAATTTATTGTTATTACTTACTTGCTTTGCTCATTATGATTGCATCGTATTCTGAAAATATTGAATTTGTATATTAACGTAACTCACTACAAGTAGTTTATTGCAACGCTACTTAAAAGGTAAACCGGATCTCTAGTTATTATTATAACCATTTAGTAGGTCACTACAATTTTGGATTATTATCCAGTTACATTTATTTATTTATTTGTTTTGAACCATTTACTTTATGTTATAGATATTTATATACATATTTTGAACGAGTTTTTATTATACCCTCGTCAAATTACTTTTTATTCTCGTTATTGCTCCATTACCATATTTCTCTTTCAGATTACTACGTTTACTCATATCCGAATTGAGACTATCTTCGCAGTTCATACTCTCAATTTTAGCTACTATCTTTAGAAATTGCTTTGAATATTCGTTGCTCATACTGCATAAAACTCACTTTCTCTCACTATTACTAATCCACCCCCAACTTGCCCATATAACTGAGCTTACCGTGTATTACCTATTTATAAATTGTGTTACAATTCTCAAATCTTGCCGTAACAAGGTGACGATTGAGATAGTAAAATGCAAGAAAATGAATATAATTTCAGGCTAATTTATGAAATTTTTCGACAATTTAAAAGAGGAAAATATTGAGAATCATAAGGACTCATCTGAAATTGGTGATGGTATGAAGGAAAAATCGCCTTAGGAAGATTTTCCGAACAAAATATCACTTTACGCTTTCGGAATACAACTTACACTTCAAATACTGCCAATAGGAAGAAAAGATGGATAAAGGGGAATGGGAAATCCCCCGTATTTTATATAAATCTGTTCTTATCGGAGTCTTACGGGGAACAGACAATACCGCCGCCATTATTTCACTTCATTTCTGTATTACGCGTTGGTAAATAATTATGAACATTATGCCATTATTACTTAAATGAATTATGATGTCGCATTATTTTGTGTTCAAGAAATGTGTGCTACCTTCGTAGGACTAATAGCAGACGAATCGCATAAAAGGAATTCACTGCATTGTAAATATTGAATCATAGCTTACAGACACGAATTAAATCAAGGCAAATGTATGAAGTCGCAATTCTAAAAAAATGAATTTAGAATGAACAAAAGAAATCTAGTGTTGAAAGCTGTGTCGTCTAATACAAAAAGAATAATAAATTTGTGTTATTATTCTAGACAGTTACAATTTAGACTTTCAAAACTAATCTACAATCGTTGACGCATTGTTGACGCCTGAATATGGTATAGAAGGGTGTATTCTCGTGAGAGATAATCTCGGAAGCAGAGAGATGGAAAGGAACATCGCAACCAATTGTATTGGGACAATTGTGTGTATTTAGGGAGAAATCGCACTTACACGGTCATTCAGATAACGTTGTACCTTGTTTAACAAAAGTTTATAATACATATAAACTTACTAATTAAATGGAAGGTTTGTTATTGTAATTGAGCTTTAAAATCTTCTAAATAAATGTTAACAGCTGTACGCATACGAGTTTTTCTTAAATAGGGCATCGTGTACCGAAATTAAATGGCTTGTAAGGATATCAAGCACGTTTAAACATTACCACCGTTACAACTTTTAGACTATAAACGTTCCAACAAATTACATAATTTACCAAGTGTGATTATTACTATAAATATACAATTTTTATAGTCGACTTACTAAGAACTGAAGAGAGGGAATCTACGACTCCATAAAATTCCTTAGCCGAGTATAGTAAACCACCAAACGATCCATAGGATATAAAATATTCGAAATCTAATTCACAATCATCTTAGGGATATAAAAAGATGATCGTAAAAACTCAGATAAATAAAAAAGAACAAAAGAATAGAGGGTGTGTACACGCCAGAACTTGATAACATCAAATGGCCTGGGGTGACTTCTAAAACACTTGATAATGGTGTCGTTCGACAGGGCCTTGATTTAGGACGCTGTTTGAGTTTGACACGGTTGGGATCACGAGTTGAAACAGTATTTTAAGCCCTAGGTGTAACCCAAACGTAATTTACTAAAACTCCACATCGAATTTGTGCAGAATTGGCATTTTAATATAACTTCTATAACGTAGAACTACAGTTTAATAACATTGGGTCTTCGATAGTTGTTTAAAGTTTGCCACTCTGAATAGGAACTCACTCATTTCGCCTTTCTATATCAAAATTCTATACGTCAGTACAGACGCAAAGTTAAATTTATTTTTAGGTAAATGTTCATATTCGCGTTCTTTTATGTTTGAATTATTAACCTTAAGGTATTACTTTATTAATACAAATCTGTAGGGCGAGGCTATGGGAGATGAAGCGATTCGTTTTGTGCTAAAAAAGTAGGTCCCCATGAACCTTGATGTAGGTATTATTTGTTTTGATTCTCCATATCAACTTATCTTCATTCATTTTCAATATTTAGAGACTTAGTAATGACAGCAAGTCAGTCAACAGTTTCTAAAGCTTGCGATATTGGATTTCGTGGAATAAGCTTATTACTCTAGAGATTATTATGTGATCCGATTTTAGATACCTTTATCAGTAAGTGTTTTTTTACTGCACAATAGAAAATAACATTTACATAAGGACTGTTTTCTCCAATCTAGAAAAAAAAAGCAAAATCAATTTAAAAGTACTATCATTAGCTTAAATTACAGACCATTAAAAACATTATTGGTCTGTGGTCTAAATCTGTCATCCTGAACTAAATTTATGGTTAGAAAGAATTTATGAAAAAATACGGCAATAAATAATAGTTGATAAGTTTTTTTTTTTTTTATTTTAAAATTAATGCGCATCAACATCCAGGGTTATTAGGGCAAAACGTAAGGAAAATTACATTACAGATTTACTTATAAGTAGGTACCAATAGCCTTAATAAATTTTATCGTTTTTAAAATTTCTATTTTGTTTGATAGAGCCCTGTTTAGGTCGGTGCATATGTTGTAAGAAGCTCTTTGAGCATTGTATTGTAAACAGTCGGATAAGATATGCCGCACAGTGGAACTGCACATATTCCGCACACAGGTGGATCTTCTTTCTTAAATAGGTATTCATGTGTTAGTTTTGTGTGTCCTATTCGCAGTCTAGTTATGATGATTTCCTCCTTTCGCTTTAAGCTAATGCCTTTTGTCCAATGTTTTGTCCAGGTGCTGTTGCTGATTTCTCGAAGTTTGTTGTTTATTGTACTTATCCATTCCGTTTCCCACATATCATTCATTAACCTTCGCCGTCCCAAAATAAGTTTAAAACATGGAATCCCAAAACCGGGTCAAAATTGACCCAAGTTCAAAATGTTGGAATTAAGTATTTCCATTTTATACTTTTGCAACGTATTCTATATGTTTTCGTCTTTAATAATGGAATTAAACCAAACAAACTCAAAACCAATAAATTTATTCTACAAAAAAAGTTACTATAAATGATTGGACACAAACAATAAAACAACAACAAAAAAATAATTACGAATTTTCTGCTTATCTTGCTACTTAGTTACCAGATCTGCCATCATGGATTTACACTTTTACAAAGATGGTACACCCTTCACGTGAATTCCTTCCTGAATTGAGAAGACGTCGCATAAACTTCAATATACTTTGACTTTAATGTGATGAAACAACGGCATTTATTGAGAATCCTTGGCCTTTTTGAAAGTTGAAAATCTAGCCCATAAGTTTTGGGTAATAGAATTACGCACTGTGCAAAGGGAACGTAATGAACTACAATTACAATAAACGGGATGAACTAATGTCACTTGTTTTGACAAATCGCACTCCAATTGTGACAATAATATTGAAGTAAAACTTTCTCATTGTTGATCACAACTTGACCGTCTTGTATAGTAAAGGGTTTTCTTAACATCAGCAGCGGTGCGAACTTACAACGCTTATTTCACTTCCAATCTACAACTTCTCTGTGTGTGTGTAAGATTTGCACAGACACAAACAAGAAAGTCTATATTCATGCGCAAGTTTCTATGATTATTTCAATTCATCCCATTTTAAACTTATATCTATTCAGGCGCTCATGTGTAGAGTGAGTTCTCTACTTCCTTCCTCTCAATCTTAGATATTCAAAGTTCTCAATCAAGTGCATTGGAAGGGTAATTACGTTCTATAGGTTTCCAACTGTTAATTAGGTGTACCAGAGACATGCAGCACACAGAATCTTTATTTAGAAAGTCGATAATTAAATTCAGAATAACTTCATATCCATCACCTCAAAATTCGACTCCCTTAACGTAAAAATATTACACCGAACCTTTCTCGATCAATTTATAAATCCGTAGCCAATAAACTCAAATTATAGTTAAAGTAAATTATTTAAAGAATTGAGATAGTCAGACAGAATTCGCCCCTTTATTTGAAGATACGTGAGATTAACAGCTCTTGATCAAGGATCATTCATTGTTAAGGTCCCTAAACACATCAGCTAACAAACGGTTCTCTCGCATAGGTATTCGCAGGGATGTATTGTTCAACAATCACAGATAATCAGATTTCCAATATCACGTTCCCCCAGTTCTTGAATAATAATGGTGCTATGTAATATTCTCCCAAATTAACGGTAACACTATTCCTCTTTACATAAGTAACGAAACTACGAATATTTGAATAAAAGATAAATCAAAATCTAATATTTGCCTAGTTAAGCTATTGATGCGGTTTTATAAATGGCGAATAATAAATGCAATTAATTATTATTATTCCTAACTGTTAATGGGATTAAATCAGGAGGAAACTCTTTTTTTCTATTTCGCGACGGTTATAGCTTTATACCCGTACTGAAAACGATACGGAAAGAAGCTGTGTTTCCGTACTGTTACAGGGATTTAATTTTTTGTAAGTTTTCAACACTAACTGTCAACCAAACCATTATTATACAACTTGAAATTTTAATTTTAAATTGCCCAGTGAACTTAACTGGAAGGATAACGTCGAATATAAAAATTGACCCGTTCTGTTAGAGCAAGATGGACGTTAGTAGGGGGAAGGCTATCCTTATCTTACTACATTTCTCTTATGGATATTAAAAATAATGTTTGGTTATGACACTTATTTCATGATTAATTTTTAAATTTACAATATTATAACATAAGTGTACGATAATTATATATACAAGAGTGAAATTTTTAATATTTTGTGTTTATTTCTCATTATTAAGTATTAACCACGCCTTCGCACGTTTATACAAATACGTTAGAAAGAAATAGGAATCCACTACACAGCAGCGGTACTTGTCCAGTCCAACAGTCGAGGACAAGTTCCGAAAGCATTTGCAGTAACCGTTATCCTTCCAGTTATATAATATAGAGTTCACTGGAATTGCCAAATGTCAGAATTGCCAACATTTTATAAAAAACAATCACTAAAACAATTTCATTATGTGTCTTTATTTATTAAAAATGTTTGTGTAAATTCATGCGAAATAGAAAAAATATGAAAAACACATGTCACAATTACTTTTTGCCGCACTCGTCTCTTTGCAGACCTCCTGTCTTCGTATGGCAAAAAGTCTCATTGTGACACTGGTTTTTATTGTGTCAAGGTGGATTGAAAGGAACTACGTATTAATTAGATACATTTGTATATTATTGGGATTATGTTAACACTAACAATCATTGAACTAACTAACTGAACTGTCAACACTAATAGAAATACATCATTCACATCTATGTCAACTCGCATAACAATGGCAACACAACGACAGAATACAACAGTTTTTCAATATACTATTACAGTATCCTCAATTACATACCTTTTATCCCTTCATTTTTACTGAGAAAGAGAAAAGAAACGGTTTTATTTCAAACTAATGACGTTTTGTGTTATGGCCCTGCAATTTCTTTCCCCTTTTTTTCCTCTGGGGAATTAGGGAATATCCTAAAGCACACCCCCTCCTTTCTATCTACAGTGGTGATAGTGTGGGGCTTCCACCCACGAACAGTGGCGTATATAGGGGTGAGGGGCACTATATCACTGTATCTCTAGATCCCACATAGGTTATTGGAGCCGTTGGGTATCCCAGTCGTTAGCTTCTACCTTCCACCTACCGCGGGTCGATTACTGTGTGGCAGAACCTCTTGATCTTCTCCCAGTACCCCTCGCAGTGGATCATCAGATCGATGATGTTGTCAGGTTTTATCTCAGTTTGCAGTTCGATGTTGAGCCTCTGCCGTTCCCCTTGCCATCTCGGGCATTGGAAGATGGCGTGTGTCCTATCGTCAGAGAGGCCACAATCCACGCACTGGTTGGTCTCTCTTTTACCGATCCTGGTCAAATACTGTCCGTTTTCTCTATGCCCTGTCAGTAGCTGGGTTAGAGTGTAGTCTACCTCTCCGTGTGTCCAGGCTTTGATGTCCTTGATCAGAGTGCGAGTCCAGGAGGTGTTGCCATGCATCTTCCCATTTCTGGGCTTGTGATTTTTTTCCGCACTTTTTTCGCACTTATTTCCGCACTTTTTTCCGCACTTTTTTCCGCACTTTTTTTCGCACTTTTTTTCGCATTTTTTTCGCACTTTTTTTCCGCACTTTTTTTCGCACTTTTTTTCGCACTTTTTTCCACACTTTTTTTCGCATCTCTGGTAGCCATACTGCGTAGGGCCTTGTTTATCGTCGCTCTCCCGACGCCAAACTCCATCGCTTCTTCCCATATCTCTGAAGCGTACAATATGACAGATTGTGCCGCACTGAAAGCACTCTTCTCTTGAGGGCTCGTGCTGCTCCCTTATTTGGTATTAGTCTCGAGAGGGCTGAGACCCTCTTGAGAGATTTCTTGGTCACGTGTTGGACATGCTCTAAAAAGGTCCCGTTTTTACAAAGTCTCCTTCTGCTCGTTAGGAGGGCGAGATTCGTTTTGTCGGGTACGATGCGCAGACTTCTCGTAGCAATCCAGTTGCTGATATTCTGTATTGTCCACAGTAGTCTGTTTACGGCGTCTCACAATGTGGACTCCACCCGGGACCCGCGCCCTGAGCACGCCGTTGTAGGTCGAGTTCCACAATGCCGGTCCCAAGATCCCGCGCTGTGGTCGCCTGTTTTTAGTATAAACTTGCATTCGTGTCCTTCCGGTGTTCTGGACTCAACCCTATTCCTCAGGTAGCTGCCAACTACTTGCAGGAGATATTTCGGTACCTTCAGTTGTTTTAGTGCCTGCAGTATGTCTCTGTCCTAGTGAATTGAAGGCATTTTCTACATCGATTGATGCCGCTAAGCACACCTCCCTTTTCCGGTGTGGCTCCCTTATAGCTGAGATAGCGGATCGACCCTTGCGGAACCCGTGCTGTTGTTCTGAGAGTTTCCCCTCGATTGCGTCGTCGAGCCTTTCTTCACTACTTTTTCGAAAATTTTTCCCGCGTAGTCGAGCAGGCATATTGGTCTGAAGGACTTGGAGTTCTTGGGAATGAGGATCAGTTTGGTCTCCTTCCATTCTCGCGGGTATTAATTGGCCCAGGTCGCGAGCCCCTCGGAGCACTTGGGGCTCTCGGTGTCATAGTTTCTATTTTTATACTCAAGTTTCAAGTGAAACATATAATGAGACATTTAAAATATTGACATATGAAACATTTATAAAGAACCATTTCTCCTATATATCAATATTTTATACTCTCTGATATGTTTCAAAAAACATATATAAAACGTTTCGATGTAACGTTTTTGTGTTGTGACATTAAACATCTATATGATGTGTATGATACGTTTCGAATTCGAATTTTGAAATTTGAATTTTCAAATTATAATTTAGGATTCATTGGCATTAACATCTTGAATTTCAATTTTTTATTTCAAATTTCTATTTTGAATACGACATTTTTGAACGTTATGTGGATTTTTTAAATTTACATTTTATATTTACATCTTTGAATAACTTGAATACTAAGCTATGCGTTTTTTTCTTTTTCCTTTATAGTTTTAGCAGTAAAAAGCGTTTTTTTCTATTTCCTTTATAGTTTCAGCAGTAAAAAAATCTATCAGATATCCATGGGAACATATGCTCGTGTTAGAAAAAATACAACGCATTTATTAAAATGAGAAATTTACAGTAATTCGAATATAATAAACATTTTCAGATTACGAAAGACGGCAGGTTGTATGAATTGAATGTTATTATTAATTACAATTGCCTAAATTAATAAATAAAAGAGTAATAACAAATTAAGAGTTATATTGTATGATTGGTTTTTTTAATTCTGTTTACTGACCATGAGCTTAAGCTTAAGAGAAGACAAATTTGCAATGCTTCCTTGAACTTCAGCTCTTAGGTATTTGTAATTTGATATAATTAATATATTATGTTAATTTAATTTTAATTTAAAGAAAAACGTTTTCTTTTTGCTCGAACCGTACATGTTTTGCTTTAATCTATAGAGAATTGTATGAGAAATAAGTGTGGGATGGGATTACTTTTATTGTCTTGTTTACCACCAACAAATTCGTTAATTGCAAACGCACTAATGGATTTTGAACAAGTGGGATAAAAATTACCTTGAAATTGTTAATTATGTACCATACCAATTTGGAGAAACCCAGGATATCACTAGAATTTGTAAAAAGTGCTGATATACATGCAGTTTTTTGACCTTAGCGACAGTAGAGCTTGTACCAGATTCGCATTTCCTTCCACACAAATCAAAAAGGTTAACGTGCATTGTGCGCTATCCTAACATTCACGTACAACCCTCATGTACACCGTCTTCGCATCCCCGCGGCCATTGATAAGTCGCTTTTTACGATAGGCTGTGCCTCTGCGGTAAAGTTATTCTTCACCAAAGTAACTGACGATCTAAATTTAGAAAACAACAAAGAGTTCTGCTCCCTTTTAGTCCGTTACATGCTGAATGGATATGCAAAAGCAGCCTTTCGAGGGGTAGAAGAAGAAAAGTTTTGTATATGAATCCCAACAAATAAAACGCTGCTGTTTGTGATATCTTACTTGATCTTAAGTACAGCTTTAAGGCGAAAGACTATTAAATTTGATAGCGATAACAGCTAAGTCGTGTTTAATTTATCAATTCTAGAGAGCTTTTCAAGTCATTCGAATTTATTCATTGCAATTTTAACATGTCGGATTAATGCTTCCAATTCAATTATTGCTTGTATTAAAAATGTGAACTAAAAGGGAAAGAGTTGACGTCGCATAAATCGATGAGATTGGTAATCAATTATTTATTCACTAGAATATGTACCACGTCAAGTGTAATTTTTACTCTCAAATTGAATAACATAAATCAATTTCTTTGTAAATTAATAAAACGCAATCTAATATAACTTCTTCCCTTGAAAAAACATAAAAGAAATACAAAGAATGTTACGAAATAAAAAGTGGAATCAAGTAGTTATGTTTACTAAGGTTAACGTAAGGAAGTTATTGTTTGATTGAATTATTTACTTAAAACATAAGAAATTTCATTTTCTTTCTATTTTACTTTAGCTTTTCGTATTTTCTACTTCTGAAAATATACTACAATCATTTACACCAAAAGTTTTTACTGGACGCGAGTAAAACCTATATTTAGAGGTACATTTTGTTATGGGGATCAAGATGATTACTATATAATGCTCCCTCGAGTAACTATTGAGATGCTTTGGGACGTACGGGGATTCTTTCATTACTTGGAAAATGACACTGTTGTATAGAACGAACGTTTTATATAAGAGAAATCTATTGAAAGCAACATTTCACGTTGTCACATAATCTTCTATAATCCAACGACGTCTCTCTCACTCTCCCTCCCTCTACTGTGTTATTAATTAAGAAACCTATGCATTCTTTTATAAGATTCTTAGCACATTTATTCGTAATTCTTAATGTAATATTTTAAGCCAAAATAGATCTAAGCAATAATTTATTATACTTTGGAGCCAGTCGCTATAAGAGACCGGCAATCGAGTGCGAACAATGAACATAATATGTAGGTTTGTTGAAAACTTGTGTCTATAGTTCGCGTTGACTGTTAACATCTCTACATATAACTCAAATTCCACTTGTTTATCAAGTAGCTAATGCTAATAATAATTTAAAAAGTACCCACGGTGTAGAGTGTAAAGACTCGTGTATACCTATTCTTTGTACTACATACAATGGAAAAACCTTTAATTGAGCGTGATCCTACTCTTTCGTAAAAAAATATAATAAATTTCTGGTTTTTACATAAAATAGACGTAACAAATATTCTCAGAAAATAGCATAAATAATATGAAATAAGTAGACAGATTTGGCTGATATGATAAGTAGGTACAAGCTGTAAGGATGATGAAACTTCATTTCCGTTCCTTTTAAGTATGTACTTTTAAAACATTATTTAAATATTAATAATAATAATACTTCTTTATTCACTGATTGATGACACTATTTACAGAGTAAATTCTTATTCCTAAACAATGTTGATAACAAAAAAAAAACAACGTAGTATACTCAGGTAAATTAAAAGGGGAACAGTATATGACATTTAAGTAAAGGTCCAACAATGAAAAAAAACGTTTCTGAAACGTTTTAGAAACGTATCTCTGAAACGTGAAACATCTTAACTTTGAAACATGACTGTTTTGTTTCACACGAAACATCACATTTGTAACGTTTCTAAAATGTTATACCGTTGATTGAATAAATTTTCTTCAATCAACGGTTATACGTTATCAGGGTTATCACATTCCAAAAAATACATCACAGAGATGTATATTTGGATGGGTATCTGAAACGTTCATGTTGTAATGTATATGTTTTGTATTTTATGTAACATATCAATTGAAACGTTTATTAGAGATTACCATTTATTTACTTTTGTGTGTTATGACCGTTATTGTAGGTAATTATAAATAATACTCAACCATTTAAGAGGTCTATATTTATTATCAACTGTCTACTAACACGTTCTGTACACGACTTCCTCACCACGTTTGTGCGCATGCCACATCCCCCTTTTTTCTCTTATTAATTAATTCCTGTGACATGTTTTCTGGTAACTGCTGTAGATGTTTTCTATTTCTTCTTACCTCGCCTTTTTCCGTCTGCACGATGTAAGATCGGGGTTCTTCGCACTTTTCTTTAACTGTACCCTCCTCTTCTCAAATTTACTATCCACACTTTATCTCCTTGTCCCAATTCTGTGTTTTCCCTTGCCCGATGTCGCTTGTCATAATTCTTGTTTTGCTGTTCTTTTTCGAATTTCATTTTTTTCTGAACCTCTTTATGATTTGGCAATTTAGGGTTTAATTTGTGATTCATTATTGGTAATCTTTCACGTAGCATCCTACCAAGTAACAATTGACTTGGTGACGCTCCATGGGGTGTTTCGATAGGCTAATAAAGCCATATAGGTACCTTCGTTTGTATTAAGGATTTTCTACACCAAATTCGCTGCACTCTCGGCTTGTCCGTTTGATTGTTGGTGTTCCGGACTACTTGTAACCCATTTGAACCCGTATTTTTGCCTTGATATGAAGCAATATCTGCTCCTATTATTTCCCAAGCTCTCGTTGGTAACTTTGCAGAAATCATGGGTTCTATTGAAGGTAGTTTGTTTTTCAGACTTCAACTTGTTCTTTCTTTATTGCCTCTTCGGATAACATTTCCGTCGATACTTCTTTTAATATTGAATTGACGTAAATATCTAATTTTTCGTTTATGATATCGTCATCTTACTCTCCGTCTTTCATTGGACTTCTTGACAATGCGTTTGGTACGTAAAAATGTTTCCCAACCACATGTCTAATCTCGTAATTGAATTTTGCTCATCTCATTCTAAAAAGTTGAAGTCGGTTTGATAATTTATTCATTTCTTTTGTTGCCAAAATAGAAGTTAAATGTTTATGGTCGGTTAAAATTTCAAATTTGGACCCCAACAGAAATTGTTTCAATCTTTCGCATGCTGAAGTCACTGCCAGTGCTTCCTTTTCAATTGGAGCATAAAATTTTTGGCTGTCACTGAGGGTTTTCGATGCAAAATATACTGGTCGCCAAAATCCTCCTTCTTGCTCTTGTTCCAACACTGCACCTATTCCATAGGATGATGCATCTGCTGATACTCGCGTTTTCTTGTTTGTGCTAAACTTGGCTAGCACTTGTGTTAAGGAAATGTCCGCTTTAAACTCATTGAAGTCTTTTTGATGAATATCTGACCACACAAACACTCTGTCTTTTCTTAAACGTTCGCGTATCGATTGAGTTTTTGACGCAACGTTTGGTATGAACCGCGCTACGTAATTAACCATGCCTAAAAACTGTCTTACACCGGTAATGTCTTTCGGCACTGGATATTCTTTTATCGTCTCGACACTTTTTTGATCGGGTTTTATACCCCTCGCGAACCCTAATTATGCTTTCACCAGCACCCGTATCGATTTTAAATGTAGCTACTTGGTCGTTTACCTCCAATTCCAGTTCCCAAGGTTCCGTTTTCCTTATGTTCGCGATTTTGATGATACGTAGGAGATCATATGCTTCGTAATGCACGTGTGCCAATCTTCTCTATTGAAAGTGAATTTATCTGGTACCGACACTGACGTGGGCGTTACTGATGGTATCGCACGTGGAGCCTCGCCTTGCAGCTGTAATTGCTGTACCCTTTCTTGAAGGTCGGCGAGTTACTTCACCAATTCGTCCGCGATAGCCATTTTATACCACGCACGATCACTCGTTACGCTATTTGCACACTGAGTTTAATCGCACTCTAATCCCGCACCTGACACCAGTTGTTATGATTGTTATTGTGGGTACCTAATTATAAATAATACTCAACCATTTAAGGGGTCCATATTTATTATCAACTGTCTACTGACACCAGATTAAGTCTATTATTAAGGGTAAAATTTCAACAAAAATGCTATTGCCTAAATACTACAAGTATTGAAATAATGAAATAAGTAATGTAATGACGTACATGGAGGTTGTTTAAATATGGCTTCAAGGAAAGTTAAAAACCCAAAAATAGCTAATAAGAATAGAATAATAAGAATACACCTCTCCGTACGTTTGAGGTATTAAAGATTAAAATTTATTACTCGTCATACATTTTAAACGAGTTTATTGCTTTGCAGATTGAACATTTCCTCGTCGCTTTAGGTAGGTAAATCGAGACAAGGGGTTTGTGAATCATTCTACTGCAAAATAAACTTTTATTACAATATTATCGTTAGGTACTCAATTTTATCACATTTAGTTTTCACTAAGCCATAAGAAGCTTGACTTTCGCTTTTCTGTGGTGAAACGCAGGACCTTTCAAAGTGCGGGGCCTGGTGCGACCGCTGTAAATGTAAATTCCTGCCGTAGCAGACGCATTCCGCTATCCTGCGCGTCGTTTCTTGCTCTTGTCGTGTTGTATATATCTTTACTCTGTACTGCTTTGCGTTCAACATCTTTTACGTATTTCTGGCCCTTTGTTCCTCGCCCCCCCCCCTCTATCGCAGTCAGGAAGAGGTATCGATCCTTACTCTCAATTTCCTCTGACTCGCCTTCTTCCATGACTGCCTGGGTCTTCCAAAAGGTCGTGCAGTTCCCTTTGAAAGTTTGTACTTTCTTGATTCTTTCGGCGATCTCAGGGTGTCTAGTTCCCATCTCATCTCTCGCCTTGTCGTCCTTCTCAGAGCCGTAGAGTATGATTTCATTCTCTAGCCATTTTTTGTCCTCTAGTATCTCGCTCCGTGCAGTGCCTTCGGGCCACTTGGCACCCAGCAAGGCCCACTCAGACTCGGTGCTACTCTTATTATGTACCGACACCGCTGGCATAGGGTTCTTTCGTGGGGGTATGGCCACCTTGTTCTTATTTGCTCTGTTGTTTCGGCCTCTCTACCGATTTGTTTACATAGGACTGCTCCTGTATGAACTGTTTAACGTCGTCGGTGTTCAGCCTTGTTATGGCCCAGTTCTCCCCCTAGATCTTTTATTCCGCACACAGTATTTTTGGTAATCGCCTCCTGTAGTTTTGTGATTTTGGTGGACATGTACTCGATTTGTTTAATGATTCATAGCTGTAACACTCAACCTTTTGGGATCTGGCATCTCAATAAAACCCCCTCAGCGGCTTCTTTGGGGAAAGCTCGGCCCGCCGTTTCGTCCCAGCTTAGGATAATTTCGCCAAGATAACCTAACATTTTTTTTAGGTGTTGAAAATGCATCTACGCACACCTGCGAAGGGTCCCAGGGAGTGTGGGGCTCCGCCGGAGCGACTACCCACTAAAACAATCCACCGTTTCCCGGCCCACCATATGATACCTTTTTAACACATTGATCATCATGGTGGGGGGATCTCACGTGCAGCTTCTTCCTTCAGGCTTCCCGAGCTTGAACCTGTGCCTCTCTTTCCTCTTTTTTCTTATCACTTATTACACTTTGGATGTATTCTTCCCCTTTTTTCCAATTTCGCCTTTCCTTCAGCATACATATAATTACGTTTCTCGTGCTGTGCGCCCATCGTCCACAAGCTACCAGCATGTCCTCCACATGCTCCACATCATCCCTCTCGTTACAGTACCTGCAGTTCCCGTTTGCCGTCGTTTTTATTCGGTAGGTGTAAGTTCCGAAATTTATTAATAAATAAACGTATCTAGTTTAATATATCACAGTCTGTATCACTCATGTATCCCAATCCAGGATGCTAATTGTCACAGCTCATCGTGCTGAACCAGATTTCTTTTTGTGACCGCCCGCTGTGTGTGCTGCTTATGCTTATTCGGCTGGAGTGGGCCGATTCTGTTATTTCGAGCCCCCCTCGCCTTTGTATTCTCGGGCGATATGGCCCTCCATGATGTTAGCTTCATTTCCTTTAATTATATTGAGAAGCTCCTCCTGTCTCTTTTTCCTCTCTTCAATCTCCTCCGTTTGAGCTTCTATACATAGGTACGCGTCGGCGTCTTCACCTTTATCACCTCTGCCCAGTACTTCATTCATTTCGTGCTTAGTCGCTGCATCCATTAGGTTCTTTAGTTTCTTTGAACTGACCTTTATCCCTTTCTTCGTGTTTTGGCTGCCGGTAGCTTGGCCGAATAACGTTTTAACCTCATCTTCCATTTTGCCAAAAAGATTCGCCTGAATGTGCCTGTAGGTTAGCTTCTTTTCACCTTTCTTCCTCCCTCCTCTTCTCATCCTCGTCCTTTTCTACTTGAAGTTCAAGCGAGGTCCCTACCTTCCTTTTCTTGATCGAACTGCCGCTTTACCGTCACCGCGCAGGTGTTATCCCTTGCTGGGCGGATCTCACTCATCCTGTATTGTTTATTCGTCAAAGCACCCTTCTGTTGCACCGCATTTTCTATCTCTTCTTTAGTAAGCAGGGCATCAAGCCCCCTAATTTACACTGCCACGCCCCGCTCCGTGCTCCCAACACCCTTCCGAGCAGTCTACTACGTATCTCCTTTATGTTCTTCCCCATCGGTCTTCCAACCCGTCACCCCACCAGTATAACGTAGGTCCCGTGCTCGCATTCGTGGTCTGTGTACATACCCTTGCAGTATTTCTTGTCGTTTTTCCAAGGGCCTTCCTATTTAGAGTGTGATTTCCTGCTCTGCCTTGATTGATTTCTTCTCGTATCATTTTCCGGTATTTTGTGCTGGCGATTATAGTCTGCACTTTTGTATCTAACTTCCTCCTAGCTGTTTTCCCTTCGATTTCGAAGGCGATATATCTGTGGTCTGACAGGCTCTCCTCGTCCACCACTCCCAGTTTGTTATTAGTTTGACCATCGCGGCCGTCCACCATCATCACATCGATGTACGACGCTGTTGTTCTTCTTATAAAGGTTGGGCTTTTCCCATCATTTATGACTACCCAGTTTAAAGTTTCTATCCATTCGGTGACCTAATCCCCCTTGACGTCCTCTATATTGCCACCCCATGCCGGGGATTTCGCATTAATGTCACCTACTAGGACCTTACGCCCCCAGGCCTTCGACAAGTAGTTAAACATATCATCAATTTGCTGTTTATACCGTCCGGCGAATGATAGCATCCGTATATTTGATGCTGGCCAGGTCCTATTCCTACAAATCCAATTCCTTTGATGGTCTTCACCACTCCAAGTTTGGTGTCGTTTATCCTCATTGCCACACCGTGGTTTGCGTCTTTTATCCAGACGTTACTGTTCGTCATCCTTTTGTTGGGGTCAGCTATAATAATTACATCGGCACCCAATTTTCGGGCATTTGCCTCTAGGAGATCCTGCGCCTGTCTTCTCCGCCCGGCACTTAAATAATGAATTTGCGTACTGTTTTTCGCCATGTTAACTGAAAATAATATCGTGCTATATGTCCACGAATACACACGTATATATCGCACAAAAATGTAAATTTAACGTAACACGGGTATATATCACACAAAACAAACAAACAAACAAAAAATAAACTATCACAGTCTTGTTTATCACGTCGCCACTCCCCGATCGCACAGCACAAATAAAATCACAGTCTTGTTTACACATATCACTTTCCCCCTCCCCCGCTCCTCGAATTTCCCGCCTGGCCCGTGCCAAGGCTTCGCGGAACGCCGGGCACCTGCCGGATCCCGCTCTGTGTCCGTCCCTCTCACATATAGGACATTTCTCTTCCTTATCACAATCTTTCACGAGGTACCCCTCATCACCACGCCTTAGGCATACCTTGGAACTGTCTACGTCCCCGCAGTTTGCTCTTTTGTGCCCGTAACCCCAGCACTTATGACATTTATCCATATCTACCCCACGTTCTACTCTGTCGTTAACCAATCCCACTCTCAGGTCACCATCGGCAAGGAGGGCTTCCGCGTCTTGCGCATTAAGGGTTACCGTCACCGCGCAGGTGTTATCCCTTGCTGGGCGGATCTCACTCATCCTGTATTGTTTATTCGTCAAAGCACCCTTCTGTTGCACCGCGTTTTCTATCTCTTCTTTAGTAACCAGAGCATCAAGCCCCCTAATTTACACTGCCACGCCCCGCTCCGTACTCCCAACACCCTTCCGAGCATTTAACCCTTCTGCCTTTGTTGTAATCACCTCGTGTAGCTTATTTAACACCTCTTCCTTCTTATCTACCGTAATTATCATTTTTCCGTCCCTCGTACTACGTATCTCCTTTATGTTCTTCCCCATCGGATCGTCCGCTATGCACTCTTTGACTTTATTTAACGCCTTCTTGTAATTCATATTTTGCCCGTCCACAATCAGTGCGTACGTACTTCGCTCTTTATTCTCCGGCTACAGTATCTTATACTCCTTCTGTAGTAAATATATTCGGCAATCTTCCTGGTCACCTCTCGTTCCTGCGGAACCACGTATATTTTTATTCTGTACGTTTTATTCTCCAAGAGCCGTTTGGCCAACTTTTTAAGGGTATCATAGATACTTCGTGCTCTTTCCTCCTCCGTGGCCCCTTCGGCCGCCGCCAGGAAGAGGAACCTGTCCTTGCCCTAGGCCTCCGCATTTTCGCCCTCTCAAAGACCGGTTCAGATTTCCTGAACGTGGTGGTTACCCCTTTGAATGTCTGGACCGTCCTGATTCTGTTTCTGAACTCGGGGTGTCTATTTACCATTTCTTCTCTCTCCTTGTCTTCAGCGTTCTACTTCTTGGCGGCGATAAGTGCGTGGGTACCGACGGTTTGCCCGTCCCACTCTTGTTCCAGTAGTTGAGGGGGGGGTACACCGCCTCCTCAGCACCTTCTGCTAACTCCTCAGTCTCCGTCGCGCCCCTCTCCTTCTCGTTGACCGCCGTACCGGCCACGTTCCCTCCGTCTTCCACTTCCACTACCATTTCTTCATTTGCGTTTTTTATGATAACAGTCATAATGTTCCCACGAGTGTTGGACAAAGCAGTCTCCTGGGAGGCAGTGGGCCAATACCAACCTGGGGGGACTTTATGCTGCGGAGGGGCCCCTATTCCCCCGCAGGCGTTTTCAAGCTAGCGACCGACCTATCCCGCCGCCAACGCTTAGGCATCCCTTCGCGCAATCCCTTGGGCACTTGAAACTGCCAAACCGACCACTGGGATTTGGGGGACCGTTTATAGAGTTTTCCATCCTCGCGGTCCGGGCGATCAAGCCAAGACCACCGGTCGCCTTCTGTGCAACGTTCCCTGACCACGCCCTGCCAGAGTCGCTGAAGCACAGAGGACGGTTACGGTATTAGGGGAACGACTGGCGCCCAGCCGTCCCCGGCTGGGACACCCCGTACTCGCTACACCCGTGTGCGCTTTTAACGGCGCACGTCCTGGGGGAAGAGGATAGTCGGAAGATAAAAAAACCTAACCTAACCTAACCATTTTTTTTCTTCCTATCATGGGAATTAGGGGTAGTGTAGTAGTCGATTTCGCCGTGTTGCCGGCCAGTCCATCTTCGCTTAGAAGCTCGAGCCCCTCCCCCCCCCCTTTTTAGGCATCAGCCTGGCCAGGGCGGTAAAGCTCTTGGTGGCTTTCTCAACAACGTGTCTCACGTGCTCCGTGAATGTCCCATTTTTGTCAATCAAGATGCCCAGGACTTTCATCGATTTTTCTGCTGTGACTAGCATTCCCAATATAGGCAGGGTTCGCGTGCCCAGTCGCCTCCTTCCCGTAAGCATTGCTACTTTTGTCTTCTCAGGGACGAGGGTCAGTCCCGTTTTAGTCATCCACTCGTTAATATTTTGGATCGCGGCTACCTTTCTGAAAGGTAGCCGCTGATCATCTGTACCGCGGGACCTCGAAGCGGTCGAGCGCTGCCATTATATTGTTATGGCCCAGCGAATTGGAGGGCATTCAAATATAGCGTGCCCCGCGGTGTCCAGTTCGCCGCAATCACCACACCTGTCATTTTCTCGCTTGTGAAACCGGTGGAGGTAGACTCCATTCTCACCGTGTCCCGTCAGGAATTGGGTGAGATGGTAGTCCACATCCCCGTGTTTCCTGTCCACCCACTCCTCCAGTCTTGGTATAAGTCGCCGCATCCATGAATCTCTTTTCTCCCACCTATTCTGCCATTCTTGAGTAGTCGTCTGTTTGCTCCATCTACCGGCTCGAGCCTGGATCTGGATTTCGGCTGGGGGTAGCCCCACAATCACCATACTGACTGTACGATATGCACTGCATATTTTAACGGCTATCCTCTATCATGTTTCTGAAAGCTGCCCTTTCCACTCGCAGGGAGTGCTCTTGGTCCGTTGTATTGCGTTCGCTTCTCCGACGGAGTATAAGTCTGTGCCCCCCACCGTTACCCACACAAAACCGTCCCCCGCCCCCACTCTGACCACTGTCACATTTCCAGACGTTACCGCGATCGCTGTTTTCCCGGTAGTATCTTTGTACATGTGTCCTGCACTACTCGCCCCCACTTCCGAAAAGAAGACCAAGTCGCTTCGCCTCTCTCTCGCCACTTGGAGAGAGAGGTCGACCGCCGGCCTGCTATTGTTCGTGTTTATCTGTAGCACACTAATTCTCGTTTGCACTGCCATCTTGGTTAATTGTGTCTTCGCACTCCATACCCGCCCCCACGCCCCTCAGTGGCGTGCCCCCTGTTCCCATCTCTATATCACGCGGCGATGGCGCTCGTGAGGGCCCTTCGCTCTCCTGCAACTCCTTGTATTTGAAGGCCCTAGTGAAGGCCCTGTGCCCCACACCGCGCCCCTTTTGCACTCCCTCGCACAGAGTGCAACATCTCTCGTCCTTACAGTCTCTCGCCTGGTGACCCGCGAGGCCACAGTTGAAGCACAGATTTGTCCTGTCAGTCCCTTTGCACCTCACCAGGTTGTGCCCAACCTCCCAACACTTTGTACATCGCTCAAGTTCCGGTTTAAGCCTCGCCTCTCCATCGTCACCATGCTCTTCAACCGGACTCTAGCCTCGGGCACTACCCTCCTCACAGCTTCCAGCACTTCTGCCTCTGTCGTCACCGCATCCAGGTCCCTAATTGCCAATGTGCGGAGGTTCTCTAATATCGTGACCGTCCTGTCGCTAATCACGCCCCTAATGGCCTGCATGACGGGCTTCGCCTTGCCCTGCCCTTTCTCCACTCGTATCAGTAGATCCCCTGTCCTCGTTCTGGTGATGCTCTCTATCTTAGTGGTCACGTTGTTCATGTCAACCTGCCGCACTTTCCTGAGAACATCTTCCATGTGATTCTCATTGTTCAATCACCAGGACCTGGGCCTACCACGCTTAGTCGGTACCGAGGTCCCCTGGCCCTCGCTGTCACTGGCCGTCATCGTGTCCTTGCGTCTGCTGCGCCCCTTGCGTCGTCGGCCGCTCCGCCACTTACCGCTCGTTTCCCCGGAATCCCCTTCCGTTTCCCTGTTTTCGGGTTTTTCCGTGCTAGGGTACCCCTTGGGATCACGAGGTCCCTCACCGGTTGGCTCCTGGAACCCAACCCTCCGTTCATCGTCCTGTGGTCCTCGGCTCGGTCCCGGTTGAGGTCCCCGATCGGTGGGCTGACTAGCTGCCTCAGCATACGTCAGTCCAGGCGTCGTCTGGACTCCGGCCGATCCCTTATCTTTTCCCCCTGTGGCCCTTGCCTCTGTTTGTATGTTCTCCAGCATCACAACCGGTATCCTGCCCTTGGCCTCAGCAACCATCAGACTCCGCGTATATTGGTCCCACTTACGCTCAATCAGCTGCCGCTGGGTCTCCAGTTTGCCGAACGACTCTGCTAATTTAGCTACCATGCCTTGTATAGTCTTGTGTGTGTTGGTGGTTGTTTGAATAAACCCCACCAGCTGATTTATAACTAAGCGTGCGATGCCATGATCCCCTCTTCTGTCTGCATTTTCATTATGTCCCCGATGTCACTCATGGCTGCCTTCGGGCCAGTACCTTGGTCACCACTTTATGCTTGTGTCGTTTGGGTCTCTTGCGACTCTCACCTTGGTCGCTTGGCGCTGTAGTTGTTTCCATGCCTGTGTCAGTTTCGGTTTCACTCTCCTGCCTTTTCCTTGTGCCTATCGGCGGCGTCGCGTCCATACCGTACTCTTCCGTCAGTGCACGGCTCACCTGCGGGGCTGCCCTACTCCCGGAGGCTACTCCCATTGGGGGAGTCCTTGCAAGGGTCTTGCCTTTCATCGGCGTACACATCGGCGTGCCGTATCCTTCATTCTCCATTTCCGTTTCCCTCTTTTAGGAGGGGTGTCGCCCCTCGCGTATTGTGCACCACGGGGGGGGGGGGGGAATACTCCTTAGTCCGAAGACTGCCTCTAACCACAGTTTTCTATCTACACTATATACACTAATTATGGTACAACCATTTAGTCTGGGGGGGGTCACGGTGGGGAACACTTATGGTCCTGCACCCTCACACTTTCCTCTCTCCCTCGCCACTTAATTTCCCGGTGCTCGGCCAGTTACCCCGAGTTTAGGGGTTTATTCCACCCCTTCTTATGGGGTACCGTTGGCTGCGCCCTTTCCTGCCGTTTACAGTGGTACCGAAATCGGCCCAATCTGTCCACTTACCGTCCCGTCGCGTCGCGCACTTGGGAACCTTCTCCTAGGGGTAGAAAATACCCCTACGTGTGGGGTGTCGCTAGATGCGCCTTGCCGTTCTCAGTCGCTCGGTGCCGAAAGCAGCGCGCTCGGCCGCCGGGCTGCCTCTCTAGGCCTCTATCTGTGTTTTCCACCTGTCCAGCTGATATGCGCTAAAACCACGTGCGGGTGGGGTTGGTTGCACCCTCACGTAAGATAGCTCAAAAGATTCGTTTTTTAATTCTGAATACCACTGTCTTATCCTCGTTATCGTCCGCCACTCCGTTTGCCCTCCACGCCATAACCTAACCTTTTTTTTTTTTTATCGAGGTATGGGAAACCTTTTATAGGCTCCCCCGCTCGGCTCTATAGCGGTAGTTGTGTGGGAGTCCCTTCCATCTAGGTAAGGTGTACCCACTAAAACCCTTTCCTCACTCTAAGCGGCTCCTCGAGATGCACAGCCGGGTATCACCGCGCGGCATTCATCGCGGCTGTGGATGGCCAGGTGGTAGATGTACACCACCTAGATGTTAGCCCTGTGTTGTTCCTAGAGTACCTCCACCCAGTTATCGCCCTTCGGCCTCTCTCGTCCGGTACACTTTCTCGATGAAGTTTACGATGCTTCGCCAGTCTTCCTCGCGCCCACACATCAAATTGACAATGTTATCGGGAGTCAGGTCGCACCCCACATCGGCGGAGATTTCCCGCCTCTCTCCCTCCCACCTGCCACATACAAAGATGGCGTGCCTCTTGTCGTCTACGAGGCCACAGTCTAGGCAGCTGTCGTCATCGCGCTTGCCGATTCTATACAGATAGCTGCCATTTTCCCCGTGCCCCGTCATAAACTGTGTGGTATAATAGTTGATTTCCCCATGGCTCCTCTCATTCCATTTGGTGATGTCGCTGATGAGTTCCCTTGTCCACGACTCTCTAGCACTCCAGGTTTCCTGCCATGTTATGTTACCTGCTTGCCCCACTTACAGTTCCTCGCCCTCGCTTCCACCTGGGCGGGTGGGATCCCCGCAATCACCAATATGTCGTCCAGAGCAGCTGTCCTGTATGCTGATGCCACCTTAATGGCAGTATTCTGTTCAGGAGGTTGAGCGCGACCCCCCATTTTAGCGCGGGCTCCCATACTTCTACTCCGTAGTAGAGTATTGACTTGATCACCGACACGATCACCCGCCTTTTAACGGCTGATGCACCCCCTTTATTTGGCATTAACTTCGACAGCGCCTCAAAAGCCTTTGTCGCCCTATCCACGGCGTATCTCACATGCGTGATGAAAGTATTGTTTTTATCCACCATAACTCCAAGCACCTTAATACTATTTTCTATGGCTACTCTTTGGCCCAGGATATTCAGTTCGGTGTATTCGATCTTTCTTCTGCCTGACAATATGGCGATCTTGGTTTTTGCCGGGACTATCTCGAGTCTCCTGGCAACCAGCCACTCATTTACGGAGTGGACAGCCTGCAGTAGTTTCTGAACCATGTTGGTGGCGTTTCGGTCTCTAACCACTATGCTGACGTCGTCAGCGAAGCCAATGATCGCCACACCCTCGGGTGTTGGCACTCTGAGGACGCCGTCATACATAATGTTCCACAGTGTCGGTCCCAGTACCGAGCCCTGTGGAACTCCAGCCCTGGACTCGAATTCATAAGTATCCCCCTCCGAGTTACTAACCTCCACCACCCGGTCTTTGAAGTAGTCAGCCACGCATCGGGTTAGGTAGTAAGGGACTTCCATCTGCTCCATGGCCCTCAATATTTCTTCCCTACTGGCCTCGTTAAATGCGTTTCTCACATCGATGGCCGCAACAAGGCAATATTGCCGTGTCCTCTATGTCCCCCTCAGAGACTCTTGTCTTTCATCTTGTAAAACCTGGAGAGCGTTGATGGTGGATTTTCCTTTCCGGAATCCATATTGCCTCGGGGAGCCCTCCTAACATAACCTAACCTTTTTTTTCGGTGAGGGGAAATCAATCACCCAGGGTAAGATAAAATCTAGTCCCTGGGTAGTGCCGGACCCCTACCGGCTAAAACCCCTCATTCTTTTGCCCACTACCGATATAGGCACACGGAACCGCCGTGGTGGCTTACATCGTGTGCCCAAGGGCATTCTCTGATTTTCGAACGGGAATCCTAGAGAGTATAAACCTTAGCAGTTTCTTTCTAGTTCGTCTTTCCATTTTCTCCGCATTATAATACTCAACATGCCATGGACTGCCTTCCAGCCGCTGATAGTGCTTACCATTATACTTCCAATATTACCGATGTTTATCGCCTGCCCAGTTTGAACTTGGGCCACCACTCTCTCCGTCTCCCACCTCGGGCATGCAAAAAATGTGTGCATCGGAGAATCGACCGACGTCCTCCCGGCAGTAGATGCATAAATGAGTTGGTGCCTTGCCAATCTTAAACAAGTACTCTTGAAAGCACCCATGGCCTGTCACGGCTTGTGTCATATAAAAATCAAGGTGGCAGTTTCGGCAGCCCACTAAGCAAGAGATGTTACATTAACGTTAGCCAACGTTAATTTAGTGTGTAAAAAAACAACGTTGTAACCAAACATAGCATTAACGTCTCATTGATATCAACACACTTTAGGTAAGCGACGTTATTTTGACCAAGTCACAAAGATGTCTCAAAGAGGTTACAAGTGAAATGTTTGTGAACATCAACGTTAGCCAACGTTAATTTTATGTATAAGAAAACAACGTTGTAATCAAACAAACCATTTAACGTTTCATCGATGTTAACATACTTTCGTTCAAGCGATGTTACTTTGACGAAGTCACAAAGATGTCTCAATGACGTTATAAGTGAAATGTTTGTGAACATTAACGTTAGCTAACGTTAATTATATGTATAAGAAAACAACGTTGTAATCAAAAAAGTACCTATTTAACGTTTCATCGATGTCAACATATTTTCGTTCAAGCGACGTTACTTTAACGAAGTCACAAAGATGTCTCAAAGACGTTATAAGTGAAATGTTTGTGAACATTAACGTTAGCCAACGTTGATGTAATGTATAGGAAAACAACGTTATACTCTACCAAAGCATATAACGTTTCATCGATGTCAACATACTTTCGCTCAAGCGACGTTATTTTGAACAAATCACAGAGATGTCTCAAGTACGTTGTAGGTGAAATGTTTTTTGATTGATATTTATATAAAGTCTATTTGATAACGTTCTGGGAAGTTTAAGTTATCAACTTCCAAGAAAAATTAAAAAAATTTAAACTGTTAACACGAATACCTACAAAGTAAAGCACGAAAAGCCAAACAGTAGGTATGTTTCAGATAGCGCAGCGGTAATGTCGTATTTAGGAATTTTGAAGACCCTGCTTACAGAGGTTCGAATCTGGTTAAGGGACACTTTCCAACAAGACAAGAGTAGGTAAGGTAACATAATAAAGTGGTCGCCTTTTCAAGTTTAGGGAAAAATCCGGATTGTGTAATGAACGTAAAAATGTAGTTTTTACCCTTTTTTTGGTGTTCAATGAATATTTGACAGAATATGGTCAGGACGTTCACAATTAAACATCGTATTAACGTCGACAATTCGAAATGTCGCGAGAGAGGCCTTTAGAGGACCATCTCGTAGTCTGGCGCGCTTTTGCACAGGGCTATCTAGAAAGAACCTGCGGCTACTTGTGGGCATACTTTCTGGGCACTGTAAACTTAACAAGCACATGCACCGCATGGACTTGGTTGAATCACCATCCTGTAAGTGTAGAGGATGCTACACAGAAGATGAGACGGCGCAACACATACTTTGTGAGTGTCCCGTACTTGTCGAATTAAGACGATCCATGTTGGGGGACTCCTGGCCGGACATGGCTAAGATTAGAGCCGCTTCCCCGTCCAGCATCCTCAGGTTTATCTCACGTGTGGGATGGCTTGAGTCATGATGCGGGGTCGAACGACTCTAATCAGGGAGGCAGCACAAAGGGTCCGAATAGGTGGCCTATGTGCGAGTGGACTTTTGACCACCCTCCCATCGTAATCCAGAATCCAGAGAGAGACGGAAGGCAGAACACAAGATAGACCTAAGGAATAACCGAGCAACGAGAAGAATATGAGAATGATGTCTGGTTGCAAGGGAGAAGGGGTTTAGTGGGTGTGAGCCTCACACTACGACCGCAATAGAACCATGCAGGGGTGTGTGGCAGGATATTCCCCAATTCCCAAGAAGAAAAAGAAATGGGTTGGGATGGGTTGGGTTGGGTTGGGTTAGGTTAGGTTAGTTGTAGTTCAAAGTTCAAAAAAAAACAAAAAAAAAAAAAAAAACCGGGAAACAGGCCTGGCAGGAGGCATAAAATGCAAGGACGTGACAACTCAATCCATATGGATAGTCTTGGAACGAGAAAACGGTCTACGGTGCAGGGGAGGTATACCCCAGTACCGGTCGGAGGCGAGGGTGGACGTGCGGGCCCCCTCCGACCGTCATCAGGCAACCGTACAGCTACCGTGGCAGGGGACCACGCCCGGCAGCAGGTGCACGATAGTGGAACCAGAAGGGCCGAAGTGACAGCATACGATTGGCAGGGGGTGGTGGACCCAACGGTTAGGAGGAATTCGCTGTGCAGAACTCCACCACCAACCCCACTACCAGATGCAAATGCTGGTAGCGAACCCGATAGTGTGATGCTGGAGGAATTTATTCGCTGGGAAGCCTGCGAGGTGGAAGGGCAGGGACAAGTGGAAGCACAAAATCCATTTGAGAGGGAAGAGCCGACGCTAAACATTCCACCACTAGAGATGAGGGACGACGACGAAGCGAAGACTGACACGCACAGGGGGGAGATCTACAGCACACCCCTGACGAGTTTCCCCGGCGAGAGAAGGGGGAGTTCTAGGGAAGGAAGATGGGATGGAGAAACTCATGAAAAACATGCAAGAAACGGTTACAGAACTGATCTCCTTCGGTAAAAATAACCAAAACGTGCATAGAGAGGTCAAAAGGTTGGCCGGAGAGCTGGGAACCATCACTGCAAAAATTACGAGAAGGGATACGGGCTGCAGCCTGTGGCCAAATAACGGTGAGAAGGATGACAGCCTGAAGCAAACAATTATAACACTGGAAGAGGAAGCCCGTAAACAGAAGGCAGAAAACAGGAGATTAATAAGAGAGAACCTTGCAAAGCAAAAAGAAATCTAAGACCAGATAGGAACAATTGAATCGTTAAGAGACCAACGGCAAAGGACCACCGCGACCGCAGACGTAGCTACGCAGACCATGTTCACGAGGATAAGCCGTCAAACCCAATGCGGATAAGTAGGGGTAGAAGAGGGTGCAGAGGAGATAGAAGAAAAGATAAAGAAGGCAGGGACGGATGAGGAGATAGAGGAGATAACGAAGGTATAGTGGCCCGAAGCAGTGTTTACGCACACCAAGACGATAACGGGGAACCCACTCAGGGAAAGCGCTAACAGTACCATAGCCGTCATTCTCACGGAGGATGAAGCAAAGGACACGGAAAAAGGAATATACAGACACCTGAAAAACCGATTCCCAGAGGTGGTGGGCAACGATAGCGTAGGGAAAACCGAGCTACTAGTGCAGAGGTCGGAAAAGATCACCGAAGCAGGGCGCACACAAACCCAAAAGGTGGTCATGAAGACAGTAATAGGAGACATAGGGCCAGCGGAAATAGCGAGGACGATAAAAGCAATAGGGAAAGCGACCGAGGAGTACGGTGGAGGAAATATTTCCATCCCAAAAATAAGGGGAGTGGAGGAGACTCTCATGAGGAAGGCGGCGGAGATCGCAGCGAGGGGATGCGAGGGTATACAAATAACGATACACTCCCCACAGGAATACATAGACGGCATCGGCAGGGACAAACCAATAGCCGCAGATAAAACACCAGAGAGAAGCATAGCAGACCGGAGCGAGCAGAAAGAGCAAGCCGAAAGGGACAATGACGAATGGACAGAAGTCACGCATAGCAAGGGACGAAATAGAAACAAGAGTACCTCAAAAAATGCCGGATCGGCGGTAAGGAGGGAGAGACCGACGGAGGAAGTCATAATAGTAAGAAGTAAAAGAAGTTTTGCGGATACGGCCAAAGAAATAATGAAGCAGATCACGACAGACAGGGAGGAGAACTGCATAAGGGGTATACAGAAAACAAGAAATGGGGACGTCCTGATAAAGGTCGAAAAGGACGCTATGAAAACGGCACAAAGCCTCATAAAGAGGGTCTCGGAACTCGACATTAGGTCAGTAAGAGGAGGGTGGAAACGAGCATTCCACATCAAAGACATGGACGTGTTAACTACCACGGAGGATGTAAAAAGCAGTTTATTAAAACTGGCACTAAAACACCCCGAGAGGGTAGAAATTGGTAACCTGAGACCAGCGTATGGCGACACACAGTCGGTGACCATACGGGTGGACCGGGAAGATGCGGGGGCACTCGGAAACAGGCCAAACCTCAGGATCGGGCTTGCGGTCTGTAGAATCAGAGAGCGGGTTGAGGTCGTAAAGTGCTACAGATGTTGGACTTACGGCCATACCCAAGGTGATTGCCAGGGTCCGGATAGGACCAACAGGTGCAGGAAGTGCAGTAAGGAGGGGCACCAAGAGAGAGAGTGCACCGGCGAAGAATACTGCCCGCTCTGCCAGAAGCAGGGCCACAAGGCCGGCAGCGGCACGTGCTGGGCCTTTAAGAGTGCTCTAAGAAATACCAGTCGAAGCTCCGGGGAAGAGAGGAGGCCACCCCCAAATTCCGATAGAGGAGATTAGTAGGCGTAGAGGCTGTGCTTGTAACTGTGATAGTAACTGTGATATTGCTGTTTTTGAAACGAGTGATGTTAATGTCTGTGATATTTTTAACTCTGATATTTAATGACTACACAATGCACAACCCAAGGTCCAAGAGTATTGAGCAGGGAAACCGCTAGTAAGGAGAGTGCGAAGACTCAACTAATCAAGATGGCAGTGCAAGCGAGTATTAGTGTGCTGCAGATTAATACGAACAATAGTAGGCCGGCTGTGGACCTTGCCAGACGGGTGGCGGGGGAACTGAAGTGCGATCTGGTACTTATCTCGGAGGTGGGTGCCAGTAGCGGTAGCGGAATGATTAAGGACCATTCCGGAAAGGTGGCCGTGGTAGTAGTGAGTGACGGGTTGTGGGTAGAGAACTCGGGCGTAGGGAACGGTTACGTGTGGGTGACGGTACGGGGAATGGACGTGTACTCGGTGTACTTCCCGCCTAACGAGATCGAGGGGCAGCTAGAAAGCCGCCTGGACGAATTGGGCCAAACCATCAGAGCCAATGGAAGGGGACGAGCAGTGGTGGCGGGCGACATTAATGCCGCCTCCCCGCTATGGGGGGCCGTGTGTACCAACAAGCGGGGCCGGGCAATAGCGGAGTGGGCCAGTTCGCTGAACCTCAACGTCGCGAACGTTGGGGGAGAACCGACATTCGAGAGAGGCTCGGCGGCCTCGGTGATCGATGTGACATTCGTGGCCGATCGGCTACAGGACAGATTAGCAGAGTGGAGAGTACTACACCAGGAATCCCTAAGCGACCACCGCTACTTGTGCTGGGAGCTGAAGGATATAGCAGGGGCCACGCAGGCACCGACAAAAGGGAAGGCGTGTACCGGCTGGAACACGAATAAACTCGACAACCACAAACTGGCGGCCAGGCTGGAGAGGCTCGAGCGAGGGCACGATATAACCGACCCCGACAAACTCACGCGGTATATGCACGAGCTGTGTAAGGCGGTGATGCCACTACGCAGGACAACGGGCAGGCAGGGTGCCTATTGGTGGACCCCGGAAATAGCAGCCCAGAGGGCAACATGCAGCACAGCAAGAAGAGCGTGCCAACATGCCAGGCGTGCCGGAAGGGAGGCGATTGCGGAGTACAGAAGGTACAGGGAGGGTAGAGCCACCCTGAAGAAAATGATAGCAAGAGGGAGTCGTGGAAGAAGATCTGCGACGACCTGGATAGGCACATATGGGGCTAGGCCTATCAAATTGTAACGAGGAAGTTTAGACCGAAGACACCGCGTGTGTGGGGTGGACGGATGCCAAGTTCGACGAAACGATCGCGTCACTGTTCCCTGTACACCCGGAGATCGGAGAACTGCAGAACAGAAGCACCCTGACGCCGGGGGAGGCGGTCACCGTGGAGGAGGTGCGAGCTGCCGCCAGCGAGATACCCACTGATAAGGCGCCCGGTCCTGACGGGATCCACGCCCCGATAGTGAAGGCCATGGCGCAGGCCAGGCCGGATATATGGTGCGACATCATAAACCGTTGCCTCAGAGAGGGAGAATACCCACGGAAATGGAAGCAGGGTAAGCTAGTCCTGATCCCTAAGCCGAACGTTTCGTCCCGACCGATCTGTTTGATTGATTTTGCGGGCAAACTGATGGAGAAAACCATCAAGGTGAGGCTACAGCGGGAGGTGGCGGACAAGCTCTCGCCAAACCAGTATGGCTTTACAAAAGGAAAATCGACCTGCGATGCCCTCGAACGCGTGGTTAACTGGTGCGGGACGCCAATCAAGGCACATGGAGGACGAGGGAAATCTGCATAGTGACGTCCCTAGACGTAAAAAACGCCTTCAACTCCGTGAGCCGGGGAGCAATTGTTGAAGCAATGCAGGGCATGGGCGTACCGGGGTACCTAGTGACCATCGTACACAGCTACCTCAAGAACAGGCAATTGAAGGCGACTCGGCCCGACGGGTCCATGGTGTTAGTGCCGATGAGTGCGGGAGTGCCACAGGGCTCGGTCCTTGGGCCAGTCCTGTGGAATATAGTGTACGACGGTTGCCTGAAGATTGAGCACAACGAAGGGGTGGAGGTCGTCGCCTTCGCGGACGACCTGACTATTGTAGTGACGGACAGAGAGCTCGGGGCGGCGATTGAGAAGACGCAACGGGCGGTCACTAGAATCAGCGAGTGGATGCGGGCGAGGCGGCTCGCCATAGTGCCGGAGAAGACAGTGGTGGCGCTCATGACGGGCAGGAGGCGACTCGGTGAAGTGCGCGTTAGAGTGGGGGGGGGGGGGGAGGACATGAAGAAGTACAGGATCCTGTGCGGGATAATGCCCAACATAGGAGGGGCGAGAGCGTCCAAGAGGAAGGTCCTCGCGTCGGCCATTCGCTCAATCTGGATGTACGGGGCGAGAGTGTGGGCATCGGCGATGAGGTGGGGGGTGGTGAAAACCCTACTGAATAGCGTGAATAGGCTGGCGGTGGTGAGAGTCACCTCGGCGTACAGGACGGTAGCATTGCACGACATCCTGGTGGTAGCCGGCGTGACACCGGTGCACATCGAATTGATGGTGCGGCTGGGAACCATCAGCAGGAACGAGGCCTTGAACACCTGGCAGCGAGAGTGGAGCACGCGGGAGTCCTGGACGAGGGAAGTAACACCTGACATAGGGACGTGGGTCGGCAAATCCCACGGCGAAGTGGACTACCACCTCACGCAGTTCTTCACCGGCCACGGGGAGAATGGGGCATACCTGGTCCGATTTAAGAAGCGGGACAGCGACGGGTGCAGCGATTGTGGCGACAGGGACGACGAGGGGCACGCGGTACTCGAGTGCCCTCGGTGGGGCAGACAAAGACTGAGGTGGAGATCGCGACAGGGAGGCGGTTAAGCGCGGAGAGCATAGCGAGGACGATGGTCGACACCCGGGAGGGGTGGAAGGAGGTCTCGGCGTTTGTGAGGCAGGTCGTGAGGAGTTGTAGTTCAAACGGCGAACTGATCGGACGTGTTTTGAAGGAGCTGTGACTGTTTTAACGTGTTACATTGTAATTTGTGTTTTTAAAAATTTTAAACTAAACAGCGAGAAGCGGGCTGCGCCACTGAGCAGTTTAGTCGGGCCAATAATAGCCGAGTTGTAGATTTTAAAGTGTTTTCCCTTTCCCTTCCCATTCGGGGGGGGGGGGGGGTGCGGTTTGAAATAAAAACATTTGTTGGTGACGTCACAAACTCTTTTTCACGGGTTTGTGAGGTAACGGGGGTTGTAAGAGACCGGGAAAAAACGGAAAAGGACTCTGGGGGCGAATACCCTCGGACGTTTCTGTAATCACCCCGATCGCGTGACGGATAGCGGTTGAGGTGGCGAAAACTTATAAGGCAGTAGCTTCCAAACGGAAGGCCCTACGGAGAAATAAATAACTCCGCAGGTATCGGGGAAGAAGGGAGTTTATCCCCATACCAAATTTGCATTTATCAACTCAATCGCGAGTAGAAACCGGGATGGCAGAAGAGACGCCGACACTACAAGAAGAACCGGCAAAGGCCCTAGAAGTGGAAATGGACCCCAAGTCTCCTAGGATAATGGAAGTTAGCTACAACTGGGATGATGAGGCGGGCTGCTCCATCCAGAAGGGGGCGAACACCCCGAAAAGACCCCTGGGCGAGGACATAGAGATGCCTGACCCAAAAAAGATTAACCGGGCGGCCATGAACGCGAAAGTAATTAACATAATCCTAAAGGTGACTAAGAAAGTGTCCGAAATGGAGAAGTTAATGACAAAAAATACGACCTGCGCCATTAAAGATGCCATGCAAGAGCTGACACCGTTTTAACACCAGTCACTACGGTCGAATGGATGCTAAAGAGTGAAAATACCTGGAACGAAATAGCCTCTTTCAGCCAACTAGAAACAAGAGAGCCAGAGGGCAGATAGCCACAGGAGCGAAAGCATGGGAACCAGAAGAATGCCATCAGGCGATGCCCTGCCTATATATGTATGTATGGAACCGGAATTAGGGAGAAAGGGTTGAGTGGGTGCAATCCCCACACTACCGTCGCAATGGAAACATGCGGCGGTGTCCGTTAGGCATTCCCTAATTCCCCAGATAGGAAGAAAAAGGTTAGGTTAGGTTAGGTTATGTTAGGTTAGGTTCAACAAGAGAGATTCTCGACTTTGTACAGATCGGACGTGTTTTTGAGCGCTCCGACTCGTTTTTAAAGTGTTATTGTGAGTTGTCATTTTTAAATTTTTTAAATTGTATAGGGCTGTGCGCGGTAATTTTACACACATTATAGCGCCGCGTGTTTTTTGGATTACAAATAACCGAGATAGTGAATTTTAAGTGTTTTGTCATAAATAAACAATTTGTTGATAAAGTGGCAATCATAAACACTGGATTTGCACCTGAACGGCTGGCGCGATAAGGTAGGTGATTGCACCTTTCTTTAGCATTTAAGATACCGAACCCGACCCGCACCGGTCCCGTATCAATCGGACCACTTTAAGGGGATAAAACCCTTATCGCATTGCAACTTCAGGGGCTTATAGCTCCCTGACCGTAGGGGCAAACGGATCGGGAAAAACGGTAGGACATAGGAGAAGTAAAGACCTTTCAGCCGACACCCCACTCGGGGGGGTGAGGGCGGTTTGGAGTAGAAACTCACGCGAGTGACGTCACGCGTTGTTTTTCTCGGTAGTTTCGGGAACAGGGAGGCCAAAAAAATAAATTCCTTTGGTATCAGTGGCACCGGGGCATAAAACCGCCCAGACGTTTTTACAACCACCCCTATCGGACGTAGGGGGAGGGAGTAATCAACAGCTAAGTGTCCCAGGGGTGATAGGGCGCTCAAGGGGCAACCAGTGGCTCTAGAGGGGGGGAAACGGTCCGGGGGGCATAGGGGACGTAGGCGCATCCCCCCACACCAATTTTTCACCCGAACAAGCCACCCCCTAGTGTAGCGAAATTTTTGGGACACCATTTACTTGTAGAGTGTGCACAAATCACATCATAATTTTGGGGAATAGTGCAAAAGACAGTCAAGGTTAGCAGTGCGGAAATCAGCATCGTACGGGGGAAAATGAGTAACGAGGTGGCAGAAGAGACGCCAACGTTACAAATGGAACTGACAAAGGCCCTAGAGGGGGAAATGGACCCCAAGTCACCGAGGATAATGGAGATCAGCTACAACTGGGATGAAGAGGCGGGCTGCTCCATACAGAAGGAGGCGAAGACCCCGAAAAGACCCCTTGGGGGGCGACATAGAGATGCCGGACCCCAAAAAGATAAACCGGGCGGCCATGAATACGAAGGTAATCAATATAATCTTGAAAGTGACCAGGAAAGTGGCCGAAATGGAGAAGCTAATCACAAGAAACACGACCACCGCCATTAAAGACGCCATGCAGCAGCTGGCCAGCGCGGCATCGCAACTAGGCACAGAAGAAGTAATACACTTCATACAAGAAGTTAAGCTGCCGCGAGTGGAAATAAGGCAGACGACCCCAACATCCGGGCAAAAGAAACAGGTACAAAATATGGTATGCCGGAGGTGCAGAGTCATCATTAAGGAGGAGGATAGGATCCGTGAAGAGGTCCAAAAAAGGATCGACGATGCAAAGAACTTCGAGGCGGCCTGGAACACGATGGAGTTGGAGTGGCCGAAAGGGACGGCGAGGGGTGAGATCCAAGGCGAGAGGACCTGGCTCGAAAACGAGATAGTGCTGTACGAACCAGGCAAGGAAGATAAAATAAGGGACGAAATGGCGCGAGACACCCCGAGTTCGCAGCGAAGATCAAGAATGTGCAAACCTTTAAAGGGGGAGTCACGATTTTCAAGAAGTCGGAGGCGACAATAGAAGAGGGCGATAGCGAGGAGTCCGACAGTAAGGTAAGACACCTATTCCTGGCCGCTATCGAGAGAAATACAGAGAAAGAGAAGGCAAGCAACATTTATGACACCTTACAGAAGGCGGCAAAAAGAATCATGGGAACGAGGCAAAACAGGGTGAAAATCCACGTGTGCCAGCGAGAGCGGGCTAATATAAGGAAGCTAGCGGAGTGGACGATGGCGTGCCCACAATATAAGGCAGCAATTAGGGCAGCAGAAAAGGGCCGCAAGCCCACGAGGTTGGTTAATCGGGTGCAGCAATAATTCTGTGAGAAGACAAAGCATAGATCTGTGATAGAAACCAATATATTTACATTTTATTTACTGTTCCGTCCATACTGATGTCTACACTCATATTTATATTTATATTTTATTTACACAAAGTTCCTATATTTATATTGCACCATCGTCCTAGTCTTATTGCATTAACTCTACTGCCAGTAATATTTACACTTGTCCCGCAACAGACTACCAATATTAAGTCTAAGCTTTATTTACGCACAGCCTCACCGACACAACCTCGAGCAGAACTTATTGTCGTGCACAACAGCACATCAGTTAAAGTCAGTAGTGCGGTTAAAGGGGTGGTAAGGTTCCCCTCCGCGGCCTGGAGGGGCATAGGGGCTGAACCGAACAGCCCAACGGCCCCGTCGCGGGGGGCTTCCGCTCATATAGCAGGGGCCCACCCCCACACTTCACTGCAACCTTTCATAACCCTCGAGCACCTACGGACTTTTGTTTTAAACATATATGTTTTACATCATATTTTAATCTGTTGTGTCGTCCTTTATATACACACGATTTTAACTTGGTGGGCGATTGCCGCAAATTTTATATTTAGATTTATAATTACATTTTATTCATTGATTTTAACTTGTTGTGCTCCCGCCCATAGAGATACTTACGATTTTAACTTGTCATATTCAATTTCAATTTCAATTTTAATCTGTTGTGACTGGACACTAACTCCAGACTACTGTTTTTATGTTTTATTTTAACTTGTGATCTGGTAGCATATATTATTTATACATCAATTTTAACTTGTCAGTGCCGTTGTCTATATTTATATTTACATTTAGGCACATTTTATTCACATATATAAATGCACCTAAGAGTACTTTAAATAAACCTGAACAATAGGAGACCAGCCTTTGACCTAGCAGTGCAAACCGCGCGAGCGCTACACATAGACCTGTTAGCGATATCGGAACAAGGCTCATCAGCAACGAAGACCGACATCCTGGACTCTAGCACCAAGGCTGGAATACTCGCCACTAGCCGGAGGGTGGTGATTAAGGCGGCAGGAGGAGGCGACGGGTATGCCTGGGTAGAAGTTGACGGGTACCTCATTTATAGTGTATATTTCCCCCCCAACGAGGATGACACGTCCTTCGAGACAAAACTTGATTCATTACAACGGGACATAAGGGCCCGCAAAACAAGAAAAGCCATTATAGCCGGCGATTTCAACGCGGCCTCCCCTGCCTGGGGATCTGCAAGAACCTCAAGAAGGGGAGACATACTGTTAGACTGGATCAGTGTATTAGATCTCTGCGTGATGAATCAGGGGGGCCTGCCAACTTTCGTGAGGGGAAGGCAGGAAACTCACCTCGACCTGACGCTAGCCATGATCGGAGCGAAGGACTCGATAAGGGGCTGGAGAGTACTCGAAGACGAGACACTCAGCGACCATCGCTACGTCGCATGGGAAATCCAACCAGAGCGACATAAGCAGCGCCAAGACCACCCTCCTCACACGCTAGGATGGAACGACAACAAAATAGACACACCGGCACTCGACCTTGAAATTGAGCGACTCCAACAACATCGCATTACCGGTGCCGCTGAACTCAGAAGAGAGCTGAGGAAGATATGTAATCTTGTGATGCCAAAGAGGAAACGGTCGGGAAATCAGGTCTACTGGTGGAACGATGCCATCGCCGCGGCCAGGAAGCAATGCGTATCAGCTAGGCGAAATGTCCAAAGGAGCAGAAAGGCCGACAGACCCCTGGAAGGCCCACTGCTCGAGTGGAAGACAGCTCGCTCAACGCTGAGCAAACTGATAAATAAAAGCAAGAAGACGCATTGGAAGGCACTATGCGATGAACTCGACCACGACGTGTGGGGCCGGGGGGGTTACAAAATCGGATGGTCAGATGCGGCCTACCAGGAGGTAATCCGAAAACTGTTCCCAAAGAGAGAGGGAAGATATAGGGACGAGCAGTCGATGCCCGACTTTCCTAGAGTTACAGCGCACGAAGTACAGGCGGCCGCGCGGGAGCTACCTAACAAAAAGGCCGCGGGCCCGGACTCGGTCCCGGCCAGCATTGTGAAGCGGGTTGCAATATCGAAGCCCGATATATGGGCCAACCTGGCCAATAAGTTCATCTCTCGAGGCATATACCCCAACGAATGGAAAGAGGCGAACCTCATACTCATACCGAAATCTCAGGGATCATTCAGACCCATATGCCTCCTGGATTTTGCGGGGAAGGTATATGAAAAAATTATAAAAAAACGGCTGGACCTGGCAATAGATGGCAAACTTTCCGATCGACAGCACGGCTTCCGAAAGGGGAGAGCCACCACCACTGCAATCCTGGAGATCGTCGACCTTCAACAGAAAGCCAACACGGGGACTCATAGAACAAGGGAGGCATGTCTGGTGGCATCGCTCGACGTACAAAATGCGTTCAACTCCCTCAGGCATGAAGATATCCTCAGAGCACTGAGGCACCTGGAGGTACCGAACTACCTCCAACAGACGGTTAGTAGCTACCTGAAGAATCGGTTGATAACATCTACAACCCCGGAAGGACGCCAACACAGGTTCACCCTTGAAGCCGGAGTGCCACAAGGTGGGATCCTAGGCCCCACGCTGTGGAATGCCACATATAACGACGTATTGGGGTTACAAGTGCCGAACGGGATACAAATCATAGGTTTCGCAGACGACCTGACCGTCGTCGCCACGGATAGGTGTCTGGACGAAGCCGTTAACAAACTACAGACCACTATAGGGAACATTGCAGACTGGATGGCAGCAAGAGAGCTGAGGCTGGTCCCACAAAAAACAATGGTCGCCCTCCTCACAGGAAGGAGGAGACTGGGAGAGGTCACCTTGGACGTCCTGGGCCAGAGGATCACGGCAGCCAAATCTATCAAGATTCTCGGGGTGACCATAGATAAGAATGGCACCTTCATCGAGCATGCGAGAATAGTGGCAAAGAAAGCCTTAAAGAACTACACCGCTCTGAACAAAATCCTCCCAAATAAAGGGGGATGCAGACCATCAAAGAGAAGAGTGCTGGCGAGCGCAGTCCAATCCGTTATCCTTTACGCGAGCGAGGTCTGGGTGCGCGCAATGGATTGGGGATGCGCACGGGCGGCAGTGGACAAGGTTCTCAGGCTACTGGCGATACGGGTCGTGAGCGCATACAGGACGGTGGCGCTCGATGATGTCCTGGTGTTGGCAGGAATCCCACCAGCACACCTCTTGGTTCGTGGCAGGGCCGAAAACTGGGACAAAATGACAGCATGCGCAGAGTGGCAACTACATTGGGAAAGGCGACAGTCGTGGACCCGCCAGCTCATCGGCGATATTTGGCCATGGGTGGGAAGAGAGCATGGGGAGTTGAATTATACCCTCACGCAGTTTTTTACCGGCCACGGCGAAAACGGCGAATATCTGCAGCGCTTCGGCATCAGAGAGTCCGAAGACTGTGTTGACTGTGGCCTGCATGATAATAGTGCGCATGCAATTTACGAATGCCCCCGCTGGTACGGGGAGAGACAACAGCTTTACAATAAGATCGGAACTGCACTAACGCCCAGCAACACAGTCGGAATGATGCTCCGCAGCCAAGAAACCTGGAAACACATAGCCGACTTCTGCCAGGAAGTGATCGACATCAGAGAGGCAGAAGGCAGATAGCCACACCATGCAGAGGAGGCCTGAAGAATGCCACCAGGCGATGCCCGGTTTCCACTGCCAAGGTGAAATATATACGCGCGCCCGCAGATGAGGAATTAGGGAGAAAGGGTTTAGTGGGTGAGAGCCCCACACTACCACCGCCGTTGATTATAGGCGGTGGTGTGCGTCAGGTACATTCCCTAATTCCCCAGATAGCAATATAAAAAAAAAGGTTAGGTTCAACAAGTCATAAGCTGGACACAGCAGCGATCGGACGTGTTTACAGACAGCTCTGATCATTTTACTAGTTTACTGTTTACTAGTGATTTGTCTTTTTAAATTTTTTGTTTAATATAGCAGGGTGCGGGGTTCAATAAGGAACCGATCAGTTGAAACCGCGTCAAAATCGGACAATTAACAAAAAAGTTACGGATTTTCAAAGTTTTAAGTGTAAATAGACTGCGAAAGTGGTTAGTGATAAACTTTACCAAGGGATTACCACCAGTAGATACAGCACAGGTAGGTGTTTGCACCTTACTATTCAGCGAAAAAAGACGGACGTAACCCGCACCGGTTCGCGCCTTATCGCCCCACTTTAAGGGCTGCTACCCGTTATCTCTTTTAACCTTTAGGAGTCGATTGCTCCTAAGGGCCTTATTGTAACGAACCGGTTTAAACGGGAACGCAAAGAGGGAGTTAAACCCTTCCTTTTGACACCCCACTCGGGGGGTACGAGGGACTTGAAGGGGAAAAAGTGTAAAGCGTACCCCAAGTGACGTCACAACCTATTTTTCTAGAGTTTGTGAGCTAACGGGGGGTGCTAGGAGAAAAGTAAAGGTGCCAAAAGACTCGGGAGGCGAATACCCCCAGACGCTTTTGTTATCGACTAGATCGCGTCGCGGATTGCGGATCACGTGGGGGAAACTGATAGGCCGATATCTTGGGACAGGGAAGTGCTACGAGGGTGGGGAAAGTTCGGGGGATCCAGAGAAAGAAGACGCTCGCCCCCATACCAAATTCCACCCCCAAAGTTCATCCCTTACAAAAACGAAAATTCTAAAATTCTTGAGCGCATTTTGAAAATAACAGTGGGTTAGCGGAGTTTATATCGCGGATATACGGAGGTCCCTTACGCGGCCTGGAGGGGCATAGGGGTTGATAATCCGAACAACCCAACGGCCCCGTCGCGTGGAAATTCCCTCACTTTGTGATAAACTTTCGGCTACCTCAAAGCGCGAGTGCACTGATAATTAGTACGCCCTCCCTTCACGTGTGGCGACCAATGTCAAGTAACAGGGCGCCGTCCCTCCACGAAGAACTGGGGAAGGTGGGACTAACACCCCCTTCGAAAACTGTGAAGATCTCCGCGAGCCAACCAAGCTCAATAGGCAAGACACCTACCAACCCTAGTGGGGAACATGGAACTGGACTGCCGCCCCAATCACCGAGAATTGGGGAAATCTCGCTGACATGGAGCGACGACACGGGTAAATCAGTGGAGAAAGGAACCACCCCCAAGACCACTCTGGGAGGCAACATTCCCATGGCCGACCCGAAACTACTGGACACACGAGCTTTTAACAAGAAGGTCGTGGATCTCATCGAACTGATTTCTGCTAAAATAAATAAGCTAGATGGCCTCATAACGAACAACACAAAAGTCGAGATAAAACAGATTACAACTGAGCTGAGTAGCGTGGCCACACAGCTCAACACCGAGGAGATTAAAGCGTTTGTACGCGGAATCACGCCAGGAACAGCAGATAGATCAGTGCAGTCGCCTAGAAGGGACAACCACTGTACAAGATGTCGTAAGATAATCAAGGAAGAGGATATACGTCGCGATCGAATACAAAGATACATTGGGAACTGCGAGACCTTTGAACAGGCGTGGGCACTTGTACAGTTGGCTTGGCCTGAGGGGACTGCGAGAAATGAGACGGCGGACAAAAGCGATTGGCTGCAGAGCGAAATATCGCTCTATAAAACGACATCGGGCGACAAGGTCAAGGGGAAGCGCCACACAGAGTTTAAAGCAAAGATAGACTCTGTTCAGACGTTCAAAGGCGGAAGAACAACGTTCCGAAAGTCTGAATGCGTCATTGAGGAAGGTGAGACGGAGGAAAAAGACGGCAAAGATCGATACCTCTTCCTGTCCGCAATCGAGGGTAAGGACACCCACCAACAAACGGAGAGCATCTACAACACAATGAAGAAGGCCGCCAGGAAATTACTCGACACGAAACTCCACATGGTGAAGATCTACGCCACCCCGTCGAACAGGGATTACATCAGAAAGATGGCCGAGTGCCTCTTCTACAACAAAGGCATCAAGTACTGTATAGAGGGGAGCACACCAATCACTGAGGGTGCAACGATGGGCAAGAGAAACACCACAGAATCTGTCACCATCACCCTCATCAACGAGGGTAAAACACATGCCGACCTGCTGAAAGGTGTACGGAAAGCCCTCACTGGCACGGAGAAAGAGGCCCTCAAGGCATCTTATAAAACGAAGGACGGAGGTCTTAAACTGGTCCTGGATCAGAAGAAAGGAAACCTAAGCGCCCTCACCCAGAAACTTAACACCGAACTCGGGGAGGGAGCGAAATGTAGAGTGGCAGAAGACCAGGAGATTTACTTCATAAGGGACCTGGACGAAATAGCCACTAAAGAGGAAATTAGCCAAGCGATGCAAGAGGCGCTCGGCACTTCCCGGGCGGCTGACGTGGGGACTTCGGAGATTAGGGTGGCACAGAGTGGGCAAAGGTCTGCCACAATAGCGGTAGCCAAGACCCAAGCTGGGAAAATGGTTGAATTGCCAACAATATGGATCGGAACCACGAGATGCCGTATCCAAAAGAAGGTGGAGATCAACAGATGTCCCCAGTGCTGGGGCACCCATAACAGGCGCGAAAAATGCGAGGAAAGAGACGTGAAAGATAGGTGCCTTAAGTGCGGCGAGGTGGGCCATTTCAAGCAACAGTGCCAGAGTTCGGTGACAAAGTGCGCGGTGTGCGACGTTGAGGGGCATGCAACCTGGACGATGGCGACACCCGCCGCCAAAGATGCGATTGAGGCATGGACCGTCCTCGAGGACGAGACCCTCAGTGACCACCGCTACGTCCGGTGGGATCTACGGCTCCGGCCAGCACCCGAAACACGAAAACTGAACAATATGCCTAGGGGTGGAACGATAACAGGATAGACATGCACGCGCTCGAACATGAGATCGGGACAATCGCAAGGGAAGAAATTACCGGAGCAGGAGTCTTGAGGAGAAAACTACGAGAAATTTGCGACCTCACCATGCCGAGACGAAGAAAATCCAGCAGCGGCGCTTTCTGGTGGAACACCAATATAGCTGAAGCCAGGAGGCACTCCGTAGCCGCGAGGCGCGCCCTGCAATGGGACAGAAGGGCAGGTAGACCGGTGGTAATGGCGCTAAATAAATGGAGGGAAGCCCGCACTACACTAGAGAAGCTAATTAAGGCAAGTAAGAAAGCCCATTGGAAAACCCTCTGCGCCGAAATCGACAACGACGTTTGGGGAAGAGGGTACAAGATCGTATCCAAGAAGATTGCGCGTAGGAACAGCCCGATTGGATGGACCGACGTCGCCTACTATGAGGTCATCGGAAACCTCTTCCCTAGGCGAGGGGAAGGACAGTACGGCGCTATAGACCCCGGAGAACATGAATTCCCAAATGTCACAACGGCCGAGGTCATCGAGGCGGCCAGAAAACTTCCCAACCAAAAGGCCCCGGGCCCGGACCTAATTCCGGCCAGGATAGTGAAGAAGCTGGCCAACACTAGACCCGACATATGGGCGGAACTAGCCAACACGTACATTAGGCAAGGCAGATACCCGAAGACCTGGAAAGAGACCAGGCTGACGCTGATCCCCAAAACTTCGGGGTCATTCCGACCGATATGCTTACTAGATTTTGCGGGAAAAATTTTTGAAAGGATTATTAAGAATAGATTAGAACACGCCATCGAAGGGAAACTTTCAGACAGACAACACGGGTTTAGGAAAGGCCGGGCCACGACGACGGCGATACGCGCGATAGCAGAGCTGCAAAGAGAAGCCAACACTGGCACCCACAGGACCAGGGAGGTCTGCCTAGTGGCATCCCTCGATGTCCAGAACGCGTTTAATTCGCTGAGACACGAGGACATTATGATGGCGCTGGAACAAATGGGAGTACCGCTATATCTGCTGCGCATACTGAGCAGCTGTCTCCAAGACAGGGAGATTACATCTACAACCCCAGAAGGACACGAACATACGTTCAGACTAGAAGCCGGAGTGCCACAGGGAAGCGTCCTGGGGCCTACACTGTGGAACGTCACATACGACGGAGTCCTGAGGGTGCAAACACCGCCAGGAGTCCACATATTGGGATTTGCGGACGACTTGACCATTGTGGTAAAGGACAGGAGTTTAGACCAGGCCACAGCGAAGATACAACAGGCGATAACCCAAATCAGCGACTGGCTCAAACCGAGGCAACTCAGACTGGTTCCGGAAAAAACAAAGATCGCTCTCCTCACGGGCAGAAGACGATTAGGGCAGGTGATCCTCCCCGTACAAGGGCAGAACATCATAGCCGAGAAGACGATCAAAATACTCGGGGTCACGATAGACAAAAACGGAACGTACATAGAACATGTAAGAGCCACAAGAAGCAAGGCGCTGAAAGCATATGCGGCAATAAGCCGAATACTCCCGAACAAGGGAGGAGCAAGGGCATCGAAAAGGAGGGTGATGAGCAGTGCCGTCCTCTCGATAATGTTGTACGCGAGTGATGTGTGGTGCGGGGTGTTGAAATACGGATGCGCGAGAGACTTAATAAACCGAGTGTTACGGCTGTTAGCAATCAGGATAACAAGCGCATATAGAACGGTGGCCCTATAGGACATACTGGTGGTGGCGGGTATACCGCCAGCCGAAATACTCGTCAGGGCCAGGGCCGAAAGATGGGGGCGGTTACCCACATGTATGGAGTGGAAAATAACCTGGGACGATAGAAACACATGGACCAGGACCCTCATCCCGGATATCAGGGCCTGGCTGGGTAGGAGTCACGGCGAAGTGGACTACACCATGACACAATTTATGATCGGGCATGGTGAAAACGGGGAATACCTCCATAAAATGGGGATTAAGGACGACGACAAATGCATCGACTGCAGCCTAACAGATATAAAATCACACGCCGTATATGAATGCCCACGATGGTACGAGGAACGCAGGGAAGTGACCAACCAAGTAGGTGAAGAACTAACACCCGAAAACACCATTAGGTTAATGTGTGAGAGCGTGGAAAAGTGGAACAAGATCGCAAGTAATTTCAACGCGAGAGGAAGAAGGCAGACCTTAACCGCAACATAAACTCCGCACCATGAATCCTACAGCGCACTGCGCTATAGCTGAGCCAAAAGTGCAACGGTGTACAGACATTAAAATATGATAGACCTGTTTTAATGCGTACTAGCGTAATAGTCAGTCCATTTTCCATTTTTAAGTGTGTTAGTCCCGTATTAAAGTGCGTGTGCACATCCCGTACAGTTTAACTGAAGCATACATGCGTAAAGCGCCATAGCGAATGCCGCAACGACTAACATAGGGAGCCAGAAGAATGCCGCCCGGTGATGCCTGGTTCCACTATGCTGTACTCATGGAATTGGGAGAAGGGGTTTAGTGGCTCACCACACTACCCTCGCCGTAGACCCAAGGCGACGGTGTGCCGAAGGCATTCCCTCATTCCCACATAATCAAAAAAAAAAAAAAAAAGAAAAAAAAAAGGTTAGGTTCAACAGGCTTACTATATTAGGGACATCGACGAGATAAGCAACAAGGACGATGCCCACAAGGCACTGCAGGGCGCATTAGGAGAAACCCCGATGAAGGACGTGGAAATCGACGACATCAAGGAGTGGGGTGAGGGTCAAAGATCAGTGATCGTAAGAGTCCCGAGAAGCGGCGAGAGGCTGATGAATAACATCGGCAAAATCAGGGTGGGAATCACCAGGTGTCAGGTAAGGAAGAGAGTGGACGTACAAAAGTGCGCGAAATGTTGGGGAATCCATAATAAGACAGAAAAGTGCGAGGACAGAGATATGCGCGGTAAGTGCCTGAACTGCGGCGGCGAAGGGCACTATAGGGACAAGTGCGAGCGGGATAAAAAGTGCGTAGTATGCGATCTAGACGGACATGCGCCTTGGTCCATGGCGTATCCGAAATACAAGGCCGCCATACGTGCCGCAGAGAAGGGCAGGAGACCCACGAGGTTGGTAAATCGCGCCGTGGCTACGCCCGCGAGCCAAGCGAACCGCGAAGAATCAGAAGAACCATCGACGAGTAACGCCAATCCGAGCCAATAAAATCTAGTCACACGTCTATATAGTCACACCTAGTCACTCTTATGAATTATATACCCGTCCACATTACCGATTTTAGACATTTTAACTGTGCCGTACATAGAGAACTATTTACAACTATTTTAGCATATACGTGTTTTATATTTTATATTTTACATTTTAACCCTATACGTGTTTTACATCTTATACTTTATATTTACTCGACTATACAAACATATACCATGCAACGACACAGCATTATGATGGTTATAGACAGCAGCGCGGTTAACGGGGTGATAGGGGTCTCCACCGCGGCCTGGAGGGGCATAGGGGCTGAACGAACAGTCCAACGGCCCCGTCGCGGAGTCACCCGCTCATATAGCAGGAGCACACCCCCCACACTACACTGTAATCTTAACTGTTTTTATATATATTTATTTACGACTCGTTTTTATATTTACACTGTGTGTTGTTATACTTACTCTTTATACATTTTATATGTTTGTTAAATTATATCCACTTACTAGTCAACATGCCAAAGATCTTACAGGTAAACCTTAATAATAGAAAAGAGGCCTACGATCTAGCTATGCATACTGCGAAGATGCTAGGGGTAGAAATGCTCATCCACTCAGAGATGGGGAGGGCGGCACGGGACGTGGCCGTCTGCGATGACAGCGGCAAGGCAGGAATTAAGATATTAAAAGATACGCTTGTCACCACGCGCGCGGGGTCCGGCGACGGCTACGCATGGGTAGAGACGAACGGATACCGGATCTACAGCATCTACCTTCCCCCCAATGACTCGGAGGAGGAACTCACTATGGTATTGGACAACCTTGGAGAAAATATTTGGAGTAACGGTAGGGGTAGATCCATCCTGGCGGGCGACTTTAACGCTGCCTCCCCGGCCTGTGCCTCAACCAGGACTTCACGGAGAGGTGAAATAGTGATGGACTGGATGGCGACTTTCGAAATGGTACTAGCCAATAGAGGGAAGAAACCCACCTTTGTGCGGGGGGCTCAAACCTCGCATATAGACCTCACAATGGCGTCACGGCAGACTATCGACAAAATTAGGAGATGAGCGGTTCTCGATGACGAAACATTAAGTGACCACCGGTACATCTCGTGGGAAGTAGCGGACGGATCAGGCGTAAGGCAAGCACCCCACAACAAGATGCCCAGGGTAATAGAGAAAGGGTGGAACGTAAACAAGTTGAGCATCTCGAAGTTGGAGGAGGAAATAGGCGGGATCAACGCTAAAGAGATAGTAAGTGCGCAGGGACTAAAGGAAGAGTTACACCGCATATGTAACGCCACCATGCCCAAGAGGGGAAAGAAGAAGCGAACCACATACTGGTGGAATCGAGATATTGCCGGAAAACGTGCAGGGTGTGTCGCAATACTCTGACTAGGGCCAGAAAGAGCGGGAGGCCCACAGAGGGAATCCTCCACGAGCTCAAAACGAGCAGAAACGACATGAAGAAAGCGATACTTCGTAGCAAGGAAGAATGCTGGAGACGTATGTGTGAGGAAAGGGATACCCACCTGGGTGGAACGACGCAGCAATGCTGCAAACAGTAGAAAAGCTCTTTCCAAGAGGGGAACCCCTACACCCCCGAGAGAACGGCATGCTGGACATTGAGGAGGTAACCCCCGAAGAAGTGGTGGCCGCTGCTAGAGAACTGCCAAACAACAAGGCGCCCGGACCTGATTTAGTGCCGGCGGCGATCGTTAAAAAAACAGCGATGGCGAAACCAGAGATCTGGGTAAATCTAACAAATAAGTACCTTAAAACAGGAAACTACCCCAAACAATGGAAGCGGTGTAGGTTGGCACTGATACCAAAAAGCAAGGAGGCGTACAGGCCGATATGCCTATTAGACTTTGCGGGTAAGCTGGTAGAGAAGATAATAAAGAATAGGCTGGTTGCGATAACGGACGAGAAGATATCTGGCAACCAGTATGGCTTCAGGAAGGGGAAAACAACGGCACAGGCGGTCCGGGTCTTAGTGGACTTCAGGCGAAAGGCCACCGCGGGAACGCGCCGGACGAGGAAGGTATGCATTATGGCATCCATAGACGTGCGAAATGCCTTCAAATCGCTGGCACACAAGGAGATAGTTAGGGCCATGGAGAGGATGGAAGTGCCGCCTTATCTTACGGCTATTGTAGCACCTCACCGGGCGTATGGTGGAGGTTAGAACGCCCGAGGGAGGAATACATGAATTCACCCCAGAGGCGGGAGTGCCACAGGGCAGCGTACTTGACCCAACACTATGGGTAATGGCTTACGAGGGAGCACTAAGAATAGCAGCCCCCCAAGGCGTGCAAATCGTAGGATAGGCAGACGACCTAACAATTGCGGTCGAAGACAGATCCCTAGAGGAGGCAGTGGACAAGCTGCAATGAACGCTTGTAGCAATTAACAACTGGATGAGCGATAGGGGACTGCAAATGGTCCCCGAAAAAACAAAAGTTGCACTCCTGACCGGGCGGAGGAGGTTAAAGATAACCACAATGGAGGTACTAGGACATGAAATAACAGTCGAAAAATCTATCAAGGTGCTCGGGATAACTATAGACAAGAACGGGACATTTATAGAGCACGTGAGGGAAGTGGTAGGTCGAGCTCTACACAGCTATACGGCCATAAGTCGGGTGATGCCTAACAAAGGCGGAGCCAGCGCGGCGAAGAGGAAAGTAATTACCAGTGCGCTACAATCGATCATCCTCTACGCGAGCGAGGTGTGGGAGTGCGCGATACAGTGGGGATGCGTGCGAAACATGATAGATAAAGTGTTAAGGCTGTTAGCAATACGAGTGGTGTGTGCATACAGAACGGTGGCGACGGAGGACGTACTGGTAGTGGCCGGAATGCCGCCTGCCGAAATAGCAGTAAGGGCCAGAGCGGGAAGGTGGGGTCGCCAGCACAAAATAATGGAGTGGCAGATGTTGTGGGATGGAAGAACGCCCTGGACGAGGAAGCTAATACCAGACCTGCGGCTGTGGCTTGGCAGAAACCACGGGGATGTAAACTACACCATGGCACAGTTTTTTACCGGCCATGGGGAAAATGGTGAATACCTTTGTAAGATCGGGAGAAGAGAGAACGGGCAATGCGTGGACTGCGGCCTCGACGATGACAAGGGACACGCCGTATACGAGTGCCCAAGGTGGTACGGCGAGAGAGATAAACTAAACAACGAAGTCGGGGAAACCTTAACACCGGATAACACAGTAAGGATAATGTGTGAGGACGAAAACAAATGGCTGGCCGTGGAGAGGTACTGTAAAACGATAATTGGAACAAGAGAACTCGAAGGACGGTGAAGATCGATATGACAGGACAACCAGAAGAATGCCCTGGGTGATGCCTGGTTGACCTGGCTGGATATACATGGCGGGGATTAGGGAGAAAGGGTTTAGTGGATCAGAGCCCCACACTACCACCGCCGTTGATTATAGGCGGTGGTGTGCGTTAGGTACATTCCCTAATTCCCCAGACAGGAAGGAAAAAAAAAGGTTAGGTTAGGTTAGGTTAGCTGGGGGGCAAGATCTGACCTAAGATCCGACACCGAGACAGAGACAGGGAGGGCGTGACGCCAACGATAGAACTGAGGGGGAATCTGGGCTGGAAGGCGACGAATGGAGGAAGGTGGAACGAAAGAAACCGAACCGACCCAAGAGGAGGACGGAGGCTATCGATGGCGACGGGCCAGGTAGTGCAACCACACAGAGGCGGAGAGGCGCAAGGAACGAGGCGGTACTCGTTAAATTAAATAACGAAAACAACAGTGAAGCCATCATGAAGAGGATCCGCCAAACAGATATGACAGGGGTGAATACCAGAATTGAGGGCATCACTAAGACCCGAGCGGGCGATATACTGTTGATAGTGGAGAGGGGCGTTGGCAAGGCGTTGCCCGTGCTATACGCCATTAGGACAGCAATTAACGACAGGGAGGTGACCCTACTGGAAAACAGTAAGACCTTGGTTATAGGGGACCTGGATGCCGTCATTACGGCAGAGGAGATACTCGAGGCCGTACGCGCGGCAGCTCCGAAAGCCAGGGCACGTTTTAAAAGTATGGTGAACGTTCAGCGTGGCCAAAGGGTGGCATTCGTCAATGCCGATAGTGTCACTGTCGCGAAAATAGAAAAACAAGTGTATCTTCGGGTCGGCCTTACATCATGCAGGGTCAGGACGACAATGGACCGAGTGAGATGTGCGACGTGCTGGGCTAAGGGCCACACGGCCAGTCAATGCAAGGGTGCAGACCGCACCAACCTTTGTTACAACTGCGGCCAACCAGGTCACCAAGCAATGGACTGCAGGACCACGGCGATCTGCAGGATGTGCGAAAGTGTCAGGAAAGGCAGCGGCGCAGGGCATAGAGCCTACACAAGGGCCTGTAAATATAACGGGCCGAACGAGACCGTTGAAACGGAACCAGAACCAATGGAGGAGGCGGGGGTGACCGAGCAGGCCGAGCAGTCCCAGCAGGCCGAGCGGTCTGAGCCAACCATACAGGAGGAAGACAGGAACGAGAGATGGTTCCAAGACACGGAAGTGCGCGTTAGAAATGACAATAACGATGAAAGTGTTGCAAATTAACTTAAATAACAGTGGCGGGGCATGGGACTTGGCGATGCAAGTCTCACACGAGCGAGACAGTGACCTAATACTGGTTTCGGAACCTGGTGCGCGACGCGCGACGCAAATGTTTACGGACTATACCGGAAAGGCGGCGATAGTGCCAACAGCACGAGCGATAATCGAACAGGTTGGACAAGGGACGGGGTATGTGTGGGCGAGAATGGGGAGTGTGGATATCTACTCGGTATACTTCCCCCCCAAACGACACATATACGTGCCTCGAGCAGCAGCTCGATGAGCTGAGCGACACCGTGAGGACAAACGGGGTCAACAGAGCGGTGGAGCCGGCGATTTTAACGGGGCCTCTCCGTTGTGGGGGGCCGCGGCGGTGAATAGAAGAGGGGCGGCCATCATGGAATGGGCGCAGTCCCTTGACTTCGTATGTGTAAACAGGGGAACACGACCGACGTTCGTGAAGGGCTGTACCGGCACCCATATAGATATCACAATGGTGTCAGACCAACTAAAGCACTCAATCACGGGGTGGGACTGGGAAGTCATAGAGCTGAGACGCTCAGCGACCACAAGTACATATGGTGGGAGCTGAGCAACCCCCAGAGGGAGCACCCTACGAAGCGACCAAGACATCGGTGGAACACAGGAAAGTTTTTGGGACCCCTATTGTGGACAATATTGTACGACGGGGTCCTACGACTCCAACACGACGAGGGCGTGGAGGTGATTGGATTCGTTGACGACCTCACAGTGACAGTGCGTGACAGACAATTAGAGAACGCCTCCAGCAAGCTCAGTCGGTCAGTGGACAAGATAAACAGGTGGATGACGGAAAAGAGGATGACCTTAGTTCCCGAAAAGACCCAGGTAGCACTAATGACGGGCAGACGGCGACTGCCCGAAACATGGGTGGATGTACTCGGACAGCGTCTGATCGCCGGAACCACTATCAAAGGAATAACGTTGGACAAAAACCTATCGTTTACACAGCACGCGATAAAGACAAGCGAGAAAGCAATGAAGGTATATAACGCGCTGGCGAGAATCATGCCGAGCACAGGCGGGGCACGTGCCTCCAAAAGGAGGGTTTTGGCATCAGCGCCCATCTCGACACTAGGGTACGGAGCTGACATATGGAGCCCCGCTATGAAGTGGGGAGTAGCGGTAAGACAGGTGGAGCGCGTTACACGACTCCTGGCTCTGAAAATTAGCAGAGCATACCAAACGGTAAACCTGGGGGACGCAATGGTGATCGCGGGGCTACCGCCCGCTGAAATCCTGATTAGGGCAAGAGCTAAGAAATGGAGTAAACTGTGAAAGCAGCAAGAGTGACAACAGAGGTGGTCGGGAAGAGAATCCTGGACGCGCTGTCTCATACCAGAAATTGAAGAGTGGGTGAACAGGGGACATGGGGAGGTAGACTACCATCTCACCCAGTTCTTATCGGGACACGGTGAGAATGGAGTCTACCTCAAAAGATTAAAAAAAGAGAGTGTGACAGATGTGTGGATTGAGGAGAAATAGGCACACCTAGACACGCCATCTTCGAATGCCCGAGATGGGCGAGACAGCGGGAAACGCAAGAAAGACGGGTAGGCACGCAGATCAGGGAGGAAAATCTTATCACTCCTGATGTTGGAAAGCCCAGGGAACTAGGACAACCTGGAGAAATGGGTGACAACCATTGTGAAGATAAGGGAGAAGGAAGGTAGAGACAGGCAGGGGAGGCTGTAGAAGCCAGAGGGAACGAACCACTGGGCTAACATCCAGGCGGCGACCATCTGCCACCGGGCGGCGGCCCGAGAAGAATGCCACTGGCGATACCCGGGCCGCACAAACACCACGCCCCGAGGACAGGGTTTTAGTGGGTACACCAGCCCGATTACCGGGCTGGGACTCCCACACACCCTCCCCTATAGAGCCAAAGGGGAAGTCTGTAAAAGGTTTCCTAAACCTCGTTAAAAAAAAAGGTTAGGTTAGGTTAGGTTAGGTCTGGTTGCACTCGAAGAACCGTACAGATCGGACGCTTTTTGAGCTCGTAGTTGATTTTAATGTGTAATTTGTGGTTTGACTTTTAAAAAATTTCTTTTAACTGTACATAGTGAAGCGCGCTTTTATTGTGAGTACGTAGGTGAAAACCCGGGGATAATCGGATAGCTAATAACCGAGTTATTGAATTTTTAAGTTTTGGAATTGTTTTAATTAACAGTAGTGCAAGGAGGCAACTTCAATAAATTATCACGGGAAATTACCGGCCGATAATGTAGGTGATTACTTGTAAGATTAGAGAATAAAGATACCAAGCCAACCCGCACCGGTCAGGGGGACAAGCAGCGCGTTTTAAGGGAATCTTACCTTATCACACCCCAACTTCGGGAGCTGCTTACTCCCGAAGGAAAATAGTTACGGTCAAAGCGATAACGAATCAATAATACTCTCAATTGTTCGAATGAGTGATTGCAATGTTGTGTTAAAGATGTCGCAGGCGTAGGGTTGTAAAATTTATTTCTCTTTCGAAAAGAAATCGAAGGAAAATTAAAGTTTTGCATTGCAAGTATGGAAGGAGGTAAAGGAAAAGGAAGACAGAGATTTTGAACAAGAGACGAGAAGTTAGGCGCGGTAACGTATCTAATGGCAATACCTTACGGGTCAGCCAAACGTTACCAGCGGAATATAGAGGATTGAGTTTGAGTGGGTAGGCCATCTAATAGGGATGGGAGCCCCACGCTTCCTGGGCTCTCTTTTCAGGGGTGCGTAGCTGCATTTCTCAAACCTCTCAAATAAAAAAAAAGGTTAGGTTAGGTTAGGTTGGGTTAGGTTCCTCGGGCGACGAAGGAGAAAGACCTCCTAATAATCACGAGCAAGGGGGCGGCCGAAGAGATTCAGCAACATCTGAGGAGCTCCATTCCAGGAGTACAAGCTAGAAATCTTATAAGGAAGTCGACATTACTCATAAAGTCATAAACAACCTCGACGTATTTATGGACGCCAAGGACGTACGTGATAAGCTAAATAACGAACTGGGACCAGCCTGTCCGGTAGAACTCGGTGACATAAAGATCAGGGAGAACGCCAGGGGGAATAGGTACGCCGAGGTGTCCATCGGCAGAGAACTGGCAAGAAAAGTACTCAACTTACGTAAATTGATTGAAATTGGCTGGGCAACCTGCAGGATCAGGGAGCGGGTGGATATCCCGAGATGTAACAACTGCCTCACGATGGGGCATATAAGAAGAGACTGCCAGGCGCGCCAGAGCCAGGGAAAGAAATGTTACAGATGTGGCAAGGAAGGCCACATCGCACGGGAGTGCACTGGGAACGAATTTTGTACGTCCTGCAACGCAGAAGGACACAGACCGGACAACATGAGCTGTCCAATGTTCCGGGCAGAGATACGAAAGAAGGAGTGGTTCCCCAGTGCAAGGAAAGCTAGCATTTATGGACTACTGGAGCAACCAGAATCAATGCGATCGAGCAGTACAACTCACAGTCAAATCCTAGTCACTTACTTATCTAGTCATTCACTTATCTAGTCATTTACCTCTATTTATTTATTTATTCCATTATCTACTTATTTATTTATTTATACATATAACTTATCTATTTAAATAATTATCCAGTTATGCCCAAAGGCAAATATACGCGTTTCCTCCAATTTAACGCTATGCGGTCAAAGGCTGAACTGATATTGTATTTTTTATTTTATTTATAATGGCAACTAGCAGTACAAAAATTCAAATACTCTACTTAAATGCCGGGCGGAGAAGACAGGCGCACGATCTCCTAGAGGCAAATGCACGAAAATGGGGTGTTGATATAATCATTGTAGCAGAACCGAATAGAAACAAGACGACGAGTAATAACTGGATAAGGGATGATAACCACGATGTGGCAATGAGGGTTGCTAATGCCAACCTTGGTGTGAATAAGACCGAAAGGGGTGTTGGCTTTGTAGGGATAGTGACTAACGAACATCAAATATATGGTTGTTACCACTCACCTAATATACACTTGGCCCAATACAAAGTCCAAACTGATGACATGTTTTCTCGTCTGGCAGACGCAAAGGCCGAAGTAGTCCTTGTAGGGGACGTGAATGCAAAATCTCCGGTATGGGGCGGCACCAAGGAGGATGTTAAGGGTGAGCACGTCAGCGAGTGGATCGCGGGGCTAAATCTGACCGTCTTAAACGATGGAATAAGCCCGACCTTCGTGAGAGGGGCCTCAGTGTCATACATAGACATTACAATCGCAACTACAGAAATGGCGAAAAGGATAAACAACTGGAAGGTTGTAGACGAAGAAACCCTATCCGACCATCAATACATCATTCTCCTTCGAGATCGCAGGGGTAATAGGGAAGCCAAATCCCTTGGTAAAGAGGCAACGTATTATGGATAGGGATAAATACAGAATGACAATCTGTGAATATATAAACCACTGCAAAGAGGCCAATCGTAACCTAAAAAGAAAGGAGCTGGAAAAAATAATTAAGCATACTGCCAATAAATGTGAAAGACCAGTCAGGGGAACGAACACGGGTCCGGCGCTGTATTGGTGGAGCGAGGAGATTGCCTCTCTCAAGAAGCTGTGTAACGCAGCGAGGAGAATATATATGCGAGCGGCGGGCAAAGGCGATGGAAATACAAGCGCCCTAAAGGAGTACCATAAAGAAAATAAACGAAACCTTAGAAAGGCCATAATTAAGGCAAAACAAGAGAAGTGGTTAGAGCTCTGCGACAGGCTCGAGGAGGACATCTGGGGAGATGGATATAGGATCCTGATGAGGGAGTTTAGGTACCAGACTCAACCGTATGGCATAACGGCGGACAGGAAGCGCGAAATCATCGAACACCTTTTCCCCGCAGCCGACCACACAATCCCTAAGATTAGGTGTAACAAGCTGAGGCCCTTCACCCTCGACGAGCTTACAGGGGCCAAAAAAAGGATGAAACAGGGGAAAGCTCCTGGGGTGGATGGGATAACCCCCGAAACAGTAATCGATACAGTGGATGTGGCACCGCAAGAAATACTAACTATCCTAAATAAGTTATTGAAGAACTTCGCCTTCCCCGGATGGAAGGTGGCTAGAGTAACCCTGATACCAAAACAGGGGAAACCAACGGAGGAAGCATCGTCGTACAGACCAATTTCGTTGTTAAATACGTTTGGTAAGCTCTACGAAACAATGCTGGCAGGTAGATTGGCAGAAGAGATGGATAGAAAAGAAATACTCTCAGATCGACAGCACGGGTTCAGGAGAGGCAGGTCGACCCTCACAGCACTTGAGCAGGCCCTGAGAGGAAGAACCGCAAAGAGCAGATGGTGTGTCTTGGTAACGCTCGACATAGCCAACGCGTTTAACACAGCCATGTGGGGGCTGATAATAAACAGCCTGTTGAGGAAGGGAATTTCGAAGGAGCTGACAAGAATAATAGCAGAATACTTGACAGACAGGAAAATTAGTATTGATAAGCATCGAACCCATACCATGATGATGGGCGTACCACAGGGGTCCGTGTTGGGCCTCACCCTGTGGAATGTCTTTTATGACGATGTCCTTAATGTTGAACTGCCCCCTGGAGCGACTATGAGGGGTTGAAGCCGGTAGGAGTCCGGCACTACCCAGGGAATTGATTACCTCATCCCCTGGGTGTCCATGATGGATTTCCCCTCACATTAAAAAAAAAAAAAGTTCCTCGGGCGAAATAAAATCCAACCATCCTACCCCCAAGCAAACCGCAGAAAACCCCAACCGATGGAACTGACCCCCTTGTATCGAAGGGAGGCGCCATCCACATGGACACCGGTGGTCCCAGGGTGTAGAACCGGCGATACTGACGGTATTTTCTATGACATTTTTGACGCGACGTGGCCCATTAATATACGTGATACCAACATTCGTGAAACAATATACTCACTATGGTCGACACAAACTCAAAAGTAACTAAAAACAAGTTAAGTTAAGTTAAGTTAAGAGCCTAATAAAAAGATGTGCAGTACGGGAGATTGGGTGAAAGACTCCAGGGTGGACGTGGCGGTAAAGTTTGTTAACCGCAGCATTAATATTAAAAAGATAACCAGGAGGGCGAGTTTTGTCCACATAGAACTGGAGGAACTGGATATAACGCTTGCTACCTCTCGCCGAACTCTGGCGTAGAGACATATGCCGCTAAACTCGAGGAAATGATGGCATACGCTACGGAGAAATGCATAATAATGGGTGATGTAAATGCAAAAGCGACAACCTGGGGTGCGCCGGAGACATGCTAGAGAGCCGGGTCTTTCCAGGGAAATGAAAAGTGGCCAAGGTAATCTTAATTCCAAAACCAGGAAAAGATCCGGGAAATGATAACAGCTACAGGCCTATATGCCTCATTGACACAATTGGGAAAATATTTGAAAAAATAATCCTACTTAAGACGAAATAAAAAGGAAAGGTGACCTCTCACCAAACCAGTACGGTTTCAGGAAAGGGCATTCGACAATCATGGCGGCAAACGAGGTAAAGGACAGGATTAGAAAATGCAGGAAGAAATGGCTTGCTCTGGTGGCACTCGACATACGCAACGCGTTCAATACGGCACCATGGCCTAAAATAATGGACGAAGGGAGGTACCGAGTGGCATCGGGCTCATCATAGACGATTATTTAAGCCATAGGAAAATCCTAACAGGGAAAGACTCTAGACTACCGGTTAGGGCGGGGGTACCGCAGGGGTCGGTTATTGGTCCGACCCTATGGAACATCCTCTACGACGGGGTGCTGCAGATTGCACTCCCCCGGGGGGCAAGCACTAACGCTTATGCCGACGACCTGCTGGTATTGGTGGAGGCGGACTCCACTGGCGATTTGAACTGGAAGGGAGAAACGGCCCTAGACACAATCGGTAAGTGGATGCAGGAGAATCGTCTGGAGCTCGCCGAGGAAAAAACGGAGCTCGTTGTCGTCAAACGTCCCAGACGGAGAACAGATATTGTAATGAGGATGGGGAAGAATGAACTAAAACCGAAGAGATTCCTAAAATACTTAGGGATCATCTTCGACGACAATAACAATCCCGGGCAACACGTGAAGGAAGCAGTGGCCAAGACAGAGAGAATGGTAGCGGCCCTCTCTAGGATCCTGCCAAACATTGGAGGACCAGCGCACCATAAAAGGCTGACCCTGAACCACGCCTTCCAATCGGCACTACTATATGGAGCGTCGGTGTGGGAGGAGGCCATATTAGCCCCGGCGTACTAAAATAAGGTAAGGAAGGCGCAAAGGAAGATGCTCATAAGAGTTGCAGCTGCCTATAGGACAACCTCAGCGGAGGCCTTGCAGGTCATAACGGGATGCCCGCCTGCGGACCTACTAGTCAGAGAAAGAGCAGAGCAGGAGAGGGATACGGGTAAAGAACGCAAGGTGAGCAAAAGGGAAAGGAGGGAGACCATCTTAAAGGATTGGCAGGAAGAGTGGAGGGGCAACACAAACAAGGCCCAGTGGACCAAAGAGGTGATTCTTGATGTAATACCGTGGGTGAAGTGTGAATGGAGGAGAACGGACTACCATGTAACACAAATTCTGACAGGACATGGCTCCTTCGGCACTTACCTAAAAAGAATAGGGAAATCCAAGCATGAAGATTGCAGATACTGCGGTGAACGGGACGACGTGACTCACACGGTGACCAGCTGCGTTAGGTGGAGTAAGGAAAGAAAGGTACTACAGGAGCGTCATAAAGAGATCTCAATGACAGTGCAAGGAATCATAAGATGGATGACCCTGTCCGAAAACTATTGGAAATGCGGGGAGAACTTCCTCAGGCAGGTGATGGAAAAGAAGGAGAAGGAGGAAAGAAGGGCTCAGATGGACAGAGGAACACGAAACGACAGATCGTTATAGTTGAAGTAGGGAATACTACAAAGACAACCTTCAGCGCGAAGAGATGTGAAAACAGTTCCGCGACTGAGGGGATGCCAAACGGTGGAGTGTTTTAGTGGGTATACGCCTCGGCGGAGTCCCACACTCCCTGGGACCTCTCCCCAGGGGTGCGTAAAGCATTTTAAACCACCATAAAAAAAGGGGTTCCTCGGACGAGAGAGTCTTACTTGGGTATGCTTATCGAGTAGACGTGTTTGTAAATGCTCCGATTGGTTTTAACGTGTAAACGTGTGTTTGTCATTTTAAAATTTTTCTGAGTAGATAGTGTGAAGAGGTGTTAAATTAGGCCCCTTATGTAAAAAACCGTGTTAATTTTGGACAAGTAATAAGGAAGTTATCGAATTTTAAGTTATTAGTGTAAATAAAGAAGAATTGCGGTTAGTGATAAACTTTAAACTAGGATTAGCACCTGCGGCGATAGCACTTATCGCACGGCAGATAGCGAAGCACGTGGTCGCACATTGATAAGGCTCTAGCCACCGAACGGCGGGTCCTAGAAGGAAAAAATAGGGTTCGGGGGGAACAAGAATTTAAGGGGCGTCCACCCATACCAAATTCCACCCCCCAAAACCACCCTCGAGGTGAACTAATTTTATTGGCTTGTATAAAGCGCGAGCGTGTTTTGATAAGGTCATAGCTACCGAACGGAGAGTCGTAGAGAAAATAAAAACGGTCCGGGGGGAACTAGATTTTAAGGCGCTTCCACCCATACTAAGTTTTACCCACTAGAACCACCCTTGAGAGGGAACTGAGTAAAGTGCGCGGGAGTAGGGGGTGCCGCTTTCTGTTTGTGTATAAGATTTTTTTGAGGGGTTAAATAACGCTAGGGGCGAAATACTTCTCATCAAGATGTCGGACCCGACGCTGACCCCGACGCTGATGGAGGAGTTCAGGACCGCGGCAGGCGGGGGGGGGGGGGGAGAATTGACCCCAAGTCTCCCAGAATTGGCGAAATTACCCTGAGTTGGGACGAGGCGTCGAGCAGCTCCATCATAAAGGGAGGAACGCCGAAAAGACCGCTCGGGGGGTCATTGAGATGCCAGATCCCAAACGACTGAGCGCGAAAGCGATGAATGATATGATTATCCTACAGATAGAGAGATTGGCCGATAAGGTGTCAAAACTGCATGGTTTGATCAGCAAAAACACGGCCAGAGATATAAAGGACCGCTCGGGAGAGCTCAATAGCACGATAACAAAGCTGAACACCGAGGACGTCAAACATTTCATACGAGATAAAATGTATATTAACACCAGAAGCGAGGCACTGAAACAGCAATCCGAACCCGTACAAGCAGATCGTGTCCTCGAAAATGCAACATGCCGGAGGTGTCGTTGTATAATTAAAGAACAAGACCGAGTACGTGAACAACTCCAGGAGAGAATCGAGAATAGTAAGGGCTTTGAGACTGCGTGGGCCCTGCTGAACGAGGAATGGCCCGAGGGCACGGCCCGGAGTGGGATAGTCGATGAAGGAAGCTGGCTGGAAAACGAAATCGTTCTCTACGACACGGCAAGCGACGACAAGATAAGGAAGGAGATGCAAGCAAGGCACCCCGAGTTTGCAGAGCGCATTAGCAAGGTCCAAACCTTCAAAGGGGGTTGCACGACCTTCCGGAAATACGAAGCAGTTATAGAGGAGGGCGACGCCGAGGAGATCGACACCAAGGACCGGTATCTCTTTCTGCCTGCCCTAGAAGGGGGTACGGAAGAACAGAAGGCCAGAAATATGTATGAAACGATTGAGAAAGCGGCCAGATGGATCCTGAGCGCCAAGCAACGACGGGTTAAAATCTACACCACGCGACAGGCACAGGAGAGGGTGCGCAAATTAGCGGAATGTGTATGCCACAACAAGAGCATAGAATACTGCTTGGAGGGAATCCACACTGACCTGACGGGAAAGAATCGTAAAGACAACATGGCGGAAACGGTCACCTTAGTACTGCGGGACCAAACCAAGTCCTACGCGGAACTATTAAAGGGCGTACAAAATGTATTTAAAGGTGATGAGAGCGAGGCACGCAAGGTGCTTAAAGCCACCAGCAAAACCAAGGAGGGTAGCCTTAGACTGGTCCTTGGACAAAGTAAGGGCTACGCCAACACCCTCAGCGAAAAACTAAAGGCCGAACTGTGAAAGGAAACCCAGTGCAGGGTAAGCCAACAACAGGCTGCCTATTATACCGGGAGTTCGGTCTCAAAGTCAAACATAGCGATTTAACATGGTATTGAACGTTTTTGCCAATTGTTGCTCGCCTATTTAACTTAGAGACAAGGTAATGACATCAACAGAAAGAGAAAATTATTGCGATTCAAATAATGCTACTGGCAAGACTAAAAGTGCGATTTATTCTTTTAAAATACTAACTTAAAGTATGACACTTTTGTTAATTGTAGTATTAAAATTAACGGCAAAGAAATGTCGAACTCTTTAGCGTCACCATGAAAGGTTTTCACCATAAAAACCCTTTCTTCGTTGGTATAGGTATTCATTATTAGATAAATAAACTTTAATACGTGGTTTAACGTTAAATTTGTATTGACCAACCAACCAACAATACAAAAAACAATTGCTGTAAAATTTTAAAATCAAGGGAATGCTATTTACACAATTTCATACTTTAAGTTAGTATTTTAAAAGAATAAATCGCACTTTTAGTCTTGCCAGTAGCATTATTTGAATCGCAATAATTGTCTCTTTCTGTTGATGTCATTACCTTGTCTCTAAGTTAAATAGGCGAGCAACAATTGGCAAAAACGTTCAATACCATGTTAAATCCCTATGTTCGAGAACGAACTCCCGGTATAAGAGAACTGGATGAAATCGCCACAAAGGCAGACATAGAGGAAGCGGTAAACGAAATCATTACGGACGAGACTGCCAACAGAGGTGCCGCGGCCGAACCGACGGAGGACGGAACGAAGGACACCATAGAGGTATCTGATATAAGGGCCTTCGAAAAGGGACAGAGATCCGCCACAGTTTGGGTACCAAAGTCCAAAGAAGCTCTTATGGATAAGGTGGATAGGATGTGGGTCGGCATCACTCGTTGCTATATCAGAAAGAGGGTGGAACTGAACAAGTGTAGGCAGTGCTGGGGCCTCCATCCAAGATACGAGAAGTGCGAGGTAGGCGAGGTGAAAGGCAGGTGTTTGAACTGCGGAGGGAGTGGGCACTTCAAAGACAAGTGCCAAAACCCCAAAAGGTGCGCGATTTGTGAGGTCGAGGGGCACGCACCGTGGACGATGGCGTGCCCTCAGTATAAGGCGGCGATACGTGAGGTAGAAAAAGGGCGACGGCCAACGAGACTGGTCAATCGCGAATTCTAGTAGTGTTTTAATATTTTAACCTGTAATTTTGTCAGACTTTTTATCTTTACACCGTTTTTAATGGATCGTACATCATTTTTATATTTATATTGTCTAGCAAACTATGTGTCAATTTTATATATACACAAACCTTGGTATATTGTTGTTTAGGTTTCCACGAGTTGTATTATTAAAAATATTATTCATTTCTGGATCTTCTCGTGTATATTTTTCAAATATTCTACGTTTCGGGAACTACTTCGTTCTCTTTTTCAAGATAAATGTCAGTAATGAAACATGCCATCTAATTTTTAATAATTGATGTATCGATGCGTGTTCTACTTCGTGTCATGGGTCCCTTAAATGTTGGTGTTTGAATATTTTGAACACTACTTGTAGTTGGATGGTCGTTCGAATTTGTGTTAGTGGTAATTCTTTGTGAAGGTGTATCTTGTTTGTTAATGATGATTTTCCAAATTGGCGAAATTCTCGAAGTATCATCTCTCTTGTAAAGCGCCAAGCTCTATTTCAATAGCTTCCCGTATGATACGTTCATTTAATGTATAAGCAGTAGCGAGTAATTTTATATTGCTTGTGTTTATTTGGTGACCAGTATCCATGCGATGGCAAGCTAAGGAAGAAGATGTGTTGAATTGTTTTATAGCTAAGTTGTGTTCTTGAGCTCTTATGTTTAGTCTTCGATTAGTTTGTCCTATATAGGAGCGACAGCATCCAGAACAGGGAATCTCATATATTCCTTGGCTTTCACCAGGTATGTGGTCTTTAGCGTTTCTTAACAGTTGTTGTATAGTTATAAATGGCTTAAAAATTTTTCGGAATTTATCATTAGGAAACTTCTTGGCAAGAACCACTAGTGGAGGAGATCGAAGAGGGGAAAAAGAGAGAAGAGGAGCTTCTCAATATAATTAAAGAAAAGGAAACAAGCATCATAGAAGCACAGAATAGAGGGGTAGCTGATCCAAATCAAAATGCCACAGGCGATGTAACAATGACGGAAGAGAATCTTTGTAGGAGGTGCCAGAGGGTCATAAATAAGGAAGGAAAGACGCTCAGTGTGATAGCAGATAACATCAACCAGCTTAAATTAAATTATTCCCCGGAAAAAGAAAAAGAAATGTTGGAAATGGATTGGCCGGAACAAGCTTACACCAAAACCCGGTTACGTAGAGATAACTTTTTCGCCAACCGCCATAAAGACATGGATAATGGATATACTGGTAGACGCCGGAAAAAACAGCAAGCTTTACAAAAAGATCGAGGAAAGATTACCGACGAAGCTGAAGCTAGGATCCCGAGATGCAACAACTGCCTCACGATGGGGCATATAAGAAGAGACTGCCAGGCGCGTCAGAGCCAGGGAAATAAATGCTACAAATGTGGCAAGGAAGGCCACATCGCACGAGAGTGCACGGGAAACGAATTTTGTACGTCCTGCAACGCAGAAGGCCACAGACCGGACAACATGAGCTGTCCAATATTCCGGACAGAAATACGAAAGAAGGAGCGGTTCTCCACTGCAAGGAAAGCTAGCATTTACGGGCTACTGGAGCAACCAGGGTCGACACGATCCAGCAGTAAAAGCCTGGCGAGTGCAACCAGTGTGCAGCTCTTATCCGGGGCTCAGAGCGAGAGTGTGAGATAGCTAAGCCTACGGTGATATTTTTAGACAGTCTGTGATAATTCTGTGATATTTAAAATTAGATACGCTTATTTACTAATTATTAGTGGTGGCAAATTTAATTTTTTTCGTATTCGAATATTCGTTAAAAATATATTCGAATATAGAATTATTCGAATAATAGTCAGAAAAAATTCGTTTTATTCGTTGTATTCGTTGTATTCGTTTTATTCGTTGTATTCGTTTTATTCGTTGTATTCGATTTATTCGTTTTATTCGTTGTATTCGTTTTATTCGTTGTATTTGTTTTATTCGTTTTATCGTTTTACTCCTTTTATTCGTTGGACTAGTTTTATACTACCTACCTAGTAGAGCATTCTCCAATGGAAGTTTCATTTAAGCATAAACATTTGAATAGTAAATTACTTGTTGTTGCTCCATTAAATTTAAGACACTTATTGCAAATTTTGCAAGTAACTACCGCATCACTCGTATTCTTCACGAAATATTTCCACACTTTACTCATAAATCACAATAATGTAGTCGTCTAGGCTGAGAAATAATTTGAACTAAATTAAAAATTTATATTTAAATGCTTAGATAATCCTTTAAAGGAATAAATTATCATCAAAGGCGGGTAAAAAGTATAAACTTAAATAAACAAAGTCCAAGCTTCACAATACCATGAAAATAATTCCAGTTAAAATCACCCTGCGTGGTTAAGGATTATTGTAGAATGTAGGTAATGTTTAGAAACGTGTTCACTGATTTACCGAAAACTTTTACACTAAGAAACAATAAATTACAGTACATTACGACTTGTAAAAGGGTGTTATTGAATAGAGAATGACTTTAAGCTGACAGAAAAGAAATGCTGAAATAGCTATTTACAATACGAATATCGTACCTACAACGTTTTAAGTACTATTCATAAAATATTGTCTGTCGAAAGAAATTTGTAAATGAGAAATAATTCCATGAAATGAAAAGTAGGTAGTAGGCCTACCTGCCGTCTGTCATCTCTCAATAATAAACCAACGAAGTTCTCTTTTTTCTTAATTTAACAATTTTCTTTATTCTGGCCATTATTCGTTTTATACGTTTTATTCGTTTCATTCGTTGTATTCGTTTCATTCGTTTTATTCGTTTCTTTCGTTTTATTCGTTTTTATTCTAATTCGAATAGTGGTATTTTTAAGTATTCGAATAATTCCCGATTATATATTCGAATATTCGAATATTCGAAAAAAATTGCCACCACTACTAATTATTTATTACTTTATTACTTTATTACTGATTTATTTATCTCTACATTGCTAATTATACAATCATGACTAAAATAAAGATATTGCAAGCAAACCTTATGCGCAGCAGCAAGGCACACGACCTGGCATATGCCTTCGCGATACAAAACGGGTGTGATCTAATAATAGCCAGCGAGCCAAACAAGATCACCGCCTCCGAGGAATGGATAAAGGATCAGAGAAGCGACGTTGCGGTCCTTCTCATCAACAGAAGCATCGGCGTAACAAAAACGCAGAAGAGAGCCAGTTTCGTGGCGATCCAAACCGAGGCTCTCAACATGATAGTTGGATATATATCTCCAAATATAAGCATGGACTCATTCAAAATCAAAATTGATGAGATTATGTCCCACCCGATAGCTACACGTACCGTTATAGCAGGAGATTTCAATTCTAAGTCAAGAGCGTGGGGATCCCCCAATCCGGACGCCAGAGGCGAATATCTAGAGGAGTGGATTGAGTCAAAAAACTTATGCGTCATTAACGAAGGTACAAAACCCACCTTCTCGCGAAGAAGTACTTACTCCTGGATAGATATCACCATTGCCTCTGGCTCTGAAGATATGCAGGGAAAAATTAGTAACTGGCAGGTCGAAGACACGGAGACCCTAAGCGACCACGCCTACATTACGTTCTGCGTGTCCGCCAAGAAGGTGGGTGAGAAGAAAGACAGAGCAGGTTTCAGGAAGGTTAACTGGTTACTCCTTAACACCCAGCCGACCTCCCACATCGGAGCTTCAAATACCGCGGGGATAGACCTCAAGGATCTGATCAAGATCGCTCAGACATGCTACAAGAATTGTAAAAAAAGTGACCGAAACGGGAGAGACATCATACAACCGTACTGGTGGACTGACGAGGTGGATGCCACCAGGGCCGAGTGCAACGCACAAAGAAGAAGACTAAACAGGGCAAAGACCACCGCGAAATATAACGCAGCAGAAAGAGAGGAGCTGGAGAACCTATATAAAGCCAATAGGAAAAAATTACGGAAGCTCATTAACGAAGCAAAGCGAAAAGAATGGAGGAAAATCTGCGATGACTTGGAAGAAGATATATGGGGGAAAGCATATAAGATCGCTACCGGAAGGCTGCTGAAACACACCCGCGCGAACCTCACAGAGAGTGCGGCGATCAGAATCGCAAAAAGTTATTCAGGACGGAAAGAAATATAAACGTCAAGAGACAAAAGAAGAAGGTCACGAGGACATACCCCCCGTTAACGGACCAGGAGGTCGGGAGGGCTATCGACGCCGCGAAAGAGAACAAGGCTCCCGGCAAAGCTTTGGAAGGAGCTCTATAAACTTCACCCACAAATTGTAAGAGACATATTTGGAAAACTGCTGCACAAACAGGAATTCCCAGACCAATGGAAAACGGCCAGGGTTGTGCTTATTCCGAAGCCGTGGAAAGACCCGGATAAAAAAAGTAGCAGTTATAGGCCGATATCACTGATAGATGTAATCGGCAAGGCCTACGAATGGATTATTAACCAACGTCTACTAGACGATATTGCAGTCAAGGGTGACTTCTCACCAAACCAATTTGAATTCAGAAAGGGGTGCTCCACGATAGGAGCCATTAAGAATACGAACGGGGGAAGTTCCCAAACCTCGTAAAAAAAAGGTTAGGTTAGGTTAAATGAAATTCGGATTTAGGAAAGGGCGATCGACCATCGACGCAGGAAACGTAGGTTGGGCGAGAGGGCCAAAATGGGGAATTCTTATCCTATTCGATGTCCAAAATGCGATCCTCATAATGAAGCCCCTATCTAGTAAATGTCATCGCAAGCTACTTCCAAAATAGGAGGGTGCAAATTACACCGAAAGATACAAGACAGATATGGGGAGGGGTGCTGGGTCCGACCTTATGGAATGTGATGTTTGATGACGGCATGGAAATTAAATTCCCAAGTGGCGTAGCGCCGATATGCTTTGCGGATGACCTGGCGCTGTGGATACAGGCGAATACGGAAAGCGAAATAAACAATAAAACCAGAATAAGCGTAGAAAGAATAGAACAATGGACAATCCAAAATAAACTTCAATTGGCAAACGCAAAGACGCGAGCAGTTCCGCTGAATAGGCACATACCGCCGAAGCACATTCAAATCCGGGTAGGAAGGGAAAGTGTAAAAATAGAAAGGCAAGCCAAGTACTTGGGGATGGTGCTGGGTGGGGGCCTCCTTATGGGTGAGCACATTAAGGAAGCAACCAAAAAAACTCTAATTGCCCTGAATAGAATCATGGGGAATGTAAAAGGACCTAGGAGCCAAAAAAGGAGGGTATTAGCATCGGAATTAATGTCAATAGTGTTGTATGGGACCCCGATATGGCATAGGGCGATGAGAATAAGTATAGAAACATGGTATTATCGCTACAAAGGGTAGTAGCGATCAAAGTAGCCAGTGCATACAGAACTATCTCGGGAGAGGCAGTGCTACTCATAGCTAAGTGCATACCAGTGCACCTGTTAGCGTTGGACAGAAAAACGGCATACGAAGGCGGGGGAGACACCAACCAAACGGATCTACGGAGGTAAACCACAATCGCTTGGCAAAAAGCATGGGAAGAAAGCACGAAGGGAAGATGGACGAAGACACTAATACCTGAAATTGAGAAATGGCAGGAGTGCAGATTCGCCAAATCGCCAACACAAACTATTATATGACACAAGTCTTGAGCGGGCATGGGTGTAGTAGCGTGTACCTCAACAGAATAAGGAAAAAGGCCGATAAAATATGCATGTACTGCCAAGACGAGGATACAATGGAGCACACGATCTTCGTATGCCCACGATGGGAGAAGGAAAGACTGAAGTTATATACATATATAGGAGAAGATCTAGAACCGAGCAACCTTATAGAAAACGCTATAGAAAGTGAAGACAAATGGAGGGAGGTTGACAAATATATTAGGGACATACTATACATAAAGGAGAGAGGCGATCGAGAGCGATAAAAGCTACAGGAAGGGAGGATAAATACACTAGAGGCGTACTTAAGACGAAGAGAAAGGCGACCAGCAGACAACGAGGGAGAATGAATCTAGAAAACAACAACAACTAAGCCATGCTAAGCAGAAGGAAGCGGAAGCTGGCTAAAGTAGGCTATGGAGTGGGTTTAGTGAGTAGTTTCGACCTAGATGGCCGGAGAGCCCCACACTGCCTCGTATCGATAGAACATGAGACACCTGGCGTCCGTAAAGGGATTTCCACTTCGACAAAAAAAAGGTTAGTTTAGGTTAGGTAAGGTTAGTACTTTGTTTCAACTTGTCTTGGGTGCCTCTCCTTCATTCTTTCACAACTCATTTGTGGAGCCCTTCGAGTAGCTCCAAACTCTTGCTTTTTCGGACCCGACGCTATTATGGTTGCCGAGGGCTAGGGTACCACTATACTTTCTTCCTTCACAAAAAAAAACCGGACGGCCTTATTGTTGACGACAAATACTTGGCAGGAAGTATAAAATGCAACAACCTGCAATATGAATCGCGGCACAACACAGCAGAAGTTTACGGTGCAGGGGAGGGATACGACAGTACCGGTTGGGGGTGAGGGTGGACGTGCGGGCCCCCTCCGACCATCATCCAGCATCCGTACAGCTGTCTCGGTAGGGAACCACGCCGGACAGAAGGTGACTGATAGTGGAACATCGGACCAATTCGAAGCAATAAACAATAGAAGATCTAATAAAGAGCGCCTCGGCGGAGGACGTCTTCGATAGAAGGGGACCCGTGGGGTGGTCACCTGAAAGGGCCACTGCGGACAGAGGGATGCAAGCACAAACGGGAGTGGATCAGCCGAATACTCCTAGAGTGGAAACGCCGTATTGGGACCCAAGCTTTGACGGGTGGTGTACTGGCACGGAAACTATCCCAGACCACAGCAGGCCAGGGGGTCAGACAGACACGGAAAAAGGCACATTGGCATCCAGCGATGAATACCGAAGTACGGAAGAAGACATCGGAAATAGTAAAGTGAAGAACAAAAGGAAGGCAAAGCGCAGCCCCCGGTTCATCGCAAAAACGGGCTTGGCGGACACAGGGAAGTGGCTGAAAAAGCCTAAGGAGAGCAGCTTGGGCAACCCTCAATCCAACTCTCGCGAAAAAGGCGCGGCGCTGTCCGAAAGCGAGGAACCAGAGGAATCTAAAAACGATGAAGGAGATGGTAACAGTAGTAGAAGCCTTAACAAAGTTCAACATGGAAAATAAAAACGTTCACGTGGAGGTAAAGAAGCTGTCAACAAAATTAAAGGCACTTATTAGCAAAGCGGCCGAAGAGCAGGGGAAAGACAGGCGGGAAACATATAAACTGCAGCACGCACTGGAAGACGAAAGAACAAGGCGGGAAAACGAAATACACAGACCAAAGGCAGTGACACCAGACACAGAGGTAAAACAAAAACCAAGGATGGCGGACGCGGCCACACAAACCGCACCGAGCGTAAAAATCAGCCGCGCGGCGCAAGCGGACTGCAGCCCAGCTCAAGAACAATCCACGATCGATGACCTTGAGAGGAGAATAGCCTCTATCCAAACAGACGGCGATTCCGACAACCTCATGAGGGAAAAGTGGCCGGGGGGGCTATACAAATACTTCGAGCTCGCCACAGGAAATCCCGTTTATAATAACAGGGACAATATAGCGGTTATCCTTACGAAAAGAGACGTCACAAACACCGACGTGGGAATATACAAATCCCTAGGAAATCGATACCGCAAAATAATGGGGGAAGAGAAAACGGAAAGGGAGGAAGCAAAGAAACACTGTGGGGAAGACATGGCAGAAGAAAACGCCGCAGCACTCCTCCTAAGAACGGAAGAAGATTGGGCTGCAGTGATGAGTATGGTCAGCAATATAATGAAAAGAAAGGAGGAAAAAATGAAAAGAAGGAAGCAGTACCCTCCCCCCGCGATCAATGCCTAGCAGCGGATTCTGCGGGGGGCAAGTCGAAACAGGGCAAAGGGAGAAGGGTTTTAGTGGGTATGAGTCCCACATTACCCCTGCACTGGATCCATCCAAGCAGGGGTATCCATAACGGATTTCCCACTCCCATGAGGAAAAAAAGGTTAGTCAAGCGAGTCCAAGATTGTTTAAGAGATAGCAGGGGAGCGAGCGGAGGAATCAAACCTAAACCACAACCCTTCTAGTGGAACGCGGAAATTGAAGTCGCAAGAGACCGCTGCAACAAAAGCAGGCGGAGGAGGGCAAGAATAAATCACCCCAACAGTACGGGAGAGGATACGGTAGAAGAGCTCAGGATCGAATACAGGGACACCCAGAAAGAACTAAAAAAGATGATAAAGGAGTCCAAAAGGGCGGAATGGATACAAAATTGCCACGGGCGGTAGAGGTCGCGGGAGCTTTATTCAAGATCGGAAAAAAGCGGAAAACAGACAAGCGTAAAAGATCAACCAAGCCGGACAAAAATTTCCCCCCACTAGCAGACGAGGAGATTCATGCAGCCATAGACGCCATAAAAGAAAAAAAGGGCCCAGGGCCGGATAGAATACCGGCGAAGGCGTGGAAGGTGATCCTGGCCCGTAAACTGCAAATTCTTGAAAACCTGTTTAGAAACCTCCTCAAAACCCAGCATTTCCTGAAGGAATGGAAAAGACAAAGAGTGATCTTGATACCGAAGCCGGTGAAGGACCCGGACAGCGCAGGAGCTTATAGACCGATATGTTTTATTGACGTGTTTGGCAAGGCCTTCGAGTATATTATAAACCAGAGATCAATGCATGAGATCAAGGACAGGGGTGACTTTTCACCAAATCAGCATGGCTTTAGGAAAGGTCGCTCAACCATTGGAGCGATCCGGGAAATAAAAAAGGAATTGGAGAACTGTAAAGACCCGTGGGCGTTACTTATACTTATAGACGTGCGGAATGCATTTAACACCGCGTCGTGGGAGGTAATCATGACAACCCTGCAGGAAATGAAGGTATCAGTGTACCTGCAGAATCTGCCCCAAGAGTATCTGAGGGCGAGGAAAATCCTAGTAGGCAGGAAAAAATCCATGTCTGTACAAGCAGGTGTTCCGCAAGGCTCGATAATCGGCCCGACACTGTGGAACTGTATCGAAATTCCCGACCCTAAATTGATTAACTCTGCGGCAATGAACGACAAGATCGAGGAGTTGCTTATTAAGGTATGTGACGGGATCACCGCCCTGGATGGCATGATTATTAAGAACACGGCCAGGGATATTAAAGACCTGACGATCGAACTATGCAGCGCGGCGTCCCAGCTGAAAGCCGATGATATCAGGTCCTTCGTTCGGGGAATTAAGGAACCAACCGAAAGAGCTACCGCTCCGGCACAGGAGGGCCACACCTTCTACCGCAGATGCAGAGTTATAATAACGGAGGAGGACAGGAGTAGGCAGGCACTACACGCTTCCATAAGGAAATGTATGACCTTTGAGACTGCCTGGTCCACTGTGTCAACCAAGTGGCCCCGTGGCACCGCAAGGTGCGTGATAACCGACGACAAAAACTGGTTGGACAATGAAATCATACTTTATGGCACGGTACAGGGCAACAAAGTCCGTGAGGAGATGGCAGACAGACACCCCGAATTTGCCAAACGGATAATGACCGCCCAAAGCTACAAGGGAGGATATACTACCTTCCGCAAGTCCGAAGTAGTGACTGAGGAGGGGGACGTAAAGGAAATTGAGAGTAAAGATAGGTACCTATTCATGGCCGCGATAGAGGGGGCCGCGGCCTCTAGTCCCATCCCGTTTCTTTACTACTGCTACCAGGTATTTACTTTTTCTAGTTGGACGCCTTCTATTTTCATATTAGGTTTTCTTGCTGTTTTCCCATTATATCATTGTTTTTCTTTGCCTTATTTATTGTCATATTTCCTATTGTAAATGCTTCATTAAATAAACCTGTATTGTCCTATAATTGTTTCTCTGTTTCCCCAAAAATTATCAAGTAATTAGGGACGTATGTTAATTATTCAGTATCCAACAGTATGAGTAATTCAGTCTCCACATCGTATAATACTAGAATGAAGAGTAGCAAACTCAAAGTATACCACAGTTTAACTTCCAATTACTTAATCTTACATAGTTTTCAGTTTTCTTCGTAGTACTCATTATTTTATTAGTATTATTTAATTCTTTTTTTTTTCTTCAGCATGTTAGGTTTTTATTTCCGCAATTATTTAACGGTATTTATGATTTTCGTGAAATGCCGTGCTTAGCTTATTACCCAATTCTGTACATGAATTGTCTTTGCTTTCTTCTACTTTCGTTTTTACTTCTATTCATTTCTCCTTGCATTTATCACCGTTTTCTTGTTTTCTCTCAGTTAGGTATTTTCTATTTCCAAAGCTCACCACGCTGTTCTTTTATTTGTGTCATCACCTGTTCTAATATAAGTAATAATTCTTTTATTTAATAATTTCTATCTTTTACTTTATCTAATCATTCTGACTTACTACTACAGCTACTCCACCGTACGCATCTTCTGTCATCATCATCTTAATCCTTTTCTTTGTTCCGTGTCTCGTTTTTATGACTACTTCGACTCCGAATCCGTTAACTCCTCTAACATTTCATTTGTACATTTCTACCGCTTTCTTTGCTTTGTTTTTCGTTTACTTTCCATGTTGCCTATGTTACTCTTTTTTGTTTGTTTTTCGTCATCCATATTCGTTATTCTTTTACTTATCATTATTTGTGTCTAGTATACTCACATTTCTACAGTACCTTTTTTCTAATTCCTTTTGTTCCTTGTTCCATACTCATTCTTTGTTTTTGTTATCTCTACATTTTTATCTACATTTTTGCTTTCTAATAGCTTTATTTTATTTTTGAAAAAATTCAGTTTTATTGGGCATTTATTTTCACCAATTCTTGTTTACTTTCTTTATTTTCGCCTCCATCTCCAGCTTTTATTTTATAAAATATGTTATTTCTACTTACATATCTGTTTGTTTCTTGTGTTGTAGAGTCAGTTAGTTTTCCCTTCTCATAATTACGTTTCCTTTTTTACAGTTCTTAATAAAAATTCTTCACATACTCTAAGTGACGGTGTCCAGTGACCATACGAACTAATCTCGGTCATCCGAATTAAAAGCACCCAGTAATACGCAAAAAGCTGTCTATTGCGAACAGGCGCAAGGGTATTATCTGTCTTGCGCTTCCAATCCCACAATTCTGGTTTACCTTTCTGGTCCAACCATATCTGCACTTGCAAATATACCCGGAATGAATGCTCTCTCGTGGGTCCTTCGCTTGGCGGGAGATTTGATAAATCAGGTCTCATTTTCGAAGCTGACTTCAAAAAACACTTGAATCGATGAAGATTAAGAGATAAATTTTTGGATGGGGCACCATACCACCTCATCATGCGCAGCACCCCAGCTTTTTTATATAATTTAACGAAGCCAAGTTTACTTCTACGAAATGCTGCACAGGTAGTGTCACTTAGTCCCTGCTTCTGCATCTGTTTGGTGGAATAAACATTTGTTTCCACTTTTCCTCGGCCAGGTTTTATAAATAAAATATCGTGGTCGGCAGGAGTTTTAGCTGTAAAACGCACTGGTAGATCAACATCTTCTCCAACAACAGCACGTTGAAATTTCCTAGAATAGATTGCTCAATAGCTGCACTGACAATTAAAAGATCAGCGTCGTGTGATCCTTGAATTGTGTCAATATTGTTTTTTTCAAGTGTAGGTCCTTAGAATATAAATGAACTACAGAAACGATTGTTTCTTATTTCCTAGGAAAGTAGGAAATAAGATTCATTTTGTTTATGTATTAAGACAAATAAATATCTATCTACTACAGAAACGATTGTTTACATTGGTTTGTGAAGCCAGGATAAGGATAGCCAAATTCAGTCTTATTTATTGTACTTTGCAATGCAATGTTGTCCAATTATCAACATCACAGCTAAAATAGTAATTAAAATCTATAAATATCTATAGTGTGTTATTGAAAATGATAAACTAAAACATTAAGCGACTGTTAAATGTGTACAACCTTTATTAATTTACGTTCTTAAATAAAATCTTCCATGGGTATCAAGTGAATCAATGTGACAACACAGCGGTAATTGTGCGTGCTGTCAATTATTATAAATTGTTTGTTTAAATGCAAGAAGGATTATTTTGTTCTACATTAATTATTAAAAGGGAAAAGACAATAATGCCGCGATGGTGCTTTGTATGCAAAAGAAGTCATTTACGGACGTTCAAGGCCAAATACAAAATATAACCTTACATAGGTAGTAACTTTCATAGATGTAGAAATAAATGTTGGGGGAAGTGATTCTTTACTAAAAATTTGAAGGAGAAGCTTAGATTATTTTCTATTTTAGGGAGAGAAGTGTGTATCTGAAGATGCACACATATCTACCTTGCATGTCCCATATTCATATTATACAGTATTTGTACAATGTTTATGGTGTACAATAATATATTTAACTTGAGAATTATTTCTTTAGCCATAAATTATGTAATCGGAGGGTTTTATTTATTATATAATTGTCACATACTTATTAGTAGCCTTTGTTTCTTCCAAACCCTCCGAATATATTTAACATTTATAATTTATATGACTCTTAAATACAGTACGCCACTGAACATGTAGTCCTGTTGCTTTTTCTTCTCTCTTTTTTTCCTGCGCACTCTCTCGTCAGTGTTGGCTCCATGTTTTAATAACGTTTATATGTGGAAAGGCGTATCTGTACCTTTCTATAATCTAAGTACTACAGGTCTGAGCATATCGATAAGCCTTGCTTTATTATGTTTATTCGAAAGCAGACGTTCTTGTTGTACTGTAATTTCGGTAGTTAGGTCGAAATGAATATCTACCGACTTCTTCAATCGCTAACGTCGTTCTTGTTCTCCCAATTTTATGGTTTCTAGCGAGTTGCTATAGCCATCGAATACTACAGTGCATTTCCTTACGCTGTAAAGGCTCTTAATAAACTTGACATAAGCCTCACTAATTGCTTCGACATGGACATGGACCCTCTCTGCCAAATCACTTTGTGCAGCAGGTATCCCCCATAATTAACCACATTACAATTTAGCCTGTAGTCTGTACTTTCCTTGGTTGGTTCCTACAAATTATAAAAGACCGATTTTTTGGTCTTCCTCATTCAACCTTCATTAAATAAGACTAACGGGAATGAGGCAAATTCATATTTTAAATAATCTTTTAAATCATCATCAGTTTTCTTACAATTTTTGCGTGCAGATATCTGGGAAACTATAAGGAATAGAAAAAAAAATGATTATAAGCAATAACATTGTAAAGTTAATAAACTTTCTTTTTGCTAATAGTAAATTTTATAGTACGACCCACCGTTAACGAGATAAAAGCGAAAAACCGAAAAATGAGAGCTTTCCACCCCCCTCCCTCTCTAGCGTAAGGTATGTTTATGTAACAATCCTTATTCAAAATTAATATGAAATCCAGACAGTCGTTGGAAATGGCCAACAAATCAGACCAACCAATATTAAAAAGAAAAATTGTTAACTGCGAAAATTAAGTAATAGTTACAAACACACTGGTAGCAAATTAATGAACTGTAAACAATTACAGCCAAAAAACTATAAATTTTGAAAATTTGGTGCTAAGTTTAAGTCTTAATAAATATGATTAAAACTAAGAAAATTGCCAATTTCAAAAGTGTCGTGGGAGAGGGGTGGGGAGCATCTTCATACCGGTATATTTGGTGTAGTATTGAGACTAGAAAAGAAACCTTATCCCGAAACCTCTTGTGTTTTATACCTTAATTAAATAAGGGATCGCTTCCTAAAAACGGTACTCATTCAATTGAGCAAATTTCAGTTATTGAATTGACCTCCAGTTGCAAAAAGCAAACCGTGTTATATTGTACTCAAATTACGGCCGTAATATCTATAGCCTTGACTAAATACTGTAACTACCATTAAGGAAAATTGAAGTCCATTACAAAATGGAAGGAAATTACTATGAAGATTGCAAGATCAATTCAATGATAACATTTCAATCGTACAGAACATTTATAATAATAGCAACGATTTGATGTTGATGCTACATTAGTATTTTGTTGCATTAAGATTGATTGTTTCCTCTTCCTTTCGCAATGTTATTATTTCCAAAAAAACATTATAAATAGAATTTCAGCTCTAGCTTCATACACACACTCCTGTAAATTGTAAAGATGAACAAAGCTACCGTTTTATTTTTATTGTGTGTGTTCACCAAGACGTATCAGCAGGTAAGTAGTTTAAATCCCCTTTAACTTTTAACGCACTACCGTAAATTTCTTAGTCGTTTGATGAAATGCGTCTTAACATGAGAAAAACGGTGGCTGCTGATCGTCCGAATTGTATAGAACAAACAAAAGCCAATGCGGTGGTAATTGACAACGTAATTGCGAATGTTGAGTTTCCCGATGATCCCACTGCAAAATGTTACTTCAATTGTGTTATGGAAAAAACAGATGCAGTCAACGATAAATTTGAACTACAGAAACCGTTTGTGAAAAAATTACTGGATAGGGCACCAGACAGTATCGTAGATGGTGTAATAGAGAAATGTAGTGGTATTGAAGGTAGTGATAAGTGTGAAAGGGCATATGAGATGTTACGCTGTGGATTGATCTATCTAAGAGATGCCTTATAGTAAAGTGGAGTATAATCGAAATTATTTAAAGGGATCACCGTTGTGTAATAAAGTTTGTCGCACTGATTTAACACTGTATTAAAATATATAAAAAATAATAGTGTTTTATTTTAAAATTAAGTATAATGGCTGTTATTCTCTCGGTAATTTATGCCACTCGCCTGCGGCTCTTGGCCATAAACTTACCTCGTGAATAATAGCCATCATTATACGCTCGTTGAATAATATACTATTAACCACTCGTGAGGGAACTTGGACGCCTTAATTTTTGTGTATTATTTGTATCTATTAAATTCTAATAAATGCAAGTATTATAATTCTGCTAGTTTATTATTTCAAATATGACCCTATGCGTACATTCAATGGAGTTCCACAAAGTAAGTTTTGACTCAGCGCACAATATTTTTCGTACATCAAGGGTACAAGATTGTTTTGTGTGGGCAAAAGCAGCGTTAACGAGAATTGTTGTCTCAGTAAGATAAAGGAATTTGCAACCGAAGTGTACACAACATAACCTTTGGGATCGATTCATGTGCCAAAATATATAAGATGATAATTTACTTGTCCTTGTATCCTTTGACTGACATTGTATATCTATTACATTGATTCGTTCATAGGGCATAAATACCTTTTACCTTGTCATAGAAAGCAACAGTGTTTTATTGCTACGTTTTCAGTAGTTCAGAAACATATTATGTTGACCTAACTATTCCACGTTTCGAAAGAAATAAGGAGCTAACATTAGGCTAGATAACACGTCACTGAGCGAAAGAAGCCCACCCTAGCGACATCTCTCCTTAAAGTTTGAACTACATTGTAAATAAACATTTTCAGTTCGCCATTTTGTTTACTGATTGCTACAGTCACTAGTGTTTTAAAGAGTGAAAATAGGTAGAACTAGAAAAAATAAGATTTTACCAAATCCCTAGCGTAGTTAGGGTGAGAAAACCGAGTCACTTTCAAAGGAAAGACAATTTAAGTGCATAAAATGTTTAAGCCTTGGTTTCGGCGATGTACCTTTGATTAAGTAGGGGAGAGTGGGCCATAGGAGGTAATACCGCTACTCTTTAAATTTCTGGTTGTCTGTGATTTACAAACATATCGCATGTTCGGACATCCAGCGGTAGCTGTTTCTATTGAGCTATCACATTTTGGCGCTCTTTCGTCGAGTTTTTCACACAGTAGGTAGTGGAAAGTTTTATGAAAATAATTTGTTTCATCTAATTATTCCATTTACGTTTATCAAAGATAAGTTGTTCTAATCTTATGATATTTTCACTTTAAGATGATCATTTAGAATCTGAGCAGTTTAAGAATATTTTGCATACATTTCACCACATTTAGGAAAATTACATGGGCCGCAAACCAATTTTCAGTGCTCAACAGGAGAAAGAGATGGCCGATTACGTATTACGTTTAGCTAAAATGTTTTACGGATTAACCCCTATAGAACTTAGACGTTTAGTATACGAGTATGCGGAAAAAAATAAAATAAAACATAGGTTCAATACTGCCAATCCTACTTGCAGGGCTCGACTGGTTAAAGGGTTTTCTAAAGAGAAATCCGTAGCTTAGTTTACGAAAACCTGAATCAACCAGCTTGAGCAGAATAACTGCATTTAATGCAACAGAAGTTAAAAATTTGTATGTCAATTTAGAAACTGTTATGAGCAAATTCAGCTTTCTGGCGTCAAAAATATTTAATGTCGACGAAACAGGCATCACAATGGTGCAAAAACCAGGAATAATTCTGGGACCTAAAGGCCAGAAACAGGTGGGATCTGCCACTAGTTGGGAGCGAGGGAAAATATAACAGTGTGCTGTGCAATAAATGCTGTTCCTCCTTTATTTATATATCCTCGTAAACGAAGAGAAAGGTTGGCCAGAAGGTGCCGTTTATAGATGTACTGACAACGGGTGAATGAATGAGGAAATCTTCTTTTTTTGGCTCCAGCATTTTTTCCAATTCACAAAACCTCAAGCAAATGATTCTGTGCTTTTAATATTAGACAATCACTGCAGCCACACTTCGTTAAGAATATTTGAATTCTGTAAGACAAACTATATCACTGTGGTTTCAATTCCACTCTACACTTCACATAGACTTCAACTTCTGGATATATCATTTTATGGCTCATTGAAATCAGCTTTTACTAGGGAAAGCGCTTTATTCATGAAAACAAATATTCACCAAAAAATTACCCCCTACGACATAGCATCCATATTTAATAAGGCTTACATGAGAGTGGCCACCATGGACAAAGGATTTAGGTCGTCGGGGATATATCCTTTGGACCCTCACAGGTTTAGTCATCATGAGTTTGCAACCAGTCCTAGGCAGCCAACTGCCCGCCCAAATTCTCCCATTCCGTCGACTTCGAAGCAGATGACGTTCAGCGTCCAAGATCTCTCACCAGTGTCATCTTCAACATCCAAGGTGCAAAGAAAACAGCAGAATAGAAAGAAGCAGCATTCCGAAATAATAACTGCTACTCGTAATAAGGATTTATACCAACAAATGGAGCAGAAAAAAATGGAGAAAATGGGACAGTCCAATTTGCGTAAGAGCAAAATAAAGGTGGCCACAGCAGCGCCCAGAAAAAGAAAATAATGAAGAAGTCTGGACGACGAAACCTTACATTGGAATCTTCTGAACCAATCTATGCGACGATGATGAGCAGGATGATTTGGAACCTAGTCTATACTATGAGCCGCATACTGATGAAAAGATCTGCATTATCTTCAGTGAATTTGGAAAAGTAAATGAGTTACTGTTTAGGTGTGTCCCCTGTTTCAAGTGGGCACATGCAGCTTGCAGTGGAAGGAAGACGGGAAAAATGTATATAACTACCGATTTTCTTTAACCATACCGTAGAAAAATTATTAAACCACGTAACTCAATGAAATCAAAAAGAAAAAACAATTTTTTAGCGATTAAATCAATATTTTTCCTTAAGATGGCCGAATTCCTCCACTCTCCCCTACACGTAAAGATGATCAAATTCCGTTGGGCGTAAATTTTGAAATCCAAAACCCACACCTTTATGCTCCCGTAACCCATGAAGTTCCTCAAAATATATCTTATATGGGTCAGATTAGTAATTTAATCTTCTCTAAATACCTTTTTTTGACATGGCCACGTAGAGTCTCCAAATAATGGGAAGGAACGTCTTGTTTTGGCTTTCCCATGGTTTATTATCACAGTTGCCATGTCCTAACCTAAAGCTAAAGTACACAAAATGGCCGTTGTCGTATCTAAACATTGTGTTCTGAATACTAATAACATATTGCGATCATCATTGACATACAGTATGTACGACTACATTCTTATCTTACACACATCTGCATAGTTGAAAATTACCACTATTAGACATACGAATGGGTTCTATACGATCTCAAGATAATGCAGATTCACTTCGGAAGGATGAGATGATACGGAGATGCTACATGTATTCTTTTCTACATACAAAAGTGTCATCAATGTGCGTAGGTAAGTGTAGTATCAATATGGATGTCTACACATGTCCGGATTGTTTGAATTTCCCAAAAATTTTATCGCACATTCACATTGGGTTTTGCAATAGTTATTTGTACAAGAAATGAAACCCTTTAAATAATGCAATTTTCTTGTAGTGTTACCTTACATTTTGATCATTATTCATCTGGTACTTACTCAGATAAAACATCCTCACAGTAACATTCTACCTTTCTTTTTATTTAGGAGGGGGAATTTGTCTTGAGTTCTACCTGAATTTATTTCCGTTTTACTTGCTGTCGAACGTCGATGGTTAGTTTCCTGATATGATAAACACTGCTAATTACTGTTCATCACATCATCTATAATCATATCCGAATTGCTACCTGAAAGAAACTGTTCACTTCAAGATTTTCATCTGCTGCCATCTTGCGTCATCTTTGGAAACAAGATTTGTAAAATTTATTAACCTTACTTTTTTTGCTTATTATTATTTGAAATTGATTACTGTTGACTGCCTAAATTGTTTTACATTTAATCACGTAATCAACTTATATTTTGATTCGATTTAAATAACTTGTTTAATTCATTTTGTTACATTCTCAATTCTCAAATTTTTATTAACTTTGTTACCTTCAAAATTACTTTTGATATTTATGTTTGTTATACCTTGAAGAATTTAATTTGCTTAAAGTGGAAACTCAAGTGCTATTTAATTAAATGTTTTGTTTAGATAATTCAACAGCACTGTGGTTGCGCAACAGCACTACTGGGAAGTAAAGGGTGAGAGTTGTTTAATTACATTTACTGACTTTTCACAGTTACCAAGTCGGTTGCTGATATTATATTGGTATTTTTTGTGTTACCTATTTTGCATTATAATTGTTATATGTGAAGTTCCATCGTTCCAAGGTAAAAAATTAAACCCCCTTGTTGTTATATTCAATGCTGTGAAACCTTAGTTTTGTTAAAACATATTTAATTGTTCATTGTTACCAGTGTTAACCGTTATATTTTGGTTCATTATAACCAACACTACCGTTACTCTAGTGTATTTCTTTACCGAATACCCATATTTTCTTTCAGAAATCATATCACTGTTACTACAAGCTGCTAAGATCTTCGTAGTTCTGTTTACCAGCTTTAACTTTCTAATGAATTATAGTGGCGCCCTAAATTTACTTAACTATATTCGCTAACTTGATATAAACTAACTTTAGCTTTGACTACCCTCTTTTACTTTCTGAGTTTAAGTTCTGTACTCATATCTAAGCCTACGCCCATTATTTGCCCCTTATAACTGAGCTTTCCGAGCCATTACATTATAGATTGCGGTACCAACCATTTGTTACCGTAACAATCTAACCCCCTTATCATCCTTGTACAGACTCATTCTCTCTCATACTTTTCTTTATTGCTCATAATTTTGTTTAGTAGTCTCACAATTGCTTTCCAGTCGTCCTCTTTTGTTAGCATAATACTTATTATGTTTTCCGGCGTTACCTTATCATCCACCTCGATTTCTGAACTAGTACGATGAATGTCCACCTTGCTTCAGTGCCTCTGGTCTAATCGTTGTGCCATCTATTCAGCGTGTGCTCTCTCGCCCTGGCTACAATTTCTTTCCTATCATGTTTCGGGTGTTTCTGACAGTCTTCGTGGATGTGCGCTCTCTTCCTTACCATTAGGTCCAGCGGGCATAAACCTCTGAAGAGGCCAGATTTGAATTTAAACTGCAGTAAGGCCGATGACGGGATGTGAGACACCTTAACGGTACTTTGAGCGATACAAAAGATAGAAGAACACAGATGGAGAGGGGAAGACGATTGTGAGGGTAGTTTTGGGGTGTTTTTCCGTTGATCTGATCCGGTATTTCAACCAAGCAACAGGTGTATTTAGTCTTTTGTTAATTTTGTAATTATTTTGTGTTGTATGTTCACTTTTTGTAAAAGGTAATAACTTGAATTTAAATTGTATTATTTGATGATTATGTACCTACTATGTTTAAACAACCTTTTTTATTTTATTTTATGTAATTAGATTTGTTCATTGTTGGTATGTATATGTAACTGTAAATTGTACCGTTAGGGATCCATTTTATGTTTTGTGTGCACGTGTTTGTATCATGCATATTTTCAACCACCGGTTATTTAGGGGCGAGGGAATTGCTTTATATCTATGTGAATATTTTGAATTCAGTTATATTTAATTGTAATTTATCAAGTTTGTTATTTTATCATGGGACATTCGGTTTTCAGTAAGTACTACTTGCTTAGAATCTTACTTTGCTCTCTCAGGGATACAAGGGCCTTTTGTGTATGTAACACTAACGATGTCTTTTTTCTCCCGTGTAGAGTTGGATGCTGGGCTGTATTAACCAAAGCTAGCAGCATTCTTCTCAAAATTCAACTTTAGCCGATTAAGGTCGAAACCAGGTCAGTCGGTACATTTCGGGGAAGGGGGGGGGGGGGGGGGGAAGTGTTAGAAACTGTACATAGTAACCCGTGGCCTTGATTACCGATTGTCCGTATTGTTTTTATGCCTTAACTTAGATAACTGAATTGTTGCTTTTATTTGGTTTCAGTGTTTGCTCTTGCTAACGTTACTGTGTCTCGGATTATTTTGTGCATTTTATGTTTTATTTTATGTTTTAATTGCATGAGGACGTAACTGAGGGTTTCTTTGCGAGTTCTTCCCTCGGTAGTCCTAGGTGAACTCGGCACTCTCCCTTTTGATTTTTAAACGAGCTCCTGCAAATTGTTAGAATGTGTTTTTGGTTTTATTTTGATTGTTGTTCTCTTTTATTTATTTGGAGCACTTTCTTTGTTGGTTTGTTTCCCTACTTCCTACCATTTCACAGGTCTCGATAAGCAACATCATCAATAGTAGTTACACAACGTAGGGTAAGATGGCAGTGAATACGACATTCGTATGTGGCTGGTGTACCTCTTAGGTAAGCGCGCGAAACCTGGTGTCCGTTACATCACACCTCCTAATACCAATATCGCCGCGGTCGAGGCTGTTGGATACGCGCTACACACTCTTACGGCCATTGTTCTCTGACATATAATTATTTGTTCTCTGGCCCTTTTAATTCTAAGAAATTTCAGATTGATGCTGTGTAACGCCCCCGCGTGAAAGTGAGCCAGTAATCTAATGTGACACCAAGATACTTTACCGTTGCGCTCGCTTTAATACTATGCTCTTCCAATTACGGCTGCGGTTTTTTGTGGCGCTAGCTCTAGTTTATTTTTTTTCATCCACATCCTCACGGCATAAAGACTATCCTCCATCTTCTATTTCATGACCATGGCCATGGCACATTAAATTATTTCGCTGGATCACATTTTAAAATGTTTATATCTTTCAAGAGTACACAATTTCCACGGAAACTCTCACTATTAACAATGCCTATAAAATGCTAACATCGTTATTTCTTCAAACCAAAATTAATTTCTAAGACATTTTTATAGTCGAAATACTCCACAAAATAAAAACAAAAACGCAATTTTTCGTTATTTCTCACATAGAAATTAGTTTTTAATAGGGTTCTGATCAGGTCAGAAGATATAGCTCTGTTTATAAGCTTTCAGGTGTTATTGCCATATTTGGATTATATCGCGTTGTTCCCATGTTATAGTAAAAAAAAAGGTTCTTTACGTCTATTGTCCACAAAAGCAAAGTATCGGGAGTATATTCACGACTTTATCACTTTTTGACTCCAAAAGAATCGAAAAATTTCGGTTTGGTTCCCAAGTCTTTAATTATGTAACACAAATTCACATCTAGGGTTAAGGATTAAAGTAAGGTTTTCAAGGTTTTCTCAACAACATATATCCCATATCTAGTATTCATTTCTCACTTATGGTTTTAATTTAACATGTAAATACAAACAGGAATTATATTGCCACTACCCTTATTTTAAAAACATCACAAAATGTTCACTAGCTTCCTAACAATTTAATATTTGATTTTACATAATTGAAGCCACAACGTAATTCATCATAAGCTTTCTCACATTTGGTATTGCTCGTTGGATTCCTACACGTTTCAATTATGCCATCAATAATAGACTGTGGTGCGTTACCAATTACTTTCTTTAAAAAGTCAGCGTGTAGTTCAAATTTGTCGCTAATTGCATTACTTCTTATGAAAAGGCAATGATAGTAACACTGCACATCTTCGTCGTCTGTAAATGCATAATTGGCCAACAATTGATCAACAATTGCGATATCAACTTTGGTTTCATCTAAACAAGCTTGACGGTAAGGTGATAGTACTTGTTGTAAATTATTACGAAGCTCGCTTAATTTCTACAAATAATTGAATGCGATCAATCTTGAATAGTTCAAATTTAACTTACCTCTTGCTGAGCATACGTCAACGTGCACAAAAAAAATAAAACAAAAATTTTCGTCATGTTCATATAGGTAGGCACCCTTCGGTTCGACGTTATCTGCACTAGTATCTGTTTTCTCAGTGAAGTATCCTATATAGGTACTTGAATTGTTAGTGATGACGTTATGATAATAATGAATTAATGAATACCCGGAAATGTGGTCCCACGATTTACAAATAATGGTTTGTTTTTGAGTGTGTGAACCACCTGTAACAATCCCAGTTAGTAGGTACTACATACGAGAATATGTACTTGGTGGTATAATAAATGTATATACCTACTACGCCAAATTAATGCTAAAACTTGCTCACTAGAGATCATAGGTCATTAACGTGTACCTAATGTACGTGCAATTAGAAGAATTGCTTGGAGATATTATTAAATGCAGTACCTATAATTACATATTGTATTAAAATAAACCAAGGCTTACAGTTAATTAATACTCAGAAATGAATTACGATAATCTAGAGGAAGAGAAACTTTTATTATAGTGACTCGCCCAAATAAAATATTGCATTAATAAGAAAAATAAAAAAGGTGCAAAATTAAAGGGGTGACTTTTCAACAAACACCACTCACTACTACTCACTTTTTAACAAGTATTTGGTGATTGAAACAAGGGGGGATCCAACGGACTGCCCTTGGGTCATTTTTTGTTTGATGATTATTTCATTCGACTTGAGGATAAAAAAATATATCTGAAAATCGGATTCTTTTAACCCTCTTTTTTCCATCAGTACCGACCTATTAGTCGGCATCGTCGGTACTGGATACCAACCCTATTCACTTCAATATACAATAATTTGAATATTTTTCAATATTTTTCAAAAAGTGTATGTATGAAACCAAATGATACTGAATTAAAAGAAACCGTCGGTACGTGAGGTGAATTTTTCAAGTCTTGTTGGACCAAAAAAAGTTATTGTCCCCCCCCCTCAATAGACAATTTCTGGATCCGCCCTTGGATTGAAATAGAAATACAATTGATGAATTGAACATATCCTTGAAAGTTAAGCATGTGTACATAAGTTACGTTCGGTTGCGATATAAGAGTATTGCCAAAGGACAATCGATGGATAATGACATCGGTAGGCACATGGCGGTGTTATCAGAGACTGTAACAAATTGTTTTTGGAAAAAAAATATTTTTCGAAATTCGATTTTGGCCGACAATGGTGGGTAATAACATAACGGTCAAGAATATGATCTTCGCTGCTTTCTTTTCATTATTTCTGGAACTACACTCTTTGCGTTCATCTGGCTATAACTGCCACTTATAATACTTTTCTAACTTTAATGAATTTTTGTAGTTTATCTACTCCTACTTTGTTTTTTTGCAATTTTTTTATCTTTCATTCTTCTAACTGATTTTTGAGTGGGGTGGTCTTGGCTTAATCGCACGGACCGCGAGGATGGTAAACTCTGTAAACGGTCCCCCAAATCCCGGCGGTCGGTTTGGCAGTTTCTAGTGCCCAAGGGATTTCGCCAAGGGATGCCTAAGCGTTGGCCGGCGGGATAGGTCGGTCGCTAGCGTAAAAACGCCTGTGGGGGAATGGGCGCCCCAGGGTGGTATTGGTCCACTGCCACCCGGGCGACTGCTTGGTCCACACTCGTGGGAATAATATGGTAACAATAAATAATAATCAAGAGGGAAACGTCATAGACGTAGATGCCGAAGAGGAAGATCCGTTTAGTCCGCCGCCAGCATCTTACTGGAATAAGAGCGGCACCGGCACGGGAGTACCGAAGAACCCCTCCAAAGGGCCAAGCAAACTCGCCAACGTCTCCCCACCACACAGCCGACTAAATCCATTCGGGAGGGAAATACCAGTTTCGTCAACGTTACAAGTGTTTCTTGGGAAAAGGTTGTTTTTCCATGAACCCGCTGCAAAAGATCGAAGGATTTTTAGTTCATCTTTGTTGAACGCTGTCGCTCTGTTTAAAGCCTTTGCTTTCAACACTGATATTTGGTTTCGTATTAAAAATGTTGATAGCCATTCTCAAAAACGAGCCGGTGATATTACATTTTGATTTAAATAAGGCATCCGTGATCCAATACCACTGCAAATAGATAAATTATACAAACTATGAATAATGTTTGACACTAATATTATGTAAAACAGTTTTTTATATGAAAGAGGACATTACACAATTTATCTTCTTCATTGGAAAGCTATGGAAATACTTTTTTTGTAGGCGTTCTTGATCCGGTTGTGCTTTCTTTTAATAATGACATTAGGGAAGGATTAAATAATTTGTACAATGCGTGTAATTCGTCTATTCTGATTTCAGTGAAAAACTCAAAATTTTGAGTCTCGACAATGTTGAGTTTTTTTCTGGGGGCGATTGTAAGTCATCAATATAATTGATAGGGTTTTCTAAAATAATTGTGATCACTATTGATATCTTCACATTTTCTAATGGAAGTTTCGAATGAGAGGATTATTGCTTTATAATAATCAAAATACAAAATTGAATAATCTTCCTCAGCTTGAATCCAACCAAGTTATTTTAATACGGTTTGGTAGAACCAGCGATAGAATAACTGTTATGATATTTATGAAGCTGCAACTTATAGATTGTGTGAAAAATCTCGGGTTATACATCAACTATATTACAATTTGACACTCAGCACTGTATTGTGAACTGGGAGTTGTTCATCATTGTCAGCACTTTTGACAGCTGAAAACAATATAATTAAAACTATGTTGCAAAGAATCCATTTGTGTCACATCTGGGCCTAAGATATTTATGATGGTAAAAATTAAACAAATGATACAGTTAAGAAGGGGGTGGAGGAAATTGGACTGAACTATCTACAACGACTGTAGGTAGGGTGGGTTACACCTTACAAGATACCAAGATGGTTTTTGAGGGAAGCATCAGTAGTATAGCATGACACTTCTGGACCACCTTGACCTTGACTAACCCCAGCTCCTCGCAACCGCTGATATAGAACTTCTGGACCAGTTTGACCTTGATCGCTTCTGTATTAGTTAATAAATAAAATAAAATACTTAAAACCTCCCCTTAGACAATGAAATTTAATGTGTATATACCCCCTTCGTGTACTGACACACCATGGATTATTACCTTGCTAATCCTCCTTCTTTCCGATTAATGTAGGCTAGTCCTCATGTGAATGTTAGTAGCAGTGGACTACCACTTAATTGTTTTACTCCAGTACCGTTAGTGTTGCCGATCCTAGTATCGGGGCTAATGTTTCAGTTCACTTCGGTGGACTTATTATATAAAAAAAAAAAACAGAACCATTCATCCCATTGTTATCATCAAGTCTGACATTTTATACACATTAAATTTCATTGTCTAAGGGGAGGTTTTGAGTATTTTATTTTATTTATTACCATTTACCCCCTTCGTGTACTGACACACCATGGATTATTCTGTATTAGTTTGTAGTTTGTCCTTGGCAGGTCCCCGGAATATGTTTACCCGACATTGATGGGATGGCCCAGCATTCTAAATAATAATTACTAAACCCCTTTACAGGAACAGACCTATTTTAAACCCCTTTACAAGAACCCATTTATTGTAGCAAACCTGTTTTAAACCCCTTTACAGGAACAGACTTGTTTAAACGGATATTTAACAGGTCTGTTCCTGTAAAGGGGTTTAAAATAGGTCTGTTCCTGTAAAGGCGTTTGGTAATTATTATTTAGAATGCTGGATCATCCCAATTTCGGGTAAAAATGTTAGGAAGGAGGCCTCTAATTATGCCAAGGACAAACTAATCCAGCAGTCAAACTTGTCCACATACAATTGATAGGTTTATATCAGCGGTTTCGAGTAGCTAGGGTTAGTCAAAGGTCAAACTGGTCCAGAAGTGTTGGGGTTAGTTGGCTTAGTCAAGGTCAAAGTGGTCCAGAAGTTCCATTGGTATACTACTAACATCAACATCCTCCTTTATTTCTTTCATTAATTAATTCCTTGTTAATAATGCTGCTAATAAAATGTGAAGTATATTTACAATAAATTCGATTTTTATTAGAAAAATATGGACCCTAAGTCATTCATTGGAGAGTCAATGATACCTCACCTCACGAGAAAGAGCAGACGATACAAACGACCAATTATAACTTATGCAAAAGCTTTCGACGAAAATTCCATCATACAATCCCTTCAACATTAGCGCTGAAAGAGTTGTGAGATGATTCAAAAAAATTCTTTCCAAATGTTTAGATAAAATCAGTGACGAAGCACGAAATTTGCTTCTTACAGCCAATTTGGAAAGTAAGTAATGTAAGTGAATTAACGCAAATTATTAGTTTGTCTTTGTCATACTTACAAAAAGTACCTAATGGAAAAGAGAGCGAATATTAAAAATATATTCACACAGCAATAACTAATGAGTCACACCCGAGTTCTCGTGGGACAAACTATAACTAAATATTTTTCAGGCATATTATACATCGTTGAAAAGCTCTTTTTAAAGACTATCTAACCAATCAAAAATTCAATATGGCCGCCATATGAAGAACAAAAGATAGCACTAATAACTTAAAAACAAATGACAATCGGGGGCTTCTGTTTATATCAAATAATTTGTCTTAAAAAAGTGTCTGAATAATGTAAAACTTTAAAAGAGGTTAGATTAAGCGTTAAAGAGTTATTGAGGAAAATTAAAATCGGCAAATTTTGGTTTTTTCAAAATATTTTAAAAATTAATAAAGTTAGGTCAAATTTGAAATGATATTTGTCGTGAGTATTAAATTCCGCAAAACTTTCCCCATTTAACCGTTGCCCTATATTGTCTTCTAATAACCGAGATACCAATGGTGAGCATCGAAATTGGGACACAGTGTATATTCAATTGCAGCTTTCAAACACAGCTTACATTACAGCTAAAAAGTTTATAGTTTTGCCAAATTTAGTTTTGTTATGTGTTAACCTTTAGTTTATAGATTTTCTTCTGTATTATTTATTAGTTATTTAAATTTTGAAAAATTCCACGGAATATGGAACGTACGTAGACAAAGTTAATTAATTAAGGCTTTTCATACTAAACGTAGCAAATTTACATTAAAATATGATTATCCCATTTAAAAAATTCAACTAAATTGGAGACGACTGCTTTTCGTGGGAGCTTCTATTAAAAGTTAAAAAATAGTTTCTTTTGCAGTTAACTCTCGGAATATATACTTATTTTGTATGACGCAATATAATGGGGGTGTATTATGTCTTTTATTTGATATTTATGAAACAAAACCTTTCCATTACATTTTCGAACGTTTCTATATGTAATAATATTGTGAGCAAGAAAAATAAAGAAAATGAAGAAATCAACCAAATTAATTAGTCCACATGTAATTACACTCTTGAATTCTTCCTTTTATAACCGTGTTAGAGTAAATAATAAGCGCGTAACTCTGTTTTAGGATGTTTACAAAGAAAATCTAATTAATTAAAATTGAAGGACAACTTTAAAAGAGGCAAGTTATGAATGAGTAAATATATTTCTCTCAGCAGGGGTTTTAACAGCATAAATGTCTTAAGGGTTTACATCGTTTGCGTTTGAGTGTGTTTCTTTATAATTAGAAAACGCTTAGCTGAGATCCCTTTATTCATCAAAGTACATATAAGGGTAGGATAAACTGAAAATACGAATAAGTACACATTTTCAATATTTTGTATTAATAAATATTGACCACGAAGGTTGTCGTAGAAATACATTTGTAAACAACACACAATGAACATGACAGACCAACCACTTGCAGATAAGCTTATTTACAACAACAAACCCTTGATTAATTGCACGATTTTCTGGTTTACCATAATCACGTACAGCCATGAATTCATACATTAAAGTGTCACCTAACTGCATTATCCACTACGATTAGCATTCTGTGTGTTTAATAGCGCAAAGTAATAATATAATTTAATATTACCTCCCGATTGCTGTAATTGTCGGTATCTTACGAATTACCCAATCTAAACGATTATAATTATGGGATTATTTTTCATGTTATTAACTACAAACTAGGAGAATTAATTGACGAAACTCAAATCACTGACACACACCCTTCCCCATGAATATTTTGTTGCTCCTGGTCTTTTTTCCTCTTGATGGATCAATATACAACTTCAATTTAATTTCACCAACAATGTGTGATTGGTAGATCATTGTTTAGCAAGATGTCTTACCTTTATTCATTTTACATCTTCATTCACTTCACCTTATGTAATTATCAATTTAATTAAATTTTATACAATCATAAGCCTGATGGTGATATCTCAGATATCGAAACTAGTCGCTACGTAATGTCAACAATTTTTCAACTTTACTGTAATTAAATTTTATTATTATTACATATTCATGGGGAAGGTTGTGTGTCAGTGATTTGAGTTTCGTCAATTAATTCTGGTTCCACCCCATTTGGAGATCTCCCACAAGCCCCGTCGTCATTATGGACCCAACATAATGTAAAAACTAGGAGAAACTAATTTATAGCAACATATTTTTCAAAGTTGGATTAAATAGCATTCTACTCGATCAATTAAGCCAAATTTTTTAATTTGACTAAAACCGGCCGTCTCATACATTCAGCAGGAAAAAATCTTCTATAATATAATATCTACTTCTATTTAGTACAGTCATTCCATGCACGTAACTGGGGGGGGGGGGGGGGGGGGGGGGCGAAGAGGTCGATTTTGAACTACGTAAAAATAGATTGCTCACTGTCCTAGAAACTATAATATTACATATTATTTTAAAAAATCTGTTGATATTTTAATCCATTAATTTTCATTATTTTCTTGGAATTTTAACTACTCCGAAAGCTGGAGTTACAGAATTAATCGAATTCGCCGATTCGCTGGTCCAATCACACAAAAGCAAAAGAAACAAAGTTATGCTATAAAACTGATTACCTATTTAATTATGCTATTGAAATTTTAGATCAATTAATTATGTCAGTATGTCAGTTTATGTAAGACAATAAGAGTAGACGTATTACATATTTACATATTACATAATATTACATACTTATGTAATTTAATTTATTTAGCAGGAAAAAATCTATATTCGCACATTAGTTATACATTTTGGCTATTGTTACTTTTATTTATTACAGCCGTGGCCTTGATATAAAAGGATGAGATTCTACGTATGCACTTTACTTAAGTAATTTAATTTATTTTGCATAATAGGAAGATCACATTATATTCTAATTTATTGTGCTATTTTACGTAGTTAATGTATTTGAAACCATTGTATGAAATTTTGGCTTATAATGCTACAATAATTATAGTAATTAAGGTATCTAGGACGTTATGAACTAAATAACGCCTAAAGTCGACAGTGTATAACCCGAGGGACTCTGGCCCGAGGGGTATACGTGGACGTAGGCGTTATGTTCATAACGCCCCTGGTGCCTTCATAACTTTATGTCATACTTGCAGGAAGTTGATTAAGATGATTAAAACAGATGATAACAATAAAATCAGTATAGACTCACATTTAACATAATTTTACATTTGAGAGCGTTATAAGCGGGCGTTATAAAAAATAACGCCCGTTGCTATCTAAAATCCAGTTGTCATGTAAAGAGGCGTTATTTAGTCATTAATGTTTCTTGTTTCAGCAGTTGTTATGGTGAAATAATAAGGTAGTATGACATAAATACAATAAGATAACCTGTTTCAAAATCCATTTTTGTATGTTACTTTAACAAAGTTTTTATACTGCCGCCATATTGTGATTACACATTTTGAAATGTTATAGCAGAAGTAATAGACAATTAAGAGCAAATTTTAAAAAACATTTCTTTTTGAAATCCGCGCATGAACGAGAGAAAAAATTTTTCTTGAAAAACAAAAGGTGCTCGATAGTTAATAAACCAAAACGAAAACGAGAAAAAGTTACATAAAGGGTTGGGCATTGTCAGTAAATACAGCATGTATGTGTATGTTTGAATAAGGCAGAATTAACCCTTAACCGGTATCGCCATTTTTAGCAACGTAAGTGGTATCGCTAATTTTTTAAAAATCACAATGACAGTGATACAATTTTTCCAAACTATTTTAGTCCTTGAATTTGACATTTGAGATACAAATACAAGCTGTATACAGGGTTGCCCACTTACCCTTGGTTCTTCGATAATACCTTTAATATTAGTTTTAGGACAAAAGGTCAAGAGACCTTTCTTATTCAGACGTTCCTTGTTTACAACCTACAAATATTTTCAGCCCCGCACTGCTCTCGGTTTCGTCTGTACAGGATCGTACTCGATTATTTTAAATGGAACACCCTATAGATTTTTATATTTCTCATGAAAAAATATACAGGGTGTTCTATTTAAAATAGTCGACTTTTGGCAGTTCTTCTGTGGTCGTTAGAAAAAATTCAGTACGTCCCCTTTGCAGCAAATTTCGTTCAAAATCAGCATATCGAGAAATGAAAAGCTCTTTTGTTTATGATAATCTCAAATTTTGTTGCTCTGTTGCCAATGATTGAATAGTTATGATTTTTTTACTGATTGTTGATTTCGGCGACAATTTCTAAAAAACATTTATTTTCTCCTAAACGAGTTGACTTAAGTAGGTGAAAGGCTAAACAAACTTGGTCTAGAATCGAATATGCATTTCAAAAATACATATAAAAATCTATAGGGTGTTACATTTAAAGTAATCGAGTACGATCCTGTACAGACGAAACCGAGAGCAGTGTGCGCCTGAAAATATTTTTAGGTTGTAAACAAGGAACATCTGAATAAGGAATGTCTCTTGACCTTTTGTTCTAAAGTTAATATTAAAGGTACTATCGAAGAACGAAGGGCAAGTGGGCAACCCTGTATACAAAAACAACAATATTTTTATAATCATAATTTATATTTTAATATTTAAAAATAAAATGAATGCATTTTTCTGGTAACGTCTACAAAAAAATAGAAAAACAAAATTTTTATAAATTTTTTTTAACACAATACCTGCAAAGACAATTAAACAAAACACGATTGCCAACAAAAATAAAATCTGTAATGACGTTCAATTGCACTTGGAACAGAGTTTATTAGAACTATGTCCTTTTTACGAACATGATTTTTACAATTGCTGCATATGTTTCGTTGTTTATTGTCGCAGTGTGAAGGACATAAGTAGTAACATCTATGTCATTTCCGTTGTTGAGGATACACATTTTCATTGGGATGATCTACATTGGTTTTTTGAGGGTATCTGTTAATCCCTCCGGTTCAAGATCAAATTCTTCATCAGAATCATCAGTTGGAGCATTATTTATATTCCCATCATCATCAACTAAAAATTGTTCCCTTACCTCATCTTCAGCGCTATAACATTTTACATCAAAAACAATAAAATCCATCCCAAGGAAATAATGACGTAAGTAACTTGTATCAAAAATCATGAACTACAAATCATGGAAGATCTCTCAGCGTACTGCCATCATACGTGAACGTTCGAGATGCTATTCCATGAGAACTCACGCATCCGTCACCGCGTTTCAGCCAAAATATCGCGACGGTACCAGTTAAGGGTGATATGAAATTCGCATTACATTTCCAACTTTTGTCTAACACTTAGTTCCAAATTGATTAATATATCCCATCAGATGCTGAAGAATTTAATTCTAGAATCAAATGAATTAATCATTCCAAGTAATTGTGTCCAAAATTAATTTGGGGCCAGGTTTAGAAAATTTAACAGAGAGAAGAATGTTTTTCTCAACGTCACAAAGACCTCAGAAATTTGTGATGTACGATTTTATGGCTATCGACCATCTTTTTCAGATGACGGAAATAATATGGAGTCGAAGTTCTTGCATATAAATGATGTAGAAAATGGTCTCATCCCGTATGCAAACCTTTAGTACGTACCACTTATTTCAAACTCTTGGGTATAATATTGCATCAATAAATTTTAGAAGTAAGGAAGGAAAAGTAAACCCAGCTGATCTACTAACTTGATCATAGGAAATGCAGTGAAGGTACAAATATAACTTGTCGCTGTTACTGTTGTTGATAGGATATGACATTTTTGGAAAACTTCACGGGATTTCCTTTACTTAATTCTGATTCTAGAAAAAGCTGCATAACCTTTGGTGCATAATAGCATTTTTGGTTTTGCCTGAAACATATAAATTCAAATAATGGTTTTGCTGCACGATTTCCAAGTTATCTCGCTCTTTGACTCCAAGTAACGTTATTGTCCACATTTAGAAAAATACCTCCATTTCTATCAATAGCAGCCCCAACACATTTACGTCACCCTCCCTTTGAATTTTAGTAATCCATACAGAGTTCCATAGCGGAAACTGCCCCTACTGTCACGATACTTGCTTTTTGTAAGGGATGGTCTAACAGTGATTCTTGTTCAATTACAGATAATTGATTCGCAATATCTCCTTTTTTCCCATATAGAAATATGCCCAAACTTACTTTTTAATATACTTACCTACTTCAGATTCTCATCCTCTTATTATTTTAAATGTTGAAGGAATAATAGCACCCATCGTATTCTACACTCGTATTGTAATTATTCAAAAGTACTTAGTAAATTGTAAAGAAGAAATTAAGAATTCAAGGTTTTTTTGGCAACATTCACTGAAAAACACCAGTTCGGTGCCAAATGGCCCTTTATGATATTAAAAATGTCAGCATATTTAAACGTTAAGATAATTGGTTTACATAATCGCAAAAAAAATGAATTTTCTGGCAATTCAATTCAATATAATTATATGAGGGGAAAATGAACATGGAATGACCTTTCACTGCAACGCGATGCAAGATACGTCAATGCCACGAACAACAAGAACGATAACGACAACGTTTCAAAATGAATAAATAATATTGAATTTTATTTGTAGGTACTTGCTTAAAGTTTTTGAATAACTTACTTTAAAATGTTTAAAAATTCATCAAAATCGAGAACATTGGGTATAAAGTTTTTGGATTGTCTGCAAGGACCATAAAGAGACTCCTTTATACACACAAGTAAAGAACAGAGAGAGCTGAAAGTTAGTTTCCTAGAAACTATTTTACATATACATATAATACATACATATAGTTTCTCACATATTATAAGAAATTATTTCACACGTAAGTATAAGTACTTGACACATTTTCTCAGGAATTGGGAAAAATCCTGTAATTTTTCCAACAATAATCGATTCATTTTATTTTTAACGCGTATATTTTGGATGATGATCTCATCGGCATAACACTAGTTAGGAAAACGTGGTTTTGTGCACAATTCGCGATATCAGTCATATATATAAAAAGAAAAAATAGAGCGGTACAGCAAATCAAGAGCTCCTCGTCCTTCCGATAATAATTTTCCTACTTTTTAAAAGATGCGAGCAGCACAACTCAGCAGGTCCGTGATGATGGCTGTACCACTTGACGAAATCCAAGCTATTGATACGTTATAAATTTGTGCCAATTTTTGTGGTATAATACAAATTATGTGCCCAAGCCGTAACGGAGTTATCCAAAATTTTATATCTGCACCTCCAACTTCACGCTGGAAGTACCTACATCGCCAAAAATTTAGTATTTATCGCTTCACCGAGAACACTTTTCATTAGTTTTGCTCCACGTTGGGTTTGTTAGCATTTTTATGGTGCAATCACGTGCATTTTGGAAGCGTCAATTAATACTTACGGCAATGGAGCGATCTAGTGTGTCATTTGCTTAGATTATAGAAAGGTACAGATATACCTTTCCATATACGAACGTTATTAAAACATGAAGCCAACACTGACGAAGGAGTGCGCAGGAAAAAAAGGGAGAAGAAAAAACAACAAGGCTACATGTTCAGTGGCGTACTGTATTTAAGGGTCACATAAATTATAACAATATTAAACACATTATTGTACACCATAAACATTGTACAAATACTGTATAATATGAATACGGGACATGCAAGGTAGATATCTTCAGATACACACTTCTCTCCTTAAAATAGAAATTAATCTAAGCTTCTCCTTCAAATTTTAAGTAAATAATCACTTCCCCCATTAAAATTTCTTTCTACGTCTATGAACGTTACTACCTATGTAAGGTTATATTTTCTATTTGCCCTTGAACGTCCGTAAAATGCTTCTTTTGCACACAAACCACCATCGCGGCATTATTGTCTTTTCCCTTTTAATAATTTATTAAATGTAGCTCCTTCTGGTATTTAAACAACCAATTTATAATAATTGACGGCACGCACAATTACCGTTGTGTTGTCAAATTGAATTCACTTTGTACCTATAGAAGATTTTATTTGAGAACGTAATTTAATCAAAGTTGTACACATTTACCAGTCGTTTAATGTTTAATTTCATTTTCAATAACACATTATAGATATTTATAGATTTTAATTACTATTTTAGTTGTGATGTTGATAATTGAACAACATTGCATTGCAAAGTACAATAAATAAGACTGAATTAGGCTATCCTTGTCCTGGCTTCACAACCCAATGTAAATAAGCGATTCTGTAGTTCATTTATATTCTAAGCACACTTGGTTGGATAGTGCGAAAAAATATTGTCAAAAAGAGAAAATGTAGCATCTACATTGAATTAGAAGTACTCGAACCCTTGCGATCGTTGAAGTAAGTAACAACCTGAAACAGTTTTTTATTTATCAACATCGAATGAAACCTCTATTTTAAGAATATATTAATATTATAATTTACATTTACATTTGTATTTTCCTTTTTTCAAAACAATTTTGAATTGTGGTACTTGTGTTACCTTTCATTTCTCTTTTATAGGTTCTCCACTCCCTTTTTATTATTTTACAATTTCTTGAGTTATCGATTATGTACAGCTTCTCTTACAGGTTATCCGCTACTATATAGGGCCATTTAAATGCTACTGTTTTACTTATGTAGAGCGATATTAAGCTAGCGATAATAAATTCTACACATCAATGCTCGCACTGCCGCCAGAGTTACTAAGATAAAACCGCGCAGGGGCGAAGCGTCGACTTTTCCAACCTCGGAAGTCGTTTTTTCTTAAACCTTTCACAGAATGTTATTTTATCTGTGCTCCTTTACTATTTCAAATTAATTACTGGGTGGGTATGTGACTTGCAATGCCCAAGTGCGTTTTCATTAGACAATCGATATGTTATTTATACGTGACGACGTCCTTTCAATTCAGGTCTACAATATAATCACTAATCAGTTATCCACTGTGACAACAGACAACACTGGTTAGGATATATGTATTATAATAAATATAATAGATATCCATTCTTTTGATTATTTTATATTGTCAGCTTAGCTTGATTTCAGTTATGTAACTATGGTAATACTCTGTATTTATAAAACCGTAAAAACGAATGGAGAAGGCGTGCTCGCAAAAGCTTGGGCCACTTGTTCCTATCCTTTGCTTTGGAGCTTCACGGTTACCTACTGGGTGAAAAACTTGTCTGCAACATCTTGCATTTGTATTTGTAAGAGAATTTACCATCCTTTTTGTGGTGTTTTGTTGTTAAAATTTAGGGGTTTCGTCTGCTTTAATGGTAGAACTGATTGGCGGACTGCTTCTTGCCGCTTGGCGGTCTTCGCTTATTTTGTAAGCATCCTCATTGGCTGTCCAATGGACGTGTGCTCAGTCAGAGTTTGTACGTGGACGAGATCGCCCCCTCCAGCGTAGCGGTGCTGAAGTGGGTGAATCTTACGGGCAATCGTATGCGTCGTCCGCACTTCGTTCATCGATGTGTGGTAGGTGAGTTTACCTCGACGGGAGCTGGGAGTTGAGGTTCTGCTGCAGCGGGTTGTGACTTGCAGTGAATGCAGGTTGCAGGCGGTCGATCGATATTTTTGAGGACCGGCCGTTTAGGTCTGCGGCCAAGTATTTGTCGTGCCTGTCTGTTACTTTGAATGTTCCTTCGTACGGGTGTTGGAACGAGTTCTTCAAGTCTTCTACTCGTACGAAAACGTGTGAGCAGTTATGTAGCTCGGAGTGGACGAAAACTTTTGCTGTTCCATGTATCCTCGTGTGGAACAGGTGGAAGTCTCCGAACGACATCCTTAGTTGTTGTGCGAACAGAGTTGTGTCGGCGGGCTGTGGGCTGCTGACAAAGATTTCACCGGGTAGGCGAAGTCCTGATCCGTACACAAGGGATGCGGATGCGAAATCGGAGTCATCTGCGTAAGTTGAACGAAGACTCAGGAGGATGATTTATTAGTACTTCCAACCAACGCTCTGTTTTCTAGCATGTGATTGCTGCTTTGAGCGTTCGATGCAAGCATTCTCGTTCGCTTGGGGGTGGTACGCTGTTGTGCGTAGGTGATTCATTCCTAACATTTTGTTGAGTTCAGTGAAGACGACCGACTCGAATTGTCGACCACGGTCGGTTGCGATTCATTCGCTTAGGAACTTCCTGGCCACTGATTCAGCAGAGGTCGGTTGGAACTGCTGGTCGATGATGATGGGTTGAGACTCACTGGCGGACTGCCTCTTGCCGCTATGAGATCCTTGCTTTTAACTAGGTCGAGGATGACCTCTTCTGCCTATTCGTCTCGATTTCCCAATTTTTTTCTTTGAATTCTAGTTTATTCCTGTTGGCTTACTTAACTTATCCTATTTTCCTACATCTCCCTTGTTTGGTGTGTCCTTGCTGCTGATGTGCTGCTTTTAGTGATTTTCTCTTTAAAGCTATTGCCACTAGCGCGTTCTTCCTTGCTCACAGTGCCCGTGGCTTGCCGTGCTTCTAGTTTTTTGTCCAGCAATTCTTGGGCTGCACCTTTTCTTCCCTTTTATGCAGTGCTGAGTTATTCGGGTTTTTGTTGCACCGTGTGGAGATGGACAAGTGCCCCCCCCCTCACATTTTGTACATTTAGGTGTTGTAGTTTTAGGCTTTTCACATTCGCTAGTCATGTGACTTTCGCCACATTTCATGCACTTGAAGTCCCCATGACAGTTCCTTTGAGTGTGTCCGAACATCTGACATCGGTGGCATTGCACAATTTGACTTCTGGTCCTTAGCGACTCAATTTGAACCGACAGTCCACACACTCCCTTGAAGTTGTAGGACGAACTTGTACTCTTTTCCTATCTCAATGAGGACCAGCGGTTCCGGGCGCCCCATCTTTCCATTCATTCTTACAATTTTACTTACAGGGTATCCTTGACGGTTAAGGTCCGCCCCGACGTCTTCTAGTGCCATCTCTTGCATAACCCCTCGTATAGCGATTTTAAGTTATTTCTCGGATCTCAGCTGGTAAGTGTAGAATCTCACTCCCTCTTTTTCCATTAGATTCTTAAGCTTTCTATAGTCCAGACCGAACTTTCCTTGCTGCTTCAGCCTGATCCTCGACCTTCTTCCCCACTTCTGACGCATCTTCGTTGTCAGGAGATCCGACCTGTTGGATGTCGTGCACTTTCGTTTGGCCGCTCGGGTGGCCTTGACAAATTCAATTTGTTCCGTAGTTGTTTCCATTAAACCACTACCCGTACTTTCACTTGCACACGACACATGCTCGCGCTCCTCGATCAAGCGAGAGATTTCCACTATTAAGTCTTTAAATTAGCTGTTGATAATTCTTCTATTCGAGACATTTCGTTGAAAGCACTCGACGTGACTGACCGCTGACGCAACCGACGACGACGTGACTCACGACGCTACTTCTTGCCGCTTCGCGGTCTTCGTTTATATGCGTTTGTAAGCGCGGTGCTACATCCTCATTGGCTGGCCAACGATGTGTGCGGTAGCTCTCAGTCAGAGTTTGCACGCGGGCGAGATCGCCACAACAGGTTTGAACAGAATTTTTAGGAGCTTTCAATAGGTAGGTACTTATTTGTACTACCTATACATAAACGTAAGGGTTTTTGAAGTATTTTATGATAAAGGTGAAAATTGTAAAATTTTGGTACTTTGTCTCGAAGATTTTATTTTTATTACTACCAATGCAATGCTAATAAAACAAAATTCAAACCGCGTAGTAACTAATTAAGACAAACTTAATAGAAGAGATCGTAAGTGCAATTGATTCACTCTTTTCAATATTACTTAAATACACATGCTCCTTTCTTACTTAAGGGACAAATGGTGCAAATAAGACAATGCACTCCACTCTTACAAACAAATAAGTTAAAATAATGCGTAAGATAGAGTAGAGTCGAATCTGTCACGAATGTTGTTCTATATATGAACAAAACGATGATTTTAACATGATAAACTGCTCTTTTTATTCCCCTATTATTGTGAGAAGTAACGGTTTTCATATTTCCTTTCCCTTTATTGTTGTCTGACATATAACCTTATGTTTACTTTCCCATCACAAAAGCCCGTGACGCAACGACTCGATTTCATTTTGACGTGTAGATTGTTGTAAAATTCTTAATTTTTTATCCAGTCAAATTTCTATAATACCTCTCAAGTTGTCTTTATAACGAATAGACTCACGTAAAAAATTTATATTGATATCGCAAGCTAAAAGATTCTTTAAAAGTAAAGAATAAATAAAAAAAAAATTAAGATTCACGCCAACAAAGGAAATTCGTTTTATAAAACTAGGAAATGTTTCAATTGGTGTAGTACATACACAAGCTTTACATTCGTGCACAAGTTAATTAGATGGATCTCTACTAGAAGTTGTGCCTCTTTATAGCTTATTTTACTTCCGTCTCAGTTAATCACTATATTACAGTTACAAAGTTTTTATTCTCTCATTGTTTTAAATAAGTATAAAAGAAATGCCGTATTGAAACCTTTTTCTAGTAGTCTCTGAACCGAATAAGAAAACTCTAATATTTCCACTTCAGAAACTATTCACAATAATGTAGATAAAAATATCACTAAATATTATGTATACCAAATAATGACTTCTACTTGTGATTACTTTAATAATGGTATTGTTTTTCCACTATTGATTAAAAATGTAGCCTTATTAGGAATGCTGTTGCGTTGTAGTTTTTCAGTTTACTCGAATTGTATAGGTAAAATGAGTTAACCTACTACATTATCTATGCGAAGGTAATTTGACAAATGGTATGGCGTAAGAATAAAACGACCGGCTATATTTTTACTCTTCAATACTTCAACATGAAAGCACTTTGGACAAGCGAGTCCTGAGAACTATTACCTTCCGTCTGTAGTGATCTTCAAGGTCGTGAAAACACCGGCTTTCTCACCTGACGCAAATATCTCTTTGAGCGTGTGGAGTAGGAGGAAGTCAATCTGAGGTTGATTTGATGAAGAGGGTGATGATACTGAAACTATTTGAACTATTCCTCTAATGTCGTTTTCGAACGATGTCTTATTCAATCTTCATTATTGTTTTGCGTCGAATCCGATGTCTTGCCATCGTGATTTTAATTTGGTACCTACCGCATCTTCTTTGCTTCTTTCTTAAAACATTCACCCTTCTCCCAATTGGCTTCCCCCTTCGGATCTTAAACTATTAAAAGTCTTCCAGCTTCTACTTGAAATCATTCACTTCATTCAAATAAATCTTTATATTTTGATGTTCACTTTCTTTAATTTTAAAGCTGTTCAACGGTGTTGTTAAATAATACAACTAAGAGAAAAATATGGTTCATGGAATGGATGGATTGTCCTCGAAAATGTTTAGTTTCTAATTCAGGTCACTCTATCGCATGGGGTTCGGAAAAAAAAACCCTGGAAAAAAACCCCGGAAAAAACCCCCGGAAAAAACCCCAGGAAAAAAAACCGGAAGAAAAACCCCCGAAAAATAATTATAGATGGCTGTGAATAAATATATAAATATACAAAGTTTGGAAATAAAAGTAATGCCAAACTTAAACGTAGATTCCCACTAAAGCGCCTAGGTTATTTGCAGGTTTACTATATTTTTTTTCAATTGATACAAAATGGAAACATAACACTAAACAAAGTTTGAAAATAAAAGTCATGCCAAACTTAAACGTAGATTGCCGCTAAAGCGCCTAGGTTATTTGCAGGTTTAGTATATTTTTTTCCAATTGATACAAAATGGAAACATAACACTAAACAAAGTTTGGAAATAAAAGTCATGCCAAACTTAAACGTAGATTGCCGCTAAAGCGCCTAGGTTATTTGCAGGTTTAGTATATTTTTTTCCAATTGATACAAAATGGAAACATAACACTAAACAAAGTTTGAAAATAAAAGTAATGCCAAACTTAAACGTAGATTGCCGCTAAAGCGCCTAGGTTATTTGCAGGTTTAGTATATATTTTTTCAATTGATACAAAATGGAAACATAACACTAAACAAAGTTTGAAAATAAAAGTAATGCCTACGATTTTAGACAAAATTCTAGTAAGGGTAGTGCTAATAACCAAAGCAGTTGATGCGCGTAGAGGTGCTTGGAAATTCGCTGTTCCTAGATCTCGGCCCATAACATGAATAAATAAATAAAAAGTAATGCCAAACTTAAACGTAGATTGCCACTAAAGCGCCTAGGTTATTTGCAGGTTTAGTATATTTTTTTTCAATTGATACAAAATGGAAACATAACACTAAACAAAGTTTGAAAATAAAAGTAATGCCAAACTTAAACGTAGATTGCCACTAAAGCGCCTAGGTTATTTGCAGGTTTAGTATATTTTTTTCCAATTGATACAAAATGGAAACATAACACTAAACAAAGTTTGGAAATAAAAGGCATGCCAAACTTAAACGTAGATTGCCGCTAAAGCGCCTAGGTTATTTGCAGGTTTAGTATATTTTTTTTCAATTGATACAAAATGGAAACATAACACTAAACAAAGTTTGGAAATAAAAGTAATGCCAAACTTAAACGTAGTAATGCCAAACTTAAACGTAGATTGCCACTAAAGCGCCTAGGTTATTTGCAGGTTTAGTATATTTTTTTCCAATTGATACAAAATGGAAACATAACACTAAACAAAGTTTGGAAATAAAAGGCATGCCAAACTTAAACGTAGATTGCCGCTAAAGCGCCTAGGTTATTTGCAGGTTTAGTATATATTTTTTCAATTGATACAAAATGGAAACATAACACTAAATAAAGTTTGAAAATAAAAGTAATGCCTACGATTTTAGACAAAATTCTAGTAAGGGTAGTGCTAATAACCAAAGCAGTTGATGCGCGTAGAGGTGCTTGGAAATTCGCTGTTCCTAGATCTCGGCCCATAACATGAATAAATAAATAAAAAGTAATGCCAAACTTAAACGTAGATTGCCACTAAAGCGCCTAGGTTATTTGCAGGTTTAGTATATTTTTTTCAATTGATACAAAATGGAAACAACACTAAAGAAAGTTTGAAAATAAAAGTAATGCCAAACTTAAACGTAGATTGCCGCTAAAGCGCCTAGGTTATTTGCAGGTTTAGTATATTTTTTTTCAATTGATACAAAATGGAAACATAACACTAAACAAAGTTTGAAAATAAAAGTAATGCCAAACTTAAACGTAGATTGCCACTAAAGCGCCTAGGTTATTTGCAGGTTTAGTATATTTTTTTTCAATTGATACAAAATGGCAACATGACACTAAACAAAATTTGGAAATAAAAGTCATGCCAAACTTAAACGTAGATTGCCACTAAAGCACCTAGGTTATTTGCAGGTTTAGTATATTTTTTTCCAATTGATACAAAATGGCAACATGACACTAAACAAAGTTTGCAAATAAAAGTAATGCCAAACTTAAACGTAGGTTGCCGCTAAAGCGCCTAGGTTATTTGCAGGTTTAGTATATTTTTTCCAATTGATACAAAATGGTAACATAACACTAAACAAAGTTTGGAAATAAAAGTAATGCTAAACTTAAACGTAGATTGCCACTAAAGCGCCTAGGTTATTTGCAGGTTTAGTATATATTTTTTCAATTGATACAAAATGGAAACATGAAACGGGAGTTTTTCTTCCGGGTTTTTTTCGGGTTTTTTTCCGGGTTTTTTTCCAGGGGTTTTTTTCCTAAACTCCTATCGCATATAATAAACCTCTGTTTTCAACTGGTATATTTTCCTCGGGAACTTAAAAAAGCAACAGTAATCCCACTTTATAAAGCAAATGACAAGTTCATTCTAGGTAACTACCCCCCCATTTCTCTCCTTTCAAGTAAGGCTAAGGTTATGGAAAAGTGTGCCAAAACTAGATTAATTGATTTTTTGTATAATTTTTAAATTATTTCCGAGAACTAATTTGGATTTCGAAATGACAAGAATACAACAGATGCAATTTATGCAAATTAACTGTTTAGATTAGACGATGGAACCAAATGTGTTGGAGTTTTTTTAGATTTGGAAAAAGCTTTTGACACAGTTGACCATGGCTTGTTTGCTGGATAAAATGGAGAGAATTGGGATAAGAGAAGTTACAAACAAATTTTTTGAGTCTTACTTGAGTAAATGAACTCAGCTGGTTAAAATTATTTAAATTGACAGCCGGGGATGTCACAAGTATCAGTACTTGGGCCTATTCTGTTTCTAATATACATTAATAATCTATTGCAGTGTATTGAATGTAATACTTTTCCGAATATCCTAAATATTGCTTCCGTTATCCCCATTCACAAAAAAGGAGACCACGGAGAGGTAAAAAATTATCCTCCTATCTCTATCTTACCGCGGATCTTTAGCAAAATTTTTGAAAACTTTGAAAAGGTAAAATATCTATAGGCAAATAATCTTTTTTACAATCGCCAGTGTGGTTTTCAATCTGGTAAATCCACAACGGACGCTATTTTAGACCTTGTATCTAAAGCAGAATAATTACACGTGGTCGGTGACTTCTGTCGATCTCACTAAATATTTTGATTGTGTTTCGCACCGGGTTTTAGTCAACAAATGTGACCATCATTCAGACAACGATTGACCTTGAAAAACATTTTACCTTGACTTAGCCAAGATAAGAACCGTACATTTAACCTTGAGTTAGGCAAGATACAACTCGCACATTGACCTTGACTTGGTCTTGAAGAACATTTCACCTTGAAAAACATTTGCCCTTGGGAAACATTTAACCTTGGCCAAGACGCAAACCAGATATTTGACCTTGAAAATCTTGTGATTTTTTCTAGTGACCAGTCCTGCCAACCTCAGATAATGTTACTAAAATCTAGTGGCTTTTGGATCCAGAACCCCCCTTACTACACTACTGTAACCCATCGACTTTCTCCCTGGATTTTGTTACAACATGCCCTTTAATCCATACTAGCTCACGAGAGTATTACTGTTTGGTACTTCCTCTAGTACGTACATAAGAAAGCCAATTTAGGGGTAATTTGCGGTGACCTAGTGACTGAAGCGCAGCCCTACTGTTACTGGAAATTTTGATAACTTTGTTCTTCATGAAACTTTTTCTTGCACTAACTGGTTCTGTAAGCAGCAGGCGATGTCTTCAGTAGCGTCATCGGAAGGCGAATTGGATTATTCATCACGGTGCGCTGCCTTTATACAATGTGGCCGGTGATGACGCGTACTCATTGTCAGCCAATGAGGTTACACCTACGTTGTCAGTACGTTGCGGACCAGGCACGCGGTCGCCACAGAAGGTCGATGTACAGTTTTGAACAGCCATGTCTAAAAATTTAAACTCAGGATCGTAAGAGAAAGTCCTCTTTCATTTAAATGTCATACTTATAACACAAATTAATTGTTTATCATACATCAATCTAATATTTTATGAATTAGTGGCTATAATTTCTTCTTGAATTGTAAAATATTTCAATGTTTTAATATTAGTTAAAAATGACGAAAGTTGTTTCAAAATTTAGCTTATAAAAATAAAGCTGTAACAATTATTGTTAGAATATAAAATGAAAGAAAAATAAAACGATGCTAGCACTACAAGTAATTCAGTTTTACGACATGATGCATAAAGTGTCGCAAATTAAATGCCTTGTCTATAAAGTGCGCACAAATGACTTTAACTCAACCTGGAAGCAAAATGTCAGAAAATAACGAGAGTTGTATATTAAAATAATAATAAAAATGGCCGAGGCGTTAGGACGGATCTTGCAAAAAGGAAAAAGACGTTTTTTACCTTTTTATTATCCAGAATCGCATTTCGCGAGTGAATGCTGCGGCACAAAAAACAGATCGAGGGAAAGTTTATGACTTTCGTCAGTAGTTTGAAACATTTCTAGAAAAGAAACTTCTGCTTGTTTTATATCTCACTGCTTTTATCAGTTAATAATAAAAGAGACGCTATAAAATAGGAAAATAGGTTCATAAAAGGGGATGTATAGGTAAATACAATCACAGTTTTAATAAACTCCGCAGTAAGTTCGTAAAAAGATTATTTATGTATTATTCTTTTAGTACGGCATGTACAAATGTACATAATATAACGTGAATGAAACACAATATGACCATTCGTATAATAGCTAAGAGTTACAATGATACTCGTACGGATGGTGAGAGGTACTTATTTTATGTATCGGCACAGCGTCTATTTCACACCCTGTTTAACAAAGGGTGCATGTTCGAATAAGCTAGGCCCTAGCTGCGTATGCGCCCACAAGGACAATCTCGTTATAATAAAACCCCGCAAACAAATACACAATATCAACACGCATGCAAGGATACACCCTACTTGTAATCAATGTCCCTAGTTATTACTCCCTTATGACAATGATGATCGTCAGCAGCTATCCCGACTAGCCTCAATGGAGAGGGGGCGGGTTCCACGATACGTCAGAACCTATTATAAAATATTAAAAATAACGAAAACCCTGCTGACCAATGATTACCCCCCCCCCCCCCCCCAATCGAAACGACACAATACCCCGTTCATAAATCTATATATTTCACATTTAAGCACACAACTAATAGCTCACAAACAAGGATCCGGATTTCAACATGAACAAGACAAATCCCCAAAATAAATATATGCATACCTAAAGAAATGTAGCACCTGATCACAAAGTATGTCCCCTAATTGATACCCCCCCCCCCCCCAAATAGTACAACCCCTGTACACACACAAAAATCATGAATATAAATATAAAAATATAAGGCTCAAAATATCACAGGCAAAAAAATCACTCACAGTTTTATCAATCGTATGGCCACCTAATGTGGGTGATTCCCACTTCACACAAATTTGCCCTGAATATGGGCGATAAGATCTGATAACGCAAGAACACTTGTAGCAAGAAGGACGCAGGGTACAGCTTAGTAATATACAGCTATGACTTACTTTAAAATTAAATAATAATAAAAAAAAATGGTTCTATCATTGCAGCATACCTTTCTGTTTTCTACTCTTCATTTCATTTCCCATTATTAGGAGAATTGTGGGCCTATTGGAGAGGTAAGTCGCTGCTTAGCTGCGTCCTCCTGGACAGGTGTCCCTTTCTTCTTGAGACTCCTGGACTGGGACGGGTTCGGGTGCAGTGCAAATGTTTCTTCTAGTCTTTCGTACTGTTCCGCGAGTACAATAAACATACAGTTCCCCGTATCTTTCCAATTCAAAAGTTTGTGAGCGCATCTCTCCTAATCCAAAAAGATAATTATTAATATATATTGCAATAAACGAGCGTCCATCTGAGAGCCCTATAGTTTTGTTATTTCCTCTTCTTTAATTTTTTCCGAATTTTTACTTGCCAATTTAAATGAATTAGGTACTAACAATAATTTCTTCTTTTGATGAAAAGAGCATTTGCTACCAGCCTTTTGCTACTATTTATTCCCATGCCCTACCCTAGCTCACCATACTACTTAAATAAAACATATTTATGTGTAATTATTGAACATGCGTATGTTGCTTCTCACTATACCTTTTTCTTTATCCTTTATTTATATATTTTATAGCATTTTTATTTTATTATTATTAATTAATCAATTATTTATCTATTATAAGAACGGAATATAAATTGAAAAATGTTTATGGAAGATTGCCAGGTGTCACTCTTAAACATTGGACGACTGTCTCTCATTAACTCTCTCAGAAGGGTGCACACTGCACAGGGATAGAATCGCACAAAGAAACCCACCCACCAAAAAAATAAAAGGAAGAAAGATCAGATGGTTTTGTATTTTGTGAAGGTCTCTGCTGTTCGAGCAGGATTTGCACCGCGAAAAACGAAAATAGCTGGGATGCAAGCCCCAAAGTCCACCCAAACATCCCAACCAACCAACCCTATGATGTTAATAAAACGACCAACTACTATGGACAATACTTCAAATCTTTGGCATGCGACCATATCCATATCCTTCAATTCGTACAGATCATTCTGACAGATCACAAAAGGCCAATATATTTTGGAGCTAATTTCGCTGAAACATAATAATAATAACTCGGGGTGTAGGCCAGGAGACGCACTTCCAGACGATCGGGGCGCACACCACCCAGAAGATCGACACCTGTTATGTTATTGTATTATTGTATTGTATACTATATAAGTTGTTCTGTACTTTTTCTTGTGATTGAGAGCTAAAAACACAATAAAGGCCAGGAACCATAACCCGCTGGCAGGATTTCTCGGTTATTAGCTCCTGCTATCCGGGAATGGTGACTGGTTAAAACATGTAAATTGTTTCGTTGCATCAGACAAGTTCTTTATGAAATTATTTTTTACATGTAGACAAATGAACACATACACAGTAAGTAATGTTAATATTTTGATCAACCTAACCAAAATGAGGTGGGCAGTATAACTCCCCAGAGATGGATGAAATTCTCCATGCTCTTCCACAAAGGCTCGACCTGTTAGCTGCCACACTCTGTACGTTACTAAGGGCAAGTATTGGCCTGGGATACATACCTATGGCGTGGAGGGACGTAGAAAAAGTCGTGTTCATACCGAAATCTGGGCGGACTCATACACCAAAGTCAAGTCGTTTAAACCCATCAATCTTACGTCGTTTCTCCAAAATCTATTGAAGAAACTCATTGAGCGACACATTAGGGAAGAGGTGCTGGGACTTGAACCCAGCAGTAAATAACAATGTGTCTATCAACCAGGTAGATCCTTTGAACTTGCCAACCACAGAGTAGTGGACATGGCCGAAAGAGCGATCACCTGTACAGGTACACCTGTGCAATGTCAGAAAAGAAAAGAAGAGGTATGAATATTCGATTAATTCGATTTGTTTCATTTTTCTTACGCTTCGCACTTTTTTTTAAAACTAATAACAGGCCTAGTAACGCGTCGTTATCTTCCGATGATATCATCATTAAAACTGAGGAAATCTAGAATTTCACCATGGCGTTTGTGGGTTTTTCAGATCTCCGGTATACCTGCGCCGTCTTATCTGTACAGATGAACCTGCACAGGTCTAAAGGAACGTGAGTGGTCGGCTTACAGCCTCGCTTAATAACGACTCTGTAGCGGTCAGAGCTACACGAGAATGTCCACAGGGGTGAGTTCTCTCTTGCTTACTGTGGTGCCTGGCAGTGGACGGACTGCTTAGGCGATTAAGTGAGGCAGATGCCGATGACATAGCGATTGTGGTACCTGGCAGGTTTGAAAAGACCGTATCAATGTTGATGCAGGTAGCTTTAAATCTTGTGGGGCATTGTCCGTAGAAGAGGATCTGTCTGTCTGTTCATCCATCAAGAACGAACCTCATTTTCGCGCGAAGAAAAGGACCGGAAAAGCTAAAGGACACAGCAATGTGGGACACCAAGTTACAGGTAGTGCGATAAGGCAAATACTTGGGCATAACACCATAACGTTAGACCAAAGGCTGACCTTCAAACCACACCTAGAAAAGACAGCGAACAAAGTTATTATTACTCGTTTAGGCATTCTTGACTCGGCTTCTAACGTCGCCTCGTCCATAATGCCTAACTCGTACTGCTACACGGACTTAAAGGATGTGAATTACTTTGGAATTTACACAATCTACCAGAAGTTAAAAAGAACAGTTCGTCGTCCGTAAATAAATGAATTACAACTTCAAACTGTAAGTGTTATATTTATCATCAACCACACAATATAATTTTGATCTACCGAGCCGGATTGACATCCACTGACGGAGTTCATAACTCGCGCTTCCTAAAATAAATCGTAAATCCCTAATTAAAGTAATCGTTATCATTAAGTTGTTTAAATAAGTCATTTAAAATTTCCTTACTTGCTCGGGCAAGTTTAAATTACTATTTCCTAAGACAAAACGGCCTAATGAATTATTCAAAATAAGTTAATCCAGTATTATACTACTGAAATTATAACTATACATGTAGTCTTAGTACTCTTAGTAATATTATCGTTGTGCCATGTTGCAAAAGTGTACATAATACTTAGATAGCACTATATTTTAGTGGCAGATAAACAATTATATGACCAATATTAGTTATCTCTCTTATTTAATTGAGCTATATTAAGCAAATATTAGTAGAGGTTTATGGGACTTGTAAAGTAAACTGGACATTGTACAGCAAATGACACCGTAGCCAAGCATTATTCTCTATCCAAACACACAAATTGAATAAATCCACAATTAGATCTTCAGCTTGAATTATGTAAGACTATGTTTTATAGAACATTTTTCAAATGATATAGCCTCTTGTATACAGATTTTCGTCATTCCTATAATAAATAGTGTTATTGTTTATTGCTTCCTTTAATTTTATTTTCAGAATTGGGCGAAAAAACAAAATAATTCAAACTAAGGTTATTTTCTCGGAAACTATTACCTTTAGATATAGGACATATTTAACAAAAATCAAAGCTAACTTAAAAAGCAGTGCATTAATGAACAACTATACAGGGTCTTCTATTTAAAATAGTCGACTTTTGGCATTTTCTGTGGTCGTTAAAAAATGTTATTTATTTATCAAGGCTGTCAAGGACGTCAATACGGCCGCGACCGCCGCCGTTTGCCGGGTGAGGCGACATATTGACACTTGATGGGCGAGGCAAATATTACATTTGTCTGTCCATATGGATAAAACATTCTTTATTTCCTACTAAGTGCGTGACGTCTTTGAAGTGACGTTTGACAACTAAGCCGCTTGATTCGAGATCGTTGCTAAATTACTTTGGCGGTTGCCCTTGGCAGCGGTTGTATCAGATATTTTTACGGCCACATGTTCGTACAATGAGGTTCCCTTGGTAGCGGCCGTATTGGATCACTTTACAACCGCATTTTCGTATCATTTGGCATTACTTTAGCATGATATGGACAGAAAAATTCAGTACGGCCCTTTTGCAACAAATTTCGTTCAAAATCAGCATATCAAGAAATAAAACGCTCTTTTGTTTATGATAATCTCCAATAATTGTTGCCAATGATTGAATACTTATGATTTTTTTACTGATTGTTGATTTCGGCGACAATTTTTAAAAAACATCTATTTTCTACTAAATGAGTTGACTTGAGTAGGCGAAAGGCCACACAAACTTGGTCTAGAATCGAATATGGATTTCAAAAATATAAAAATCTATAGGGTGTTCCATTTAAAATATAAGAGTACGATCCTGTACAGACGAAACCGAGAGGAGTGCGGGTCTCAAAATATTTTTAGGTTGTAAACAAGGAACATCTGAATAAGAAATGTCTGTTGACCTTTTGTCCTAAAATTAATATTAAAGGTACTATCGAAGAACGAAGGGCAAGTGGGCAACCCTGTATATTTGGCGACAATTGATTAGTTCCGAATTTGAATCGTTGAAAATGGAAACGAATTAAACCTTAATTCGTGGTTGTTTACTCTATGAGTACAAACTTGGTACTAAAGCCGCAGTGGCGGCGAGAAAAATATGTTCCGCATTCGGGAATGATGCAGAAAGTAACCAAACAGCACAGAAGTGGTTAAAAAAATTTTCTTCTGGAGATTCCGGCTCGACCAATGAAGCACGCTCTGGGAAACCGAAGATCATAAACAACGAGGATCTTCAACAGGTTATGGAGACAAATTTCAGTATAACGTGTCTTGAGTTAACATTCAATGTGAGTGATGAAAACATTCGCTTGCATCTTCATCAGCTAGGAAAGAGTGGAAGTTAAGCAAATTATCAAACCATAACAAATTAAGCCGCCTTATCGTTTGCTCGACAAAAATTTTACGCAGCAATAATGAACCATTTCTTGATCGTTTGTTAACCTGCGATGAAAAGTGAATATTGTACTCCAATTCTAAGCGTTCGTACCATTGGTTGTCGCCTATTGATTCGATGCCACACACTGCTAAAGTTTCCTTGCACCCAAACAAGATTTTATTGTGTGTTTGGTGGACGACTGGAAATTACGAATTTTTGCGAACTTATATTGTGAACAGCTTCAGCGGGTACAAGCAGCACTCATAAAAAAACCGCTTTATTTAGTCAGTAGTATAGTAATGCCGCTACTAATTCACTTTGACCTCGTTTGACCGATGCCGCTACTAATTCACTTTGACCTCGTTTGACCGCAAGCTCAAGAGGTGTCCAAGGTCATGTCGACTAGACGTTTCCGGTTCGCCTAACTCAATTTCTATTCTTGTCAAGGCCACTCTATGTGCGCTACTAATTCAATTTCTATTGTTTTCTCGTCCAAGGTCATGTCGGCAAGACGTTTCCGGTTCGCCTAACTCAATTTCTATTGTTGTCAAGGTCACTTCTATGTGCGCTACTAACTCAATTTCTATTGTTGTCAAGGCCACTTCTATGTGCGCTACTAACTCAATTTCTATTGTTTTCTTGTCAAGGCCACTTCTATGTGCGCTACTAATCCAATTTCTATTGTTTTCTTGTTAAGGTCAGTTCATTTCTAAGTAATACAATGGGCGCTACTAATTCAATTTCTATTGTTTTCTTGTCAAGGCTACTTCATTTCTAATGGGCGCTACTAATTCAATTTCTATTGTTTTCTTGTCAAGGCTACTTCATTTCTAAGTAATACAATGGGCGCTACTAATTCAATTTCTATTGTTTTCTTGTCAAGGCTACTTCATTTCTAAGTAATACAATGGGCGCTACTAATCCAATTTCTATTGTTTTCTTGTCAAGGCCACTTCATTTCTACGTAATACAATAAGCGCTACTAACTCAATTTCTATTGTTTTCTTGTCAAGGTCATTTCTAAGTAATGGGGGCTACTAATCCAATTTCTATTGTTTTCTTGTCACGGCTACTTCATTTCCGCGAAAGAATTAATAATTTAATTGTAAAGATTAGAAAACTAAAATTTGATCTGGAAGTGTTGGAAGTTCAGCGAAAATTAAATAAAATCGTATTGTAGAAAGAGAACTTTTAGAAATGCACTCGTAAAAATGCGATGATTATTTCAGTAAACTAACTTTAAAGTTGAATTAATTTTGGGTATCATAAAGCTGTCAACACTTCAAATGTGACCTAATTTAAAGTGGATCGCTCCCCTAAAAAACATATGAATTTTTACGTAGTAAAATGAAAGCTTACTGTGTAAATTTGATAATCCTTTTTTGCACTAAAAAAACCGGCAACGCGCGTCTTTAGTTAGTAACGAATTCTTTAGCCTTGTCTACATCGAAAACTAAACATTTGAACCTCGTGTAATTTCGGTTTGATTAACGGAAGTGCGTAGTTTAGTAACGTCATATCCGATAAAAAAAGAGTTTGTTTATTTGTATGACATCATCTCCGCTTTGAGACATAAACAAATTACTTAGTAGCGTAAATAACTTTAACCGGAAACTACATAAAAACGGGGAAAATTCAAGGTTGTTTTATGAATATGACGTCATCTCCGCTTAGAGCATCTGTATGTAAAAATATTTTTTTCAAGTAATTTTGATGTCTGTTTATTTGTATAACTCCGGATGCATTTTTTATGCGTTTAACTAGTTCTAAAAATAGAACATGTATTTATAATAGTAGCGATTTGTTTATTTTGCCCTTCATTTAACGGCCTTGATGTACGTTGTATAAAAGGGGGGGTATCGTTACATTTATTCCTTAGTTAGCTGAAAACAGCTGAATCTGCACTTTGCTTTGTATCGAATTTAATATATTTGCTAATTAAAGTCATCGCGTTGTTCTACGAGTGTTATTGGTGGATAACAATATATACATAGGAATTTATTCTATAGTACGTGAGTGTGTGTTAAATCTGCTGCTGTGTGTCAACAATATTTTACGGTACGTTCTACAGGGTGTAGTTTCATTGGTAACGATATAAATTATTACAGGATTAACAATGAATCCCACAACGTTCTCTTCGCTGAGTGATAGAGTGGTCAAGGTAACTGCTAAAGCCTTATTGTTGCTAAAAACTAAAGACGAGATAGTGAGACATATTTGTATAGTGAGAAAGAACATTCATCTGATAAGGAAATTTCTTAGAAGTGAATTAAATAAGAATGAAAATAGTTTAAAATTAGAAAGTAACTTAGCTCTTTTAAAGTCTTTTTTAGTTAAATTAAAGCAATTGAAGCGCGGTTCAGAGAAACGAGGCGGGGGCATTTCTAATCGAAAAAAGTTAGTTTGGCAAACCATAGATTCATGCTTTAAAGATAGACTACTAACCGGCATTGTGGTTAATTTTGAATACAAAGACCCTGTACTCTTTATGGAAAAAGCGTTCGACAGTTTTGCGCGTAAAATAAGAACAACTTTAGAGCGTTCCCTATTGAAAGTGAATACTACGCTTGTTTGTAACTTTATTCAGGCTCAAAATCAAGTCATCGATTTGAAAACCTTTGTGACGAAGAGCCAAGTCATAGACGTTGGCACAGACCTTAAGCAATGGTACGATACGCATGTAATTAGTAAGATTCGAACCAAAATAGAAGAATTTGCAGAAAAAGATTCGGGGTGGAGTCTATACGAAATTTTGCATTTAAAGATCAACATTAATAGCTATAGTCCTCTGAAAGGTGGAATTTCAACATACGTTAAAGTGCCGCATTTCATAGCAATCAAACGTGCAGTAATTAACGTCCAAAACAATGACAATTGTTGTTTCCTGTGGGCCGTTGTATCAGCCCTTTACCCTGCGCAAAAAAATGGGCATAGAACTTCAAGCTATCCCCATTATAGTGAGGTTTTAAAGTACGATTCAATTCAGTTTCCAATTAAAATTAGCGATATTAAAAAGTTTGAAAAGTTGAATAATCTTAGAATTAACTTGTACTGCCTAAAGGGTAAAAATGTAGTGCCATTTTTATTGAGTGAGAACCAGGACCGAGAACCGATAAATTTGTTAGCATTGGCGTGTAATGAGAGCGCAAGAGACCACACATATTTGCATTTCACGTGGATAAAGAACATGTCCGCATTGTTTTCAAAACAGTTGTCGAAACATCGTCATAAGAATTTTATTTGTAACCGATGTCTAAATCACTTTTCCTCGAACGCTTACCTAGAAAAGCATCTCAAGCATTGTAACGATATTAACAAATGCGCTACTAGATTGCCGGACGAAACGAATAAATATTTGCAGTTTAAACACTTATCATACCAAGAAAAAGTTCCGTTTGTAGTGTATGCCGATCTAGAAAGCATTCTAGAGAAATGTCCGGATAATCAAAACACTAATACGCGCTTATGCGACAAACACATACCTTTTAGTGTCGCTTACTACTTGAAATGTTCCTATAATGATGAATTATCCAAGTTTCGTTTATACAGAGGTCGCGATTGTATTCAGCGGTTCGTTAAAGAACTACACGATATAGCGACTTGGGCAAATGAGATCGTCGGTACCGTCGTCCCCATGGAAACGCTAAGTAAAGAGCAAATGGAGAGTTTTCAAAATGCCGCAGTTTGTCATATTTGCAACAAGCCGTTTCAGCCGGGCGATATTAAAGTTAGGGACCACTCACACTTTACCTCTAAATTTCGAAATGCAGCCCACCAAAATTGCAACTTAAATTATAAGGATACGCACGTTATCCCCGTTGTTTTTCACAATTTGAGCGGATACGATTCGCATTTTATCATACGCGAGTTGGCCTTGAACATACCCGGGCAAATTTCCCTTTTACCTCTTAATAAAGAGAAGTACATTTCATTTAGCAAATCTGTAGAAAATACAAAGATAAAATTTAGGTTTATCGACTCGTTTAGATTTATGGCTAGCAGTATAGATAAATTATCTAGTTATTTGGATAATGAGAAAAAGATTATTACTAAGCTAAATTGTAGCAATGGGGATGAGTTCAATTTGCTGGTGCGTAAGGGAATCTTTCCTTATGAATATGTCGATTCTTGGGATAAACTGGACGAACCTAGTTTACCGCCCAAAGAAGCGTTTTATAGTCATCTTCATGAGGAAGGCATTAGCGACGAAAGCTATACGCATGCGCATAAAGTTTGGACTACATTCAATATTCAGACGTTAGGTCAATACTCTGATCTCTATTTAAAAACTGATGTCCTTCTTTTGGCTGACATCTTTGAAAATTTCCGTTTAACCTGTTTAAATGCGTATCAATTGGATCCCCTTCATTATTACACTGCTCCCGGACTAGCGTTTGATGCGATGCTGAAAATCACCGAAGTGAAATTAGAACTGCTCACCGATATTGATATGGCAATGTTTATCGAAAGAGGTATTAGGGGAGGAGTTGCACAATGCTCCAATCGCTACGCAAAGGCTAATAACAAATATATGGACTACGATCCTAGCGCCCCCACGTCATTTTTAATGTACTATGATGTAAACAACCTCTATGGTAAAAGTATGGGGGAATTTTTACCATATGGGGAATTTTCCTTTGTCGACGAGCCCAATATTGATTCTATATTAAATAATCCGGACGATTCAGACATCGGTTACATAATAGATTGCGATTTAGACTATCCCGCAGAGTTGCACGAGTCTCACAGCGATCTCCCTTTAGCACCTGAACACATGACACCTCCGAGCTCAAATTCTAAATTAAAGAAATTATTGCTCACGTTGTATTCAAAGCGTAACTACGTTCTTCATTATAGGAATTTGAAATTGTATTTAGAGCAGGGATTGAGATTAGTTAAAGTCAATCAAGTTTTGCGCTTCAAGCAGTCACCGTGGCTGAAAAAATACATAGATTTGAATACAACGTTGAGACAGGCGTCAAAGAACGATTTTGATAAGAACTTTTATAAATTGATGATCAACAGTGTTTTTGGCAAACTAATGGAAAATGTCCGTAAATATAAGGACGTGCGTTTAGTTACTAAATGGGAAGGCCGTTTCGGTGCTCGATCGCTCATAGCCCAGCCCAATTTCCATAGCTGCACAATCTTCGATAAAGATATGGTCATTATTGAGATGAACAAATTGGAAGTTTTCATGAACAAACCAATATATGCGGGATTCTCTGTACTAGATCTTTCCAAAACCTTTCTATACGATTTCCATTATAATTATATTTTAAAGAAATTCCAAAATAATGCGCAACTCTTATATACGGATACCGACAGTCTCATTTATTCTTTCGCCGTTCCCGACATATACGAGTGCATAAAAGAGGATATCGATAGGTTCGATACCTCAGATTATGAGCGTGATAACGTGTATGGGATCCCCTTAGTCAATAAGAAAGTGCCCGGTCTGATGAAGGACGAGAACAATGGCAAAATCATGCTCGAATTCGTCGGACTGCGCGCTAAAATGTACGCTTACTCGGTTGAGGGGAAAGTAACAAAAAAGTCTAAGGGGTCAACGGCGGCCAGTGTCAAACAAATCACCATAGAGGACTATAAAAAGGCGTTGTTTAATTATACAATTGCAAAGCGGTGCCAACGTCTAATAAGATCGAAGAAGCATTTAGTGTTCACCATCAAACAGGATAAAGTTGTTCTTAGCCCATACGACGATAAACGCGTACGAACTTTCGGGTCAACTAATACTCGCCCCTGGGGTTTTTCTGAAGCGCGCATTTAAAACATATTAGTTGTAGTTAGGTATAGTCCTCGATAGCGCGTTTCAATCATGAATGGCGGCAGTCTACCAACTAAAAAGACCCAATTGGAGGAAGAACTGTTTCACGCTACTCGCACCGTGTACATAAAACATTTACGGAGTGCCCATCCATTGACAGTTATATTGTGATTAGTAGCATACTACAAAACATTATTGTACCAGATGAGTGCTTTAACTGGTGTGCGAATCGCCAAATGCGTGTCAGGCTAATATGGACTTGTTGTTTGATAAAGTGGAAACGGACAATTTAATTAAGCAGTTTTGTAAATATAGTAGTATCGATAGTTTAGCTTTACCCTTCAAAATGTATATACTTGATTTAGTTGATAAGCGGAATGTAGATACTGTTTGTAGTAATTATAAGAATTTTTTGCATGTAATGGATGAAACTGTATGTACTGCCATAGAATATGCTAATTTTAAGGTGCTGGAAATTTTGTATAATATTTATATTGAGAGGGATGTAAAGTATAATTTTCAACCGGAGAAAAACGCCCGCCATAAACAAGTGTACGAGTGGATTGTGGAGAATATCCGTAAAGGCAACGAAGATCCAACTGCTGCCCTTGGCTGGACTTGTGGTCCCGACAGCCAATTTTTATAAAATAAAAACAATATGTAGCATTTATGTTGAGTTTTATTTATCGCTGTTTACAATACTTTACTTATACAGCGTGATTCAAAAAGAATACCACAATTTTAAACATCTATAACTCTGCAGAGAAGAAAAGGAGAGCTAAGCACTATCTGTCGTCGAATTAAGGAAACTCTAAAGTTTCATTTAGTTGCTCATTTGTTCGCTGTCAGTTGATGTTAAGATGGATCGGCCAACAGGCAGCCCGTGACAATTCACTTCATCACTGGCCTCCAAGAAGCCCTGACCTCACCCCCTGCGATTTTTTCTTATGGGGGTATGTTAAGGATAAGGTGTTTCAACCACCTCTACCCCCTAGTATTGATGATCTGAAACGACAAATAACAGCAGCTTTTTTAAATACTCGTTATAATCATGTAAAACACAAGGCTCTATTATGTTTATTTGATTAAATACAGACGTTTAAAATTGTGGTATTCTTTTTGAATCACGCTGTACAATACGGTTAAATAACTATATTATTCTCGTCGATCCAAGATTTTTCATTTAATCGCCACCACTTGACGAACACCTTGCCATTCTTTCGTTGCAGCACCATTTCCACGAAATATACATCGGGATACTTGGCCTTTTTTAGCTCCTGTTCATAAAATCAGCTCAAATACGAGGGGAGGGAAACAGCTAACAGATAACAGCAAACAGCTAACAGGTAACAGCAAACAGCTCTATAACAGGTATAGAACAGGTAAAACAGCTCTATAACAGGTTTTGAACTGGTAACTGTTTTTTACCTGTTTAATACCTGTTATTATCTATTTAATAACTGTTTTTTACCTGTTTAATACCTGTTATTATCTATTTAATAACTGTTTTTTACCTGTTTAATACCTGTTATTATCTATTTAATACCTGTTTTTACCAGTTCAAAACCTGTTATAGAGATGTTTTACCTGTTCTATACCTGTTATAGAGCTGTTTGCTGTTACCTGTTAGCTGTTTGCTGTTATCTGTTAGCTGTTTCCCTCCCCTCGTATTTGAGCTGATTTTATGAACAGGAGCTAAAAAAGGCCAAGTATCCCGATGTATATTTCGTGGAAATGGTGCTGCAACGAAAGAATGGCAAGGTGTTCGTCAAGTGGTGGCGATTAAATGAAAAATCTTGGATCGACGAGAATAATATAGTTATTTAACCGTATTGTACAGCGTGATTCAAAAAGAATACCACAATTTTAAACGTCTGTATTTAATCAAATAAACATAATAGAGCCTTGTGTTTTACATGATTATAACGAGTATTTAAAAAAGCTGCTGTTATTTGTCGTTTCAGATCATCAATACTAGGGGGTAGAGGTGGTTGAAACACCTTATCCTTAACATACCCCCATAAGAAAAAATCGCAGGGGGTGAGGTCAGGGCTTCTTGGAGGCCAGTGATGAAGTGAATTGTCACGGGCTGCCTGTTGGCCGATCCATCTTAACATCAACTGACAGCGAACAAATGAGCAACTAAATGAAACTTTAGAGTTTCCTTAATTCGACGACAGATAGTGCTTAGCTCTCCTTTTCTTCTCTGCAGAGTTATAGATGTTTAAAATTGTGGTATTCTTTTTGAATCACGCTGTATAAGTAAAGTATTGTAAACAGCGATAAATAAAACTCAACATAAATGCTACATATTGTTTTTATTTTATAAAAATTGGCTGTCGGGACCACAAGTCCAGCCAAGGGCAGCAGTTGGATCTTCGTTGCCTTTACGGATATTCTCCACAATCCACTCGTACACTTGTTTATGGCGGGCGTTTTTCTCCGGTTGAAAATTATACTTTACATCCCTCTCAATATAAATATTATACAAAATTTCCAGCACCTTAAAATTAGCATATTCTATGGCAGTACATACAGTTTCATCCATTACATGCAAAAAATTCTTATAATTACTACAAACAGTATCTACATTCCGCTTATCAACTAAATCAAGTATATACATTTTGAAGGGTAAAGCTAAACTATCGATACTACTATATTTACAAAACTGCTTAATTAAATTGTCCGTTTCCACTTTATCAAACAACAAGTCCATATTAGCCTGACACGCATTTGGCGATTCGCACACCAGTTAAAGCACTCATCTGGTACAATAATGTTTTGTAGTATGCTACTAATCACAATATAACTGTCAATGGATGGGCACTCCGTAAATGTTTTATGTACACGGTGCGAGTAGCGTGAAACAGTTCTTCCTCCAATTGGGTCTTTTTAGTTGGTAGACTGCCGCCATTCATGATTGAAACGCGCTATCGAGGACTATACCTAACTACAACTAATATGTTTTAAATGCGCGCTTCAGAAAAACCCCAGGGGCGAGTATTAGTTGACCCGAAAGTTCGTACGCGTTTATCGTCGTATGGGCTAAGAACAACTTTATCCTGTTTGATGGTGAACACTAAATGCTTCTTCGATCTTATTAGACGTTGGCACCGCTTTGCAATTGTATAATTAAACAACGCCTTTTTATAGTCCTCTATGGTGATTTGTTTGACACTGGCCGCCGTTGACCCCTTAGACTTTTTTGTTACTTTCCCCTCAACCGAGTAAGCGTACATTTTAGCGCGCAGTCCGACGAATTCGAGCATGATTTTGCCATTGTTCTCGTCCTTCATCAGACCGGGCACTTTCTTATTGACTAAGGGGATCCCATACACGTTATCACGCTCATAATCTGAGGTATCGAACCTATCGATATCCTCTTTTATGCACTCGTATATGTCGGGAACGGCGAAAGAATAAATGAGACTGTCGGTATCCGTATATAAGAGTTGCGCATTATTTTGGAATTTCTTTAAAATATAATTATAATGGAAATCGTATAGAAAGGTTTTGGAAAGATCTAGTACAGAGAATCCCGCATATATTGGTTTGTTCATGAAAACTTCCAATTTGTTCATCTCAATAATGACCATATCTTTATCGAAGATTGTGCAGCTATGGAAATTGGGCTGGGCTATGAGCGATCGAGCACCGAAACGGCCTTCCCATTTAGTAACTAAACGCACGTCCTTATATTTACGGACATTTTCCATTAGTTTGCCAAAAACACTGTTGATCATCAATTTATAAAAGTTCTTATCAAAATCGTTCTTTGACGCCTGTCTCAACGTTGTATTCAAATCTATGTATTTTTTCAGCCACGGTGACTGCTTGAAGCGCAAAACTTGATTGACTTTAACTAATCTCAATCCCTGCTCTAAATACAATTTCAAATTCCTATAATGAAGAACGTAGTTACGCTTTGAATACAACGTGAGCAATAATTTCTTTAATTTAGAATTTGAGCTCGGAGGTGTCATGTGTTCAGGTGCTAAAGGGAGATCGCTGTGAGACTCGTGCAACTCTGCGGGATAGTCTAAATCGCAATCTATTATGTAACCGATGTCTGAATCGTCCGGATTATTTAATATAGAATCAATATTGGGCTCGTCGACAAAGGAAAATTCCCCATATGGTAAAAATTCCCCCATACTTTTACCATAGAGGTTGTTTACATCATAGTACATTAAAAATGACGTGGGGGCGCTAGGATCGTAGTCCATATATTTGTTATTAGCCTTTGCGTAGCGATTGGAGCATTGTGCAACTCCTCCCCTAATACCTCTTTCGATAAACATTGCCATATCAATATCGGTGAGCAGTTCTAATTTCACTTCGGTGATTTTCAGCATCGCATCAAACGCTAGTCCGGGAGCAGTGTAATAATGAAGGGGATCCAATTGATACGCATTTAAACAGGTTAAACGGAAATTTTCAAAGATGTCAGCCAAAAGAAGGACATCAGTTTTTAAATAGAGATCAGAGTATTGACCTAACGTCTGAATATTGAATGTAGTCCAAACTTTATGCGCATGCGTATAGCTTTCGTCGCTAATGCCTTCCTCATGAAGATGACTATAAAACGCTTCTTTGGGCGGTAAACTAGGTTCGTCCAGTTTATCCCAAGAATCGACATATTCATAAGGAAAGATTCCCTTACGCACCAGCAAATTGAACTCATCCCCATTGCTACAATTTAGCTTAGTAATAATCTTTTTCTCATTATCCAAATAACTAGATAATTTATCTATACTGCTAGCCATAAATCTAAACGAGTCGATAAACCTAAATTTTATCTTTGTATTTTCTACAGATTTGCTAAATGAAATGTACTTCTCTTTATTAAGAGGTAAAGTGCTAAGATCCATTTGTTTCGTGTTACCGACTGAGTTCCTAGCGCTTCGTTGATGCTGTTGTAATCCTATATACGAGACGATTTTCTTGTAAGACGGAGAGCGACAGAATTCTATTTTACGATGTCTATCCACGGCCCTTTTCTTGCTCTCCCCCATACGCTAAAGACCTCACTACCATTATATACACCTCTTTGATTCGTCTTCTTCTTCTTCATCGCTCACGTTCTCACCAGAAGACAACGATGATGATGATGACCTCGAAGAGTCACTACACCATTCATCTAACTCACTCACAAATTCCTCCAATCCGGCCCCTTTTAACCTGCTAATGAGGCACTCGACACACTATTTAAAATCTAAGAATTTTTCGCATATGGCCACACCCAACATATATTTATTGGCAAGAGCGTTGCACTCCTCTTCGCTAAAATCACCTCGTCCATATACAGCCTCGTGCTCGGCATCAAATACAAGCGCCGCAAACTGCTGTTTGAGGCGTTCTACAGCCGTTCTAAGATTGGTGGGTTTAATCCAGGATTGTTCGGCGTAGGCGAACCACATATTTACGACTGAGCTCGTACATTAAAGTCGCTTTATATCGCCATCACCCCACTCACATATTCCTTCTTGTCCTTGATATAGCTAAGTTAAGAATCACGCGGCGAGTTAGCAAAGTTTCACACTCCACGCATTTACCCAAGATTTTAGCGCTTACTTTTCGGCCAGGAGAATAACCTTGAACTGCGATATCCCCCACTCATTTGGGAAGGACAATTGAGTTTCACTCCTACACATTAAGTTAAGGCCAAGTTAGCAGAGTTTCGTACTCGCGCATTTGGCCTTCAGGCGCACGAGTTAGCCAAGTTCGCAACCGGAATCATCTGACCAAGTTCACAGCCGGAAACGTCTAGCCAAGTTTCAAACCGGACACGTCGAGTCAAGTTCCCAACCGGACACGTCGAGCCAAGTTCCCAACCGGAAACACCTACCAGGAAAATAATAGAGCCAGAGGAATAGGCTAGCCGACCTCGGGAAAGAAAACAATAGAAATTGAGTAAGTAGAGCCCATTACTTAGAAATGACCTTGCCAAGAACACAATAGAAATTGGATTAGTAGCGTCCATTGCATTACTTAGAAATGAAGTGGCCTTGACAAGAAAACAATAGAAATTGGATTAGTAGCGCCCATTGTATTACATAGAAATGAAGTGACCTTGACAAGAAAACAATAGAAATTGAGTTAGTAGCGCCCATTGTATTACTTAGAAATGAAGTAGCCTTGACAAGAAAACAATAGAAATTGAGTTAGTAGCGCCCATTGTATTACGTAGAAATGAAGTGGCCTTGACAAGAAAACAATAGAAATTGAGTTAGTAGCGCCCATTGTGTTACTTAGAAATGAAGTGGCCTTGACAAGAAAACAATAGAACTTGGATTAGTAGCGCCCATTGTTATTACTTAGAAATGAAGTAGCCTTGACAAGAAAACAATAGAAATTGGATTAGTAGCGCCCATTGTATTACTTAGAAATGAAGTAGCCTTGACAAGAAAATAATAGAAATTGGATTAGTAGCGCCCATTAGAAATGAAGTGGCCTTGACAAGAAAACAATAGAAATTGAGTTAGTAGCGCCCATTGTATTACTTAGAAATGAAGTAGCCTTGACAAGAAAACAATAGAAATTGGATTAGTAGCGCCCATTAGAAATGAAGTGGCCTTGACAAGAGAACAATAGAAATTGGATTAGAGGAAACGTCGACCAGGAAAACAATAGAAATTGAGTTAGTAGCGCACATAGAAGTGACCTTGACAAGAATAGAAATTGAGTTAGAGGAACCGGAAACGTCTAGTCGACATGACCTTGGACGAGAAAACAATAGAAATTGAATTAGTAGCGCACATAGAGTGACCTTGACAAGAATAGAAATTGGATTAGAGGAACCGGAAACGTCTAGTCGACATGACCTTGGACACCTCGTGACCTTGCGGTCAAACGAGGTCAAAGTGAATTAGTAGCGGCATTACTGACATGACCTTGGACACCTCGTGACCTTGCGGTCAAACGAGGTCAAAGTGAATTAGTAGCGGCATTACTATACTACTTTAGTCAATCGGAAGAAAGTGCTATTCTTACAGGATTACGCCAAACCGCATACCGCAAACCCATAAAAAAGTCGCAGGGGGCTAAATATGCCGACCATTCTGGCCACTGCAGATCGCCCCTCAAGGAAATAAAGCGCGACAGTCACTGACAATCGCGCTGTATGTACCATGGCACCGTCCTGTTGGAACCATACTTCTCCCACATCCATCCCGTTAAGTGTTGGTAAGACAAACTCCTGAATCATGTGGACATAACGATCAGAAGTCACGGAAACCGTTCGTTTTCTTCAAAAAAAATCATGGATAATGCACACTGTCACACGTTCTGAGTGTAGGGGACGCTGATGAAGTTGTCTGGGGTTATCAGGGCTCCAATAGCGCATATTCTGTTTATTCATCGATCTCGAAAGATGAAAGTGAGCGTCGTCGCTAAAAAAACAAGTGCGTCGTGAGGCATGCCAAGAAGCGCCTCATATGCATTCTCTCGAGCAACTAAATCATGAGGATTAAGTTCCTGCGCCACAGCCAATTTATAGGGATGCAATTTCAGATCTTCATGAAGGATACGCCTCACAGAACGAACAGACAACTCAACAGCATCTGCGTGTTTGCGGGCAGAGCGCTGAGGGGATCACAAAACAGAAAGTCTTACCATGTCAATGTTTTGGGGCGACCTTGCTGTTCGTGGAGGTTCAGTTTCTCTGAAGTTGGTCACCCATGAAAGAATCGACTGCCGGCCAGGAATACGACAACCGGGCACAATGTTGAAACGGGTACGCTGAGTAGCTATGATTGAGCGACCGAATTTGTGAATCATCAGAAATCGCCTACCAATAACGAAGGTACCTGATAATACATACAATACAGAGAATACATTCATGTAACTGACAATGAACATTTGATCCTAACAATTTTCTATTGAGAAATAAATCAATTATACAGTTAATTTGATTAAATTTTTGGATTACTCCATTTACGTAATTTGTAAGTTTATATAATCGAACATAATTTGTCAGCGATTTTTGCATCAGCATATCCACGGAATTAATGTAAGATCGCGTTTCAAATTTAGTTAAGTGTCTCTTATTCCTTCAAATGTCTGCGCCCCCACGATATGGACTGTCTATGCAGCTTCTTCGGAGATTTCAATCTACATAATGGCGTTTTAATGTAATTTCTAGAAAAAAAAAGTTTCTCCGAAATCATAAGGGACTCAACATAACGTCATGTAGAAAACTCATGATACCCCCTTCTTGTTTCTAAGATTCCCTCACGCATTTTCACTTTATAAAAATCTAGCCGAGAAAGTGTTCGTCAGATTTATTTGAAAGGCGAGGTTTAAAAATGTTGTAATCGGCGATATTGATAAAATTATATGAGAAAAAAAGACAATAGAAGTTCTTCATCTCCTTGCTCTTTAATTAAATCAAACATCCACCTTTTAAAATTACTTACCTATCTAGTTCAATTAATTTCATACCAAACATTCCAACTCTTGATTACCAGCTCTTGTCAAATCCTTATACATCAGAGAAATTTAAGATAATGGGAATTTCATTAACACAATCTGAACATTTTCGTGAAATCTGCAATGTAATAAATGTATTTTAACATAAAATGCACTTGACGAGACTGAAACGTATAATATCCGTGCGATGTTCAGAAGCACCCACTTAGAAACAGAAGCACATGATATTCTTTCATAAAATCTGAAAAGGTTAGAAAATGTTATTAGTTTTAATGATTATCGCTTCTTTTAACCGATGCGTATCATTGGATTTTTAATTATTTGCACGGAAAAAGAACTGTATTTCGTAACGAATTTCTTCGAATGCGAAATTAAAGGGCGTTTGAGTAATAAAACTCCAAATAAAATTTAATCTTATCCCACGAAATTAAACCAAGTACTTTCTATTTGCTAACGATGAATTTAATTAATTATTTATGAATAAAGTGAAGTCTTTATCTACACATTTCCCTTCCATTTCGTATTTCATTTTCAAAGTTGAAGTGTCTCAATCATTAGTGATACATTTTATACCCATTGCGTTTCTTTTCAACCGATGATTGCTGTGAAATATTATTATAATCGTCTCCGTTATTTTCGAGCTTTAATGATCCACAACCCACACTTCCAGCATCAACTCCCTAACAACCATAGAAGAGGATTTTAATTGAAACGTTTTTTGTTAATCTGCGGCAATGGTAAGTTGCAAAGAATATTAATTAGAGTAGGTGGATGTGTGCTTTACAAAGCTTTATTTACCCTTATTTACTTCGTAAATAAATTTACCATAATTATATAAAAACAGACTACAAATGCGAAGGGCAAAGAACGTGGAAAATATCTGTGGGATCCTTTTCCACGAATAACTTCAAATATTTTCACAACGCCATTTCAGTTAAAATAAGGATCAAGTATAGATTTGCCTGCGATTTTGTTTTCAGTTTGCACAAAACAAATTAGATCGAGCATGTGTGTGTGTGTGTGTTAAAAAAAGTTTGTGTCGCCAAAGGGCCGTTGTAGCATCTCTCCGAAGTCACTCCACCAAGCGGCGTCTTCAGACAACGACAAGTCTTGTTTCTCTGGCAGTTCTGTTTGTGTGTGTTAGTGTGTACCGTGCAAACGTGAGACAAAAAAATGACTGATTCTTACGAACAACGTGCGGCTGTGAAGTTTTGTTTTTTACTCGGCATGAACGCAGCAGAAACTGTTGTGATTATGCAAACGGCTCTTTGTAAAACTCAAGTGTACGATTGGTTTTCTCGGTTTAAAAAGGAGAAATAGCCATTGAAAATCACTTCCGTTCTGGTCGCCCTGCTCGAGGACAATCGACCAACTCGAGTTGTCTCCAAGTTGTCCTGAAGCTCCATTCAGCGCATTTTGAGAGTTGATTTGCGGATGCGAGGAAGTGCAACAAAGTTCGTCCCCGTCTGAACCTTCTCACAGGAGATCAAAGGGATCGTCGCGATCAAACCTGTCATTAAATGATGACGATCCAATTTTTTTCAACAAAATCACCACAGGCAACGAATCATGGTGCTATGGTTACGATCCAAAAACTAAGCAACAGCCAAATCAATGGAATTACCCAGCAAACACATTTATATATAAAATACATATAAATTATATAAGAGCTTTTTAGATTTATATAAAACTGGAAGAAAAATAAGAGATATTTAATGTCAGGATGTCAGCAATTTTCAAAATAATATATGTATATGTCTATTAGATGGAAATTCTTTATATCTGTAGTACATGAATTTATATACGTTTTATGTATATTTTATGTAATATTCACATAAAAAATATTAGTTGTAAAATCGTTGCGATGACCAAATGACAGCTACTCGAGCATAATGTAATTATTAAAAATGTAAAAAATTATTTAAGCAGTTTCATACCAAAAAAATGGAAAAACTACATTTTTACATGCAACTATTATACTTCTAATTAACTTAATTCTTGCACGAACCTGTTTTTACCTGAACTGAAAGCCGACAGTTTATTATGATATTATATACTTGAAAAGTTTCCCTTAACCGGATTCGAACCGTTGCGGGGGTGGGGGTGGGGGGACGTTGCAAATTCCGAAATCCGACATGTGTTTTCTTTGTATCCGACATTGTAGCACTGCGCTAATCTGAAACATTCCTTTTTTTAATTCGTTCTTCCTAACTTTGCGCTGTTTCGCGAGTTTAAATTATGTTTGATTATATCGTTGAGTGAAGTCTTATTCAATGATTATACCTACCTTTATGTTAAAAATGACCAGGATTTAATTTATTTTATATTATTTATTTTCTATATAAATTAGACGCATTTTAGTCGATACGGATCTAATATTAAAGGTACGTGAACTACAATTTTTGGCGTGCGATTAATTATGCGGCGCACATAGAAGCGGACTTTTATTTTCGACAATATAATATATGTAATGATAATTTATAATTATATTTACAGAAGGCATACATAAAAAATATGTAATACTTCTTACATATAAGATTTTACATACAACGTACATAAATCTAATCATATAAATATGACAGCACATAAATTTCATGGGTAATATGTAATTATCTATATGTATATATTATATGAATTTCTGTATACAGAATATCCGTAAGTTTATATACTATTATGTAAAATATACGTAATCTGTTACATACGGTTTATATAACTTTATTAAAGAACACTTACATACTTGATATATAAAAAAGCATATGTAGGGGTATTTACTTCAATCTTATATATGTTGTATGAATATTTTATATGTGTCTTTGCTGGGTAACCTGACTCACTTCGTCCCAATAAAGCTCTTTAGGTGAAATCGAATGTTAAGATCTGTTTTTTTTTGACATCAAAGGGACCGTACACTCAGAATTTGTCCCTCAGGCAGTAAACAAACAATTCTATTTGGAGGTTATGAACAGGCTGCGCAGAAGTTTGGCGCGAAAACGTCCGGCTTTGTGGAATTCTGGCGAGTTGTTCCTACATCACGACAACGCTCCCGCGCACACAGTTATTAGTGTTTTGGCCTCAACGAAAACGGCAACCTTGACTCACATGCCCTGATGTAGCCCCCTCGGACTTCTTCCTGTTCCCGAGAGTGAAAAAAGATTTGAAGGGAAGCGTTTTGCTGAAGACGTAAAATGTAATGTCACGAAGGGTAGCAGGTATCAATGAGAACGAATTTAAAAGGAATGAGCGTTTGGACATGTGTATTAATGCTAATGACAAGTTTTTTGAAGGAGATTAAGGTTGTATTGGAAAACCAATAAAGTATAAATGCTTACGATAAAGAAATTCCGGTTATTTTTGGGCCCCCCTCCTATACTGTACACGTAAAGTAATTCCTTTACAGTCGCTTTGAATTTGAATTTTTTTAGATTTTTTTTACGAGGAAATAAGTTATATGGATAGCAAAAAGCAAACGAGAAAAAAAGATGTTTCTCTATGGAAGTTGCCAACTTTACATTACCTATTTGTTTTCCTTTTTGGTCAAAGGTGAAAAATTTTAAATGGCAACCGATTGCAAATTGTGCGTAGACAAGCGTAGATCGAAGGAAATTTTGGTGGACATACATGAACACAAGAAAAGAACCTGTGAACATGTAACAGAAGGGAATCAAAGCTGGATTAACTTCCTATGGAAGATGACGAAATTAAAATCCAAGATGGAAGCCGCTAAAGGTCAAAAAAGGGAAGTAAAGTGTTATCAGTGCGGTAAAGGTGGGCATATTAAGAAATATTGTAAAAAAAGACAAAACACTACACGAGTGGAACAAACGTCAATAGCGGTAATAAAACTTACATCGCACGTCTTTGGTACCTTTGCCTTTCCTAAATCCATACTGGAGGGACAACAGTTCTATGTATTCCTCCAACCTACCCACCATTATTCCCTCCATCAACTTGCTTAAATGGCTAATCAAGGTGATTAGGTCTCCCCTCTCCGGTTTCCATTTACGGGATTAGGACCACATCAGCCCTTTACCATTGTGAAGGATACTCTCCTATCTGGTCTACACCTTACTGAAGGCTTCAGCGCACATGCCTCGCATTTCTTTAGTCACATGTGCTTATGGGCTCCGCCACTTTGGCGCTTTTGTTCTGGGTATCTTTCTCGCCACTTTAGTCATCTTCTCTTAGTTGACCTTTCTGGGGCGTTCTCTTGTTGGTGCTCTTTGAACTGGTGTTTCTAATGCGAATTTAGCTAGTATTCCCATTTCGTAGTTTTCGTTATGTGTATTTCCTGTCACGTCAACAATCGAGCTACTTTAGGATTTCCTAAAAGTCGAGATGCTGCCCTCGTTTATGACCGTGAGGTCCAGTACACTACCCCTACGATTGGTCACTCGGCAGCCCCACTGGGTCGACATTGCGTTGAGATTGTCTGCGATGACGATGTTTAGGTTTCCAATAAACCTTATGTCCCGTACCAATCCATCGACTAGTCATTGCCAAAATCGGTCTTGGTCTTGCAGTCTTGTCTTGGTCTCGCAAGACTTGCGAGACCAAGACCAAGACAGCAACACCGATAGCAAGACCAAGACCAAGACTCAAAGTTGCAAGACCAAGACTGGATGCAAGACCAGCTCTGCAAAACATCGGCAAGAACAAGACTATCTCGCAAGACTCTTGCAATTTTTTTCTTATTACGAACGATTATTTTTTTATACCACACACAAAAAAACATTGGTTTGCAAATGCAATATCTAGTGCATATTCTTTATTATGTGGGTTAGAGAGAATTTTTTACTTTTTTTCTTAACAAGACATTGACTTTCAATGTGAAGTTTCAACATAAATATATCTTTTTTAAATTGGTGTCCTATTTTAACCTTTTAAACCACGCCCCAGCGTGTTTAAATCGCGCTTTCTAAAACGCGCGTGTTTTAAAGTTGCCATGGCATCATCATCAAATTTAAAAAACGTGAATTCTTATTGGTTATTGATCTGACAGGAGTACCTTGTTATGTCAAATAAAATGACAGATTGCAAATTAATTTCCGTTTATTGGTTTTTGATCTGGCAAGAGTACTTTGTTACGTCAAATAAAATGACATATTGCAAATTAATTTCCGTTTTTCTCACTTCCATGACAACGAAAGGTATACTGATTTTACATTAGCAATTCAACCATTTCACATTATTAGTTCTTATTTCCATTTTAATACCAAATTTCAAAGTGATCCAATAAAAAAAAATAGCGTAAAGTATTCGTGGATAACTGGTCTTTAAAACACTAGAAATCTGCTAATGACATTGTCCAAGGTTTTTTCTCGTTATCAGCAGATTCATTCAATTTCAGTTCTTCATCACCATCCACTAAACCGTGCAACCCTTCTGATTTTAATATGATGTCTAGGTATTTCCTTTTACCAGAGATCAAAATTTTCTCCATTCTTAAGTAATTTCCACGTCTTTTTAAACCTTCGTCCAATCGATTCTTTTTATTTTATTTAATTTACTCGTTTTATTTCCCGCGGTTGAGGGTTACAACACATGATTTTTTTTTATAACCCAAGTAAAGCCTTATTAACTTTTTACTTCCCGAGTACGAAGTAAAGGGGAAGTATTGTATTAGCACAGATAAGTTACTTATCTGTGTTCCAAAAAAAAAATTGACCTATACTAATTTTTACATATTATATCTTTGCATTTCTGAATACGTAGATTCAAAAAATGAAAAAAAAAAAATTCCGTCTGTCGTCCGTCATCTGTAGTCTGTCCGTACACATAGTCTTGCATTTTTTTCTGAATTAAGCAATATATATTATGCTATACTTACTTATTTTTTGAAAGTGTTAAAAAAATAATTGTTAAAAAATGACTGCAACGCTCTATACTGAGAAACAGCTATTAAAGTTATCGAAATGCGGTTTTCGCCAATCGATTGCATTCGGGCCAAGGACGAAAATGCTGATATTACCTTTGATGACGTCACTTCCGGTATAAGTCTAAAATGGCGGCACTCAATTTTTGTTATAAGATCAAGTTGCAGTTTCTTGGTACGAGGGAAGTCTCATGGCAATACTTGCCAGAATTTTTTTTATTAGGTTTAAACAACCTGTTAAAGGCGGTGTATTTTTGGAAATATAATGTAATAATTAAATCCCCGTAAAGCAAAACATTGTTTTCGTGACATTATAATATTACACTATGTACAGATGCTGAATTATTAATACTCAACACAATAATATTGCAATAAGTTGAATATGACAGATTAATTATAATTTAAATCGTATAAATTCGTAGGAAAGTAAAGGAGCTGATTTTGAAATTGACTTCTAAGAACGTAATCGAACTGCCTCTTAATATTAAACATTTTTGGACAGACTGAGAGTATAATTCAGATTTATTGCTATTCTTCACGGCGACTGTGAGAAGCTCCTTTTGTTTATATCCTTAGATCTAGTAACAGGATATTGCGACATTGTAGCCGAGAATATAATGTAATTTTCTGATTCAGAATAAAATACATTCCTCACTCAAATTATATTCTTCGATATAAAAATGATCGATTTTTAACGTAGGTAACGGAAAAAAGACAAATATGAAATTAAACCATTACATATTAATCGTTTGATATTGGTAGGTATTAATTAGTTTGAATGTGATTACAATGTAAATAACAATTCTATTGGCAATATCTCGCCGCAAACTGCTCGAAAATATTTCGAAATTATTGCGGTAGTCGGTAAAGACCCGTGTCACCCTGATGAGGGTTAAATACATTTCAACTAGTTTTACATCAACACGTTTAAAGCATTTCCTTCCGATCCTTCTATTACAATTACAATAAATCGAAAAGTCGGTTATAACTTAAATTAATGTTTGTTTTGCAACAATTTAGACTTTCTCATTAAAACTTTATACATACGAAAGCATTTAACTGGCTTTTGAAGTAAGTCTTAATCCAATTACATATAGTGTTTACCTACATCAATTCTCTTTATTTTAATCACTGTATGTAATTTAAAAATCACAAATTGTATGATGTGTGGAAAGGGGAGGAAAAAAAAATCGTGTCTCCCTGTTTTTACGGTCAGCTAGTTTATGGCGTGAGATGATAGCGTTAGTGACGGTCTTGTGAACAGCTCGGTCGCTTCTCTTATCATTCCCTTATCACTTTGTAGCTTGGGATTGAGCCTATGTGGTTGCCTCCCAATGTGCGTTATGTCATATCCCGTTACGCTTTTGTATTTGCTAACCGAAATGGCTAAAATAGATGTTCTTATACGTTTGTGTAGGTACCTATAGTTATACTTTTCGAGTTGGGAAAATCTACTTTAACCCCTGAAATGAAAACAATAATATTTGCAATTACTACCTTATCAACGAAAAAGTGGATTTCATTTCCTATTTTCCACATCAGAAATACTACAATTCACTAGATATTCCATAACATTTGTCTGAAAGATAACAACTGATTTCTTTTATAATCAACAAATAAAATAGTGGAAGCCGTCACAAATAAACCTACTGCAGGAATTGATGTATTTAATAGTTCCTCCAAACCTAATCTGTATTTTCAGAAGAAATAAAATCTCAGTTTTTACTTACTTTTAGGCTTAAGTTTATCTTCTTCGGGAATAATATGGAAAGGATTTTAAACATATAGAAACCTGTGCAAACATAGTTTCAAAAAATTCTGACAAGTTGCCACGAGACTTCCCTCGTATTAACACTTTTTTTAAAAAATAAGTATAGCACTAATATATTACTGAATTCAGGAAAAAATACTCTTAAACTACATAAAAAACTGCAACTTTTTCTTAAAAAAAAATGAGTGCCGCCATTTTAGCATATACCGGAAGTGACGTCATCAAAGGTAATATTAGCATTTTCGCCCTTGGCCCAAATGCAATCGATTGACGAAAACCGCATTTCGATAACTTTAATATTTATTTTATTTATTTATTGTTTATTCGTGCTACTGCAAGTGCTTACACACGTCAATATAAATTAAATTAACAATATAAATTAACAATAACTGAGATGACAATGAACATTAACAAAAGATAAACTTATATTATATTTTCGTCGTTTAAATATTCATTGTAATTGTAGTACGCTTTCTTTATTAATAAACCTTTTATTGCAGCTTTGAATTCCCTCAATTTTAAATTACGTGTAACTACACTTAGTTTATTAAAGAAAACTGGACCGTAGTAGTTTACAGAAAATCTGGATTTATTCAGTTTGATCCTAGAAACCTCGATCTTATTTTTATTTCTAGTATCATGCCCATGAACGTCAGAATGCAATATATACCGCTCAATATTTTCATATGTATGTAATAAACTGTAATATATGTATAAACAAGGTGCTGTCATCAGTGTTAATTTAACAAAGTGAAAACGGACATCTGCTCTGTAATGTAGATTCAATACTGCTCGTATCGCCCTCCTTTGAATTGCGAAAACTCTTTGTAAGTGTGTAGAATGTCCCCATGATAAAATTGAGTACGTAAATACATTTTGAAAAGTGCCGTAATAAGCTATCTTGAGCGTTTTTAAGTCTACAATATTTTGCAAATTTCTTAACAGGAATGTAGTTCTGGATAATTTGGTAGTCAAGCAATCTACATGTCTATTCCAGGTCAGGGTGGGATCCAGAGTGACACCTAAAAATTTCACGTCGTCTTTACACTCCGATTTATTTGTTAGGGAAAATAACATGTTCTGTGTTTTATTTGGATTCAGACATAGATTATTTGCGGTAAACCATTGTAAAGCCTTTGATTGCGTGCTCAACATTAGTTCATGCGCACCATTCGTGTCCTGATTTGTATTTATAAACGTAGTATCGTCGGCAAAAACGACAAATGAAGCTTTTTATCACATTTTACAATATCATTAACATAGATGATAAACAAAAGGGGTCCTAACACAGACCCTTGCGGTACACCTATTGCAACATTTTTAGTGGTTGAACATGCATTTCTATAACATACAATTTGTCTACGTTGTGTAAGATATGATTGTAGCAACAACAGCGTCCTTGAAGCGACACCATAGCACTTTAATTTGTATAAAAGTATTTCATGTGACACACAATCAAACGCCTTGCTAAGGTCACAAAAAGTACACCCAACGATATTCCCCAATTCAAGGTTATTAACTATTTGCTCAATTAACGAATTAATAGCAGTACATGTTGATTTCTTTTTACGAAAACCGAACTGCGACTTGTTAAACATGTTGTTTAATTCAAAAAAACTGTACATTTTATTTTTGATAATAGTTTCTGAGTATAGAGCGTTGCAGTCATTGTTTAAAAATGATTTTTTTTAATACTTTTTTCAAAAAGTAAGTATAGCACAATATACTGGAGTTTGGTTTTCTACACAAAAACCAACACGGAGAAACTCCAGATAGCATCGCTGAATTCAGGAAACAATACTCTTTTAAACTACATAAAAAAACTGCAACTTTATCTTATAAAAAAAATGAGTGCCGCCATTTTAGCTTATACCGGAAGTGACGTCATCAAAGGTAATATCAACATTTTCGTCCTTGGCTCGAATGCAATCGATTGGCGAAAACCGCATTTCGATAACTTGAATAGTTTCTGAGTTTAGAGCGTTGCAAGGAATGTGTACGGACAGACTACAGACTACAGACGACAGACGGAATTTTTTTTTCATATTTTGAATCTACGTATTCAGAAACGCAAAGATATGTAAAAATTTGCATAGGTCAGTTTTTTTTTTGAACACTAATACAATACTTCCCTTTTACTTCGTACTTGGGAAGTAAAAATAATTATTTTTGTATCTAGTGCGCGAAATTCCACTTTGGTGATCGAGAACTAATTTTTTTACAAGGCACAGAGTATTTCGCGCACGAGTTGCAAACAAAATTTTTTCTACAAACGTGAAAAAGTTGACAATTATTTTAACGTTAAAATACAAAACTCTCATATAGTTTACCTTTACATGCAGTGCGCGAAGTAAGTATTTCGCGCACTGCGTCGTCATTTCGCGCACGGTGTCATGGTAACGCAGAAAAGTAAAAAAAAGGGTCACTTCGCGTATTGTTATCAATGCGCAAACATTGTCATTTTTTGACGTTTGTAGAAAAAATGTATTTTGTATTTTTATTAAACATCTAATGTAGCATTTCAAGATTTTAGGTAAATAAAAATGTCGCATTTACTAGAAATAAATGTTTAACCTACACTTTTATATTTTACAATAATCACTTATTAACATTATTATTTATACAGGGTAGCCCATTAGTGCAAGGAAGGAAGTATTTGCAAAATATTTATAAACATACAGGATGCGGGTATGCCTCGAATAGCTATGGCTCCGTGCCGACCTGTTTTTTTTAATGGAACGCCCTATATTTGATTTCATATTGCCCTCTTAAAATGCTCTATGACCATATTTTTGTTTTAAATGCAGCGTTCCCAAGTTATGAAATTTTTTCCATGATTTTTCTGAAAAAAACAAGCTCTGATTAAAAAATGCTTAGGCTCGCTTAGTTTTCTGTTCTTAGTGAATATACAAATATTTGTCGATTTAATTATACAGGGTGTTCGCAATAATTCGTAAAGTTTTGTCAATTTCGAATAACAAAAACTTCGTTACTTAAATGGAACACCCTGTACATTATTATGTAGGTCGATAAAGCTTTTCAATTTCTCCATTTCATTCTTTTGGTTTATGCATTCTTGACTACCTTGACATGACGATAATAATGTTTCTTTCTTCTTCATTCTTCTTCTGAAGGAAATAAGCAAAAGTATTACTTACTCCTTTATGCAACTAATTCCTTTTCATCCCTACCACTTTTTTAACACAAGAAGTAATATCCTTACTGTTGGACAGTTACGCTTCATTTCTATATCAAGTTTTATGTTAGTCCTGCTTCATTTTAAGATTGAAATACTAAATCACTGTTTGGGTTTTCCAGGAAGATTTTGGAATAAATCTATCCTGGGATTTCGACCGATGTCCGTCTGTATTTTGTGAAAGCGGGTCCACGTCCTAGTTGATTGCGATGTCCTCAATGTACAAATTTTTACACAGTGTGGAGGTACACACTTTCCCAGTACGTTTAACATTGGAGTGAGTTTAAGGACTAATCCTGAATGAATCACATAGAAATCTACTGCTGCAATCGCCTGTAACTATAAAAAGTTTCCTTTTAGCAAGGTTACCTTGAATCTTATAATAATTGAGCAGGTGTTGCCAGGACTGCATACATCTAAGCTTGGAACACGGTCGCTTTTGGTCAAATTCTCTGAGACACCTCCATTCGTCCCGTATACTACAGAGCCGGTGCCCTTACTGGTTTTAGATCCGTCCGTGTAATGCACCATTCCATTCAGATTTACTTTACTGGAATTACTCTTCCAGTCGTACCGTGTTGGGATTATTGTCTTAAACAGTTTGGTAGGACAAACTGTTTTGGTTATCCCTGGGTCATTTTTGGAAATAGGCACCACTTGTTACCAAACGCGCATCTACAACCCCAAAGAGACTTTATAGTTTTGTTCGCTATTTTTTTAGGTCTGGTTTGAAGCTCGGTTTGAAGGTAAATCTTTGGTTTAATGCCATGCCCAATAGGGTGGGCCGAAAAATTTTTTTTTTCACTTTTAATATGCTATACCCACCAAAAGTTGCGTTTCGGTATGGATTTTCTTTGTAAATTTTTTAAGAATTTTATATAAATATCTTCAGCCCTCTACTACCCCTTATATGACCTTGAAAAAATAATTAAAAATTGAAATCACAATACCTACGAAAAGTTAGGGCTGAGTGTAAATAATCAGTGTATATTTTTTTAGATCATAAAAATAATATCTTCAGCCCTCTACCAAGCCTTTGATATGAGTTGTGAATAAGTCACAATATAGGTGTTTTATATATACGGAAGAAATAAGAAGCGTTTGTAACTATATGTTCCAGGTGCCTAATGAAAACAATATCAGAAGATGATTCCGTAACCAATTTTACGCATCTCTCTACAGATTGTGTGTGGCGTGGATATTTCGGAAAGTTAAATTCTGTAATCACGGAGCTATTAATAAACTGCTTCAGTGCATCGTCTGGTAAGTCATCTAAAACTGGTGGTGCAGTTACCTCGTATTCACTCCAATGGATTAAATCAAAATAATCTTCAGCATGACCATTTAATTTTGGTATTGCAAAACGTCTGACTGCTGCTTCTTCCTGTCCCCTGGCTTTAATAATTTTTCTCAAAGATAGTTCTCGTATCCACTGACGACCATCTCTTAGCATAGACAGGAGAAGGTTCTCGGGATGAATATAATAGGCGTTTCTTTAGATAAGTGCGTCTATAATATTTCTCAGATCCTCCCGTAAATACCGTGATAGTTTAATTGTTTTAAAGACATGCAAACTTCCTTGTGTGCAACTTGAATTAAGTTTAATGTTGAACCACATTGGTGCATATAAACTTTAATAAATTATAAATTCAGCCATGCCTTTTAAATTTGACGTCGGGTATTCAGTAGCAACATAGGGGCGATAACTATTCTATTTGCCACTGTCAGCCATCTAGAGTGAGCTAACTTACCGGGACTACGACTTGCTAAATCTACATTGACGCTGCCACTCGATACAGCTGTGCAAATATGACTGGTCGGAACTTACTTCGTTAGATGTTAGAGTCAATTCTAGGAGATCACGTTTAATTGTTGCAAACTTCATAAGTGGGAGTTGTTCGCATTTTTCCAAGGATTTTCCAATTTCTCCAGAGAATTGACGCGGTCCAGTTGTAGCGGCATCTAAATGTTGAAATAAATGCCTTAATGGTAACTCATTGGCATGTAAGGCACAGACAAGTGTGGACGCTTAACTTCGGTTTCGATATACCTTATAACTCCATTGCCATTTTTCCCAGTATTTACAACAGTTCCGTCACAGCCAATCGCCACCAAATTAAGCAGAAAGAAGTTATTTTTATCGAAAAAGTCTATTATTGCCTTTCCAATTGACTTTAAAATAATAAACTATTACTTTATCGCTCATGGCTAGGAATTTAATTATATTTTGTTGGGTTAGGTGGTAGTGGAGGGCAGAATATATTGTATTAAAAATCTGTTAAAAAAATAGAGAGTCTATACACGTCAAAAAGAAGGCTTTGGTGGGTATTCCGATTTCAGTTTCTTTCAAGGTCCCTTAAAGGGCGGTAGAGGGCTGAAGGGATTGTTGAAAAAAAACAAAAAAAATTGACAATACTCAGCATGCCAAAAGGCAACTTTTGACTGGTATTGCATACTTCAGTTTAAAATTTAATTTCTTTAGTAGTGTTTTCGGCCCACCCAATGCCCAAGTATTTGACTTCTCGCATTATTCCTATGTTCTATAGCTTTTGGCCCCTTTCTTCGTTGGAAGAGAATTAAGTTTGTTTTTGTTCGCTTAACAGACAATTCCTCTTTTCCGTCCCACCCTTCTACCAAATTTAATGCTCTCTATGACAACTGACACGGTCTCTTCAAGTCTGCCACGTATCATAGTCTCTGAATTCTGGATTACGATAGGAGGGTGAACATAGTCCACGCGTACATAGGCCTCAACTTCGGGCACTTTGTGCTACCTCCCTGACTAGAGTCGTCCGACCCCTCAACGTCACTCAAGCCATCCCACACTTTAGATGAACCTGAGGATCATGGAAGGGGAAACGGCTCTAATGGTAGCCATGTCTGGCCAGGATACCCCCAGGCCCCAACATGGATCGTCTCAGTTGGAACAAGTGCGGGACACTCACAAAGTATGCGGTGTGTCCTCTTATCGTCTGTGTAACATCTTCTACAGAATGATGATTCTACCAAGCCCATGTGGTGCATGTGCTCGTTTCGTTTACTGTGGCCAGAAAGAATACCCACTAGTAGCCCGCAGGTTCTTTCTTGATAGCCCTGTGAAAAACGTGTCAGGCTACGAGATGGTTCTCTGAAGGTTTCTCTCGCATGATGGCAGTCTAACATCAAGTTCCATGTAACCTTATGCTGGGCTTGGATGTCTTGAGTTATTAAATCGCTTACAGTAAACATTGTAAATGGACCATAAAATATGTGTTTTGAGACCAGTAGAGCTAACTCATCGGCTTTCTCGTTGCGTTTCGTTGCAGCATATCCCTTAACCCATACGGGCGCGAGGGTATTGCTGCTTGCTACTTGCTCTAGTACATGGTAACATTCGGAAACCAACCTAGAGGTAATTTGCTGCCACTGGAGATTCTAATAGTTTTGTTCTGTATATTATGCACAAGAACTTTTCTTGCACTATGCGTTAATCCTACCAATTCTGACTGGAATACAGTCAGAAATCTGCCTAGCAGCAGCATTTCAGTGACGTGGAATTTTTGTGTGTGATTGGGTACGTAACATATATTATGCAGGTTCTTCTACGAGCTCTGGTACTATCCGCATCCTGAAACAATCAAAATACAGCTTGTTCTCTTAAAATTACTTTTTATTGGCGGTCGACAACTTGAGCCTTTAGTATGAATATGCTCATTATTGAGTGAATTCCGTTGTTTTGTAAATTCACAACTGCCTCTCGCTCCATGCATCTTGTACAAATTATCAGTCCTTTTTTACATTATTATAATGCATTCAGATAGGTACAATAGTAATCTTACATACGTTCACATGTTTTTTTTTGCATTTGTGACATTTCTGAATTTATTATCAATCAAAATTTGTGTGCTAAAATACTTTGAATATGAAGCTCTCCAAAATTTGTAATAACTTTGCAAAAAATAACAAAACAACAATGCTGGTTTACGAACGAGCGTTAAAACCACTACGTCCGGAAGATGTGTGCACAAGACCAAGTATATTCGCTATATTCAACGGAATTACATGATAACGTGTAACTTTTTAGAAGTAGAAACAGTTCCAACAAAAACGATTAAAATATGCACAGGACACGAATTAAAAAAAATGTGTCGTCCAAAACCATGCAAATGTCCACCTGAACCAACACCAGCTCAAAACCTTTTATCAGTATGTAAATTTTTGTCAAAAAGTTTTATTGCTGGTAGTATTGTTTATTGGACGTACGATGCGGGTATATGGGGAGATTCGGAACTAACAGAGGATTTTTTTACAAATTTGTGCCACATAATGTATGAAGATAACGCTAAAGAACCCCCTGCTAGCAAAGTGTGCGAGGCGGAACTCGAATTACGGAAATTGGTATTTAGGAATGACAGTATGAGATTGATATAAGTTCGTTTTTAGAGTCCAGTACCTCCTCCCGAAGATCACTGTTCAAGGCCACCAGTAAATACCGGTAAAACCATTTACGTAATACAGGAGGGATGGAATCATACCATCACTACCATTTTTGAGGGAATAACTAAATTTCCAAATAACATTATGAAATGGTATCAAGACAAATTTGGTACAGAACCTGAATGCACTCCTATAAAAAATAAGTAATTGTATGGTAAACTTGTAAATTGAACGAGATTTGTTTTGTAAAAATACTTCATCAATAGCCTTCGTAAGCTTATTTGGAGTTATTAGATTATTAAAGAGAGAGTATTAGATTCAGAGATGGTTTAAGCTAGTGAACAAGTTACTTTCAGAGGTTTTCTGAAAGGTACTTACAATTTTATTCACAGTAAGTTAAATTAATTAAAATTCCACCATCTTGCATCAATTGTCCTATATTTTAACAAACAAAAAACAACAAAATTCAATCAACCCTTATGGCGTTCCACAAAGGAAATTAATTAGACACTCACCGTGTGGTTGTAATGAATGATTCTATAGACTCCCCTAAACTGTTTTAGTTGCAAATTGTAGGTCAATTAACAATAGTGAAAAGAAGAGAATAATGAAAACACTAAACTTGGCATATTGAATCTTGTTTCTCCATTTGTTTGAGTTGAAATTGAAATTCGCCGATTCTTGCCCCCACCATGCGAACTTAATGGCAGATTCAGTAACTCCATGCAACCATGAACTAAATAGTTGTACGCTTGAAATGAGCTGGAAATAGTCAGTAGTGTCCCAAGATTGTTTCCTTGCACCGGGCGGCATTACCTTTTTATCTTGCACTGGGAACTTCCATATCGATCATTTTGTTTTACCCCAGGATCAATCACCAATGTGAGAACCAACTCATTCGACAACTAAGCCATGGTTTTCGATGCTACAGATTCTCGGGTGAAATTTTAGACAGAAGGGATTGTTAAATTTGCCATCGCTATTTTAACTTGTCTCGCTCTTCACCATGCACATTCTCACTTCTCCATTGAACATACGTTCCATTGCATTTTCTTTTAAATGTCATTACGTTTTACGTTCCTCGCATCTCTATCTTCTCTTGAACCTTTTTGTTGTGCATATGGGACCCGATGTAAACGTTTATAATATCATAATCGTCTATCGGGGTTCCCGAAGTTGTGGGTCGTCTGCGCCATCTGCAGGTATTTATAGGATGTCGCGCCATCACTATTTGCCCACCCCCAGTCTAATTTGGATTTTCATTAGTATTTTCGGGGCGCTGACTTTTATAAGTTTTTTACCTTTTTTAAATACCGTCATAACTTCTTCCTGTTGCTGTGTCTGTGTAACTTTTTTTATTTCCTCTACATTCGCCGCCGGTTCAACATCGTCGTCCTACATTGTGAATTTTGACGCTCTCCATTTCTTCATTATATTATTAAGTTTTTCTATCTTATTTTTACTATCCACGGTCGTAATTAGATCATTTTGTTTTTGTCTTTCTAATCTATTTCTTGCGTTGCGTCTTCTGTTACTTGCCCTGTTTGACTCAATCTTTTCGCTCGTCCCTAATTTAGGGTGGATATTTGGTATCTAACTTTTAGATCGTTTACTACTTTTACACCTTGTGCCATGGTCGGTTGTCTGCTTACCGTAAGTGTGACATATAATGACATTGGTCATGATTTCATTCGGGCCCACTTCCCATTTGTGTTCTTCTACCCATGTCTTAAGGAGGGCAGTATGAAGACAACCACTTTCCGCTTACACTGGTGCTACGTCTTTAACCTTCTTTGTGTTTATGTATTATTCAAAGACAATCAATGTCATTCATATTTGCGAATGTTTACCATTAGCTTTCTTTCCTTTAAAATCATATATGAAAGGAATGAAAACTCTAAATCCCACAAGATGTATCAACTGTATAATCAAACTTAATATCTCAGAACACCCAAGCCCAGCACAAGGCTAGGTTAGATTGCCGTCATGCGAGAGAGGCCTTCAGAGGATCATCTCGTAGTTAGGCGCGTTTTTGCCCAGGGGCTACCAAGAAAGAACCTGCGGATACTTGTGGGTACTGTAGGTAAACAAGCACATGCAGTGCATGGGCTTGGTAGAAACACCATCTTGTAGAGGATGTTACATAGACGACGAGACGGCACACCACATACTTTGTGAGTGGTCCGCACTTGTACAGCTGAGACGATCCATGTTGGGAGTATCCTGTCCAGACATAGCTACGATTAGAGACGCTTATCCTTCCAGCATGCTCAGGTTCACCTCCATGTAGGATGGCTTGAGTAACTTTGCGGGGTCGGACGACTAGTCAGGGAGATTGTATCAAGGGCCCGAATGTGATACCTATGTACCGCCTGGACCTCCTATCATAATCCAAAATCCAGACTAAATGACGCGTTGGATTCTGGATTCACATAGGCTTGTCATACGGATAGTAGATATTACCTACCTACAATATGGTGATTCGACCAATCCCATACGATGTATGTATTTAGATAGCTTGCAGATCCCAGAGTGTACGCTCACGATCACGAATAGATTCTTTCCTGATATCCTAGTGCAGAAACTATCGTGAGACGGGTTCCTTAAATGGACCGATCTAAATTTCATCTAGCCTTGTCGTGGACCTGAGTGTCCTAATTTATTAGGTTATTTATAGTCAGTACTGTGAGTGGAAGAATCGGCTCAAGGTCACACCACGTTTGCTTTGAAGCCAGTTGGAGTAATGTATCGGCTTTCACATTGCATTCTATACTATTTGACACATACGAACTGAAATGTTGTGGTCACTGGTGGTCATATTCCGCACGTTACGTTAATGTAGCCACAAGTATTATTCAAATACCAATTCTGTGTATTTAGCTGAGCCGAAAATCGTGTGATAAAAAAAAACTACCCAAATGAAAGATGTCACGCGTTTTAAGCGTGATATGTTTCTAAAAGATTTTTTTACCTCTACATTATAATTGTGACATAACTAGACTGTCTCGTTGTTTTGTTTTAGACAGTAATATAAAGCAAGCTATTAATTTGGTATCTTTCCTACTTTTTAAACAGATTTGCCACATTTCGTACAGATACTCTGCCGTTGACAACTTTAATTAATTTACACATGGTTGGGTAACGTTTCAAACGTAATTTAATTTCTAAACAGGTTTAACATATTGTTTGTTAGAATTATGCGCCATTGTTTACATATACTTCTATGAAAGACTGAATTTGCGCGAATGGGTTCGTGAGTAGTTAGTATATGTATTTATAAAAAGGACCACTTTAATTACTATCTATTGAAATATTACAAAAATTTAAACCCGAACTGTAAGTAAATCATGAGAATATGCTCACATATATCTGCTAGAAAGGTTCCTAGATTGTGTGGCTAACAGTACAAATTACTATTACATCCCCCTATCTACGCATCCCATGAAATATGCACATGTGTAGAATAGAATTTTCCTTTAGATAAAGACGACTTCCGGGGTAGGACCGTGTCATAGTTGAGAAAGTCAACGTTTCGCCCACTTTCGTAAGGGGCTTCATCAGGACAAAAATAAATAAAATATAAAACTCTTACCAAATGCACCAGCGGGAGCAACACACACTACTACGCTGAACTGCACACGTTAGAACACTGCCAAGAGAAAGCTAAACCTGGTAATTTAAAGTGGGCGAAACGTTGACCTTCTCAGCTATGACACAGTCCTACCCTGGAAGTCGTCTTTATCTTGCTGCCTCCGCTCTGACAGAATTGTCCTTATTTATGCATCTTGATATACTCATCCATATAGAAAATCTTGAGCAGGGCGTTGCAGATTGCGATGGTCGGGAATTTCCACGAGGACTAGGTTCTGTATAGGCTATTAACCATCAATACAATGTGATTTGAACACAATACGCAGCTTCCGACTAAGCAACCCAATACAGAGCAGTTCGAAATTCAATAGCGACAGTGGTCATATTGGGCCACTCTTCAGCTAAAAACGAAAGATATGGTTCAGAATTTCGTATACCGTGATAAAATATCTTTACAATATCTACCAACATCCTTAATATAAAATGGCCATTGCCAGCCTCTCCATATTTTCCTCATTTAAAGTTAGAAATGATAGCAGCTAAGTAGACTTGATGAGTACGGAATACAAAGAGGCAGAAATTGTTCTGGCTTCCGTACTCTACGTAGAGGTGTCCCACAAAGTTCACCACTGGACCCTCGGTTATTTACAGTCTACACCATAAAATCATGACATATAGCTTCTATACTCCTTTAATGTTAAGTACCATAGCATGTTTTAATAATATAATATAACATTTATTTTGTTTCACACTGTGTGCGACGGCTCTATGAGTCATTTTTACCATGAAAAATGTACGGACTTTTCAAATTTTCTCGCTCCTCTAGCGACCAAACCGGTAACTTGACAAAAATTGATCAGTTCATCAAGCTCTATCGGATAGGTCTAAACCCTGCTTCAAAAACCCAATTGTTAACTTGGTGACCTTTGACCAAGGGAAAACCGAATGTGACCTGGCAATCTATCCGATGTCCCTAACATATCTCGCTGCAAAATATTAGACTTCCTAGCTCTTATAGTTTTTCCACGCATATGACATGTGCAATGTGCATATGCAACTTTTAGCACCATATTAGTTGATCCCAAGGGTCATATGTTCAATATCTTCAAATAACTGGCCAAGAAATGTATAGTATAGATTGTTGGTAAATTAAACCCAAATTATTGTTAAGTAGTTGGCTAGTTTTCTTTTGGACCGCTATTCTTTCTGAAAAATTAATGTAGAAGGACCTGTTACACAAGGTTGCATTTATTTCATTAATAAAATTCATACAAGGTATAGTATGCAGAGTAACACATTTATAAAAACACTACTGTGATTATTTGCCATTTTATTGTATACCCTGTATAATAAAATACATTGGCCATCGATATGGTAACGTAAACATTTAATCGATTACCGTATTACTGATTATTACAAATTATTATAAAATACCACCATGAATTTATACAGGGTGTCCAGAAATGAAGGTGCCAAACGAAAATCCCAGTTAGTAGACATTATTTTATGTCGATTTAACCCAAATTACCTTAGTCCAAAAATGCTTCTTAAGCGAGCTGGAGCTCCTTATAGATGGCGCCATGAAGTACTTTTTTTTTGTAATATGTATTGAAACAGGCGGCCGTCATGTAGAGTACTTACTGTAAAATTTGTTGTTTTTGATATAGTTTGATATAAGAGTAATTTAGAAATTAATAAATTAGTAATTTATTTAAATTTATTTTTCTCGAGAAGGGTGCATCCTATCGATTTGAAACAAGAGCACATTATTTTTAGAAAAGACCCTAGAGAATTCGAATTTGACACAAAAAATGTCAAAAAAATAAATTAAAAAAAAATACAATCCAAAATGTCTGCGGCCCCTCCCACATGGGACGCTAATGACCGCAGCAAGGAAGTATTATTTACAGCGACCGATGTGTGATCAGAAGGTAAGTCATTGTGCAAAGTTTGGACATTTTCGATCGAAACGTTTTTGAGATATTACAAAAAAAACGTACTTCATGGCACCATCTATAAGGAGCTCCAGCTCGCTTAAGAAGCATTTTTGGACTAAGGTAATTTGGGTTAAATCGACATAAAATAATGTCTACTAACTGGGATTTTCGTTTGGCACCTTCATTTCTGGACACCCTGTATTTACAACACAAACGTAAGTGCAATTTCAATCGTTAGAGGAAAAAGATCCACCTTTAAACTGAAAGAGCACAAGAAACTTGTTCAAATACTCCCACTATTGAACTCAATCACCACATTATATCTAACAGGATTTCAGCTTTTAAAAGATTTACATTACGCAAATTTTGGAAAGCTAATAACTCGAGTAAATGTAAAAAATATATAAAAGGAAAAGTATAATTATTCAACCTGTCCTGTTGGCATAATGAGATAAATTCAAGATAAAACATATCTGAATCTCTTTGTGTTGATCTGAAAACTTTTTATACGCTGAAAGATTTTGAAAGAATATTAAGAAAAAAATTGTTTGGCTTGGGGTATTCACCATCTGTAATATATTAATGGAAAGTATTAGTAAAGGTTATTCCCATTAACCACCTGAGCTTTTTTTTTAAAGCATTGTTAGAAATGAATACGTTCTTTATCTTAGAACACAAAGAAAATGACAAAATTGAGATTATAGGGGTTGTAATATCATTAATTTAACCTTTGAGTTATTGTAATAATTTTTTATTTGAATGAATTTTTCAGTTTAGAAATATTTCATATTAGGTCAGCGTTAATGTCATTAAGGAATGGTAAATAATTCACACAACCTTCCCCATAATTTTTTCTAATTTGAATTAAGAAATTGATTAAGTTAAAAGTTGACGTTAAATTGAAAAGTTAGATTAGGGTTAAAAGTTGACACGTTAAGTTGAATTAGTAATCGTTAGACAAGTTAATACATCACACGATAAGTTTCGACTCTAATGAGTCGTCATCAGGTGTTAAAAACGAGATTGTTTAAGCTATAAACTAACATTTGTAAAGTAGCTACTTACTATTAATCGTTATACAGGGTGAGTATAAAGTAAGGAACCGCTATTATATTGTCGTTATTAGAAATTTTACAAAAAAACAGTTTATACAAAAGTTGTTCAGGATATTCTGGTCGACATAACTGAAACAATATATTTTATTTTGGTTCAACTGTTTATTAGCTATGACGTCATCCGACTTTTTTTTCATCTATTCGATGGAGTATGTTACGGCAAGAATTGAGAATTGTAACACAATTTATAAATAGGTATTGCACCAGTAAGCTCAGTTATATGGACGATTGGGCGTGGATTAGTAAGGATGAGAGAAAGTGAGTTATCAGTAGTATAAGCAGAATGAGTAACGAATACTCAATAGAGAAAATGGGCGCCACGCAAGTTCTAAAGGTAATAGCTAAAATTGGGAGTATGAACTGCGAAGATAGTCTCAATTCGGAGATGAGTAAACGTAGTAATCTGAAAGAGAAGTATGGTAATGGAGCAATAATGAGAATAAAAAGTAATTTGACGAGAATATAATAAAGACTCGGTCAAAATATGTACATAAATAACTATACCATAAAGTAATTGTTCAAAATAAAATAAATAAATAAATGAGTGTAACTGGATAATAATCAAAAATGGTAGTGACTCACTTAATGGTGATAATACTAATTAGAGATCCGCTTTACCTTTTCAAGTAGCGTTGCAATAAAACTACTTGTGATGAATCACGTTAGCATGAACATTAAATATTTCCAGCATACGATACAATCGTAGTAAGCCAAGTAAGTAAGTAAAAAAATAAGGTACCTGTGTATAATGTTCGGTGGAGATCCCTTTGCAAAGTCTGCCGAAGCGATGTAATCTAAATAAAGAAAATTAGTACAAATCGGACCAGAGATAATGGTTCGGCCCCAAACTACGACAATACTTAATTACTCACGATTAACTTGAAGGATCGGATACTGAGCATATGTTAGCAAAAGAGTTTAAATTTATCAGCAATTAAAAATTAAGGTAAAAGGGAGTAGCTAATACAATTTTACGTACGAGTAGGTACATTAACGCAAACAAAATAATATTTAACTTCAAGTAACAAAAGTATCAACTGAAGAGCAAATTTAGTTAGAATGAGGTATTTACAAAATGAATGACGTCATAAAAATTGTTAAATGTAAAACAATTTACTAAAACAAATAATTTCGGTAAGGCGAAGTATCCACAAATTAAATTATTTAAAGTTAATGAGTTTAAAGAAAAATAAAGGTAAAGTAATTTATAAGGAAGCAGGAAAGGTAAATGAAGTTTGTAGTCTTCGGCGAACTTGAGAATATGACAGCGAGTTGTCAATGCAGAAATGGATGTTATCGGCCAAAATGGTGGTTTCAGATATTGTAGTTGACAGGATCAACCATACGGTAAGCGGGAAGCGATACGTTGAACACTAGGCTATTCGTTGTACGCTAGGACAATTATGAGAAATTAGAGGCGAGAAGTTGAAGGAATAATGCAATTTTGAAGATAGTAAACGAATAAGTACATACCCAATGAGTTTCAATCACTGACGTCAGCAGCACTCGATAAGGATTTCTCAGATACGACACGTAATAAATGTATTAAAACCGTAATTGTATACGTTTGGAAGTGGTAGAAATAAGCAGGTGGTTTCTCCAGAACTAATTAGTTGAAGAAATTTCACTTATAACCGTTTTGTATAACGTTCACTTAAAGAAATTGTGAATATTTCTCGCTACAAAAATGGAGCGTCTGTACCGTTTGAGAACTCGAAAGGAAGTCTTTTTGACCAGTAAAAGAAAAACCTAAGAGGCTTAAGAAGTAAAGAGAGATAGTAGAGAGTGAATGACGTTAAAAGGAGAGAGATGAGTAGCACGCCGGAAACGAGGTTCGAGGCTATTTACGAGATTAAGGATATCTCAAACAATTAGGAAATTGAGAATTTAAATGTAAAAAGTAGAGTCCCTATATCCCTCTTTTCAGTAAATAAAAATATCATGGGGGTTACATTACAATTTTTTTGATAAAATGCCGATTAAAGCCTAATGGTAAGATAGCCACTTTTCGGTAAATCTTTAACAGTATCATGGTTTGTAAATTTTAAATGTATTTTCGTGACAGTGGACTGCGTAATGGGTTCACGATTTGGATGTTCCACGTTAAATAAACCACAGACCTCTACATGGGATCTTCTCCTGCCACGCTGCCACCCACCCCAATCATCATCAAAATTTCGATACGTTCCCTTTCAGTTAAATGCGCCATATTTTTTTTTAATTCACACTCACTGTCACTGACAAGTAATAATACGTACGTTCTGTCAATCGTAACTTTTGTTTGTTTATTTTATTTGTGTTTCTATGGCTCTCTTACCTTTAGGCTTTAAACGGCATTTTATCAAAAAAATTGTAATGCAAGCCCCATGATATTTTTATTTACTGAAAAGAGGGCTTTATACTCCATCGAATAGATGAAGAAAAAGTTAGGGTTCGTATTTAAAAAAAGTCGGATGACGTCATAGCTAATAAACAGTTGAACCAAAATAAAATATTTTGTTTCAGTTATGTCGACCAGAATATCCTGAACAACTTAAAATTTCTAATAACGACAATATAATAGCGGTTCTTTACTTTGTAGTCACCCTGTATAAAATTAAAGTAGATGAAGTAATGGAGTTCATATTAAGAAGTTGAAAATTTCTTAAACTGCAAAGGAAAAATAGAGGGGAGGGGGTAACCAAGCTGTAAAAATAAGGTTAGAAAAACCAATGGAAAAACTAATACTTGCGGCCCAGCAAACACATTTATATATAAAATATATTCAAATTATGTAAGAGCTTGTTAGAATTACATAAAACTGGAAGATAAATAAAAGATAATGAATGTCAGGATGTCAGCAATTCGGCATATAATATACAGGGTGTCCATTTAGTAGCCCGTTCTTCAAGTACGGGTTTATTGTTAAATTTATTAAAAAATAAATATACGGGATGGCAATTAGGTTGGATGAAGCACATTTGCAAATTATTTAGACACATACAGGGTGTCTCCAAAAAGTATGGTACATAAAACGTATATTTTTTTAAATGGAATGACCCACTTTTTTTAAGCCCAAATGTAGGGGCTTTGGGTGAACTTTTCAGTCGTACATTATTTTTGTATTAATTCACGGCGTTGCCAAGTTATTAATTAATACATATTTTTTGCTAAATATCAACCCTTTCATTATACGCTTGTATTTTTTTAACGTCTTGTTTTTGTTTTTACGTAAGTTCGGTGGTGGACTTGGGTTGAATCAGAGTATTCAACCGTGACGAAACATTAAATTATTTGATACAGGATGTTCACTTTTTTTTGCTCCAAACATCGACATTTTCAAACTAATTTTTCTTCATTTTTTTAAATAGCACACCCTATTTATTATTGCATATTTGGAATCCCCGGTAAATTTTAGTACAACTTTATTAAGCTTACCCTATACCTAAGTGCGATAGTTTTTTCGTAAATGAGATTTTCTATTCCTTACGGCAGTAGATAGTGGCGCGATGGTTAAGGCGCGTGGACGAGCCAACGCATAGGCTGGACACTCGAATCGAGGATGCGATGAAATAAGGTTCTATTTATTTTTTTTAAATATGTGCTGTTTACGGACGAATGCACGTTCCATAGAAATGGTTTTGTAAACAGATACAATTTTCACTTTTATGACACGCAAAACTCGCACATTATCCGCGTCAACCATTTCCAACATAACTGGAGTCTCAACGTTTGGAGAGGAATCGTACATAACTATGAACTTGGTCCTTATTTTTTTTTAAATCCCCTAACAGGGCAAATCTTTTTAAATTTCTTGACAGAAGACTTTCAAAATTTAACTCAGCATCTTCCTAACTACATTACGGAGATAATGTGGTTGCAGCTGGACGGTACTCCGACTCACTTTTCCATACAAGTCAGACAACAAATTAGTGAATACGTTTATCGTAATGGTGCCACTACTAGATAGAACATGATGGAGAGGATTCAACAGTCCTTTCCCCGCATTACTCCAGCTATGTTTAATGAAGTGATGAAATCTTTCACCAAAAGAGTAGACTCGTGCTTAGTACAAGGCGGTAAACATTTTGAACGGTATCCTCGATTCGAGTGTCCGGCCTATGCGTTGCCTCGTCCACGCGCCACCATCTACTGCCGTAAGGAATAGAAAATCTTAATTTACGAAAAAACTATCGCACTTAGGTATAGGCTACGCTTAATAAAGTTGCACTAAAATTGACCGGGGATTCCAAATATGCAATAATAAATAGGGTGTGGTATTTAAAAAAATGAAAAAAAATTAGTTTGAAAATGTCGATGTTTGGAGCAAAAAAAAGTGAACATCCTGTATGAAATAATTTAATGTTTCGTCACGGTTGAATACTCTGATTCAACCCAAGTCCACCACCGAACTTACGTAAAAACAAAAACAAGACGTTAAAAAAATACAAGCGTATAATGAAAGGGTTGATATTTAGCAAAAAAATATGTATTAATTAATAACTTGGCAACGCCGTGAATTAATACAAAAATAATTTACGACTGAAAAGTTCACCCAAGGCCCCTACATTTGGGCTGAAAAAAAGTGGGTCATTCTATTTAAAAAAATTTACGTTTTATGTACCATACTTTTTGGAGACGCCCTGTATGTGTCTAAATAATTTGCAAATGTGCTTCATCCAACCTAATTGCCATCCCGTATATTTATTTTTTAATAAATTTAACAATAAAGCCGTACTTGAAGAACGGGCTACTAAATGGACACCCTGTATATGTATGTCTATTAGATGTAAATTCTTTTATATCTGTGGCACATGAATTTATATGTTTTTTTTCTTGAAGGAGTGGGATGGGGGACCAATGTAGTGCAAGACATGAAACTTGTGTGACGCCTCCACCGGAGAAGTATGTAAAGTAGTATTAAACTTATAATTGAAATTGCGGGAAAGACGATAATATAATTTCTGAATCCAATCTTTGGGGTAACCATTTTGAGCAGCAATATTGAAAATTAGATTGTATTCATTATTAAAATTATGTCGGGTTAAAGATACATTGGGTAATCTATTGAAATAAAACTGAACGCAGCTAGTTTGTGAGAAAGGGGGTGATGAGAACGAAAGGGGATGACATGATCAGTTGTGGTAGGTTTTCTATAGATGTTGATGTCTAAACGATTTTCCAGCCTGATGATTTTTAAATCAAAAAGGTTAAGGACCTTATTATGCTCTTTTTTAAGGGTAAATTTAATTTGGGGGTGTAAGCTATTCAAAAATTGGAAGCTTAAATCAATATCCTGGTCGCTACCCTTGAAGATAACAAAAATGTCGTCCACGTAGCGTTTATAAAAGGAGAACCTATCAGTAATCCAATGATTTTTGAAAATCTTGTCTTCTTCAAGAGAAGTCAAGAACAATTCAGCTAATAGAGGGGATATCTCCCCGCAATATGTACCTATGGGTAGCAATATGTCCCCGCTATTATCTGAATTGTGTATAGAATAGAGCAAACAAACCATAAATTTAGTGTAAAAATACCTACATGGGAATATTTCAAACGGTAAGACGTTTTCAAAAATCTACTCCCATTCCAAGGTACTGCGTGAAAACTAAAATGGTTAAGGGCACCACACTGAATGTTTTCATTATTAAGAAGACGACGAAGAAAAAAAGTATGATATGAAACAATTGAATAGTTTACAAGCAAATGGGTAAAACAGATTAACTACCATTATGTCGCATGTACCATCTAGCATTCGTTTAATAGGTAACGCAAAAATAAAATATGGAATCTATAAGAAAAATAAAAGGTGATTCAGGACGTTAAATCTAGAAGGCTTAAATTTTTTACCGATTTCATTCTAAAAACTACAATTTACTAGTTTTCCACCCTGTGTCATTTAAACGAAGCAGATTTTTGAAAATGAAAAGGGGAATAATAAGGGGCACATTTTTCCCTATCAAAAAATTCTGTATCACTTACCGCTCCAAATACATGAAAAGCTGAAGTAATTACTACTATATCTATATCTTCACTTAAAACCATAATAATCATGTTATTAGGGCATATTGGCGGGTTTCTTGTATATTCGTGGGGTAATCTCCTTTGGTGTACAATTGTTGCAGTAGTGTTGTAGAGTTTGGGTGTGACAGTTGAATAAGTCACTGCTTACTTCGTAAAAGCCGACGTTTCGGCTAGTTAGGCCTAGCCATCTTCGGGGCAACAAATGAATTAGTGAAATTAAACCGCTGTATCCTTGGAAAACCATATAACTTGTATAATATAATATAATATAATATAAATACAATACAATACAATATAGTATTATATATTATAATATAATATAATATAATATAATATAATATAATATAATATAATATAATATAATATAATATAATATAATATAATATAATATAATATAATATAATATAATATAATATAATATAATATAATATAATATAATATAATATAATATAATATAATATAATATAATACAATACAATACAATATAAGATAATATAATATAATATAATACCAAGGCTCCTATACTAAAAGGACACCACTACAACAATTCTTGTATATTGTTTGAACACATTAACAGTTCGGAAACTGTATTTGTAGTACAGGTGCAGTAACACATGGTAGGTTATTTTCGTTATTGTCGCTGCACTGTTTGTTAATTTGGGTTTATGGTAACGCACCCAAAATATATGGCAAGTTTACATAAGTTATATTTGAAATGTTTATGTATATCCAGAGTTGAACAATAAATATAAATATATTCACTATTTTTGGTAAAAATTTTAAATTTAAATCGTTTGATATTTTTCATAGATATTCTCATCCTCTTCCCATACCCATCAACTAAAAATGTTACAAAAGTAGGCACAATACTTTCTGAAAATACTTCAAAAATATTTTACAGAAATATTAAAACTCCGCTCCATAACAATAACGCTACAATTAAAAGACAATAGTTACTGACTTTACTAGGGTTTTCATAGCGTTCTCGATGTTTGAGACTGTTTCTTCTTTTACTTGGGCCCTTTCAAACGATATTAATTAGATTTACAAATATCCATACTTTATAAAAACTTACACTAACAATAAATTCTAATAAATCAAACACTCTCAACCTATCCTTAAACCGTATTTAATGAATTAAGATGAAATGAGGGTTATTTTTTAAAGTACCAGAGTACTGAAACTGCTACGATGCAAAATAGCAGGTAAAACGTTTTGACGGTTCTATAAAATATAATATATTTATAATATAATTACGTTACATTATTGAGTAATCTTGAAGATCAAAAGCCAGAAGGGCCAAGGATAATGGAAGTTTAACACGATAACAATAAATTTTAATTCAAAGTAAAACAACGTGACCGAAGCGGTCTTACATACTTAAAGTGACAAAGGGTGGCGCTGTTAACTGACATGAAGCAACCTTGGCAAAATCAAATACAGGGTGGGTAATGAATAGAATGATAAGATCATTCCGAAGGTCGACGATCTCATTTAGCAAATCTGGGTTATTTTTTGTTTTGTGATTTCAAATGATTCAAGCACGTTAAGGAGATACCCTTTGTTACAAAAATGTAGGATGTCAAAATGGTTAAAATATGATTTTTGGCCGAGGTTGATGGTTTTAATGGAATGAAGGTGTTCTTTACGGGTTACGAATGACCTGCCTGTTTGCCCGATATAGAAGGAATTACAAGAGTGGCAAAGTAATTTATAAATACCTGATTTGTCTAAAATGTTGATGGGATCTTTATTTTTGTCTAAACAGGTACTCAAAGTGTGAGTGCCAGAGAACTAAATGTGACTATTATGGCGTTTAAAGATGTTTTAAATATTTTAAGACAGATTAGAGACAAATAGTCCGGGAGCCGGCCACCTTTTTTGCAAATCAATTAGTATATTTTTTATACTTCGTGAGCGGCTTTATTTTAACGAGGCGGTAAACTTTTTTCTCTACGAAAATGTTCGAAAATGTGTCCTACGGGGGTGTGCAGGGAAAAACACGTTGATTTGGAAATGACAAAAAATGGATGAATTATCATGGGAAAACGGCCCAATTAATTTGTAGGACAAAGTGGGCATTTAATTATGCAAATATTTACTAAGCTACAGAAAAAAAATCAGCTTGATATTCATTTATTTTTGTTAATTTAGTAATATCTACATGTATCTGAGATGGGGACACTCTTGATGGACTCATTTTTGTTGTAGGACAAATGTTATTTTGAATTACTTACAAAAAAATTTAACAGTTAGATAAAAAATTAAGTGATATTAATCATTTTTTTTGTAATTACCACATCAACGTGTTTTACCCCTGCGCACCCCGTAGGACCCATTTGCGAAAATTTTCGCAGAGGGAAAAGTTTGGCGTCTCGTTAAAATAAAGCCGCTCACGAAGTATAAAAAGTATACTAATTGATTGCAAAAAAGGTGACCGGCTCCCGGACCAAAAGGTTAGGGAACGGTAGCAAAGATTATCCGATTTTCCAGAAACTGGGGTTGAATTGGTGTGATTAGGGGATTTTTTGGAACAAAGTAAGTTAAATCTAGAGAATTTTTTATAGAATAATTAGGTTGAAAGTTGATATGATTTTTAAGTTACAAATTGATCCAAAGCAGTAAGTTTAGAGACCGGAGTATCGAGAAAGCTAACAACAGGTCTGATGGGAATGTAATAAAGTCACTGTATTGTATATTGTATTCTACAGTGACTCTATTACAAACAGTGGCGACAAGCGATGTATCGACTTTTATTGGCCGTGGTATATTTTGCATCTTAATGGCGGCCTGACTGTGTTTACCTTTGATCAGCGTGTGATTTTTATTTGGATTTAGAACGTTGCTAGGATACCACCGTTGAGTTCATAGAAACCCGCCCAAAATTTTGCCTCCTATTGGCGGATGGGTGGAGCTAATCGCTGCTTGTCGTCACTGTTTGTAATAGAGTCACTGTATTGTATTCTTCATCCTTACGCCATCTGTTGTCGTTAGTTTATACTCCTTGCATCATTCCCTTGTGTAAGGTCCGTGAACTTTTTTCTAAATTTAGTAATATTAAGCTCAAAATTTTAATTTTTTTTCATAATTTTAAATCTTTTGTACCCTTTTGTATCGGTTAATTTTGAAAATTGTATAATCCCAACTTCGAATTGGATCCGGACAGGTTTGTTAATTTTTTTCCTTTCCTTCACAAAACTTTGTTTTAAAATTTTATAATTTGATTAAGGATTCAGAGGCGATTGTTTTATTTAAGTTATTTGAAATTCTAGCCAATAAAGTGATCGTATGGACAGTAAATATTACAATTGACTTCGAATTAAGTTAACGAGACCCCTAACGGAAGTTTGTCATGTAACAATGAGCAGAATTTCATAAGAATTTAAATTGGAAGAACTCACCTCGTAGCCTAACCTATTACGTTAAGGAAACTGTAAATAATTAATTGGGATTCGATAACTGTCTAACAATTTAATCCATTCAATATATAAAATTAGGGCGTCTCGCACGAAATTTTGGTGCTATTTAATAATTAAAGCAACAAACTTTACCAAAATCATTTCGTATTTGCATGTATCTACGGTGAAGCAGACATCAACACATTATTTAGGAATTAGTTCGGTCAGTTACATTGTAGAAGCGTGCTTTTCTACCGTAAATACTTAATTAGTATAAATCACCTTTCGAAAAGCAATATTATGCTATTGGTTCATTACTTATTTACCTCTCTTCTTTGGACTGTTCTAAAAATAGGTTTACGTTTTAATGTAGGAGTCTATCCATATAAATAAAATATCTTTAAGGTTATAAAACAACGAAAATGTGTCATTAACAATTCGTTATACAAATACAGGGCGCGAGGACGGAGTTGGATATTTTGTAACGTTATTGAACACAATAAATTTGAAATAACAACGAATAACAATAAGCAATTGTTTTGCAGTAAAATTGGCTTCGAAGTGGCTCCTCTCAGCATGAATACAGAGCCCCAAAGGTTTCTTGAAATTGTTAGCTACGACAACAATCGATCTCACTCATGACACAGAGATTGTTTCAGCTACTATACACTCTTAACGGCCTTAGCGTAGGTCGTTTCACCCACTCTAATCCATAGAATCAGGCGAGTATGGTGCCTATTCGAAAGATGTAATAAAAGTGCTGTTGGGCTCATATAAGAATCACGTATTGAAGAATATCATGGTGTTACTAACACGTTATCTCGTGACATTTTGTCTTGTAATTTCGCTGCACACGCTTCCGGATGATCTGCCTGTTCCTGTCTGTATTAACAGAGCATTTTCTTCCTCGGCTCATAGTGTCACTTTCATGGTCAGCTCTTTGGTTGTGTCATTCACTTTGGGCATGGGTACAAAAGTTATTTGGCTACGTTCAAGTACTACTTCAGTTCTGGGAATGCAGTAAACTTAAACTCCATTATCACTTCGCAATCTGCACAAGTTAGCAGATAGTTTTATATTGTTTCCAAATGATATGTTGATCTATATTTAATTACCTCGACTGCTGAGAATCATTTAGTGATTGTTGATGATACTCACGTTGACGACGACAGTCAATGCACGTGATCCAACAGTGGGATCGGAAATTTTTTTTTCGTGTTATGGTATAAAGTTGTAAGTTTTGTAAAAAAAAAGAGATGCAGAGAAGTCAACAGATATAATCATGATATAAACTCAGTTTCATGTAACAGTTTACGCATTCGGAAATGTGTGGTGTCAAAAAATTCGTCATCTTCCGAAGAATCTGAACCATGCGAGGATTCTGGTGAATCGTATGTACCTTCTGATCTTGATGCAGATAGAAATGGAAGTGATACTTCGTCTCCTGGTTCTGGAAGTGATAGCGAGCATGAAGATGATAATAGTGAGTATGAAGGAAATGGCGCGGAAGAGGAGTTACCGGAGGTGGATAGATGGGAATAGTGTAGTGATTTACGTGTTAGTTCGTAGGGTTAACAAATCACAAAACCTTCTCCATAAATTATTTAATTAAGTTCGGTGGGAACCGATTGACAATGAAGTTTAAAATTGAAGAATAAATTAATGATGAATTACATGTTTCGACATCATAGAGGTCATCATCGGGTTCGTAACAATTTATAAATGATGAAAGATTGATTAACCGTTGATGGGGCGAAGATGGAATGAAAAGTGAAGTTAAATTGGTAATAAAATCCTTGTCCGGTATAAAATCACAGAAAGCCGAAAGGTAATTTTAAAAATTTTATTCAACGCATAAATTAATTAATTAAATTGTGACGAGGCCATGGGGGAACCAAACGTCATGGAAATTGAAGACTAATCAAAATGATCGGAAAACAGTAAAATTGGAGCACATCATGAACATGTGCCTTACAATCAGATGTTAACCCTACGAACAAATTTTACCACAGCTGATGAATCGTTTCCCTCAACATCATTATGGACCCAACCAATATTAGTTTTAAGTTCTGTGGACAGGGTGGATTGGATTTAACGGATCCCTAGGACATTATGGTTACTGAGACAAATCGTTACGCATCGCAGTATTGTATCACATCAACTTCGTCGTCGATCTATATTTTGTCAATGGAAGGGAACCAATCATGACGAAATGAAAAAAATCTTGGCTATTCTCATGGTAATGGCCATAAACCATTTTACCAACGATGCTATTGTATTGGTCATCAAATGAAATGTATGCCAACAATCTTATTCAAAAGACAATGAAGCGTGATAGATTTAACTGTATATTGAAATTTTTTCATTTATCTAATAATGAAGATTTTCATGCGAATGGGGACATACTTTACAAAGTAAGGAATATTACTGAAATTATCTGTAACCAATTCAAATAAACAGTATCCCCTGGTGAGAGCATTGTTATCGATGAGAGCATGGTGCCCTGGCGAGGCAGACTCGTATTTCGTCAATAGCTTCCGGCGAAATCTCATAAATAATATAAATTTGTATCACAGTAGGACTCCTGCCACTTCCACTGTATATTAAACATCATATTTAGCCCAGCCCGGTACAAAAACTATGGACGTGCAATGGACAAATTCGACGTCTGGGGTTAAAAGGAACACGGTTTATTTCTGAGAGATCGTTAAATTAGTACCACCATGGAAATTTTGCCGCAAAGCAAGCGAGAAGAGGCTTATGTTCGGATCTTCATATTTCCCGTACGACCATCGCCAGCTAATGAAGCGAACAAACTGGTGGATGATTGTCAGCGGAATGGATGGCAAATTGTGTTTGGATGTAATGCTAAAGCGTCTGTTCTCTCTCACCTTTTCATCAACTTTCTGCATCATGGCAATGAGTGAAGGTTGTTCACTTCGTTCTTCATCATGCACATTCGTACGGCCATTAAAGCTCTCACCCATTTCCGTACCATCCCATCACTTCTCCGTAGACTTCATTAATCTGAGGATGAATTTCACGCGTATTTCACAGTCGGCGGTATTCTCAATCGGAGGAGACATTTGAAATACTTCCAAACAAACGTAAACACCGTCGAATAATTCCGTAATGACGTCTATCGCTTAGCAACAGATAGCTCTACACAGAACACATGCGCCGAATACCGACCGCAGCGTTACAACGGCGGAATTTCCAAACGGTATTTACTTTAAAAACACGCCTCGTATATTTACAAATAATTACGTCCTCATTGTTTCACCAACCGATTAATACCTTGTTCATACAATTTTTTACAGTGTTGGCACTTATGTACTTCACTGAAAACGGCCACCTTTTAACACCTTCCCCAGTTCCCTAAAAATATGGAAATCACAAGGTAATTCTGAACTATGAGGTGGATATTTTAAAATCTGCCATTTACTTTACAGCAGATTTCCTCTTACTACGTTTGCAATATGAAACCTAACATTGCCATCTCATTGCTTGGTGAATCTTGTTCCATTGTGCAGGTTTGCAATACAATTTATTTTAGGTTCTTCAAGCTCTCAGCAAAGGTTCTTCATGGTCAAACAAATTTCAATATGACCTTACTATTATTACAACAACTATATTATTATACACATTATAACATAGGTACTTAGCAGGATTCATTTTACACGCGAGAGGATCCTCACCACATTGGAATCACCTGTCACAATGTTGAATTAGCCATGCGAGATCGAATAATGTGAGGTTTGTGAAGAACAACGTGCTCCTACTCCCTCTTACTGCAAAAGCTAAAGCATCGAGTAAGAGACGTCAAATTAAATGAAGGGCTTCTCTTTCACGTCTGTAAATTTCTAAAATATATCGCCGAGTGAAAGATGTTAACGCAATGAATAGATATGCTATGTTTCTATTTTTTTCTTATTTGTTATGCTCATATATTGGGTAGTAATTTCTCTGCCTCCATCGGGTTGAAAAATCACCCTCAACTATTATGTTAAATGAAACTGAGATTTACTGAACGAAATTATAAGTTAATTTACATCTAACCCATATTAAACGGTGTTATATGATGTTGGCTCAAATACGCCAGATATTAAAAGTCATTAAGGTGAACGGAATGTCTAGAAATGGTTCCAATTCGCCTACCGCCTTGAGTTATGACATTCATTAGAAAATACGGTTCAGAAGGTTAGCGTTAATGTTTTCCTTCTCGTTTACTTCAACTAAGAGAAAATTGAATTGAAAATGTTTGTATTCTTACCTTGTCGTTGGCTATTATAATGTTTATTTTAAAAAAGGTATTTTGATTATTAGGCGTTACTAACGGAACATTTTTAGATATATGATTTTCGCCTGAAAGATAAATGTCCTCCTTACTATTTTATTAAGATCGTTTTCTTTTATCTTCTTTTTAATTTACAGACTTAAATAGTTTAGTATCTTGGGAACACTAAGACTGATTTTTTCCTTTTCCAATTTGTAGAAGTTTGTTAGTGCGTATCTGTGACATGACAACTGTCGTATACAATTTCAGGTTTGGAAGGGTTGTATGATCGACAGGGGGAAAGACAAATAGATCCATAATGTATTTATTCACTGATGTTTCTGTAATCGTGTTATTATGATATTATTATTTTATATACTTCGATTCGATTGCTTTGAATTACGTCTTATTCAATTAAAGTCCCCGATTCGGCACCACTTCTCATTTGACTCCACAATTTGAGTGATTAACGTTCCTTCATCAATTATTTCACCTAATTTCATGTTCTAGCATTACTCTCATACCATCTTATTTTACATAGTTCAACTCTGCAATTTTCTACTTGTACGTGTCGTCTTTCGTCCATGCTCGTGTGCCCTTGACTAGGCTATCCCAACTCTCGTCCTCAAGGGGGTTCCAACAATTAACATTATACCCTGGGTGCTGGTTGTCTGGTAACCGGATACTTCCTCAGTCCCACTTTCCTTTGCAGACCATCCAATTTGTCTGCGACCTTGTCGTATGGCCTTTTTCCAGACTTTGTTATGATATGTCTCTATTCTATGGTTTAGTACTTAGTTGTGATCGATATTATCGACCCTACCTGATTGTGCAACAGGTGGCGCAACACTTCGTTTTTACACTTAAATTCTTTATTTGCTGATTGGTTGAGATATTTAGTCTCATAAATAGTCTCGAACCTCGTTTCCGGCGTCTCTACTCATATCTCTTCGTTAAACATCATTCACTTTCTAGTATCTCTTTTTATTTCTTAAGCCTCGCTGTTTCTTTTGCTGATCGAAGAAGACTTGCTTCCTAGTTCTCAATCTGTACGAACGCTTCATTTCTGTAGTGAGAAATATTCACAATTTTCTTAATCTAACGTTATATAAAACGGTTATAAGTGAAATTTCTTCAATTATTGGTTGTGTAGAAAACACCTGCTCATTTCTATCGCTTCCAAACGTATGTAATTACGGTTTTTAATAATAATAATAATAATAATAATAATAATAATAATAATTTTATTTTGTGTTTCGTACAATGTACTTACACTCGTCAATATAAATAAATATCTGTAGGTTAATAATAATAGGTATATATCTTATGTTTCCATATAAAATTCTTCCATATGGTAGGATGAGTTTGAGAGCAAACAATTTTTTATTGTGTTTTTAAAAGTGGAGTATGGTAATACTCTAACATTTTCCGGCAATTTATTAAATAGCTTTTGCGATTGAATGTTAGGACCATTCAACTTTTTATTCAGCCTGCAGTGCTCCGGTCTAATGTTGTTTTTATATCTCGTTGCGTAATTGTGAAATTCCGATTGTACATGAAATTGAGCTAAATGTTTTTTTGCATAACACAGACATTCAAGCATGTACAAACAAGGGAGTGTTAATACCTTTAGAGTTGAGAACATATATCGGCAATCATCTCGGAAACCTAACCCCGATATAATTCGGATGGCTTTACGTTGAAGCCGAAATACGTTCTTCCAATTGGCTGAATGACCCCATGCTAAAATTGCGTAAGATAAATGGGTGTGGAATAGTGCATAATATGCCGATTTAAGTACCGTTTTTACATACATACATTTATTGTGTGTCGTATCTGAGATTCGTTATCAAGTTGCTACTTGTCAGTGATTGAAACTCATTGGGTATGTACTTATTCGTTTACTATATTCAAAATTACTTCCTTTCCTTCAACTTCTAGTTTGTCATAATTGTCCTAGCGTTCAACATATAGTTACCGTTCAACGTACCGCTTACCGTTTACCGTATGGTTGATCCTATCAACTGTAATATCTGAAACCACCATTTTGGCTGTTAGCGTCCATTACTGCATTAACGACTCGCCGCCGTATTCTAAACTTCATCGAAGACTTCAAACTTCATTTACCTTTTTTGCTTCCATATAAGTTACTCTACCTTTTCTTTTCCTTTAAACTGATTAACTTTATATAATTTAATTTGTGGATACTTTGCCTTACCGAAATTACTTATTTTAGTAAATTGTTCTACATTTAACAATTTTGATGACGTCATTTATTTTGTAAATACTTCATTCTAACTAGATTTGCTCCTCATTTAATACTTTTGTTACTTAAAGTTAAATATTTTTTTTTTTACTTTAATTTATTTGTACATTAAACTGTATTAGCTACTCCCTTTTACCTTAACTATTTATTGTTGATAAATTCAAAACTCTTTTGCTAATATATGCTCAGTATCCGATCCTTCAGATGAATCGTGTTTGGGACCGAACCATTATTTCTGGTCCGATTTGTAGTAATTTTCTTTATTTAGATTACATCGCTTCGGCAGGCTCTTTGCGCAAGGGATCTTCACCGGAGTTATGCAGGTACAATTTATTATTATTACTTACTTACTTTACCCATTATGATTGTATCGTATTCTGAATATATTGAATGTGTGTATTAACGTAATTCACTAGAAGTAGTTTATTTCAACGCTACTTAAAAGGTAAACCGGATCTCTAGTTATTATTATAACCATTTAGTAGGTCACTACAAACTTCAATTACATTTACGATTTTATAAAGATTAATTTCTTAAGAAAAGTGTTGCTTTCATATTCTCAGGAAGAACTGGTTTTGGTACCATCATTTCGAGCAATCATCAGAGGAAAAGAAAACTGATGCCAAAAAAAAGGAATGCGGTATGCGTTTTATACAGGGGTAAAAAACGTAGAGCATGACCTTCAAAGGGTATGTTAAGTTTAATTTCACCATGTTTAACGTGGGGTTACTCCTACCATTAGGCACAATGGGGGTAAAGCGGCGCAAACTCAACATCAACACCTTAGTTAGTTTGTTTCTTGAAGATTTTCCAAAAGATATCAAACGTGTCGTCCTGCATTCTGAGTGTTCTTCTGGCCAAAGAGATAAGACATCGCAATGTGCATGCATAATGGATGTAACATTCGTGGAACCAAGGTAACTATCAGTATTATCAAGTAGCTGCCAAAAAGAATAATGTGTTAAATCGTGAATAGTTCGTTAATTGAATTGTAACAAATTGGGTGTTTGGCAATAAAATCATTAGGTAACGATGAAAGTATAAAATAGATGTGGATTAGAGTACAAAAGTTAAAGCCATCAATGATGGAAGATGAATCTTTTACTAACTTTCTATACAAGTGGTGGAGTTTGCAAGAGTCGAATATATACGAATTCTTCAAAATGGCCACTAAATAAATATACATATAAATATTCCCAATGAATATAAAGGCTTCCACGAAGTACTAACATTTAAAAATAGAAGTACTGACAGTTCTCATGATGATTCAGACAGCGACATGACCTTTCAACTTATTTTCTTTACAACAATATCAATTTTCTAGAAATCTCTCTCAATATATGTTCTGGTATGTACTGTGTGTCGCATCCAATATTAATTTACTCACAAGAGATGTAGTGCATCTTGTAAAAATTTAGTTTACGACAATAAAAATAAAACATTTTAATTTTAGAAAATTTATTGGCTACAACGTCTGTTATTCGTCTTGCAGCCTTCCGTTCGAAATTACCACTTAAAAACAATTTAACAATTTAGAGATGCAATTCCATTTAATCTTAATGCTGTCAAAGAGAGGAAACTTGCTTATATTAAAATTGTGATAAATTGAACTATAACGTCTTGTTCTATTTTGTACTTCACTTCCATATGATCCGTCAAACGAGTAAGTATTCAATTTCGCTATATCTTAGACGATTCAGATCTTGTTACACTCTTAACTCATTTCCCTAACTTCAAATTTATTGAATTAGATTGAAAATGTTACATTTCTATAAAAGATTAGAAGAAATTTAAGTTTCCTTTCAGTGTCTCGTATTTAAAGGAGTTAATTATTTTTATACCAATTACATCGTGATGCTTACTGGGTAGAGTATACCTCAGTTTAAAAATGTTTCTAGTATATGTAACTCATAAATTATATTTGGATATTATACTCGGTGTGTATTTTAAGTAATGAGAATAAATTAATAAAAAAAAGTTAGTTATCGATACAAAACTCTAGTAGTCTTCAAAGTATGCTCCTTCAGCATCAACACACTTCTGCAGGCGATTTTTCCACCCTTCGTACGCTTCCTGAAGCTCGGTAAGCGAAACATCCTTCAGAGCATGCGCACAATCCGCCTTAACAGCATCCAGAGTCCCGTAGTGGCGGCCATTCGCCATTGAGGGTGGTTTTCACTTTGGGGAAGAGAAAAAGTCTGCTGGGGCAAGGTCGGGGCTGTGGAGAGAGTGGGGTATCGTTACGATGTTTTACCAGGTGCTCAGAAACCACAAAGGAGGTGTGAGATGGCGCGTTGTCACAGCTTCCAATTGGCGGCAATTTCTGGTCGCACTCGTTTGACCCGTCGCGTCGTTGCAATCTTTTTAACACTTCCACGTAGAAGGAACCAACTGTCTGTCCTTCGGGCACGAATTCCGAGTGGGCTACACCCTTTTTGTCAAAGAACAATCAGGATTGCTTTCATTCTGGACTTGTACATGTGAGCTTTCTTTTGTGGAGGCGATTGCGGAGTGTGCCATTCGTAGCTCTGCCGTTTGGTTTCGGAATCGTACTCGAAGAACCAACTTTCATCCCCAGTAATGACGTCAAAAAACTGAGGGTCTTCTTCAAGGTGTTCCAAAAGATCGTTTGAAACGGTCGTACGGTTTTGCTTTTGCTGGTCTGTCAAAATTTGCGGGACAAGCTTTGCGCAAATCTTCATCATCCCAAGATACTCACTGATGATGATTTTATCCATTCCAAGGTTTCCCGCGATCATATGAAGACTTAAACGCCGCCTGTCCGAGTTCAGCAAATGCCGAACACGTTGTTCGTTGTTTTCGGCTCTTGAGGTTGACGGGCGATCTGTGCGGGGCTTGTCCTCCACCCTCTAACGGCCTTCTTTAAACATAAAAACCTAAAAACTTGAGCTGGTGGTAAGCTTTCACTACTGTATGTTTGCTGAACCATTTCCAGCGTTGATGTACCAGATTTTCCCAATGCAAACACAAAATGAATTACGTATTACGCTGTTCAATGCTTCGCTGCATTTTGATCTTGCACACACCTTTTGGCAGACGTCCAAGTCACGCGTGATCTTGCCTCAAACCTTAGATTAAAAGGTACAGATACGCCTTTCCATTTACGAACGTTATTAAAACATGAAACCAACACTGACGAGAGAGTGCGCAGGAAAAAAAGAGAGAAGAAAAAAACAACAAGACTACATGTTCAGTGGCGTACTGTATTTGAGGGTCATATAAATTATAACAATATTAAATACATTATTGTACACCATAAACATTGTACAAATACTGTATAATATGAATACGGGACATGCAAGGTAGATATGTGTATTTTCAGATACACACTTCTCTCATTAAAATAGAAAATAATCTAAGCTTCTCCTTCAAATTTTAAGTAAATAATCACTCCCCCTTTTCCGTTTTAATAATTAAATTTAGAACAAAATAATCCTTTTTGTATTTAAACAACCAATTTATAATAATCGACTAATTTACCTGTTATCATACCATTTCCTCTATTAATTCGAATCTAGGGGTCAATTTTCATGGGATATAAGTTTCATTTCTCCCTTTTTAATTTAATTGTCTTCTTTATGTTTATTACAATTCCATTTTAATTTCAATTCAATTTCTTATGACATTTAATTTAAAAATTAAAATGTTTTCTTATGTTCTACGGTTGTAATATTAATTTCTGTTGAACATGAATTTTTATGTCTTTTGACTTGTTGTTATGATAATTCTAATCTCATTCGTTATAACTTCCAATTTTAATTCTATTTGAATTTATTATGACATTGATGTATTTTCATTTTAATTTAAAAAGTAAAAATGTTCTAACGATATATTTATTTTAAAGTTTTATGTACCCGTATTGACATTTGAGATTCTCGTTTTGTGTTTTTATTTCAATTCGATGTCTATTTCCATTCTAATTTCATTTACATTCGACTTGAAGGAATGGAAGGAATAATATATTATTTTCTCTATGGGAATTACTAATATCTTTGTTTATGTATATAAAGAAGGCTAATATCGTTGATTGATTATTCCATCAACGCTAATACCCAGCAAACACATTTATATATAAAATACATATAAATTATGTAAGAGCTTTTTAGATTTATATAAAACTGGAAGAAAAATAAGAGATATTTAATGTCAGGATGTCAGCAATTTTCAAAATAATATATATGTCTATTAGATGTAAATTCTTCTACATGAATTTATATACGTTTTATGTATATTTTATGTAATATTTACATAAAAAATATTAGTTGTAAAAGCGTTGCGATGACCAAAATGGCAGCTACTCGAGCATAATGTAATTATTATCAATGTAAAAAATTATTTAAGCTGTTCCATACAAAAAATGGAAAAACTACATTTTACGTGCAACTGTACTTTTAATTATATTTAACTTAATTCTTGCACGAACCCGTTTTTACCTGAACTGAAAGCCGACAGTTTATTATGATATACTTGCTTGAAAAGTGTCACTTAACCGGATTCGAACTTTTGGGATTGGGCGTTGCAAATTCCGAAATCCGACATGTGTTTTCATTGTCTCCGACATTGTACCACTGCGCTGATCTGTAACATCCCTTTTTTTATTTCGTACTTCGTAACTTTGCGATGTTTCGCGTTATTAGTTTAAATTTTGTTTGATTATACCGTTGAGTCAAGTCTTATTCAATAATTATACCTATCTTTAACTTTATGTTAAAAATGACCAGGATTTAATTTATTTTATATTATTTATTTTCTATATAAATTAGGCGCATTTTAGTCGATACGGATCTAATATTAAAGGTACGTGAACTACAATTTTTGGCGTTGTAGAAAACACGCGCGTTCGATTACTTATGTGGCGCAAATAGAAACGGACTTTATTTTCGACCATACAATATAATTATGCAATCATAATTTCTAATTATATTTACAGAAGGCATACATAAAAAATGAGTAATATTACATATAATATTTTACATATAACGTACATAAATCTAATCATGTAAATATGACAGCACATGAATTTAATGAGTGATATGTAATTATCTATATGTATATATTATATGAATTTCTGTATACAGAATATCCGTAAGTTTCTATACTATTATGTAAAATATACGTAATTGTGTGACATACGGTTTATATAACTTATTTAAGAATACTTACATACTTGATATATAAAAAAGCATATGTAGGGGTATTTACTTCAATTTACATATGTTGTATGTATATTTTATATGTATGTTTGCAGGGTATTATGAAATTTAGTAATCTTATTTACCGATGACCTTAGTTGTGGCGTTGTAGGGTAACATTAAATCTGTGATTTTACAGAAAACAGTTATTTTTAAAACACTTCTGACCGGTTGTACAACTTATAATGTTACTTAAATATTGATAGTACTTTCTAAAATCTAAAACCAAGCTCCAAAAGATATATTGAGAACAAGTAATAGTAACTCTATACATAATTATGTACTTACATAGGCCATAGCTTAGGTAACATAAAACAAAAACTTAGACACATATCTATTTTTATCTCTCCAATGTAGAGGGCGCTAGCTCATTTTTAGTTACATTTCTGATGAGTGAGCTCAATACCTTCAAGTCGAATGGAAATGAAATTAGAATGGAAATAGACATCGAATTGAAATAAAAACACTAAACGAGAATCTCAAATGGCAATACGGATTTATAAAACTTTAAAATAAATATATCGTTAGAACATTTTTACTTTTTAAATTAAAATGAAAATGCACCAATGTCATAATAAATTCAAATAGAATTAAAATTGGAAGTTATAGCGAATGCGAATAGAATTATCATAACAACAAGTCAAGCGACATAAAAATTCATGTTCAATAGAAATTAAGATTACAACTGTAGGACATAAGAAAACATTTTAATTTTTAAATTAAAATGGAAATACACTGTATGTCATAAGAAACTAAATTAAAATTAAAATTGAATTGAAACGAACTCTAAGAATGCATTCCAATAAAAAATTGTTAGAAGGGTATCATATCCCAAGAAAATAAATTTTTGTGATTAGATATGTCCTGAAAACTAATATGATGTAAGAATATCATGACATGTCTCGAAATCGGCAATGAATTTTGCACCCGCACTACACACACGATTTTTTCTACAACCAGAGAATTTGCATTTCTTCCATTTCTGTATTTGAACACTTTGAAAACACAAAACCTTCGTGCACATAACTTAAAATTCATATAATCAAAAGTTTGTTTATTCGTTGTCATGGTTTGAGCTAAGCAGGGAGTATTTGATTAATTGACCAGCGAGCGTTTTGTAACATTTTGTCGCTTGCGCGAGCGACAAAGTGACGTTCCTCAGAAAAGTTGATTTTTGCGTTGTCAAATGCAAGCGCGAAATGTCCACTTTCTCGATCGGTTGTAGAAAAACATATTTTGTAAAAAATAAACCTATTCTCCCAATTGCAATTTAATATAATGGTTGCAAAACCTTTAAGTTTGCTATGAAGTAAATATTGATGTTCCATGAATTCGATAATTCCCACAGAAACTAAATATCTGCTATCTAATTATCTAAAGTAGATCTTTAAATTTAAATCAATTCAGGTTGTCGAATTATGTTGACAGAAGTGGTGTAATGAGTTTACCGCACGATGTAGTCTAGTAAGCTCCCACGCAGAGGATATGCTCACAAAACTGTACACTGTAAAAGGCGAAACGAGCAATACAAACCGAATTCGTGCGGCATTTTAAATAGTATTTCAAACCCTTATTTACAAGGAATTAAGAGCAACATTATAGCTGTTTATGTTCGAAATTAGGAAAAATAAAATAAGAGTTAAAAGGAAAAAATAAATTCGGTTTATAAATTGTGGAGCAAAATAATTAATAGCCAAGATTAATATGTACCGTATCTAACTAAACATTTTTAACTAGTTGAGAAATTTAGTTCTAGTTGGTAATGTCAGTTAGCAATTTGCTGCCTCTGTTTCCGTAGTCCGGTGTTCGCCCACTCATTTTTATTGCGTCATGTTTCTTGTACGTGCACAGGGTTACCACATTGCAGACAACAGTCGAACACAAGTGTCTCCAGACTGCCGATGAGAAATGAGATAATATGATATCGGTTGTTTTTCCTGTCTTTTTCACGTTTTTATAAGCGACTTCAAAAGTTTTTGTCTTATACTGAAGTTTATATATCGTGATATCTGGTTATGAAAGCTCTACATTTACCATCGATGACATTCTCTAATATTACAAGATAAATACGCAGCTCTTTCGTTTACTATTTTTTATACTTTGCTTAATTCTTTCCATTTGCAAACTATCTGTTCTTGATCAAATAGAGAAGTTATTTGAAAATAGCAACAATAAAATAATATTATTTACACTTAATATTAAACATATATGAACTAATTCAATTTCAAATTTTATTTATATAATAAGAGCTGTTCAATAGTATAAAGGAGTATAAGTAATTAAAATTGAAACGGTGGATCACAAGTTTAATGTGGTGCATACTACTCGTGTATGAAAACTAATATCACTCTGACAATGTTCAGAAGTTTGTATATTGTCCTTTGTTGACCGGTTCACTTTAATGTTGCACTTTAGTTAAACACTGAGAAGTTATGTTCTCATTTAGTTAATGTTCAACGAGGAAGTTTTACAATAATCTTTCTTTCAAATTCTGTTTGCAACAGTGTTATCTAGCGTTTCCTTAGTAAAACGTTAACGATGCAATCATATTATAAGTGATTTCTTTGCACCAAATTGTTGTACTCCATTCAGTCTTCTCTGTAAGAGAGATATCTGCCATGCCAATATACCTAATTAGTTTTTTCTTGGTGGCCCTTTGCAGGAAGGCTTCAAGCTACGGGTTCGTTAAATAATAATAATAATATTTACTGCTGTTAACATGTCAAAGAAAAACGTTTACAGAAGTGAAGATAAAACCAAGGTACTATAAGGTTACAACAGTTTAGCATCGCCTCCAATCTTCGGATGCGTTTGGTCTACGAGTTGTATAATTACAGGTTGCTGCAAGTACTTATCAACGGAAACTTATGCATAAGGATCCTGTGAAGATAAGTAAGGTAAAATTTTGATTTATCATTGCAATTACTGCCTTGTAAACTTTCGATCGTTTCCCCAATATTTTTGTTTACTAATTTAATGTCACTCAAATCATTTTATTTGCTATTTTGATTCACTTAAAGGTAATTGAGAGCCCGTATTTTGTGCTCTAGAATTCAATAGTTACTATATATATATATAAGTATAAACAATCTTTTTTTGTATTTATAAACCTGCCATTTCGTTACATATTTTTATTCGAATTCTTTTTATACATTATAACCACATCAAACTTATTTCTTTTTTTTTCTGTTTATTGCTCAAACTACCCCGTTCTCTTTCAGCCTTGACATCCCTACTACTATAACTGTTAATAGCGTCGTAATTCGGATTAGCAGCCCTATTTTCTCGAAGAATTACGTGGCGCCTTTTGGCTTTACTAAACTTTACCTATTTTTCTACCCATTTTAGCATTATTCGCTCATTGTAGCGTAGCTAACCTACGACCACCTGCCTACTAGCACAGAGCTACTGCGGCCGTCGCTCCTTTTAAATTTCGTTCCGACCAATTCTTGCCGTAACAGTTGACTGCTATGAAAACAAAACGCTATTTGAAAGACCAAGGAGAGCTCATCTCACTCTTCATCAGTTTCAACAACACTCGAAGATTTCAAAAATTATCGGTCAACTGCAGATGTTTATAATTTGGTCCTGTAAGAGTAAGACACTTTTTTGATTATTCGTTTGGTATAAAAATCAGTGCAGCACTTCCATTACTTCAATTGTTGTAAATTGTTGTTCTTTCTATTAATTGTATTTGTTATTCCTTTGGTTTGATAGACGTTCAAAGTGGTTTCCATTTTCCTCTACACACTAAGTCCAGATCAGCAGATAGCGGATGTTATCTAATAGGTCCTCTTTTTCCGACCTACTTGTTCAGAACAGCTCTAGCTGTTCATCAAGAATATGTTGGAACCACATCCACTGTCTCAGTTGAAGGGGTAGATCTTCCACAGGATTCCCTTTCAGGTTGTTTTGATTAATTAACCCCTTGTAGAAATAGAAGTGATTAGGATACAAACCACCACGTAAAACAACCTAATCAAAAAACTGGAAAACACTTAGACACAGATCTAGTACTTGTCGTAGCGTTTTTAGCAAATCCATCAAGAATTCAATGTTTATAATCTGAATTACTCGCCGCACTCCATGGATTTCCATTCTAGATAAACGATAAAGACCCCGTTTGAACATCTGACGAAAGGTTCAAAATATTAATGATCAGGTGCTCTTCTAAGGATGATGCCCTCGATGAATACTTTCACGTAACCTTTCATTTTCAACATTCTGTATAAAACGCATTCGAAAAATATACATACACAAACTAAAATGTACGGGCTCAAAATTGTAACGCGATTTACGAATGATATTAAAGAAACATTAAAAATTAAATGACCACGTGTTTACTATTATGACGTATTAAATAATAGTTATTTGTGTATCAAGGTTGTAAAAGTGATCTTTTTTGGCCGAATCTGAGATTGCAGCCGAGGCGAAAGCCGAGGCTAACAAATCAGATGAGGCTAAAAAAGAACTTTTAACCGAGGTGCACACAACATTTTTTAGGCGACTATCACAAAAAGATATAAACTTTAATTTAAAAATCAATTTCATAATTTTGACAGTGACAGTTACTTAGTAAATGCGGCCGTAAAGTTGTTTATGACAGATGTCAAAAAAAGTTATACTTTACGGCTTTCAAAAGATACGTAAAACAACTATTTATGTAATAGCCGCCTAAAAAATAGTTTTTTGCATAATAACTCAAAATAAAATAGTCTTTGCGTACTAACTCAAAATTAATATATATATAGTGTGTAGTATAGTTGTAATCAGAAAACGATTTCTGATTTTCTCCTGAAATAATATACAGGGTATTGTCATAAATATTTTTAATATTTTGTTAATTTCCGGATAGAAAAAAAAAGAAATATATAGTATGTAATATAGTTGTAATCAGAAAACGATTTCTGATTTTCACCTGAAATAATATACAGGGTATATCATAAATATTTTTTATATTTTGTTAATTTCCTGCTAGGCCGGAAGTAAATTGGTATACTTATTATACTCGATTAAAAGACTCGTATGTCCTCTACTTCACTGTACAATTTTATTTCTTCACCTTTGTTAGCAAAAAAGTTATAACGATTTAAAATTTTCAACTTCAAACATTCATCCCTCTTCTCCTATGGGAAATAGATGTAGGTAGTGGCAATAGTTTTTCATTAACTATATGTATAACAATTCAAAAAATAAAAAAAATGCTTTTTAATTTTTGATCAATTTTGGGAACCAATAAATCGGCCACGTTAAATTCTTGTATATTTATCAATTATGTTATGAGTAAAGGTTCTGGCCATCCTATGGGTACAATTTCCAATTTTCAAATTTTAATTAGGTTGAACGGTTCTTGAGCTGCACCCTATTAAGTAAAAACTTGGAGAATTAGCCGCCATCTTGAATTTAGAAACAAACGAAAAACGGCGTTTCACATGTTACCATTTCCACTAACTTTTCACCAAGGGAAATTGGTTTGGGTTAAAATTTGAATGTTTGCTCCCAAAATAACGTTTCTAGTTTGGGCCCCTTTGGGTCGATTTTGATGAGAAGCTTGTTTTACCGATGAAGTTTTTTTATAGGCCTTAGTTTTAAATCGATCTATTAGTTTGGGCTCCACAGCCATAACGTACTCTATGAGAGGAGAGTATTTAGCTGCAACTATAACTCAGATTAATTATTTCTGTCTTCCGAGCAAGAATACCCGCGTTGAAATCTACCTCACTGAAATGCAACTTTTTAAAGACATTTCGTAGCGAATCTCTACTTTCCTCCATCCGGTTCCATCTCCTTGATCGAATGATGTAAATAATAACACCCTCTGCCAAAAACTTTTGTATAGCCTTGCTACGATATGTACATACTATAAAGTTATGATTTTTACTCAAAAAATTTAATTCGTCAGATCTTAGTGTCCATTACGAAAACCTCAATACCCGGCGGCAGTCTCCATTTGTAACTATTTTATTTTTGTTCTTTGCGTTCTGCCAAAGAACAGATTTGCACTCTTTAGATCTTAAAGTATCATCACTGTCAGAACATGAAAATACATGTTGAACTTCCAACATGATGAATTTTTTTCAAGAATGTTTGTACCATAGAACACAACGAACCAGAGATGCAGTTACTTTAATTTATGAACCATAAGCCACGTTTTCTATAAAACTAAGAACCTTCCTTATCCTGACCTTAAAAGGTTGGAGACAAATTGAGAAACGTGATGTAGTCGGAACCAAGGAACCAAGAATGTTAGGTGGTGGAAGAACTGAAACTCTTGTGGCCGTTGAACTACAAAACACTGAAATCGCCAAGAACCACAACACAAATTTATTAAATGTGATCACCAACGAACAACTAAGTTCGCTAAGGTGTTCACTGATGATGACAGCTTCGCTGTTGAAACGAGTTCGTTTTAATAAATTTGTATTGTAGATTTTGGTGATTTCAGTGTTGTGTAATTTTAGGAGGCACAAGTCCACAAACCACAAATAAACATCAAAATTTAGAAAGTCTGGAACCTTACTTAAGAAAAATGGAAATTTATGGAGTAATGTCTGTCTTAGAAAAATGGCTAGCTTGAGCGCGGGGTTCGAACTTATGGAAAAATTGGTTTTCATCGTAAATCTTTTAAGCTTAATTTTAATGTAAGCAAAGTATTGAATGCGGGTAAATTGATTGCAGCTATGTTGCAATTAAATTTTAGCAGTACTTACATAAGACCATCAACACCTTGTGGATAGTGTAAGTGTAAGTTCATGATGGGAGGAAATAAATTGAAATAGGGTGAACAATGGTATTGAGAGATATGGATACAATTGGAAAAAGCTTCAGATAGAGTGATTCCAATGTAGAGAACACGGAACTGCTGTATTAACTCCATATGTTCTCTTCACATACTTCCCCTACGAACGTGTAGACTTATTAAAATTAATTGCTATGACATTATGTTCCACTTTAAAACATTACTTCTGCCTTTTTCATGCGTTACGTAGTCTTTCCATGACGATTACTTTTTTACCATACACTACTTCCTAAGTGATTACGTAGGTACTAAACTTGCCCGTATATGTATGTAATGTATACTACAAACTTCTTGTAAATTTATAGAAATAAGTTGTAACAGGAATGCATAAAGTATGTAAGAATTTATCACCATAAAGCAAGTAGTTCTCTTGAGCATAAATTTATATTTTAGTAATATACCCGTAGTATCACATGATATGTCCAAAAAGGAGAGACAAGAACTATTTTAAATCAGAAAACGAGCTTTGCAGGAATATGAGATTATTTTGAATTTCCTGGTCTATTTCGTAGTAATGTGCAAAGGTGGCAGCGAGTTCGGTAATAAAGTGGTTTATCCAACGGCGTCAGCGACAAAAGCTTCTTTAGCACATTGTAGCGTGAAGTGGCATTTCATTACTACCATTCAAGCTAGCACTGAAGTTGCATTTCGACCACACTCGACTGCATTTGCTGCTGCAACTATAATACACTTAAATGGTGTACGTCTCTTGTGCGAGTTCCCCATTTCTAAAGAAAAGTAACCATAGAAGCTATAATTTTAGATTTTATATCGGATTTTATTTAAACCTTTCGGTTGGTTGCATTTTATGTAACTTAAATTAACAGTTTTCTGCTGTTCGATCATTTTCTCTGATTCTCCGTAATGTAACTTTTTATTTTTAGTGTAGTTTTACTACCTTGTACAGATTAAATTAGAAATTATTATTTATAGAATTTTATTTAAGCGAAGCAGCACATACTTTACAGACCCGGTGTCCACAGAAGCGAAGGATTTTATGAGAGTGGTTACCAGCAAGATTAACTCACTAAAAAAGATGTTACACGGCTATTCGTAGTAAGTTAATCCTGAAATTTGACTTTTGTCTTTAATATAGCCACACAAAAATGAGCCATATCTGAGTTCAGATCCGGAGAATATGGCGGCCAAGCAAGTCCCATTCCAGAATGCGGTCCCCAAAATGGTTCTCCAGGACATCAAACACTCCCTTGGTCCGATGGGGCCGAGGTCCGTCTGGCATGAACCATATCTTGTCGAAATCAGGGTCACTTTGGATAATGGGGATGAAATCATTTTCCAAAACCTTCACGTAGTCACCAATATCGCGGTGAACCCACCCGAGTGGGCTTCGTCGCTAAACCAAACTTTATTCACATCAAATTCCATTCTCTCAACAATAGTGTTGGCGAAACACAATCGCCATGAGACTTAATGGCTGATGTGTTTGAATTTTGTATGGGAAGAGATGCAGGTCTTCAACAACAATTTGTCGCAGGGTCTCCAGGTGAATTCCCACTTAACACTGTCGTCACAAACACTAAAAGTTCTCTAAAACTTACGAATCAAATTCTTGATTGTTAGCACACTTGAACCGGTACTCTTCAACTTGTACTCCGTTACAAACTTCTTTTGAGCCGAAATCGGGCTGTTATCGCACGCATAGTAGGCCCTCACAAGCGATATACGTTCAGGCACGCTGTACCGTGACATTTCACTTGCAAATGGCCGACAAAATATATAGAATATATATAGAAAGAAAGAAGAAAGTTGCGTGCGCATGCGCATACTTAATCCCATCAAGCCCTGCCCACAACCACGAAATTTGAACATCATCACGCAAACCGTTCAGAAGATATCGCGGTTTTATTTCATATAGTTCAATAATTAATTGTCACTTAATTGTCCACTTGAGAAAGTATTGTTAGAAATTTTTATCACGATCGGAATCCTAATAATTTTCGATTATTTATTAAATGGAAAATGGGTATCTGGGCACGCGAGAATCGCAGGTAACCAGGTTGATGACGAGCTTGCGAGAATGGCAAGCGCAAAACCACTCATACCGAGCAAACACATTATTTTATATATAAAATACACACAAATTATGTAAGAGCTTGTTAGAATTACATAAAACTGGAAGATAAATAAGAGATAATGAATGTCAGGATGCCAGCAATTTGGCATATAATATATATGTCTATTAGATGTAAATTCTTTTATATCTGTAGCACATGAATTTATATACGTTCTATGTAAACATATTTACATAAAAAATATTAGTTGTAAAAGCGTTGCGATGACCAAATGGCAGCTACTCGAGCATAATGTAATTATTATCAATGTAAAAAATTACTTAAGCAGTTCCATACAAAAAAATGGAAAAACTATATCTTTACGTGCAACTGTACTTTTAATTAGGTATATTTAACTTAATTCTTGCACGAACCCGTTTTTACCTGAACTGAAAGCCGACAGGTTATTATGATATACTTGCTTGAAAAGTTTCCCTTAACCGGATTCGAACCTTTGGAGGTGGGCGTTACAAATTCCGAAATCCGACATGTGTTTTCTTTGCATCCGACATTGTACCACTGCGCTAATCTGAAACATTCCTTCTTTTTATTTTGCGCTGTTTCGCGTTATTAGTTTAAATTTTGTTTGATTATATCGTTGAGTGAAGTCTTATTCAATGATTATACCTACCGTTATGTTAAAAATCACCAGGATTTAATTTATTTTATATTATTTATTTTCTATATAAATTAGACGCATTTTAGTCGATACGGATCAAATATTAAAGATACGTGAACTACAATTTTTGGCGTTATAGAAAACACGCGCGTGCGACGCAAATAGAAACGGGCTTTATTTTCGACCATATGTAATGATAATTTCTAATTATGTTAACAGAAGGCATACATAAAAAATATGTAATACTTTTTACATATAACATTTTAAATATAACGTAGATACATAAATGAAATTGAACTGCTATTCTCCTTCCGGGTTTTTGCTCGCTTTTACGCGAGGAGAAACCCGGAAGAATATCCATGTAAAATATACGTAATGTGTAACATACGGTTTATATAATTTTATTAAAGAATACGTACATACTTGATATATAAAAAAGGACATGTAGGAGTATTTACTTCAATTTTATCTATGTTGTATGTATATTTTATACGAGTATGTGTTTGCTGGGTAAGACCCTATAACCGGCTTGTCAGATTAGATATAACACAGCCAAAAAGGCAAAAGGCAATATTTACGAAAGAGGACTACAGAAACTGGCCGACAACAGCGGGGAACACAATAAACCAAAAAGTCGCAGTTCAGGAACCAATTGGAACCACCCTTAGAATAAATAATAAAATAAATTCTGCACTACACGTGGATTATTTTAAATTTTTACGGACAATAAATCCAAAATCTTGTGTAACGTAATCCTAATTATAAATACCCTTTTTTGAAAAGTATAAGCAAAATTCATTACCCTCCGTTCTTCGATAGAACCTTTAATTATGGAGAATTCGAACTTCACGAAGGGGTTTATAATGATACAGAGGTTGAGAGTTTATTAATCCTCTGTAGAACCTTTAATATTAATTTTAGGACAAAAGGTCAAGAGGCATTTCTTATTCAGATGTTTACAACCTAAAAATATTTTGAGGTCCCCACTGCTCTCGGTTTCGTCTGTACAGGATCGAACACCCTATACATTTTTATATTTTTGAAATCCATATTCGATTCTAGACGAAGTTTGTTTGTCCTTTCACCTATTTAAATCAACTCGTTTAGGAGAAAAAATGTTTTTAAAAAATTGTCGCCGAAATCAACATTCAGTAAAAAAATCATAACTATTCAATCATTGGCAGCAGAGTAACAAAATTGGAGATTATCATAAACAAAAAAGCGTTTTGTTTCTCGATAATGCTGATTTTGAACGAAATTTGCTGCAAAAGGGCCGTACTGAATTTTTTCTAACGACCACAGAAGAAATGCCAAAAGTCGACTATTTTAAATGGAACACCCTGTATATTTTTTCATGGATGAACTGCTTTTTTAAGTTAGCTTTGATTTGTGTTAAATATGCCCTATATCTAAAGGTAATAGTTTTCCAGATAATACCTTAGTTTGAATTATTTTGTTTTTTCGCCCAATTCTGAAAATAAAATTAAAGGAACCAACAAACAATAACAATATTTGTATCAGATATTTACTTATTATTACCTAAATCGTGTTGTTACTTAAAAAACCGGGAATGTGAAACAAAATAGCGACAAGGTATTAAAATGTTATTGAGACAGTACCTATGTTGTTCTTTAACCATAAAAACATTTAACATAGTTTCCACGCCAATAACAATAACAACTCCAATACACAGACTATACCAGTTTAATTTCAATTGATTGTATATGCGTCTTCACTTTGTTAAAGGGCTTAAAATTGAATCGCAAATGTTACGTTTTCCAAATAACGAACTGGTTGATATGGTTTTCATTCTCAGCGAATCTTAACGAAACCCGTTATTGGATACGCGGGTCTACAAGGAGAAGTATCCTAATAGACGCCATCCAGATATAACAGCATTTCAAAATCTTCTTGCATGATTCGTGGCCTCGGGGGGGAGTGTAGCATATGTATACAAAACTTTCCCGTGAAAGATCAGTCCTGAGTGAGCAGAATAAAGAAATAATAATGACAGCGTTGGTTGAAGACCCAAGAAGAAGTGCTAAGCAAATTCTCTGAAATTCAAGCATGGTCCATAGAAGATACTGTCGCAGTATGTAATTGAATTGCGACAAAACGGAGGCTTCACACAGTGTTACTTTTAACTGTTCTTTTGATAAGTTAGTTTTAAATTTATGAACGCCTTGCGTAAGCAATCTGAAACATGTTGTTTAAGTCTTAGGTTAGCATGTATTGTTAATCACAGAATTTTTACACAATCTTTTATCGGCAACACTGTGTTATTTATTCTAATACTTAGTTTGTTTTTGGTGTCTTCCTTAAATCTACCTCGATCAAAAATGATGACAGCGCACTTAATGGATTGGTACGCGCCCCATGATTTTCAGAAATTTTAACCAAGTTATCTAAATCAAAATTTATTTGTTCGTTCGCTCTATCTACGTCTATACCGAGAAAATCATAGTACAGCTGCGTATCATCTGCATATTGATGAAATTTGGTATGCTTCAAGGATTTTTCAAAGTTATGGGTATAAATTGTAAATAATAGGGCGCCTAATATTGACCCATGCGGTACACCTGCTACTAACGTGGTAAGATTTGATTTACAGCGGTTTAGAATTACCTACTTGCTGTGACTTGTCTCTGAGGTAATCTGCAAGCAATGAGCACGCGTTAGAGCTGAATTCAGTATATAAGTATTTTATGATTTATAGTATCAAACGCCTCGGAGAAGTCAAGCGGAACTATTATAGTAACAAGTAACATCCATTTGTGTAAATTTCCCAACTTGTGTACGAAAAAATCAATTTGTAAATTATGAGATCAAATTATTGTCATCCGATCGTAAGATGACCTTCGTATCTCCACAACGGTACAGAACGGAGCAGAACTCGATTTCAGCCCAAGTAGGAGGCCAATCTCGATGAACTCTACTCCACCAATTACGTGCAATTGAAAATAAATCACTCCGTACATCGAGTTCCCGAACATTACAGAAAAATTCTTAGCATTCGTGAGGATATCGTGGACGTATGCCAAGTCAAGGTACGGTATACGATTATAATTAATTTGGGATTGTGAGACGATGTTTTAAATTCAAAATCTGAATTAATTTAAAATAAAATCAGATTTCCGTGTCTTAGTAATTCCATTTGAAATTCGTTTAAGTAATCAAAAATATTGTAAAGCGTAATTCAGTCTTAAGAAATTTGTCAGAAAGCTTTTTAAGCACCTCCGAGTCTGATAAATGATTAACATAAATGACATTATCAATCTTAAATTATAAATAGGCGAACCGATTTATTTAACTAGTAAAATTGAAGGAATTAAATAATATAATGATCTTTGTAAATGTCTGGGATTCTGTAAATTAATTTTCCTAATAAATGATTGCAATAATTTTCTAAACGCGGTTAAATAATATAATTTATTAACTCGAATGTTCCGAACGGGTAGTACTTGAAAGATGGGAGATGACAAATGTCTGATATTAAATATTAAGGTTAAATTTATCACCATCTCTTCTGTCTACATTAAATAAGTTAGACGATCCTCGTACTGAAATAAGTGTTTGCGTAACCTAACGGCAAACGCTGAGTTAAATGAAGGTGACACATCTCTAATATAATCTCTTCTGTCCTTTTGATTGATATGGCGTTGGAACTTTTCCTCTTCTCTCACTTAAAAGATTCCTTAAGTGTAAATTAAAATTTAGTTTGTTTTCCCTACAAAATCGCTCGGTTCCAATATGTTGTAGATAATCTCTGTGATTTAAAAATTACCTACATTTTTTTAAATTGAAGTAAAATAGGAAAATTTTTTTTGTTCAGCTACCAAACAACTAGAACATAGCTGACATCTGCACATAATAAAGTTACAGTACGATGATCGCTATGAACTGGGTCTGGTAGAACGCAAGAAAAATCGAATTTGAATCTTAAACCAAACGCTTTTCTATTTTTCCGTATATCTCCGTTGTGTCGGCGCAATTTTTCTGCTTGCAGTTTGGCTTTCTAACAATACCTACAGGTACAAAGTAAAATTCTGAAAAGTACATCGTCAAAATCCCCGTCCGACTTGTTATTGTTAGTCAACAATTATTTACCAACATCTTTTGTGTTCTTATTATTAATTTTCTGCCATTTGTGTAGACTTTTGTAATTTATCCTTGGAAAAAAAAACTTTCCTGCTTATTTACGCGCAGGAAAATTAAATGTTCCGGACTAGTACCACAGAAGACATAATACAGAAGCGACACTCCCCGATCCCGCCAAAACAAAATTTCTTGGCGCGTGTCGCGTCGCCATACTTTTCTTAGTACAATCAAAGAACGTATTATATTCCGTTCTTTGGTACAATTTATAATATCATAATGGTAATATAACATGTAAAGTCTGTCTCAAAGTATATCGTCTTGTAATTTACCTCATTAAAGGATTTATTTTCTAATATGCATTGTTAGTAGATAAACACATTTTAAATGCCTACCTGATTGTGATAACAAAGGGGACCTCTAGGTATTGTATGACAGGGCAATTTCAAGACGATATACTATGAGACAGACTATACATAAATTTATATTCATGAATCATCATTTATTTATTAAAGCTGTTTATTAGGTTTCAAATAAATTTGCGAATAGGGAATTTCAAACATCTGGAAAAAGAAATTTTAAATTACAACTTTTATGTAATCTTTAGTTTAAAATAATAGGAGTACTTATTGTATTGAAAATAAATATGTTTTAAAAAGTACTTGTTTTTTATTCCAATGTAAACTATTAAAAATTAAGTTAACATTTGCGAAATATGGTTGCCATTCAGAGAAGTAGATTAATCCTGAAAACTAAAGTGTTTTTAAGTTTCCCACGTAAAATACTAACAACAAGATGACGAAGGTCACCCGGATTTGTCAAACGAACATCAAAGGTGCCGCCACAAGTGTCGCTTCTGTCTTATGTCTTCTGTGCTAGTACTGTAAAGATTTTACAAGACGCAAAATATAGTTTTTTGTATTCTGTCTCCAAAGTAACCATTTTGCGGACTGAAAACAATCCGCAAAATACATCTTTAAAGGACAAGTACGCTAAAGTCGTTATGACAACCTTAATGCTGGATTTTCATTCGTTTTGACGTATTTACGATATCTTTATTTTGACTTTTTACGAATTTACTTGTTGTTGCTATAACAACTATGTCAAAGCTAAATATGACGTTTACAACTGTTCTGTACGTACCAAATTAAATTTTTATGAAATTAATTTGATAATTTAGAGAATTCATGCAAAAAAATGTTGTATCCCATGTAGCACCGTTTATTGGCGTTAGCTTGGCGCAATATTAGCGCAATATAGAGCGATTGGGGCAATATTGTCGAACTGCAGCCAATATTGGGTGAATATATTTTTGTAATATTATACAAATATTGGAAATACAATATTTAGTGAATATCAGCACAATATTTGCAATATTTAGTAAATATTGTTTTTTAATGTATATTCAAATATTGTACACACAATAATGTACCAATATTGCGCGTACAATATTACTAAATATTGAAAATCTATATTTAAGCAATATAGTATACAATATTTAGTAAATATTGATATTCAATGGAAATTCAAATATTGTACATACAACAATGTACCAATATTGCGTGTACAATATTACTATCAGCACAATATTTGCAATATTTAGTAAATATTGTTTTTTAATGTATATTCAGATATTGTACACACAATAATTTACCAATATTGCGTGTACAATATTACTAAATATTGAAAATCTATATTTAAGCAATATAGTATACAATATTTAGTAAATATTGATATTCAATGGAAATTCAAATATTTTACCTACAACAATGTACCAATATTGCGTGTAAAATATTACTAAATATTGAAAATCGATATTTAAGCAATATAGTATACATATTTACAATATTTAGTAAATATTGCTATACAATATAAAATCACTATTTATTTATCAATAAGATAACAATACTGTGTTTTCAATATTACCGGATATTTAAAATGATATATTTAGGCTACATGGAAAAAATATTCATATATAATAACGTTATGATACTTTCCGCCAAATGTTAACTTTCGCCAATTCAGAGATATCAAAATAATCAAAATTAATATGCACGCCCTACTAGATAATTTATAGTGTTCAACTTTAAATTTCAAAATTATATAAGTTTCCGTAGCGCAGTTGTGTAAGGGCTGACTTAGTAACCGGGTGATCGATGGTTCGAGTCCTACATGAAGCAAAAGCCTTTTTCAGCATCACCGATCTCCTCCGAGTTTACACGTCCTAGGGAAGAAACCAACGAAGCACATGGAGCCCTGCAGGCGCTGCGCACTGGGAAATAGTCCCTCGGAAGAGTTAGGGCTCTGGGGTGGCGCAGGTCACCCCCTTTCCTACTATTTTGGGACACATTACAAAACAATAATGAGCCAATATTGTATAAATATTTTCCTCAATATTGAAATAATATCGGTTAGTAATATTTAGCCAATATGTAAAATTGTTCACATTTCAATGTTGTGACAATATTGTACATTAATATTCTACCAATATATTTACAATGGAATACCAATATTACACAAATATTAAATGCTACATGGGATGCATCACGTACGCAAAACGTTTTAGTGGATTCGTCTAAGTTTTCGGACTCGGCTTCGCCTCGTCGGACAAACTCGACTCATCCACTAAAACATCATTTTGCGTACTTGATACATAAATAACTATTATAGTATAATTATTAAATTACCAACACACTTATTTCTGTGGAATTTGTAAAAAAATTTTCTAAAATTTGTAAATTTCCTCTTTTTTGCAATTTCCGAAAAAATTGAATACGAACACGTCAGTAAAATCTCTTACTTGAGTCGGAGCTTTAAAATACTCGGCTTGGCTCCTCTTCAGTAATGTGAGTATGGAAATAAATAATGTATTATACACGGTGGAAAAGTAAATTTGAACGTCGGCGTCGAGAAGCAAACTTTATCCTCGCGCTAGGATCACTTACTTTCCCCCCTCATATAATAAATAACTATTCTCTCCTTCTTTGGTAAGGAGAATTTCCTGATTATTCGGAGTTTTTCATGTTATTTTTGTTATGGAGATGTTGGTTTCCGGTTGTTTTTCCACTTTCTGGGCCGACTTTTGTCTGTTAGCGTTCCATTGTGGGCGATTTTGGCTTCGTTGGTGTCTTCTATTTTAGTCGCGTTGTCGTTTCATGCAGTCTTCTTGCCCATTTTATCACTGGACTAACAGGTGTTTTGTAAGCTCTTGCTTTCGAGCAACCGTGTCATTTCAGTATTTTACAGGGGGGGGGGGGCAACTATAATAAAAGGGAATAAAATGGGCCGCCGCAGGCGAAATTTTTGTTGGAAAAGGGGCGCGATTGTCAGTGTTATAAGTTTAACGTACTTTTTTTGGTAGTAGTAATTCCGAGGGGGTCAACTGCCCTACTCTACCCACCCCCTAAATGAAGCCCCTGCTTTCGAGTAAAACCAAACGAAACGTCTACAGTGCAGAAAATAATGCATCGGATGTCGAACAGAGACATACGATAAGATAATGAAAAAAACACCAGGTGACAATGAGTTTCTTCAAAGTTAAATTGTCCAGTACTTGGATGGAACTATCTGTGGAGCACGTAAAGAAGGGGAATCGCGCACAAAAGAAATACCAAAAATACTAGAAAATATACGTACATAGAATGTAAGCGTCTTCAACTGTACGTGAAGAAAAAAGTGTTTCAGAAGTGATGGCGCTTAGAAATTACTGAAGAAAATGGAAATCTAATCAGATCGAATGAGATACAAATGCAAGGGCACGAATCCTTGGATGATGTCCGAATAGGGATTTGAAACGGTTCCCATTCATTCCAATAAAGAAACGAATGATTCCACACTATTTGATCGCATAGGCTTCTCTTTGTATATATTATTATTACCATCAAACTACGTGCTGTTTTCTCTTTTTTCTATCCCTGCTAGTTGTCCGTTTTCTCGATCCTGATTAATAGTTGGTGTTCCATTGTATTTCTAGTACGAGAGAGGACACAAGAAAAACTCTTTCCATCTACCTAAGAGTGCAGATTCAACGCCGGACTTCAATTTTGATCCTTGTAAATCCGCTTGAAGTTTGATGTGGTTTATCAGTATAATTTTCCAAAATAGTGATATATTTTTGAACTAACTTCAAAAAGTTGGTTACTAAATTCGTCCGGATGTCTGTGTGTCTGTAGGTCTGTGCGTTGGTCGATGTTACAGGGTTTAGAAAGCTGGAAGTGGTGTCATCTTATAGGAAATTCTTCACTGATTCGAAATCGCTGGCAAATTTTTTGATCGGATCACCCGTTCGCCGTCGGGACGCCATTAAAGTCAAAATATACACCCTTTAATATCTCGAGAACGACACGTCCAATAATTACAAAAAGAAAAAAATACGTTTCCTTTATTTGTTGAAACCTATTGAGTCATGATACGTAAACATCACCCTCACCCCTCCTGTGGGGTGGAAGCGGGGGTGAGTTTTCAAAACTTAAATGGGAACACCTATTTTTTATTACTTTTGGATTCTCCATAAAAACGATACTCAAATTGCAAATTTCACCCCCAACTGCAACCCCTTTTTTGGGGGTGGAAAGGGGGAAAATTGCACGTCCGCAGAAAAACGATCTTTTTTTACTTTTTTTTCCGGTAACATTTTTTCGTGATTTACAAATTGTCCGTCACCCTCTCCACTCCCATCTCCCTTAAGGGTGGAAAGAAAAACAATGACTCATTTGTGCAGAATCCGGCGTGGTTGTGTCTGAGGTGGGGAGGGGGGGTAGTTATATACATATAATTGTATGTAGTATGTGCCATAATTAGTTACAGAAGTTGGTTGAAATTAAAATTCTATAAGAATTTGCGCCTTTTGATACTTCTTTTCTTTTGATATTTTTTAATTATTAAATGTGCACTTATACTATTCGGAAGATTCAATAGACGTCGAACTCTTCGATTACTTTCTCTAATCAGACAGAGGCCGCGACGGTTTGATCTTTGTCAGTATCCCCTCGAACACGTTCTCGTCCTCCCACTTAAAATGATCGAAATTCGTCCTATTAGTTAAAAATCGATATCGCGGCATCAGTCAGAGCATTCTGCCTCTACAATTATAGAAAATCGTTCGAGTTCTTCCTAATGATGGTGATTGGAATTTTCGATAGAGTGGAAATTTTCAACAAGGTTCTCCAAAAATCAACTCTTTGTTTTGTTGAATCTTTCCAAAAAGTTGAATAGGTGACTGGCATCTTAAACGTATCTTGTGATTCTAAATTCATGGAGGCCAATTGATTTTTATCTTGACGATGCTCAAATTCCCTCGTAAAGGAAAATCCAAAACGTCTTGATATGGGCACTTCAGCGAATAATGAATTTAAATCAGCTGAAGATACTGAAGTATTTGACCAACCTCCTTAACAAGGCTATTCCAAAACGAGTCGATACAGGTTTTCCGGTCACTGGAAAATTTTGCTATCAGGAAAACATCACAGAGAAATATAATTTTTACAAGGATGAGCGGTTAGTTAGTGTAGCAGTGAAGTATTTCTGCTCGTAGAGTTGGTCAAAGGAGCGCTGGAAGGATATTCCAATCTTGCATGTTTATTCATTCAAACCAGAAGGAAAAACTGGATTTGGAAGAATTTGTTAGATTCAAAAGAATTAGATTATACAGCTGTCCACTCGAACAAAACACGATCTGCCGCACCTGAATGTAACGTTATGATAATTAACTGTACCTTTTGTCGATACTAATCCCATCAGAAGCAGCTATAAGACTTTTTGACCATGGAGGGTGACAAAATTGAATTATGTATTTTGTTGAGGGAAAATACTTATCCAGTATTACGTAGACGAAGTAATATGGGTTTACGTCAGAGGGAGAAATTGAGTTCTTTGTTTGTCATAATAACTACTTGCGTTAATACAGAAATATAAAACTGACCAAAAAGGCCATTGATATATAAGTGTAATATCATTAATCTATTCAAAACCCACTTTGGTACTTTCTAGATTATGAATGTGTAATTCCATTGTCGAGACACAATGTGCGAGAGCTCTCCACCCAATAAAATGTACAAAGCGCATAGGAAAGTATTCATTACCCCTAGCTACAATAGGAATGGTCCGAATGCGATAAATATGAGATATATTGTAACACCCTCGCAAGCGAGCTTCTGAATACAATATTGCCCCATTCGGAAATTTATATTGTCTGTGGCGATGATAAGGGTATGTAATATATTATTGGTAAAAATGTCATTTGTGTAAGTCATTCACTTTTTACGTCTCTTTAAATAGAAATGAGATTCTATAAAAGTTTATTCCCTTTTGTGTTAGCCGTTTAACTGGAAGCTATACGTACCTACTGTGGAATTGAAATTTCTACATAAACAGAGAGAGGTTAAAATTGCATTGTATGTTTATTGACGGTTCCATATTTCAATTTAGGGCAAAAACCCCCAATACAGGTAGTAAATAAGAGGGGAATTGTTCATTTCCACTCCAAATATTGACACTCATAATTTAACAGTTTTTTTTCCAATTTAGCAAGCCTTACGTTGATAAAACCTAGATTTAAATAATGAAGCTAAATACAACGGATTTTCAAATATTTGTATTAAACAAAAAATTTCATTTGCGAACTGTGCAATGAACAATTTAAATTGTTCTAAATCATTTTAAAGTAAAGCATACATTGATACATACATAAATAACTACCTATGAAATGAAATGTAATGCTGAAATATGTTTTCATGGATATTGATTGCTTTTGCGCCCTTCAATTATTTAACTTGATTTGACGGCGACTGTAAAAGGTAAATTTTCAATGAAGTTCGTGGCGCAGAAAAAGCAAACTGAAGGTATTGTACAACAATATCATCTGAAGACAAACAACGGATTTGCAGCAACTTCATTTAAACGAATGAATTGACAAATATGAAAAAATCTTCCAGCAGACATGAATGCTAGTGTAATAAACATGTTTTCCAAACACAACACCATCTATTCTATAAAGAAAAACCGTGAAACAACAAATGTCCACTCCAAACCCAGGCAACAATGCTGGTTTCATCAGCATTTACATGAATTATTGAAATGTAACTTATTTACTGTACCCCTTATGTCGTAAAAGGCATTCTATTTTGGATTTTCAAAATGGTTGTTTTACGAAATATTTCGGAATTGATCAGAAAAACACCCTGTAGATGGTAACTTGAATTATTAATGTCCATGAATATAGGATTATCGTTCCAACCGCTGAAGAGTATTACGACATGAATAAAGTATATTGTGAAGCGTTGGTGAAAACTGATAGCAGTTTAATAATATACATAAAAATTTCGATAAATTTTACGATGTGAGCATTGTTGTCGAGCAATAATAAAAATATGAATATTTGTGCAATAGAATTAGGTATTCGATTGCAATTCCATATATTAGATGAAGTAGTACGTTCATATTTACATATAAATTACAAACACTACATAAGGAAATGTGGAATGAGAACATCCATCCATAAAATTTTATGATCATAATATTACCTAGTTTTATAGCGTCCTTAAATAGAGTAAATTGAAGAAGCGCCATTTCTATTATTCAATCTCTTATTGCATTGTGTCATCAGAGCTCCATGTTAATAATAATACAATCTCGCAACATCCCCATCTAATATCTGGAAAAAGTCTTAAGGGCCATGATAAAATTGGATTAATATAATTTTGGCGGTTGGATCGGATCGCCAGCTATTTGGTGATCGTGCCAAATAAACAATAAAGTTTTGGGAGTTGTGAAAACAACTAACATTTCTATTTACAAATATGTACAAGTTTTAACAACGCGGAATGCGGTTAATAATGGAGGTCGGTTGCCGGAGAGTAGACTGGTTCTGGAATGCAGGCTGACGGGTCGATGTAGACGGACTGGTCGGTGTCTCGTTGGCGGCTATGAATTCTGACTACAACTGGTTACTTGGCAAATGCGTTCGCTTATAAAGGATTCTGGCCGGTGTCGACGCGTTATCATTGGCCGGCCAATGAGAATAAATCGTTGCTCAGTAAGTAAGCGACTGTGTAGCAGGATCATGTGTGGTCGCCACAATAATAATTAGCCAAACAATAAGCCTCCTTTCACACAGGGATACTGTATGCCGGATACTGTATCCGAGATACAGTCGCTTGCGGAAAGACTTTCGGGCGACTTACCAGATACTGTTGCCATACTTTTTTGCGCAGGCGGCGGTTATAAATTTTGAAATTATTTAAGTTATTAACTATATTACGTGGTTTATTCAAAAGCTGTTGTGTGTATAAAAATATTTGACACAACGTTTTAACTGTATAATTAACATTTTTCAGTAGTAATAAAATTTTAACTTTAACACGAACACCACTGACAAGTTGCCGTCTACAAAGTATCCTCGTGTGAAATATCCCATAAGAAGCAACAGCCGGTCAGTATCTGGTCGTCGTAAAGTCGCCGGGCGACTGAGATTTGCGGGCGACTAAAATTTAGTTGCCGGCGACTGTATCTCACAAATTATTCGTGTGAAAGATTCCATAAGCGACAATGTTAAAAAAGTATGCGAGATACAGTCGCCGGCATACAGTATCCCCGTGTGAAAGGAAGCTAACTCTCACAAGAGAAAGCGCAATAAATTTTTGACATTCTCCAGGTCCCCTACCGGGGCCCGTTTACATGTACCTAAACATGTTACGGCAAGAATTGCGAATTGTAACACAATTTATAAATAGGTAGGTATTGCACCAGTAACCTCAGTTATATGGACGATTGGGCGTGGATTAGTACTAATTGGAGAAAGTGAGTTACATGTAGTATAAGCAGGATTAGTAACGAATACTCAATAGAGAAAATGGGCGCCACGCAAGTTCTAAAGGTAATAGCTAAAATTGAGAGTATGAACTACGAAGATAGTCTCAATTAGGAGATGAGTAAACGTAGTAATCTGAAAGAGAAGTATGGTAATGGAGCAATAATGAGAATAAAAAGTAATTTGACGAGAGTATAATAAAGACTCGGTCAAAATATGTACACAAATATCTATAACATATACGGTAATTGTTCAAAATGAATAAATAAACGAATGTAACTGGATAATAATCAAAAATTGTAGTAACTTACTAAATGGTTATAATACTAATAACTAGTGATCCGGTTTACCTTTTTAAGTAGCGTTGCAATAAACTACATGAGAATTCAATATTTCCAGCATACGATACAATCGTAGTAAGCCAAGTAAGTAAGTAATAAAAATAAAGTACCTGTGTAACTCCGGTGGAGATCCCTTTGCAAAGAGTCTACCGAAGCGATGTAATCTAAATAAAGAAAATTAGTACAAATCGGACCAGAAATAATGGTTCGGTCCCAAACTACGAGAATACTTAATTGCTCACGATTCGCTTGAAGGATCGGATACTGAGCATATATTAGCAAAAGAGTTTGAATTTATCAGCAATTAAAAGTTAAGGTAAAAGGGAGTATCTAATACAATTTTACGTACAAGTCAATTAACGCAAACAAAATAATATTTAACTTAAAAGTATTAAATGAGGTACAAACTTAGTTAGAATGAAGTATTCACGAAATAAATGACGTCATCAAAGCTGATGTTCAAAGTAGGACAATTTACTAAAACAAATAATTTCGGTACGGCAAAGTATCCACAAATTAAATTATTTAAAGTTAATGAGTTTAAAGGAGAATAAAGGTAAAGTAATTTATAAGGAAGCAGAAAAGGTAATTGAAGTTTGTAATCTTCGATGAAGTTGAGAAAATGGCGGCGACCGGCGAGTCGTCGATGCAGTTGATAGGATCAACCATACGGTAAACGGTACGTTGAAAGGTAGACCATACGTTGAACGCTAGGACAATTATGAGAAATTAGAGACGAGAAGTTGAAGGAAGAAAGTAATTTTGAATATAGTAAGCGAATAAGTACATACCCAATGAGTTTCAATCACTGACGCCAAGTAGCACTTGATAGCGATCTCAGATACGACACGCAGTAATTGTATTAAAACCGTAATTACATACGTATGGGAGCGGTAGAAACGAGCAGATGTTTTCTCTACAACCACTGATTGAAGAAATTTCACTTATAACCGTTTTATAAACGTTAAATTAAGCAAATGTGAATTTCTCACTACAAAAATGGAGCGTGCATACACTTTGAGAACCAAAAAGCAAGTCTTCTTGTGGTTCAGAAGCGGAAACAGAAAAGGCTTAAGAAAATAAAAAGAGATAGTAGAAAGTGAAAGACGTTTAACGAAGAGATATGAGTAGGACGCCGGAAACGAGGTTCGAGGCTATTTACGAGACTACAAATATTTCAACCAATTAGGAAATTGAGAATTTAAGTGTAAAAAGGACATATTGCGCCACCTAGTGCACAACCAGGTAGGGTCGATAATATCGATCATAACTAAGTACTAAACCATAGAATATGCACATATCATAACAAACACATAGTGGGTGTTTTACTCTACTAATGCTTTCATCTTTTCATCAATGTCCAAAATCTATTGACGTCTCTCCATACTCGAATATGTTTGATAATGGGATTGGTTATCCCGAAACATTTCGCACGACCTTTTAAAATTTAACTATCATCTTGACTTTCAAGTATTAGAAAGGGAGATTTTGTATTATTATCATTTTAACCCCTTTGTGCGATTCGAACTACCCAAGATGTAGATCTCATGTTCACATTTTTGCTATAAAGTTTCAGTTTCTGTTGTTCTTCAGAAACTCTAAGCCGTGGCCAAGTAGTTCGGATCAGATCAAATGAGTACTAATGGTTTTGTATTTGTAATGCTTATCGTAATCGGTTCCCAAAGTAAACGTAAGGTAATACCGGTTCCGACCACCAATACAGTGAGATACTGCTGAAATCGCTATAAATCAGAGAAACAACGACGATTTGATAGTATACCTAACCATTTACTCATATTATCTTATAAACGGGGGTACACGCGATAAAACGCACACCTTGTTGAGCTGGCTTAGCTGCTTGAAAAAAGTATCAAAAGCGTTGCCCAGGAAACACTCCGTGGAGGTGCAGCTCCTGAATCCCTTTTTTTGTTTTTTTTAAGAACTTCATTAAACACCACGTTTTCATTGTTTTTTTACCATCTGCTACGTGAAGAAAGATTTCGTTAATTGATGTCACTCGAGAGAAAGCAACGTAAAACAGCCCGTGCGTGAAGATATCATTCGGAAGATATATGTATACCGATACGGTTTTAAAATACCACACCCGCATTCATCAAGACTGTCGCGCAGGACCGAAAAGTGCACAGTAACACACACACACACAGCTCTCCGTTATTATATACTAGATACGTATAGGGAGCGATATATGTATAGCAATATGTCGCTCGTGGTAGTTCCAAACAGCAATACTCGTTTGACAATTTACTGTTGTGTTTGCAGAACTTTTTATTTCTGGATTTTTTGAGCAGACGAAGAAAAACGCCAATGGGGAACTGATACAGGATTTATGGACAACCTATTATAATATTTATTCGACGAAAGGAAGATGCTTCTGTTTCTAACGGTAGAGCTTGAATACAACGTCCTGGCTACACTTCTTGAACGGTTCACGATAATTTGGACCAGCTACTGTGACCGATATAACCGATATAACCAAGATGGTTTCCCTCCCTGAACCGGCGCCTTTGTGTCATTTGCTTCAAATTGATTTAGTTTATCTCTAGTAGCTAAATAAGTACTTCTTAAGAGAGAATTCCTCAAAAGTATCATGGGTAAGGATAAAGGATCAAACACACCTGAATCCAACTACAGAGGAAGAAAACATACGAAAAAATTTGGGAGAGAAAAAAGTATAATATATTGGTAGAAAAATGAAAATAAATAAATCAAAGAGAAATAAAAACACCTTGGTTCTGTGAAGAAATTAGTAAAATACCAGGAAGAAACCAAAATATGCCTCATTGTGAAGAAGTAGATTACTATGTTCGAAGTAGTATCTTCTCGAAAATCTTTGAAGCTCGGGGAGCTTGAATATTGTTCATAGGATCAGCAATTTTTAGATTTTTGCTACGTTATTAGTCTGCTGAAAAAATATTGATTAAAGTCATCAGCAGATGTGCAGCGGTGTAGATGATCTTTTAAAGATGTTCTATGTAATCTATGTGAATTGATTATTATTGTTGATATGGGATTATTGGATACGATTTTTGCTTCCTTTATGGCTTTCTAGTAAGACGTGTACAGATTTCCCCTTAGTTCGCTAGTTTCATATTTACTAAGTAACTCGCAGAGTGGGTGATACCGATTTCGAATGTTTGTTAGTTCGCGATTAACATAAGCTCGTTTTTGCTTATGTTTCTTGGATTTGAGTTTTCTTTGAAAAAGTAAATTTGAGATTTACGTCCATTTCTGTACCGTTTAAGTAACTTCAATCTATTGGAGTCGGTAAGCTGAACAATAAAGTATTCCTGGCACAAAGCATTGGTAAGGATTTTTGTTTTTTTATTACTAAGAATGGCAATCACTTGTTCCAAGTGATCAGATAGATGGATGCAAAGTGATTTACAATAAGCTTGATGAATAATTTGTGTAACCAGCCCTTGTTGGGTGACGAATTGTTCAACAAATCCGATGGAAGCAAATAAGTCACACATTTGCATGGTTTGTATGTCGTCACTGCTGAAAAGTACGTCGAAATCACCATTGATTATTATTATGCTAGTAAAAAACTTTAAAGTCGCTGGAATGAGAATGATAAAATATAGGAACAGTTATATCAATTGTTGACGACAATCCACTCGGTAACCTAAACCCGCGACTATTCTGACTGCCTTGCGTTGTACAGCAAAGACACGTTTCCAATTGGGGCAGTGGCCCCACGCAATAATCGAATAAGACAGTACACTATGAAAGAGAGCAAAATACGCTGATTTCAGAACACTGGAGGAGGTATTGTGTGCAATTTGACGTAAAACAAATAAGTTGCTACACAGTTTGGATTCCACATACTCGATGTGTTTGTGGAATTGTAATTTCGAGTCAATTCGTACTCCGAGGAACATGACAGATTCAGGATTTTGATAAGTATGGTTTCTTAAGCTAAGAATCATATTTTCAGTTTTCGTGACATTAATGTTCAGATGATGCGAAACGCACCATCTGTTTGCTAAGTGAAGACACTCGTCAGATCTTTTTAGCACATCGTCGACCGAGATACCTGTGGAGCAAACAGTAGCATCGTCGGCATATAATAAACATTCACCTTTTAAAGAAATAAAATTTGGAAAATCATTAACATATATGAGAAATAGCAACGGGCCCAATATGCTTCCCCGCGGTACACCGATTGTTACAGGTAAATTTTTTGAATAGTTATTATTAACACGTACCTGTTGCCACCTATTGGATAGGTACGATTTAATTAAGGAGCAATTGATGAGATCAAAGTGATAAATATATTTACATTTTTTCACCAAGACATCATGGTTAACGCAGTCGAAAGCGCGCGATAAATCAATGAAAGTAGCAGAACAATATTCTCCTTTCTCGAAGCAATCCAAAGCTTTGATACTGAAGAAGATACAGAAAAATCTCTTCAAGACCGGAAAAGAAGTGAAACAATGGACAACATATACACACTTGGGCGAAACAGAGAAAGGAAGAATGGAACTAACATATCGACATAATGATCCGAGGTCAAAATAATATCACAAGTCACCAGTAGGAAAAAGGAGTAGATGCCTCTCGTGCAAAAGGACTCTACCTTCTGGATTACGATAGTAGGGTGGACATAGTCCACGCATACTTAGGCCACAAATTGGGAGCTTTGACTATCTCTCTGGCTAGTCGCCCGAACCCGCAACGTCACTCGAGGCATCCCACACGTAAGATGAACCTGAGGATGCTGGAAAGGGAAGAGGTTCTAATCACGGTCACTCACAAAGTATGTGTTGTGCCGTCTCGTCGTTTGTTTAACATCCTCTAGAGTAAAATTGTTATGAGAACTACATGACGTCATAATGTGCAGACACCAATATCTTCGTTCGACGATCTCATTTTTAAAATTGTAGGAAAGTACAATACTTTGACAAATTTAATTTGTTTTCGAGCGTACAAAGTTTTGGTGATTATTGTTGTATTTGCTTGTTTTGAACGATTTTTGTATCGAAAATTGTATGACGTCATGTAGTTCTAATAAAAATTTTACTCTACCTACAAGATGGTGATTCTACCAAGCCCATGCGATCTCTCGTGTGAACGGCAGTCTGGCATCAAGTTGGACCTAGCCTTATGCTGGGATTGGGTGTCTTGAGCCTACCTTTGGTTATTCATTTGTTGAATTGATTCATTTTTTAAAATAATAATAATAATAGTTTATTGACCAACAGAAACCTATATCCCGTTTAAAGATCAACATACATATGTATACCATTCAAAATCGTGTGCCTTATAGCAGAATAAAGAAAACAATGTAATAAGTAACTATAAGAAAATAACATATAAGTACTGGACTATGATACAAACCTAACAGTTTTTGTTTTTGAGAAATTTACTTTGAATTTAGAACGCACCAAAGATAAATATAAGCTGGTTAGTGCAGTTGTGTTGGTAAAAGATTTACAATTGCACATAATTAGTCCTAATGACTTCATTGCAGTTGATTGGATCGCTTGTATATGTTTAGAGAAGGAAAAACTGGTATCAAAATAGACACCTAAATCTTTCACTGATGATGGACAGTGTAATACGTGAGAACCTAGGTATTAATAAATTATAAGTTATGGGATGATGTATGCGAAATGTCAGTTTCAAATGATCTGCAGAAAGTAGTTGCAATCCAGAGTGTCACATAGGTCATTAATAAATAATAAAAATAACAGCGGACCTAAATTCGAACCCTGCGGGACTTCGGATGGTGCACGATGTTATAAATGACATACTGCGTACGGTTCTTCCGATACGATGTAAACAATGACAGAAGGTCTTCACTAAGCCCAAAGTTGTTTAGTTTAGGCAAGACGATGGCATGCGAGATAGTCAATTTGACAATGTTGAGTCCCCTTTGAATGACCCTCTGTGTCCCATTTGAATACCTCTTAAACACTTTCGTTCTTCAGGGTGTTTCAGTGTTAAATAGAATGAACCAATAAGAATTAACAGTGCTCCTCTCGACGGACTTGGAATCAAAGTGATTACAAACGTCGCTTGTGAAGAGCCTCATTATCAAGCATGTTATTAACAAGCTGTTACATGTGAAATGCTCGTATGTATTGTGTGTTGCATGCTATTGGGAAAAGCTGATGACCTTGTTTACGTTCTATTTTTCAAATTCTATTTTTCTAGTTCTCTTATCTTCGAGGAGACCTAGTTTTTCTTTTCCTGTTGTTAGCCATTTTGGCATTCGAAATCGAGAGTTCGTAAGAGCACATGGTCGGGCCAGTTCACAAATCAGATGTGAAATCCCTTTTTACCTAAAGGATCTTAGTGAATTTGTGCCAAAGTAATACAAAATCGCTCACCATTTTCTTGGAAGTTGTTGTGGGGGTGTTGATTTTATCGCTTTTAGCGGATTTAAGGACCTGTGCCTTAGAAGCCACATGCTGCCCGCCTGACATCGAAGGGGTTTGTACCATCCATTCCTTTATATACAGTCCCTAAGATTTACTATTTATTCCAGCAATTTACGTTACATCATATCTACTAATATTTACACTACGTTATATCGTTGATAAAGTTTGCATTGTACCGTTTACGTCATACCTGTTCTACCGCACGTGCTACATTCATCGCCACGTGCCGTTAGCTTGTGAACGTGTCCATCATCATCTCCGCTGTTGTCCGTCGTCCCGCAAAGTAGGTGTTCTGCAACGGCAGCTCCATTAGGGCTGGGAGTGTCGTCCAGTCGTCTCTCGGCTACGTCCCCGCTAGACGTTAGCCCGATTACCATCCGCATCACCTACGTGCACCAAGGTACCTCCGAGTCACCAGATCAGGTCAGGAGTCCGTGTCGTGTTGTCCATTGTATTTTTTCCTCATAAACATTGTGTTTTGTACCCTTATGAACGAACTATTATACAGGGGGGTCCGAATATTTGTTATCCAAAGAAAAGCTTACCTTGGCTATAACCTAACTACAAACTGTGATCCAACATTTGCCCTTCCGGCTTGATTGGTTATTTTGCATCCTTCAGTCTTGGCCACGGTCAAACTTGAACTTTTACTGTTACATCGAATTAAAGATAATAGTTAAATTCACTTACAACAATTAGTTATGCCCGTTGTTATAATTAAGTACAGACCAGCACCGGTAAATTCATTTGTTATTCATTAAGTAAGCATCGAGGTTAGGTATTAACTACTGTAGGACAAATTACCTACTATATATGTAAGGTGGAAAACAAGAACTACCCAAAATTATTATTTATTTCAGCTACTTATATTGAGCACAACTATTGGGTAGACCTAAAAGAAACGTTTCATTTAGTCCCCTAGCCCTTGTTATCATAGTATTTATTTTTGGTCCATTTTCTTCAGGTAAAGTTTATAGCCAACCGCAATATTAAAGCAGTCTTGTTGAAGCCCTCATTGAAGTCACTGATGACTTAATTTATTTAAAACATTTAAGTAATTTACCTCATCTGCTGCATTATCGTCGTCATCTCATTACATTATTGTTATCACTTCTTGTTATTTATTTAATTATATCGATTTACATATTTACATATCTATATATATATATATTATCGTTTGAACACATTTTCTGGATACGATTCGTGTATTAACGTTTTTTGTAAACTATCTACGTTTCGGCAGCCTTTCTTTCCTACCTTTTTCAAGATAAATTTATTTGATTGACACTAGATGTCATGTCACTTGATTTCAGTCTTTGCTCTTGTTCTACTGCGAGTTGCAGGTCCTATGTACGTCTCTGTGACTTTTGGTGGATTTTGAGGGATGCTGGGTGGTGTCACATTGTTATTGTGGGTTATTTCAATTTTCTTAATTATCGTTTTCCACATAGGAGATAATCTTGAACCATCATCTCGTTTGTTTAAGGCCATAGGACGTTTCTCAATTTCAATTGCCTCTCTGGTTATCCGTTCTTGTATTGTACATGCCGAAGAAAGTAACTTTATTTTGTCAGTATTGATATTGTGACCGGTTTCTAATCGATGATTTGCTAAAGAGTTAGATAATACGTGTTGTTTAATAGCCAATTTGTGCTCTTGTGCTCTTACACTAAGTTTCCGATTAGTTTGCCCAACGTAAGATTTTTGACAGTTGCTACATGGAATTTCATATACCCCTTGTTCTTCACCGTGGATTTTATCTTTAGGGTTTTTTAAGAGATGTTGAACAATTATATATGGTTTGAAAATTGTTCTAAATTGTGTTTTTGGGAATTTCCTTGCGATGGTATCTGTTACACCCTTTATATATGGCAATATTAGATGTTTTTTGGGTTCTTCAGTTTTGGATTTTAATTCCCCAACACACAAACTCGCCCGATATCTTGCGAAAGAACTTCAACCTATTTGTGTAAGTGCTAGTTCGTATATTAAGAACTCTCTTGACTTTTTAAATAAACTTAAAGACGTTGACTTAGACATAAGTGATGTTCTAGTTAGTTTTGATGTTACTTCTTTATTCACAAAAGTTCCGGTACAAGAAACTATCCAAATTTTACGATCGAAACATTCAGTAAATGAAGATATTATAAAACTAATTGAACATTGTATGTTTTCAACATACTTCATTTACAAAGGACAGTTTTACAAACAAATAGAAGGAGCCCCGATGGGATCACCACTTTCACCTGCGATAGCTGATATCTATATGGAAGACTTTGAAAATAAAGCAATATCCACATTTCCATTAAAACCAAAATGCTGGTATCGCTACGTGGACGACACATTTGTTATATGGCAACATGGATTAGATAATTTAAACGATTTTTTACAACATCTTAATAACATCCATCCAAATATTAAATTTACCATGGAAATTGAAAAACAAAATCAGCTACCATTTTTGGATATTTTGGTCACCAAAATTGAAAACGAATTTAGTTATACCTTATTTAGGAAACAAACACACACTAACCGCTACCTCAATGCTCATTCACATCATCATCCTTCCCAACTTCATGCAATTATTAAGTCATTAACCACAAGATCTATCCGTCTAACTGATATTAAATCTAGAAATGATGAACTTAATAATCTCAACAAAATATTACAATTAAATGGGTATCCCTTAAAGCAAATTCAAAAAATCACCAAAAATATCATCAAAAACCCAACAGAACCAAAATCCAAAACTGAAGAACCCAAAAAACATCTAATATTGCCATATATAAAGGGTGTAACAGATACCATCGCAAGGAAATTCCCAAAAACACAATTTAGAACAATTTTCAAACCATATATAATTGTTCAACATCTCTTAAAAAACCCTAAAGATAAAATCCACGGTGAAGAACAAGGGGTATATGAAATTCCATGTAGCAACTGTCAAAAATCTTACGTTGGGCAAACTAATCGGAAACTTAGTGTAAGAGCACAAGAGCACAAATTGGCTATTAAACAACACGTATTATCTAACTCTTTAGCAAATCATCGATTAGAAACCGGTCACAATATCAATACTGACAAAATAAAGTTACTTTCTTCGGCATGTACAATACAAGAACGGATAACCAGAGAGGCAATTGAAATTGAGAAACGTCCTATGGCCTTAAACAAACGAGATGATGGTTCAAGATTATCTCCTATGTGGAAAACGATAATTAAGAAAATTGAAATAACCCACAATAACAATGTGACACCACCCAGCATCCCTCAAATCCACCAAAAGTCACAGAGACGTACATAGGACCTGCAACTCGCAGTAGAACAAGAGCAAAGACTGAAATCAAGTGACATGACATCTAGTGTCAATCAAATAAATTTATCTTGAAAAAGGCAGGAAAGAAAGGCTGCCGAAACGTAGATAGTTTACAAAAAACGTTAATACACGAATCGTATCCAGAAAATGTGTTCAAACGATAATAAAGACATTCGTGGAAGCTTAAATAATATATATATATATATATACATGTTTTTAGACTAAGGTGAGATCCGGATAAAACTCAGACAACCTGAGATCCCCCATAAATGTTGCGTATTTCAGAATATATGTATCATAATATACCTGAAAACGCTCATTCTAAGTTTTACTACTACAGAGGGGAAAACAATTTTCCATTTTTAATTTTTATGTTAAAAATTAAATAACGTGAGATCCAATAAATAAACTTACACAAGTTGAGATCCGATGGTGCATAAGTTGTTGTATACTGAGCAAGATGAGGTCCTGCACTCTTGCCAAATCTACAACAGGAGAACTGCACCATCTGCACCATAAGCCATGACTCATTTTACATTTTAAATTTAAACAGTTAAGTGAAAATAGCGGACTGAAAGTGTTGTATTTTACGAATCTCTGGACGTTTTTGAGTTATTTTTTAATTGCGTTTGTAGTTGAAATTATTAATATAACGCAATGCATACTCGTGGCAAAAAGTTGTTAAATCTAGCCCTAAAGTGTGAGGAGGATATCGGTGGTATCAATATTTTAAAAGAAAAAGGTAAGTAAGTCTATTTTCTATATTTGTTACTTATGGGAGAGTGAATAATTTAACCAACACATTGCTCTAGAACATAAGAGTATTTTAAAAAAATGCAAGTTGGAAAGAAAAATATATGTGATGAATACGATGTGACGAACTTTGAAAAAGATGAAGATCCCTGGTTTGAATTCAAGAAATGGAAAAATAGAGGAAAGGAGTCTATAAATGATCAAGTAAGTTAAGGTTATTACTTTATTAGGGTATTAGTTGCTAAACTGTCGCGTATAGTCTGTACCAAATTGTAGCGTTCATTCAAATGCTCATAATTATGCTACACAATAGAAAACAACCTGCGAAATTCTACCTGAGGTCTATTTACCTTTAAATTTACAAAACATCAGGTATAAAATTTTCATTATTTAGTCTATTGTATTCTAACCCGATAATGACATACCTATAGGCGTTGGTTGAATTCAATCAACGCTATAGGTAAAGAGTGGTTTGGCATTGTTGAAATTCGCAGCTGAGCGACAGTGTCAGTTTTTCCAATTTTGAAGTTTGAAGCTTAAATCCGTTTATTGTTTAGGACCTTATTTGTTTGCAGTGTTTTTAGGCAACCTTTTTAAAATATAGAAGCATTGTAAAATATATCTAAAAACATTTTAATAAGAAACTAACATAAAATTAATAGGTAACAATAATTATAAAATTTATAATTATGGTAGGTAGGTAATTATTTATAAAACGAAACAATTTTGAACAATTATGTTGTCGTAATTGACGATAATTGTAGTTCCATGCTCTATTAGTTAAATTTGCGAAAGCTTTAAATGTTCTTGCCTAATTGATGCTCTTAGATAGGTTTTCCACGTTTTCAGCAATACTATTGTAGCTGAAATTCCGTTTTACTGTAAATTTTTCGTAATATACAGATTATTTCAAAGATAGAAGCAAAAGTAGAGTAAATTTTTATTGTTGCAACATTTGTTCACTAATGCGATTAGAAAGGGATCCCTTACGATGTCTATAAATTGTGGGGCCTATTCATTATAAAAATAATTGAGGTATTTACCTACGCAGTAATCACGACTAACGACCAGTGCACAATTCAAAAGAAAAATTATTTAAAATATTTAACTGGAGTTCTACTTAATGTTTCCTTCTTGTATTAACACGGCTGTTGCGAAAAACAGAATTGATTACTTCAAATTAAAATCAATAGGTAGATTAAATAAATTCCTCGGCCTCCCCCTTAATTAATACTTTAATATTATGAAAATTAAAGTTGTTGATGATAAGATGAGGTTGACTGTAACTGATAAAAAATTAGATCAAATCAATGCGACATGTTTCGGGGGCTAAACTGCTCCCATTATCAAGGGATTAAAATTGTAAAAAATGGACGACACCACAAAAAACACAAGTAGGTGCGGTGCACCTTCAAAAAGCCTGAGGTAAACACTTTAAAATTACGTTAAAATGATAACTGTACAACCTTCTTAAATTAATACATTAAACAGTGAAGCTGAATCGACATTATAATAAACAAAAGGGATTCATAAGGAGAACCTTAAACCATCAGATGACCAGAAACCAGTCAAGTAATTAATAAAATTACAATAAAAGTGAAGCCACCATATCAAGCAAACAGGTGGTTGACAATAGGTAGTTAAATTTAATAGTTTAACATAGATGAATAAATAATTACGTCCTCGTGTCTTGCGGGGTTCTTCACTCGTAAAGGGGTTCATAAGAATGAAATGAAAGACTCGCAGTTCGCAGTAATGAATGATTGTTATTTTTTTATAGCATTTAAGCTGCTATCGCTAAATAGCAGAAGTGAAATTGTGATAGACTATAAAAAAATAACAATCATTCATTAAAATTGGTTAGGGGGAGGCTGCGAGTCTTTCATTTCATGAATAAATAATTATCTGTTGTTTTTAGGAATTTCCAATAGAACAAAAACATAGTGAAAAGCAAGACAAATCGTCAACAGAGTTTGTTGACTCGTCAGTAAGTTTATTTTAAACTTTGTTATTATTTGGGTTTTAATGATTTACTTTTGTCCCTATAATTTGTAAAAAATAACAAAGAATCAGTTATATACCAAACAATGATACTCTAAATTATACCTACTTACTACGAGTTTGAGAGAATGCCATTCCCTATTTTAGAAATAAGGATGGAAAATAGGTTTTTCATCTTGAACTACATATAACAACCTTCGCGAAAAATATCAAGAATACAAACTTAAAAATTTTCAAATTTTCGTTAATCTGGCGTTTTGAAACGAACCCCTTAATACGTATGAACTATAATTTAATAGTATAACAAGATATACCTACACACAATTGAAATTCCAAATATTAATAAAGCTTAAGTACACACACTTGCATGCAAGTCGGTCAACTTTGTCGAGCAAGCTGGATGAAATGAAAAGTCTGACTTCCATGCCTGTGTGTAGCGGGTTTAAGTTACAATTTGTAGACGTCTTGGAAGCCTAATGAGAATGAGGATGAGGAATCAGATACTATTAGTGAGTGTCCGTCAAGAAAATCGCCAAAAATTCCATACATAACACCTATTGTATATGAGGTACAACTAAATTTGTTTAGTTCTTTCCTCATTAATTTCTGTTGCAGCTATCTGATTTGCAAGGAGATATCTATAATCCCTTAGAAAATCCAGATATAAACGTGGTTTGTGAAACTGAAAGGCCAGCAACACCAACAACCAACAAGGAAATTAATACAGATACAAGTAGAAAAGTTATTATTCTACAGAATATCACTGTAAGTTAGTGGCATTAAAAGTTTAATAGGCAAAATTAAATATAATAGTATATTATTCAACGAGCATGTAATGATGCTAAATTACTCACGAAGATGTATTTTGCCACACGAGCCGCAGGCGAGTGTGTTAAAATGCATCTGAGTGAGTAATAGCTCATTACATGCGAGTTAAATACTATACTTTTTCTACTACTTGCTTTTTATGGAGTTAGTGCCGTGAGTAAAACGCGTATTATTAAACGGTAGTAGAAAAAAATTTTTATTTGATAGTTTCCGCAGTAGAGTAAATTTAAATTATTCGTTTTAACAGAAGAAAAATACTTTTCGTTTTAATTTTAGGTACGCGAAGCTGAGCATCAAAATAAAGAAATAATGGCAGTACCAAGAAAGAAAAATTTAAATATTCAGGTTAGGAAAGTTTAGTTTATTTCAATAGAAGCACAGGAGCATAATTGACTATTTTAATACTAATTAAATTCATACAATGCATTTTGAGGTATATCTTTTATTTTTTATAATTAAAAAAATTATCCAAATTTCAATTTAGGTATAGTTACTTATAAACCTACGTAATTTTTTAAATAAAGAATACCCACGTTCGGTCATTTCAATTGCAAGGACCTTATTTATGGGTACATTTTGTCGTTGACTTTTACGCATTACTATTTTATGTTATTTTCAAACTTACAGACTTTTGGAGTTGTGGGCAATTTAAAAAGTATAGTTGACGTTAGCCATCGAAAAAGTAGAATATGGGATAAAAAAGACAAGTGTGTTTATTGTAATCGCGATTTCACAAATTTCTCACGCCACTTATTTCGAAATCACGAAAATGAAGAATCTGTACAGAAAATTTTGCAACTCCCAAAAGGTGATAAGAAAAGAAGACAGATGGTTAATCTAATAAGGAAGGAAGGAAACTTAACTCTCCTAGACGAAAATAAAATTAGACCAGTACAAAGGGCTACAGTAAAATACGAAGGACAGGAAAACAGCGAAAATTCTCAAGAGTTTTTACCATGTCCGTATTGTAAAGGCCTATATCGTTTGAAATCGCTGAGAAAGCACACTAAAATCTGCTCTTACAATTCACATAATGGCGAAAAATGTAATGTTGCCAGTTTAGGGCAAAATTTATTAGTCTTTAAAGCATCTCGACAATCTTTTTTGGATAAATTGAGATTAAAGGATGAAGTATTTTCGAAAATGCACGCAGACAGAGCATCGTACAACGGTAAAAATGACCCTGTTATTTGCCAGTACGGTGAAGATTATTTGCGAAAACACAAAAGACCGCATATTCGAAATGCAGTTTCCAATAAAATACGAGAACTCGGTAGACTGCTTATTCCTCTCCAAGATATTTATGGCATAAGCACGTTGTTAGAAGCAATTAACACAAAACATTACGAAAAAGTTGTCCATGCAGCACAAATAATTTCCGGTTATGACAATACCTTAAAAACATTCAAAGCACCTTCTTTAGCTCTGCACTTAAAAGGAATCTTATTGGGTGCATGTTTAGCAGCTAAAACACTATTATTAAAGCAAGATCCTATTCTGCCAGTCGTTGATTACAATGAATCCCTTAAAATTGTAAAACAATTTAGATCATTGGTAGATGAGAGATGGAAATTTGATATGGCCAGTTTAGCGTTGAAAGATCTCAATGAAAAACAAGGAAAAACATATCAAACTTTACCAATAACAAGTGATGTCATTAAATTTCGAAAATATGCTGTTGAGGTTGCTGAAGAAAATCTGAACATATTAAAAGAAAATGTTAGTAATCGGATAGCTTTTAAAAAATTGACGGAAGCTGCTCTCGTTTTGACAGTTTTATTGAACAGAAAAAGAGTCGGTGATGTGCAGTATATAAAAGTAGATTCTTACACACAAGTCACGACCAGCACAAATCAAGAAGAGTGCCTGAACGCATTATCTGAATCAGAAAAACTGCTATCGGCGCATTTTAAAAGGATTATTACTATTGGAAAAGGTAGCAGATCCATCCCAGTCCTGTTTCCAAAAAATGTTGAAACCTATGTAGATACGCTTTTAACTACCAGAGAAAAAAATGGGCTAATTCCAAAAGAAAATCCATTTTTGTTTGCTTTAATTGGGAGTAAAGGCAAATGGATGGATGGCTCATCAGTTCTGCGTAAATATGCAGCAAGTTGTGGCGCTGAAAATCCCAAAACCCTGACATCTTCACGCCTGCGGAAACAAATAGCTACCGTTTTGCAAGTGCTAAACTTGAATGACACAGAAAAGGAACAGATGGCGTCTTTCATGGGACACACCATGAAGACGCATTCGGAGTTCTATAGGTAAGGATGCCTTTTTGGATTATTCGTTTTATCATCTCTTTGTGTAACAACCTTATTTCATAGTTCTACATTCTGTTAGAAAAATTGGCGCTGTGGTTTTGGTGAACGTTGTTATTACCTATATCTTGCATTGATTGTAGTTTTTTGTTAATTTGAGAAAGCAAACACTCACAAAAGTTGAATTGCGTGAGTAGGTATACTAAAATATAATTGTATAAACTTTTCCGTTCACCAAAATCAGGTCAGATATGCTTAAATTAAAAAAATATATATATAATTTGCCTGTAGGCTGCCGCAGGAGGTCTATCAGACGGCTAAAATAGCTAAATTATTATTAATAATGGATAAAGGAAAGGGAGCTGAATTTCAAGGAAAAGCTCTTGAAGAAATTGATGTACAGCTAGAACGTTTAAATGAAGAAAGTTCTGAAAAAATGGATAGTGATATTGGTAAGTCTTCTATCTCTTGTCGAAATCTGGTGGTGTACCTACTAACACTATCTATATTAATAAAGGCAAATAAATTGATTCATTATAATTAATAAATTCATCATCGCCCAGTCAAAACCGCTGACGCGAGAAAGCTGAAATATGGCACACAATTTGTTTCTTGCATGTACAGATCCGCTAAGAACACTCTAAAAGGGTGAAAACAACCGTTAACAAATTAAAAAAAATTATATCTGGAAAATTACTGTTTATCAAAAACCTCTAACCCATGTCAATTTTATTTTATTTTTTTACATTGGTAACAAGAAATACAGGGTGATTCGCGAGGAAGTGGCAATATTTTAAGGACATGTCGAGGAAGCCAAAATAAGCAAAATAAACTCATATGTTCAAGTCCGATTTTCATTTGTTTATTTTATTTGATATTTGTTTATGGGTTCTGTAATGGTAGTAATGTTCGTGCAGTGGAGGAGTATCGACGCAAATAAGTGTATCGAACTGGGCGGTGGTGTTTTCGAAAATTTGTCGTAAATTAATGCTATTTTGTTTATTTTTGTAATTCATTTTTTAATCAAAATATCTCCGAAACAAATGAAAATCGGACTTGAACATATGAGTTTATTTTGCTTATTTTGACATGTCCTTAAAATATTGCCACTTCCTCGCGAATCACCCTGTATAGGGTTCAAACTACCTCCTCCATGCGAGTGAAGAAGCGGGAACAGGTAGTCGTACTATAACATAATCAATGAATTAAACCTAACCTAAAATATTGTTATGCTTTTAGAATCTAACAATGAAGAAAAAATACAAGGAACATCTCTAAATGAAGAAAATAACGAATTTGATTTCAGCTCTCAACCTAATGAAGGTATATTATTTATAATAGATATTATTAAGAATATCAGAATAATAATAATTTATGTTTACAGGAACCAGTAATGTTGGACAGAAAGAAGATAAAAAAGAAAGAAAGGGAGGACAACGGGGATCATGGAATAACAAACAAAAAAATATAATGAAGGAGTTTTTCAAAAAACATCTTAGTAAGAAGATCACCCCTAAAAAACATGAATGTCTTCAGCTTCAAAATTCTTACAAAGATATGTTTAAAGACAAAACTTGGGTACAAATAAAAGTCTTTATTTACAATTCTTTTCAGCAACAACGACAATAATCATGTTTTATTTTGTTAGTACCTTGTTAGTACCTACCATTGTAATAATAATGAGTTTTTAATAAATAAATCTTTAACGCGTTTTTTATTATTTTCTTTTGTAACTCACAATCACATAAAATAAAAGAGTTTGCTGGCTTCGTTGTACCATCAGGAAAGAAGGAAAATTTTTACTTATGCAGAATGAAGTAGTCGTTTTTTCGAAAATATTTAGTTAATCGTACAGAATTCGGAAAATTTTTTTAAGCAATAATAAATTAAATAGTAAGTATCTAATACTGGCATTTCCAGGAAAAGTCTACATTTTGAACAGTTTGGTCTTCAATGACGAGAACGGCAAACTTTCAATAGCACGGGGGTAAAAAGTTGCTAAAAACGTCTTTAAAAAATTTAATACTGTTCATTTATCAAGAAGGTATGTACCTACCGGTTTATAGGGAGTGAAGATTAAAAATGAAAGATAATCGAATAATTGACACAATAAGTCTTATAGAAGAAAGTTTACTTTAACTTTATTCGATAAAACACGGCCTACTATTAAAATACTTTAAGAAATTAGGAATAATATTTATCATCCTTAATACTAAATCATACCTTCGAAAAAATTAATAAAACGAAACAAAGGAATAGGAAAAGAAAAAACCTCCCCTTATCCAATTTAATGAAGAGACGAAAACGATGATGATAGTTCTTTTTTTTAAGTTACTGAACTGGTAATGCAAAGTTAGCAGGTTGTTAATGTTGACATTGGAACTAAAGTATGTGGTAATTCTGACCAACAGCAATAGCAATGAAATAATTAAGATTAACTTTAAAAATTGTGCGACATGTTTCGAAACCCTACTGGTTTCATTTTCAAGCTATGTGAAAGTGCGATAACAATATGAAAGGCTGAGGGGAAAAATTATTAACTAATACATATGAATTAAATTAAGTAATGAAAAACGGAAGCCGTAGAGGAGCCCAAATGTGTAAAAAGGCCATCATCGATTCGCAAGATTAACTTAGAATAAATGTTTTACATTTTACAACAAATTTAGCGTCTCATGAAAGACAAGACAAATTTGGGCCCCTCTAGGGCTTCCAGTGTTGTTTTTTCATTACTTAATTTAATTCATATGTATTAGTTAATAATTTTTTCCCCTCAGCCTTTCATATTGTTATCGCACTTTCACATAGCTTGAAAATGAAACCAGTAGGGTTTCGAAACATGTCGCATAATTTTTAATGTTAATCTTAATTATTTCATTGCTATTGCTGTTGGTCAGAATTACCACATGCTCTAGCTCCAATGTCCACATTTAACAACCTCTGCTAATAAGCTTCAGTAACTTAAAAAAAGAACTATCATCATCGTTGTCATCGTCTTCATTAAATTGGTTAAGGGGAGGTCTTGTGTATTTCTTTTCCTGAAATTATAACCCCTTTGAGAGTATGAACCTATTTACGATTTAAAAAAAAAAGGAATTTAGATAAGTTTCTTTAATCGTTTACGAGGAAACCGCGATTGCGAAATTAATGTAGCATTAACAAAACAATGGCTTTTGTATTACAAACATGTAGACATGATTCTCTAATATTAAACATTAATTACAAAGACGAGCTCCGCTAGGTTGTCAGATCTTGGGATCTCGTTTTGGTTAAAAACTATTTTCAACTAGATGTATATACATTCGCGTGACAAGCGCGCCCTGGTGTGGACCCTTGTGTACTATAGGCGTATAAAATTGAAAAAAATCGCCGAAACGAGATCCCCTTAAAAATGCAAATAAAGAATTCTATGTTACCGACGTGGGAATTGGACTTTATATACCATATACGTATAAACAAACGTATATGTTATATACACGCTAAGCAAGGCGAGATCCGAAAATGGATCTCGGCTTTCCAAAATGATCTCACCTTGGTCAACATTTAACTAAAAATGATCTCACCTTTCCCTTTTACATATCTATATATATATATATATATATTTATTTGCATGTTATCTAGTATTAAGAATATGCACAGTTTATGAATATACCGTGGGCTTTGTTTTGGGATTATTTTGTGGGTTTATTGTGCCTCCTTATTTTATTTCAGCTCTGCGTGTATACCACCTCTCAATCATTAACGTTGCTTTTAGAGCGAGAGCGACTATAGCTCTTAACCATTTGTTAATATTTATAAATTTAATATTATCGTTCTTGGCGCCCTTTGAGTCATCTTTTCAGGAATATCAGGTTTGTGTGGATTCCTTGACCCACGACCTAGAACTAGTCCGGGATTAACAAATTGGTATTGTGATCTTTTGAGAATTTATGGTAACGCACTTGAAGCTTGCATGCATGGGAATCTATACTTTATAAATAGGTAACAAAGCCCTTTGTTATTAGTTTCATATTACCGTTGTGTAAGAAAAAGGTCACACCCGTTTACAACCTAATTAAATTAAATAATAAATATCTATGAGTAGCTTTTGCATTCCACATATAAAATGTAGGTACGAAAGGAAACAGTCTCGAGGTTCATGTTTACGTCGTTTTTAACCCAACTCGTTCCAGTTTCATAAATACGTGACAAATTTTACACAAACCTACTTTGGCGTAGCAGCATTTTAATTAGATTTATAATATGTGGGGGGAACTTATGCTACATAAAATAACAATTTACTCGAATAAACTGCATTTACGGGCAAGAAACGCTTTAGTAATATCTTCTAATATCCAGATCAAAGGTAGTAAGGTGAACATATAAATTCGATTGAAAATCTTAAAAGATTAAAGAGATTCTCTGGTCCTGCAATGGATTTAAGCAAATCTCCTTGTGGGATTTCTAGCGAAAGTTGGCTTTTCTTGTAAAATTCATTCTCAAACTCTAGCATGATCTCAATACGTCACCATTTAAAAATCTGTTGTAACATAGTATTTATCATATCAAAAAATTACAATTTTTGGATAAATATGTTACCTATCAATGTATTATATTAAACAAGCGTTTAGTCAACAATTTTTTTTATTTATTTATCTTACCCTCCAATTACAGGACAAAGCGTAAGTTCTTAATGAAAACTACTGCTACACCTCTTAATTATCTTATTATATTTTGTATAGCATGATATATCTTTTCTATCAAAATTAAAATTAAAAAGAGGCAATGGGTAGAGAAAATATTGTTGAAAACAGTCGATGTTGACTTTGGCGTGGAACAACTTCCAAAACGACTCGTGCGCCCAAACCAGGCACAAATTTCTCTTTTTTCTGGGTTTGCGCCAGCATAAGAAATAAATTTGGAAGAGATATCTCTGCTCAAGCACCAAAGTTTACACCAAAAATGGACCAGCTTTCCTTTGAACAACATTTTTGTGGAATGTATTCCAAAAATATAGTACCATCTCCTGATCAATAGATATATTGGATAACTGGAGAAACCTCTGGTTTATCAATGAAAATAAAAGCGTCAGTGTTCTTTTTGCAGCGAATCGTTGGCCTCATTTGCCTAAAACGATTCCTACTCCTTCCTTACCAACGGTAAACCTTCATCTTCGTCTCTGGACCAGTATATCCCCGTTTGTGGTAATGTGTGGTATTCAGATATTATAAGGATGCTCAAAAATGTTTTTACATCTATTACACTAGGTTTGAAATTGTTATGGGAAGCGTATTTCATCGAGCACTCCACAATTTTTGATAGCAATTCATCGTTGACCCTGTAAAACATATTGTTTCTGCTCCTCATCTTTGGTGGGAAGGTTACTAAAGTCTGTAATTAAGTTAACTCCTCGTTCTGTCACATCATTAACGACCTTTAGTGACTTTACAATCCCCAATCCTTCCTTAAAATATTTATTTTCAGGCGAGCTACTGGGGGGTTCTCTGAGAACCAGATAACTGGCGTCTTCGAAATTTGGGGTTTACAATTCTTGAATTTTCTGTCTCGGTCTCGGTCTGAGTTAGGACTTTGTTCGCCATTTCCGATTTTTCTTCGTCTGAAATTGAGGGATCAACCCAGCAAACACACATATAAAATATACATACAACATATATAAATTGAAGTAAATACCCCTACATATGCTTTTTTATATATCAAGTATGTAAGTATTCTTTAATAAAGTTATATAAACCGTATGTCACACAATTACGTATATTTTACATAATAGTGTAGAAACTTATGGATATTCTGTATACAGAAATTCATATAATATATACATATAGATAATTACATATCACTCATGAAATTCATGTGCTGTCATATTTACATGATTAAATTTATGTACGTTATATGTAAAATATTATATCTAATATTACCTATTTTTTATGTATGCCTTCTGTAAATATAATTAGAAATTATCATTACATTACATATGTACATATATTGTATGGTCGAAAATAAAGTCCGTTTCTATTTGCGCCACATAAGTAATCGCACGCGCGTGTTTTCTATAACGCCAAAAATTGTAGTTCACGTACCTTTAATATTAGATCCGTATCAACTAAAATGCGTCTAATTTATATAGAAAATAAATAATATATAATAAATTAATTCCTGGTCATTTTTAACATAAAGTTAAAGATAGGTATAATTATTGAATAAGACTTCACTCAACGGTAAAATCAAGCAAAATTTAAACTAATAACGCGAAACAGCGCAAAGTTACGAAGGACGAAATAAAAAGAAGGGATGTTACAGATTAGCGCAGTGGTAGAATATCGGATTTCAGAATTTGCAACGCCCACCTGCAAACGTTCGAATCCGGTTAAGGGACACTTTTCAAGCAAGTATATTATAATAAACTGTCGGCTTTCAGTTCAGGTGAAAACGGGTTCGTGCAAGAATTAAGTTAAATATAATTAAAAGTACAGTTGCACGTAAAATATAGTTTTTCCATTTTTTGTATGGAACTGCTTAAATAATTTTTTACATTGATAATAATTACATTATGCTCGAGGTGCTGCCATTTTGGTCATCGCAACGCTTTTACAACGAATATTTTTTATGTAAATATTACATAAAATATACATAAAACGTATATAAATTCATGCAGAAAAATTTACATCTAATAGACATACCTATATATTATTTTGAAAATTGCTGACATCCTGACATTAAATATCTCTTATTTTTCTTCCAGTTTTATATAAATCTAGAAAGCTCTTACATAATTTATATGTATTTTATATATAAATGTGTTTGCTGGGAAAGAACACGAGGGCTACCAATTCTTCATTGAAATACTACAAATGGTTTGAGAATTTAACCAGAGCTCTCTCAGAGATATCTTTGTCAATCTCCTCATAGTCCAACAAACATCGCAAGAGGTCATAGTCTTGCTTGGGAGCCAAGTGTGCTTTGTTGGCATTGAACCAAGCTTTACAATACACTCTAACGAGAAAAATACAGATAGCTTCTAAGGCACAATGTTCTTCATCATTCAGTTTGAATTGTCCGCCGAATAGGAATATCTTCAGACAATAGATGGCGTTGGCCATCCACCGGGCATGACTGATAGCACCTGGAAATTTAAATTCCCACAAACACCAATACCAATTGTAGGAGCTCCTTATAATCGTCTCTGGGTTGTGATTCCGTGAGTTTAGTGTTGAAATCCGCAGTTATGTTGCCAATTACTTCAGAAGGTAGATGTTTTTTCACAATTTCGTCGTTGATACCCGTATCATATTGTTTCTTGTCGAGCGTCGCCCATACATTTTGGAATCTGCCACCTGTGATATTGTCCTATAAGCGCAGGTAATGCTGATAGCGGCTCTCCGTAGCCGATCGGTATACTTTTTCGCACTTTCGGCGAGTACTCTCCTTTTTTCCATCGAGGGGCCCCTGGTCTGAGGTAGGATCCTTTCAAGGGTCGTGACTAAAGTCGTGGCTATGTCGGCATGCTCAATGACATGGTGTAGTGAAGGACAGGCTTCTATCCAGGGTCAGCCCCAGGTAGCTGAGCTTATCGTTCGGGTTGATAGTGGAACCATTTATCGAGAACACATCTTGGCGATCTTCCTACGCCCCGAGAATTATATATTATATGTCGTGGCGGTCCTGATTGATAACCTATCTCCCTGTTAAATATTCAGACACTCGTCTGGTGAGATGTGGCTCGATGTTCATGTTGTTCAGTATGGACCGTGGCAGCACATTGAAAGCGTTCTTGACATCTATGACGATTAACGGTTGTGCCGAGGGCCCTGGGTTGCCTCTTTGGCCAGTCTCACTATGTGTTCAATCGCATGCGAGTCGTGGACTTGCCTCATGTAAAGCCAAATTGACGTTTACTGATGGCTCGAATAGTGTACGCAAAATATAAAAGTTGTTTAGTTTTATTTGAATTTTAAGCAGGCACAAAGAGTAGAATTCGCGTATGAAGCGAAATTGGAATTATAACGACCCCAACATTTCAACACAATACTTATAAGAAACCGCTCAAATACACCCCCCCCCCCCCCCTCCCACAAAGTTATAGCAGAAAAATGCAACAAATGTTGTTTTTTTCTAAAGAATTTAATTAGTGCTATGTGAAGAATGTTGTTTCAAAATGCAGGAAATTTGAACAAAGCCGAAACACAAATAATTATTGCTCGTTTGCAGTAGCAGTGAAATAACCGTAATGAGAAATTTAAGACTTGCCTTTTTGAATCGTTTGATCTTTTTAACACTCGTTTTCTGTACAAAGAATGAAATCCTTTAGCTTTAATTAGCTTTTTAGACAGTTATTCTTTTAATTGTTTGAACGAAACAGAAGGATGAAGTTTCTATAAAAAGTAGTTTTGGAATGTTTGATCTTAAGGATCAAAGGCTTAACACGAAAATATGAATTTCATAAAAAGTATTTGGTTTCACTTTTGCAACATTAAGTTTACATTTACGGAATTAAGATGAAACAGACGAAAAGGATATAAATGAGTTTTGTAACGATACTTGCTGTTTTAGTTCGTCAATAATTAAGCGCAGCTATAATTTAAAGAATATTAACTTTATACCTACAGCAATTCAACTTCTTTATCTCATCTCGTCCAACCTCAATTCATGATGAAATTGCTCAATTTGCTTCATCTTAATCAGCTTGTGCCCGTGAGCAGACGCCATATTGTAAAGATACGCATGATAGCTACCGAGAACAATGCATGAAATAACAGTTTCGGCATGGAATGGAGGCCTGCACGGATTGTGGCGTTAGCACTGTTTGCTTATTAATCCTTTTCAGGTTGTTATGTTTCCTAATAAATGTTTGGAACTCTATACCGCTTCCCATTTTATTTATTGAAATTACTATTGTCGTCGCAACTTAATATGTCATACCATTGAATAAAAAGGCCTAGGTACTTATTTAGAAAACATGATCGTCTGGTGCATTAAAGCATAAAGAAAAAGCATACAGTGTGATAACTACCTTAATGTGGGTACAACAATGTAAAGAAGTAGTAAAATATTAAGTGGTGTACTTTAAACGTTAATAAGGGAGGGCATAATTCCCGATTTGTTGACGTGTATTATGGTGTAATGTGTGACGCAGGTGTAGATACTTTACTAAATTCATTCAAAGCCATTACAATATCCATTCTGTTTTGCATTACTGAAGCAATGAAGTCAGACAGCACACGCGGCTAATCTCATTTTTATTGACACATGTGTACGTTAGGGTGCAATTTCTGAGAAATTTTCAATGTCCTCCTAAAAATGGCCACTTACGTTAAAAATATTCGATAAACCTTCCTAAATAATTGCACCGAACACCCACTTATTGAATTTTATGCGCACATTCATGACCGATGAAATGTTTATACCTATGTGTGTATTTATACCAACGCTTTTATTTGGTTAGAGCTCAAATAAGTACAATAAAAGTAATGATTTTCTCGATACGGTTGCGGTTTACTGTGGCACGAACTTTAAAAGACGAAATGGAATACTTAAAAGTGCAAAACAATAAAACGAACGTAAATAGCGCAATTACTTTATCATAAATTTTAACAAACAGTCAAATACGCTGTGAAAATTACCAACAATGGTTTTTGTTATTGCTATTTATAAAATTACCGAACCGTAACACGTCTAAAAATACAAATGAAGCAATTTAACAATAACTTATTAAACACACGCAAACAATAATACGATGGTAATATTGTAGTTTTATTGCACTATAGCTCTAAAAGTGGTTTATTAGGCAATATTGCTCTACAAATATAAGTAGAACCGGAAGCCCCGCCCACGTGGCCAACGTCATTTGACCTTGAGAATCGACCTCGAGGGCGACCTTGGGGTTGACCTTGGAGCGACCTTCAGGCAGGGTTGGAGTTGACCTTGAAAATGGACTTGGGGTGTCCTTGGACTTGGCCTTGGGTTTCACTTTGAGGGTGGCCTTTGGAGTTGGCCTTGTTTTGAAATGGTCGGCAATTTTGTCCGTTCTGTGGCGGTCTTTTTTAATTTGTCGATCATTGTTATTTTTGTGGTAATTTTGAATTTGTTAGCCATTTTGTGACGGTAAATTTGATTTGTTCGTTTTAATTACGCAATTTGAGATTTGAATTAAATGTCATTCGGAAAAGTCAAAAAGGCATTAAGGAAGGAAGTCATCCAGAAAGTTGTCCAGGAAAACGCTACGGATAAATCACGTCCCCCACGTGGGCCTTGCACTGAAGTATATTTTAACTCGAATACTAACCAAATGGTAAAAAAGATGCTCCCCTTTTCTAGATTGACATCATTCAGTCGTAAAGTAGATGCTATTACTGTTTCAGTTACATTATGCTTCAGTGCAAGGCCCACGTGCGGGACGTGATTTATCCTTAGGGATTTCCTGGATGACTTTCTTAATGCCTTTTTGACTTTTCCGAATGACTTCCTGGATAACTTCCTAAATGCCCTTTTGGCTTTTCTGGATGACTTCCTTAATACCTTTTTGGTTTTTCAGGATTTCTTGGATGATTCCCTACATGGCCTTTTGACTTTCTGGATGAGCGCACCGTAAATTTGTCTTTGCGCACCATAAATTATGTCGTGCACACCGTAAATTGTGTTGTGCACACCGTAAATTGTGCTGTATATGTAATAATTTTCTATAAGTAATATTTACAAGTTTATAATTGAATGTTATCCTGTGATAAGGGTTGTTACAACTATTTGCTCTCCGGCCTCCTGTGAGTTAGAACACCTGTTAGTAGTTATTATAATTTTGGAAAGTTGAAATACCTGAAAATTGATGGGCGAGTACAAAGGAGACCTGAAATTAATTAATACTTACCTGACAATCGAGTTTCACTTCGACTTCTCGGTTCGTTTAACAGCGAACCAACTTTCTAGCTTGACTCGTTCCAATTACAAGCGGAATTGAGAAAGAAAAGTCAAAGTGGTGGCGGGTCACTCCTTCCCATCGCCTGGGCGAATGTGTCAGTGTTGTTTCTTGCAAAAATTTCCAAATCGTTCATATCCACCTTCAGGTTGCCTAGATTTATATAAATGTATATGAAGAGTTTATCTGAGCTTTTGGAACTGCACTGACGTGCTTACATTTCCAATATCTTTTTTTCCTACTCTCGCTTCTTGTATAATAATTATTATTAACATCATTTTTGAGGTTGCAATACCGACATATTTTAATGACATTTGCTACTTTTCCGTTAAATGTGGAGCACTTATAGTGATTAATATGTACAAAGTATAATCTCCTTCTACGTAGACAGAGAATTTTAAATTCATTTGATATGTACACGTATATCATTCCAAGTGCAAAGCATGAGCATTTTTACCACATCTTACTGCTAACAGGATTCTACACAACACAAACCTTCCGTTTAAACGAAATTTAAGACGCTATTACATTAAAGAGAACTCTTATTTATGAATGAGCAAATTTGTGGTTTCTTGTTTTCGTGTTCTAAAACTGTTCAAGCATTTAACCGACGAAATAAGTTCCCGGCAGAACAATATAAATAGAAGACCACTTATACATTTAAAGAGACGGTCTCGAGAAGAATTATGTGTCGGCGTCCGCACTGGGGTAAGTGGAAGCTTTATGATGTCAGTTTTATTCCCCCGCCACATTTTCTTACAACAAACGCGCCAGAAGTCGCCAAATGAAGACGATATACTATCCAAAGTGAGGTCTAATACAAAGATACTTTAAAATTCATTACCTCACATTAACGTTACAAGCAATTATAAAAGGGGTTGATTTGTAATCAGACCCCTTCGCATTACAAAGCTTTATACGCTTCTTTAACTGAACCTATGCAATATTGATTTTACTCTGACTGCCACACCACGCTAAACGGCGCATTTTTACTACTTTCATTTACTTCCCTTTACCATTGGGAGAAATAAATATTGAATGTGTTAATTTCACCTTTAAACGTGAAACCTAGATGGTTAGACAAAATAAATGTACAATTATCTCGTGATTATACTCTTGCACGGTCGCCTTACTATTGTATAGGTAGTGTTAACAGTGTTAAACTATAGACAAACGGTGCAATGTTATAAATTGCAAAGTGCATGAGAAAATACCTCCTTTGCGCTTTGCACCTCTTGAATTAAGCCAAGTCCTCTAAGTCGGAGTGTTTTAAAAGTATTTTGTATTATCGAGATTTTAATTAAAAATAAAAAAGAAGAAGAAAATAAGATGTTCTCATGGACTTTCCCCGCTAGAGTATTTCGTCCCGGATTTTTCAAGACATTTCCGGAAAATTTTTGTTGAGATTTGGGCCCAGGATTTATGAAAAACGGAGTGATGTTGGTTTTATCACGCTCTCAATTTGAGAGTAAGGAAGGAAAGAGTGGGGGGAGGGGGATTTAATGAGAGACCTCCACGTGGTATGCCCAGGTAACATTCAACATTGCTTGATCGTAAGCAATTTTGAATGGCTAACATCTAAAAGCGTAGTAAAGGAGAAATGAAGAAGAGAGGAAGGTGTGACGACGTACATGACGAGTTGCCTATCATCACGTCGAGTTTACATAAGAGTACAAGAGAAGAATTAGGGTACAGAGGTAGCGAGGGAATGGCTAGACTAAAAGAAGAGGAAAGTCGAGAAGAGGCGGGGCGGAAATAGGATTTGGTAGAGTACAAGAAATGCTCTAGAGAAGCTGATAAGATGTACAAGAGCAAAAAGAACGAATGGATAACGAAAAAAATGCAGGGAAAATGAATCAAAAGATAGACTCATAAAGAAACAAAAAACAAAAGGTACAACAACGGGAAGACGAAATACAACGCAGAACAAATAAACCAGATCTGGGTAAATCATTTTCAAGAATTATGAAGAAACAGAATCGCAAATACCAACAAAGGAGGAAATACAAAAGACAATTACGAAGATAAAAAACGGAGAGGCGCCGGGAAAAGGTGAAATAAACATTGAACTCATTAAGTGCGGCGGTGAAGGAGTCTGAAAGAATAAGCAATTTGGTGAGGCAGGTGTGAAGAGAAGAGAGCATGCCCAAGGAGGGGAAGGAGTTTGAGTAGTAAACAATAATCAGATTCAGATAATATTAAGCAACAATTTGAGGTTGGTAAACTTATCAATCGTGTTTCCAAAAGTTGACGGAAGATGACAGCAGATGGAAATCTTAAAGTAACTAATTTCTTAATTCAGAAATACGGAGATGATTAAGGGTGATATGATGAGCAGCAATTAACGTTGTTTATCAGGAAACTAACCAATCCACGTTCGACAGCAAGTAGAACGGAAATAATTTCAGCTAGAGACTCAGATAAATTCTTTACAAAATGGCGGTTAACATCATCCGCGAAATATGGAAGGTAAAAGAAGACCGTCAAGAAAACTCTAGGACAAATAATATGAATTACTGTCAGGAGTAACGTGATATTTAATGCAAAGTAATTAGGTACATAGGTACCTCGAGGATTAAAATTTCCAGGAGCGTAGCAAAACTTATCACGTAAACGAAATTAAATGCGTAAAGCCGTATAATATGATTTAATGGTATTTAGAATAAGCAGGTGATTCTAAATAGGCACTAATAAATGTCGATACTTTCACTTAAAGACGATAACTATCGATTATAAGAAAATTGTGAAAAGTCGGTAGCACTAGTAACGTGTGGTTTAACGAGATCTGGTTTTCAGTCTCAAATGGAACGAACGAAAACGGATGGTGAGCCAATCAGAGACTAGGTGACGTACAGTGATAGCCAATTAGAATAACGAAAAGCACCACCGAGTAGGAAATCTGTAACGGAACCAACGCAAACGCCGCGTACAGGACTGACGCGACGCTTCGCTTAAGAAAAAAACAAAAGAGATGAAAAAAAGTATCGGGAGCGAACTCTCTTGACAAAGTATAGAATTAGGAAATTCGTAACCCTGTAATTCTTACTAAAATCAATACGATCGACTTTTACGAATTAGGCAAATAATCGAGCAACGTAACAGTGTAAGAAAAACTTTGAAAGTAACAGATTACGTGAACTCCTAACTGTTTCTTATATATGTGGGTCCTTTTAAAGCAAACTGAACAAGAAACCTACTTTTGAAAAAGTAGTAGCAGCGCTAAAAGAAGACGTTTATGCACCGGTATCAATTGCACAGGACATTGCAGCAACTAAACTTTTCATGAGAATAGCTAAATAGGAAATCCATGTTAATTAATAAATTGGAAATCGTTTCTTGGTGGCGAGAACACCTTCGAGATATAAAGAAATTTGGATTCCAAGAACGAGAAATCTTCTAACATAGCAAAGTAGCATTAGAGAACAATTTTTGTCAAAAATATTATGTTGATGAACTATGTGGAAGAACTCGAACCCTTGTGACCGTTGAATTACACAATTGTGCACAGATTACCGCCATAAAATAAAAAGCGAAGTAACTCGTAGTAACACCATTTTTAAATTAAACGACGTACAACTTCTAATGCAAGCGATAGACGATGAAGCGCAGTGGAAAAAGTGCATTGATCACTTTATTAAGGAAGAGCAACGTGATGCAATTGTAGAAAAAACTGTAGAGCCCATTATAATATCCGTAGGACACAAAGATGAACAGTAAGATGAACAATTTTGTGTTAATACCGTCCGTTTTTCTAACTTTTAACTCATAAAGATGTGCTTTCTATACATATAACATGGGGGATCCTAAATTAGCATGTAGATCCCTACGTTGAAAGTTGAAAAAACGGATGGTGCCTTTTAATTTATAATTAATTTACAAGTTTTGTTCAAAAACCGAATGAGTTACCTAATTTTCATGCTGAAGTCACATGCTTTTGTTGCTTTTAACCTAATTTTTTCAGTTTTAACTTTTCTCTCTTTCTTCAAATTTGGGTAAGGTTTCCTTTCCTTTTTCTCTTACTTTTGTTTTCAGCGATGAATCTTTGATATTCCGTTTCAATTTTTCGATGCAATTTTTTTAAAAGGAACAATGACTATTTAACTATTTTACCATTTATTATTAATTAATTATTCATGTAAGTATATTTTAGTATAATAGGACCACGTCGAAAGCGGTAGGGACTCTAATGGAGATCAGAAACGATGCGAATACGGGGACGCATCGAACGAGGAAAGTCTATCTCATGGCCACCGTTGATGTCAGGAACGCATTTAACTCATTATCGCACGAAACAATAATGGAGGCGGTGGAACGCATCGAGGCTCCGGCCTACCTTCGGCAGATAACAAGGAGTTATCTCGCGGGAAGGACCGTGGAGGTAACGAAACCCGAAGGGGGCACTTATAGATTTTCTCCAGAGGCGGGAGTTCCACAGGGTAGTGTCCTTGGACCGTCCCTGTGGACAATAGCCTATAACGGGGTACTGGAGCTTGAAGTACCTCCGTGGGCTTTGCGGATGACCTGATAAAACGATCGAGGCCACCACCCACAAGCTGCAAATAGCGATCGCCAATATCGTGAGGTGGATGGAAAACAAAGGCTTAGAAATAGTGCCGGAGAAAGCCAGAGTGGCCCTCCTAACGGGCAGGAGGAGAGTGGGTGTAGTAAACCTGGAAACCAAATCACAGCTGAGAGGGCGTTAAAGGTCCTCGGCGTAATAATAGATAAAAATCGTGCCTTTATTGAACACGTCAGGGAAATAACCGCGAGGGCATTGAAGATGTACTCGTCGCTAAGCAGAGTCATGCCCAATAAGGGCGGGACAAGGGCCTCCAAGCGGAGAGTGCTAAGCAGTGCGGTGCTTTCGGGGATGTTGTACGCAAGTGAGGTGTGGGTGAGCGCTCTTCGGTACAGATGTGCCAGGGAACTGATAAACAGAGTCCTCCGACTACTCCGCGATAAGAATAACGTGTGCGTATAGAACTGTGGCGCTGGATGATGTACTTGTGTTGGCCGGGCTCCCGCCGGCGCAGGTTGCGGTCGGCGCCAGGACCGGAAAATGGGGAAAAGAAAGACAGTGTATGGAGTGGCAACTGTTCTGGGATGAGAGAGAGTCTTGGACCAAGACACTCATCCCGGATATAAGAACCTGGATGGGCCGGAAATACGGTGACGTGGACTACCCAGTTTCTCACCGAGAATGGATAGAATGGCAGGTACTTACACAAAATAGGGAAGAGGGACTCCGACGAGTGTTACGACTGCGGTCTTCCGGACGATGGCGCGCATGCCATTTACGAGTGCCCGCGCTGGCACGGGGAACGAGAGGAAACAAACCGAGCCCTACGCACGGTGATGACCGAAATGTGCCAGTGTCTGTTTTAGTGTCACAGCATGGTTTTCTACATGGGTTTTAATGTGTTGAATATCCTAGTAGGCTATTAGTTAGGTTATTTTAAGGCGTCACGAGAGTGTTTTAATGTGCTGAGTGTTGTAGTTGACAGTTAACAGTCAAGATTCCATTGTTTTTTGTGTTTTTTGTTACGTGTCAACCCCTTGAACTTTGAATTTTGGTTTTTTATGTTTCTGTGCTCTCTTTAACGTGCCATAGCACAGCCACCACGACCGGAAGAATGTTAACCAACGATACCCGGAAGCGGTGGGATTATGATTATGATTATGATTATTTGGGGAGAAGGATTTTAGTGGTCCACCACACTACCCACGCCATAGACTCGAGGCGTGGGTGTGCAGAAGGCATTTCCCAAATCCCCTCGTCCCAGAATGGGATAACAAAAAAAAAAGGTTAATTATGATGTATTTTAGAAGCCTGATGATGACAACACCGTTTGTCGAAACTTGTCGGTTTGATTCTTATCATAATTTAATTTTGGATGTCAATTAAATTAACGTTCTATGGGAAAGGTTTCTTCATTTATTTCATCGATTCTCCCTCCCCATTTCGAGAATTCAATTTAATTTAATTTAACCATCATTTGAATATGGATTCAATGAATTCTCTTAGTTACTGCAATTTAGGTCGAGAATTACTTCTCCTAGATAAAAATTAACTTTTCATTCATTTCACGTCTAACTTCATTTCACTATCTTTCAGTTGTAATTCTTTTCAAATGTTCATAGTAGTGGTGGCAAATTTAATTTTTTTCGTATTCGAATATTCGTTAAAAATATATTCGAATATAGAATTATTCGAATTCGAATAATAGTCAGAAAAAAATTCGTTTTATTCGTTGTATTCGTTTTATTCGTTGTATTCGTTTTATTCGTTGAATTCGTTCTATTCGTTGTATTCGTTTTATTCGTTTTATTCGTTTTATTCGTTGTATTCGTTGTATTCGTTTTATTCGTTTTATCGTTTTACTCCTTTTATTCGTTGGACTAGTTTTATACTACCTACCTAGTAGAGCATTCTCCAATGGAAGTTTCATTTAAGCATAAACATTTGAATAGTAAATTACTTGTTGTTGCTCCATTAAATTTAAGACACTTATTGCAAATTTTGCAAGTAACTACTGCATCACTCATATTCTTCACGAAATATTTCCACACTTTACTCATAAATCACAATAATGTAGTCGTCTAGGGTGAGAAATAATTTGAACTAAATTAAAAATTTATATTTAAATGCTTAGATAATCCTTTAAAGGAATAAATTATCATCAAAGGCGGGTAAAAAGCATAAACTTAAATAAACAAAGTCCAAGCTTCACAATACCATGAAAATAATTCCAGTTAAAATCACCCTGCGTGGTTGACGATTATTGTAGGTACCTAATGTTTAGAGAAACGTGTTCATTGATTTACCGAAAACCTTTTACACTAACAAACAATAAATTACAGTTCATTACGACTTGTAAAAGGGTGTTATTGAATAGTGAATGACTTTAAGCTGACAGAAAAGAAATGCTGAAATAGCTATTTACAATACGAATATTGTACCTACAACGTTTTATCTACTATTCATAAAATATTGTCGGTCGAAAGAAATTTGTAAATGAGAAATAATTCCATGAAATGAAAAGTAGGTAGTAGGCCTACCTGCCGTCTGTCATCTCTCAATAATAAACCAACGAAGTTCTCTTTTTTCTTAATTTAACAAGTTTCTTTGTTCTGGCCATTATTCGTTTTATACCTTTTATTCGTTTCATTCGTTTCATTCGTTTTATTCGTTTTATTTGCTTTATTCGTTTCTATTCTAATTCGAATAGTGGTATTGTTAAGTATTCGAATAACTCCCGATTATATACATTCGAATATTCGAAAAAAATTGCCACCACTAGTTCATAGCGATGTAGAATTTTTAAAACCAAATAAATACCATTAGGTACTACACCTACTAACACCTAAAAGTAAATACACGTGGGATTTCGATTTTACTTTCTTAAAAATGTAACGAGGCTATACACGGTCCATAAAGAAATACGTCGTTAACGTAAAATAAAGTCCATAGTGTAAAAACTAGATAATCATCATTAAATTCTCGTAGGAGATAGAGAAAATTGGAAAACTAAAGTTTTCAGTTACACAACCATCTAATATCACATAAGATTCTCTTCATGCATTATTTGTTCCGTATCTATATTATATACGTAGGTACTTACTAACACAAAGCTACTTTTTCAATTTAAAAAGTAGTAGTAATTAATAATAAAGTAACAATGCAAGTCATCCGTTCAATATCTGATAAGTTGCACAATAATGAACATTAGAACACAAAGGCAGATTCAGTAACAAAGAATGCAATTAACTGAGGGTAGATAACTTCTTCATCCCTCATCGATTACAGATATATTAGTGTAAATGGTGCGGACTGACTTCTTGCGCTATCGTGAAATATGGGCGATTGAATACGGCACCGTGCCACCGTTTTACTTCTTATTACATTTACTGCTATGTACCTAATACCGAAGAGATATTGACTTTCCTTGTACCAGATTTATTTCAATTTATATATTATTTTGGTTATGAACTATTTTACAGGAAGACTTAAAATTACCTGTGTTGATTGGAATTGTTTTAACAATTCAACGGCGCAATAACTCCTTGTGAGTAAAATTTATCCTGTAAATGATTTCAGACAAGATTCCTGAAAGCACTCTGTTTGATTTACCCATAAATATTACATGCTTTTGTATTCTGAAACGTTGTCCAAAATGTGTATCACCATCTAAAATTCATCAGATATGAGCTTTCAAAAAGTTTTGTACGGTCGATTAATTCTCTTGCTCATCGAGAGTACAGAAATCGTTTTGCATAAAAAGTTTTACTAGTTCCTTGCGTAATAACTGGAAATTTTTTGTGTCTAATTGTACGGTGGGTAACTTACATGTACGGTTGAATGGTCTTATAGTACATTTGCTTTCAAATATCCGATATGGAAATTATCCTCTTACTTTATATTTTCATCTTCACGTAGTCCGAATACCTGAAAATTGTTCGTTTGTTAAGACTAAACCACGATACATTGCTGCCGACGTGAAGTTGGATGAATGTGATGCTATGAATGGCGGTAATTTCAGCGACCTTCGCTTGCAAAAATCACTGAGAATAATGTTAATTGAGATCAATTTCGCATTCTCGCTCATCCAAACAGGCGACAGTAAGTGAAGCTCGTTGACCCTTATCTGATAGCTTTGACAAGCGATTCTACAAAAAATCATTTACTATTTAGCGTAATAGCGGTTTATGTACTTACCTATATCAGTCATGCCCGATCATAAAACTGTTTTATTTTTAATTGTTAAGGTGACATTTTTATTACATTATCAAACAGTTTTTCTTAGTTTTTCTACATTTTCCCCATCTGTGGTGATAGGATATTTAACATTTTTAGCTTCTTGTCACACTCAAATGTCCAATTTTGCGATGTAACAAATTTTTTTTTAACAACAGTTTATTAAGGTCAACGAAAACTTACTTTACTTTTGATGACATCCACTACGACGTACTGGTTAACGCTGGCGACTTTCTTAACAATTTCCTGAACTCTCCAGACATTTTTCATGATCATACCGCACAACACATTTTATTTTATGTGAACTGCAGATGTAAAATTTGATTGTCTATTGATTTCTTTCCCAGCTACATCTTTCTTACAATTTTTCATGTTTTCATGGAAAATGCAAAATTTTCATATTGCAAGGTCAATTTAATTTGTATCAACCTATGGTTCTTAAGTAAATCGGTAAATCTTGTCATAAACTGGTTAACAGCAAATACATTGTTGATTAACAATAAAAAGAAATCCGGTGAAGACTAAGTCCATCGATCTTCCTATCCTTTGGTTTTGGACCAATTAAATGTGGAAATTTTCTACTACAGAATGATGCAATAATAACCGCAAATTCAATTGTCATCACAGATTTACTTCAGTTATAGTGGATTTTTTATGTAAATGAGATATTAGAATCAAACTATTTTTTTTATTATTTTAAACTTATGGCCATCGATTTCGGTTTATGTATTAATTAAACAATCGTCAGGCCGTGCTGAAATTATTTATGTAAGTATCGCTTGATTACTTGATTCCTTTACTTATTCAACTACATACGTGTATTGACCTTTTTGATATTTACTTTTGTTTTATTTTTAGAAATACCCGTTTTACAGATTGACATATGCACACTGTGTAGCATCTTCATCATTTTAGTTAACGACGGTAATTACCACTCAATTACGACTTCTACTCATAATTACATAAAAAATTTCAGCACGGCCTGATGATGGTTTAATTCATACATAAACCGAAATCGATCGCCATAAGTTTAAAGTTTAATAAAAATAGTTTGATTCTAATATCTCATTTACATATACCTCAAACTAATTATGGAGCACTTCATACACATGGATTTTTCATATTGCACTGGGTGGTCCAAATTCGACACTTTCTTATGGAAACACCTTTTATTTTAAGAGATAGAAAAAAATAGGCCGAGGTGTCTGCAGCTGAATTTTAATGAAGAAATCACTGGCGCAAGCGGAATTCAGCCATCTCTAATCGTTTGGGCGCTAGGTTTTTCATACGGGCCACCCTATATGTTTTGGGGTTTTTGAAGAGAGAGTAAAATTTCCTGAATTAAAAAAAGGGCTCTAATAACGATTTTGCCAAAATCAATTATCTTTAATAATAAGAAAGTTATGGAGCATTGAAAATGGATAGCGAAGAGGTGCAGCGTAGGCACACAATATAGTAGAGGTTAGATTATTGCCTCTTAGAGGTAGATGTATCCACAAAAGGTTTGATTGACTTGCAAAGGGATTCACGGGGTGTAATCAAGCCCGAAGACGTTTAAAAATGGATAGCGAAGACGTGCAGCTTAATATAGTTGTGGTTACATTATTGCCTCTTAGAAGTAGATGTGTCCACAAAAGGTTTGATTGACTTGCAAAGGGATTCACGGGGTGTAATCAAGCCCGAAGACGTTTAAAAATGGATAGCGAAGACGTGCAGCTTCGGCACATAATATATTTGTGGTTACATTATGGACTCTTAGAAGTAGATGTGTCCACAAAAGGTTTGATTGACTTGCAAAGGGATTCACGGGGTGTAATCAAGCCCGAAGACGTTTAAAAATGGATAGCGAAGAGGTGCAGCATCGGCACATAATATAGTTGTGTATAGATGATTGCCTCTTAGAAGTAGATGTGTCCACAAAAGGTTTGATTGACTTTCAAAGGGATTCACGGGGTGTAATCAAGCCCTACGGCGTTTAAAAATGGATAGCGAAGAGGTGCAGCATCGGCACATAATATAGTTGTGATTAGATGATTGCCTCTTAGAAGTAGATGTGTCCACAAAAGGTTTGATTGACTTTCAAAGGGATTCACGGGGTGTAATGGAGCTCAAAGACGTTTAAAAATGGATAGCGAAGACGTGCAGCTCCGGCACATAAAATATTTGTGGTTACATTATTGCCTCTTCGAAGTAGATGTGTCTACAAAAGGTTTGATTGACTTGCAAAGGGATTCACGGGGTGTAATCAAGCCCGAAGACGTTTAAAAATGGATAGCGAAGACGTGCAGCTTCGGCACATAATATATTTGTGGTTACATTATGGACTCTTAGAAGTAGATGTGTCCACAAAAGGTTTGATTGACTTTCAAAGGGATTCACGGGGTGTAATCAAGCCCGAAGACGTTTAAAAATGGATGGCGAAGACGTGCAGCTTGGGCACATAAAACATTTGTGGTTACATTATTGCCTCTTCGAAGTAGCTGTGTCCACAAAAGGTTTGATTGACTTGCAAAGGGATTCACGGGGTGTAATCAAGCCCTACGGCGTTTAAAAATGGATAGCGAAGAGGTGCAGCATCGGCACATAATATAGTTGTGATTAGATGATTGCCTCTTAGAAGTAGATGTGTCCACAAAAGGTTTGATTGACTTTCAAAGGGATTCACGGGGTGTAATGGAGCTCAAAGACGTTTAAAAATGGATAGCGAAGACGTGCAGCTCCGGCACATAAAATATTTGTGGCTACATTATTGCCTCTTCGAAGTAGATGTGTCTACAAAAGGTTTGATTGACTTGCAAAGGGATTCACGGGGTGTAATCAAGCCCGAAGACGTTTAAAAATGGATAGCGAAGACGTGCAGCTTCGGCACATAATATATTTGTGGTTACATTATTGACTCTTAGAAGTAGATGTGTCCACAAAAGGTTTGATTGACTTGCAAAGGGATTCACGAGGTGTAATCAAGCCCTACGGCGTTTAAAAATGGATAGCGAAGAGGTGCAGCATCGGCACATAATATAGTTGTGATTAGATGATTGCCTCTTAGAAATAGATGTGTCCACAAAAGGTTTGATTGACTTGCAAAGGGATTCACGGGGTGTAATCAAGCCCGAAGACGTTTAAAAATGGATAGCGAAGAGGTGCAGCATCGGCACATAATATAGTTGTGATTAGATGATTGCCTCTTAGAAGTAGATGTGTCCACAAAAGGTTTGATTGACTTGCAAAGGGATTCACGGGGTGTAATCAAGCCCGAAGACGTTTAAAAATGGATAGCGAAGACGTGCAGCTTCGGCACATAATATATTTGTGGTTACATTATTGACTCTTAGAAGTAGATGTGTCCACAAAAGGTTTGATTGACTTGCAAAGGGATTCAAGAGGTGTAATCAAGCCCTACGGCGTTTAAAAATGGATAGCGAAGAGGTGCAGCATCGGCACATAATATAGTTGTGATTAGATGATTGCCTCTTAGAAGTACATGTGTCCACAAAAGGTTTGATTGACTTTCAAAGGGATTCACGGGGTGTAATTAAGCCCGAAAACGTTTAAAAATGGATAGCGAAGACGTGCAGCTTCGGCACATAAAATATTTGTGGTTACATTATTGCCTCTTCGAAGTAGATGTGTCCACAAAAGGTTTGATTGACTTGCAAAGGGATTCACGGGGTGTAATCAAGCCCGAACACGTTTAAAAATGGATAGCGAAGACGTGCAATTTTGGCACATAATATAGTTGGTGTTAGATTATTGCCTCTTAGAAGTAGATGTATCCACAAAAGGTTTGATTGACTTTCAAAGGGATTCACGGGGTGTAATCGAGCCCTACAGCGTTTAAAAGGGGATAGCGAAGACGTGCATCTTCGGCACATAATATATTTGTGGTTACATTATTGCCCCTTAGAGGTAGATGTGTCCACAAAATTTTTGATTGACTTGCAAAGGGATTCACGGGGTGTAATCAAGCCCGAAGGCGTTTAAAAATGGATAGCGAAGAGGTGCACAGTCGGCATATAATATTCTTGCGGTTAGATTATTACCTCTTAGAAGTAGATGTATCCACAAAAGGTTTGATTGACTTGCAAAGGGATTCACGGGGTGTAATCAAGTCCGAAGGCGTTTAAAGAAATCGATCAAATACGAGAAACGCCCCCTAGCGGCCAAACGATTGGAGATAGCTGAATTCTCTTTGCGCCAGTGATTTTCTGATTCAAATTGAGCAACAGACACCTTGGTCCATTTGTTTCTATCTCTTAAAATAAAAGGTGTTTCCATAAGAATGTGTCCATTCGGACCACTCTGTACACTGCCAATTTCCCTAAGTCCTTCAAAAACACGTTTATTTGGTGAAATTCTGTTAGGAAATCTTTTGGGGAAATAAAATCATATAGATTTCTTCTCCCTTTGTTGATAACACTAGAAAAGGAAATCCACCAAATGTCGATTTTTAAAGAAACACTTCTATAAATGTTCTATGTAAGTTAACTGCATTATTGCCTTTTAAACCTTAATTTTTGGAATAAATTAATATATTTTGCACCAGTGCGACTTAAAATTCGAACAATTAGTACATTCCCACGTGAACATTGTTTAAATTTAAATGACCATTAAACTGGCACACAACTTTCTCGTGTTTACTACAATGACGTATTAAATAAAATAGTTTTTTGCATATGAACTCAAAATAAAATAGTTTTTCCGTAATAACTGAAAAAAATAAAAAAATTATTATATAGTGTGTAGTATAGTTGTAATCAAAAACGATTTCTGATTTTCTCCTGAAATAATATACAGGGTATGTTGTAAATATTTTTAATATTTTGTTAATTTCCGGATAGGAAAAAAAGGATATATAAGTATAGTGTGTAGTATAGTTGTAATCAGAAAATGATTTCTCATTTTCTCCTGAAATAATATACAGTGCATGTCATAAAAAATATTTTTAATATTTTGTTCATTTCCGGCTAGGCCGGAAGTAAATTGGTATACTTTTATTATACTCGATTAAAAGAGTCGTATGTCCTCTACTTCACTGTACAATTTTATTTTTTCATCTTTGTTGAGGGGAGTGAATTTGAACCATGTAAAGTTTACGCATGGAAAAATTAGTATGTAATTACAATAACTGGTATAATGATCACTTAACGACAGACTTTTTGGGAGGTGAACAAACGAACGAAGATTGCATTGTTTTATTGTTACAAATTCATAGTCAAAACTGGGATTAAAGTTACTTGATTTGGATTCTGTCACATTGTGATGTATGTGTCGCTTGAACATGAGGACTATGTAGAGCGATTTTCAATAAAACTTCTCCAGCGAAAATAATCCATTTGCAACAAAATGGTCACCAAAAGTCATCTTCAGATTTCTAAAACGTAGCCTCGTTTTTTTGGCATTGGAGAATCTGAAAGGTTGACGTGTCCAGTGTTACTTACTTGTAGGAACTTCGCGTTTCTTTAATAATAAATGTAATACATTGATGGCCACCAGTCTTATCTATTAGGTACATCCACATTTATCCGAGATTACTTTAATAAAAAGTTTTATTGAATATTATAAATTACAAAATGTCAATTTGCACAAATTTAAGTAATACATCGATCAAAATATTACATAACGGGTATCAAGTGCAAAAAAGTCAGTTTCGTTGAATTTATTAGAGAACAACTAATTAAAACTAGAGGAGAAACAATATTTAAGAATGACATGCACATAATAAAATAAAAACAGGTTTAATACAAAATTCTTTACACAGATTTGACTCTTGCCGATGCAACTGGAACTTGGGCGAAGAGCTAACTAAAACTTATCAAATTCTATCGAAAAGAGCAATTTTACATAGAAACAATGGTTTAAAGCAAAAAGATTGGATAAATCCAAAATGAGATTGAGTTCCATATAGAAATTTAGAATTTATTCCTCTAGTGGTAATAAACAACCATTTTGCTATCTTCTCTCTTTCGCACAGTAAAAAAAAATAATTAATTACTCTCTGCTCTAATATAACTTTTTGGAACAGGCAAATATTTATTAAACCTTATGAAAGCAATAAAGTAAATAATAAACTAAATTGAATATGTGTGCTCATTTCATGTGTATTTGTAAACACTAAACATTACCTACACGAATGTAATAACAGAACGATTTTTTTTTGTATTAGATGCAAATGAAATATATATTGTTTTTTTCGATTTAATTCGCTTCAATTTGACTTTATAAATATGTGAAATCAAATACTCGAATGTAACGCAATTCGAATAGAGAATTGTATAGTTTGACAGGAATTTCCATTATTATACATACCGTATAATACACTCTCCTGATATATTGCGCTCGAAATATAGACCTTCAGTCTTGTGTTTCAATTGAATATTTTATTGCGAACATAAAAAATAGGTTTCTTTTCGGAGATATTTGAGCTTATGTGTTGGCAGTAAACTGATGTCAAGGTATTAGCGGTTATTGATACAAACTATTTACCTCGCCACATACTAAGTAGATTGAATTTTGTTGAAGGTGGAATATATTTCCGTGTATGAAATTCCAATAAGTCTATTTCTATTTCGAGTATTTCTAAAGACTGAATCACTCACATTCCTAAGCCGTTCAGTGTGCATATTTCAGATTTAGAAATCACAAGGCTGTGTATATTTGGTATACTCGGTAGTTGACGTTTCTAACAAATTCTATCGTATTTTCAATCCGTTGTCAACAGCGACATGTTCCTGGTCTCTGATGGTATGTGGTGAATAAAATATTTTCAAGCTTTGTACTTACACATTACATACTTCAAACAGATTTTTCCAACAGCCCTTCTGTTTGACAACAATTCAAATCGAAGAACGATTTATTCATGGCTAACTTTTAGGAATGCACTAAATCTTTTATGAAAGCTTTGCTTATTGGTTGAACGCATCCGGGGCCACTTTACAATTTTCTCTTTTCGAAAGAATCGTTATGAGGCTTAATTTTAAATTTATACAAGAATATTCTATCATCCAATAAAATAAGATATCAGCAAGCTAAGAAATGATAAGAAAATAAAAGTTTTGCAACATAAAGCTTGGTGTAAATATGATTAACAATCCATTTTTTTAACTAAACACATGTTATTACATTTATATTATTTAGTACATCTACCCTTAACAAGAAGGAAGGGATGGTGGGTGATAAAGCCACTGCTCCAACTGCTCACGGTGGATAGGAGTTGAATTCTTTAAAAAAACGTAAGGGTGGGTGCCACTAATTTTGTATTAGATCGCACTGAAAAATTAGAAAAAGTCCTGTTACGGCAAGAATTGAGAATTGTAACACAATTTATAAATAGGTATTGCACCAGTAAGCTCAGTTATATGGGCAACTTGGGGGTGGATTAGTAAGAATGAGGAAAAGGGAGTTGTATGTAATATAAGCAGGATGAGCAACGAATACTCAATATAGAAAATGGACGCCACGCAAGTTCTAAAGGTAATAGCTAAAATTGAGAGTATGAACTGCGAAGATAGTCCAATTCGGAGATGAGTAAACGTAGTAATCTGAAAGAGAAATATGGTAATGGAGCAATAATGAGAGTAAAAAGTAATTTGACGAGAGTATAATAAAAACTTGGTCAAAATATGTATACAAATAACTATAACATAAGGTAATTGTTCAAAATAAATAAATAAATAAACGAATGTAACTGGATAATAATCAACAATTGTAGTGACTTACTCAATGGTGATAATACTAATTAGGGATCCGGTTTACCTTTTAAGTAGCGTTGCAATAAACTACTTGTAGTGAATTACGTTAACATGCAAATTCAATATTTTCAGAATACGATGCAATTGTAGTAAGCCAAGTAAGTAAGTAATAATAATAATGTGCCTGTGTAGCTCCGGTGAAGATCCTTGCGCAAAGCCCTGCCGAAGCGATGTAATCTAAATAAACAAAATTAGTACAAATCGGACCAGAAATAATGGTTCGGTCCCAAACAACGAGAATACTTAATTACTCACGATTCACTTGAAGGATCGGATACTGAGCATATATTAGCAAAAGAGTTTGAATTTATCAGCAATTAAAAGTTAAGGTAAAAGGGAGTAGCTAATACAATTTAAGGTACTAGTAAATTAAAGCAAACAAAATACTATTTAACTTTAAGTAACAAAAGTATTAAATGAGGAACAAATCTAGTTAGAATGAAGTATTTACAAAGTGAATGACGTCATCAAAATTGATGTAAAATGTAAAACAATTTACTAAAATAAGTAATTTCGGTAAGGCAAAGTATCCACAAATTAAATTATATAAAGTTAATGAGTTTAAAGGAAAATAAAGGTGAAGTAATTTATAAGGAAGCAGAAAAGGTAAATGAAGTTTGTAGTCTTCGATGAAGTTGTGAATATGGCGGTGAGTCGTCAAGGGACGCTAACGGCCAGTATGGTGGTTTCAGATATTACAGTTGATAGGATCAACCATACGGTAAACGGTAAGTTGAAAGGTAGACTATACGTTGAACGCCAATGAGTTTCAATCACTGACGCCAAGTAGCACTTGATAACTATCTCAGGTACGACACACAATAAATGTATTAAAACCGTAATTACATACGTTTGGAAGTGGTAGAAATGAGCAGGTGTTTTCTACACAACCAATAATTGAAGAAATTTCACTTATAACCGTTTTATATAACGTTGCATTAAGAAAATTGTGAATATTTCTCACTACAGAAAATGGTGCTTTCGTAGAGCTTGAGAGGTAGAAAGCGAGTCCCCGATGATCAGTAAGGAAACCCTAAGAGGCTTAAGAATTAAAAAGAGATAATAGAGAGTGAATGACGTTTAACGAAGAGAGATGAGTAGAGCCGCCGGAAACGAGGTTCGAGGCTATTTACGAGACAAATATTTCAACCAATTAGAAAATTAAGAATTTAAGTGTAAAAAGGACACATTGCGCCACCTATTGCACAATCAGGTAGGGTCGATAATATCGATCACAACTAAGTACGAAACCATAGAATATACACATATCATAACAGTCCTTAGATCTACGAGCATGCTTCATTAATAAAAACAATGATGGTGGAACACAACAAAAAAAAATGCTCGGAGTCCGATATAAATTTAATAAATTAGGTAAATGAATAAACTGATATATGTACTTAACTATGTAAATTTATTATTGCTCATGTGGCGACCACATATGATCCCGGTACAAAGTCGCTTACGTACTGAGCAACGATTGATTCCCATTGGCCGACCAATGACAACGCGTCGACACCGGCCAGAATCCTTTATAAGCGAACGCTGTTACCCACAGAAATCAGTCAGAAGTCATAGTCGCCAACGAAACACCGAAACATCGACCCGTCAGCCTGCATTCCAGAACCAGTCTACCCTCCGGCAACCGACCTTCATTATTAACCGCATTCCGCGTTGTTAAAACTTGTACATATTTGTAAATAGAAATGTTAGTTGTTTTCACACCTACCAAAATTTTATTGTTTATTTGGGAAGATCACCAAATAGGTGTTGATCCGATTCAACCGCCAAACTAGATAATTCTGTAAATAACTGTGTATGTAAAGGATGAATGAAAATGGACACAATGGATGGAATGATATCAACAATTATAAAAATTATCGCAAAGCAAAAAAAGCTGCTTGTGAGACCTCACGGTAGATCCCGACTCCAGAGCTGTAAAGAATATTAGCCTCTAAAAGAGGAAAAATGTAATACGAGGAAAGATAAAAAATGCTATAAGTACTTACAAAGTGGTGGTAGTCGATCGTGCTACTGCTACTGTCGAAGTGGTTGACTTTTTTTATTTGGGGTGTTGGCCTCCCTCAGGAGGAGCCTGTGAAACTCATCTTACCAGAAGAAAATTCAGCACCGGCTATCATTCTTCCGGTGGACTTTTTGTTTATTCACCTGTCTTTATTTTCCCAACCGTTTCTCTAGCTTCCCTCTCTCTTATTTTGATAATTTAATCTATTAGTCCCCCATTTAAACACATTGTTCAGCATCTTCTGGATGATATTTTGGCGTTCCGGACCTTCACAAATCTGCATCACAAGCCGCTACAATTTATTTCCAATCTTGTGTGGATTAGGCGAGTCTGATCGCCAATGTCCTTTGGATTTCTGTCCCGACCTTCTTAAATCTCGTTGCCTTGCCCTATGGCCATATTCTGCAATATTGTTCACCGTAGACGCGAGCAGTCTGTTTTTGCATTCTTTTGGGCCACTGCCAACCAGGCCCAGCTGCCTACTCTCCATTCATTCCTTTACCTTCTGTACGCCCTTATTCATTTTATTAATCGCGTTCATGATGTGTAATATCGTCGGAATACGCTACAATTTTAACCCCCATAGCAAAGGCAGTCTTTGTACAGCGTCATTTATGCAACGTTCCACAAAATGAGTTCCAAAGCATAATATCCCTACTCCTTCTCCATCTAGATTCATTACCAAATGGGAGAGTGAATTTTGTGAGTCCTTTGATATTTCCAAATTTTTGTACTCCTCGGCAGTGAAAATCAGTAAGTTATAGTACCATCGTTTTGGAATATACACCTCTGCATTACAATTTTGCTTCGATTTGAAATACTTTTTCTAAAATTAGTGCGCAACGAATTGATTTTAATTCTGACAAAATCTCTATCTGCCTCAGGGACATATTCGCGACACTTTTCCATTAATTTGTCGTAACTTTCGCGTTTAAGATATTTGTTTTTATATTCCGCACTTTTTACGTTCGGGACAGCTAGTAATTCAGAGTATAAATAATTAATTAATTGTTTACCATGGTTTAAGAAGAAGAAAATCATGAAAGTATCATAACGTTATTATTTTTGAATATTTTTTCATGTTGCCTATCACTTTCAACATCCAAAAATATTGAAAACACACGGCGCAAAAAAAATACTCGAGTTTGAAGCTGAATAAAAAAATAACCATTGGGCTGATTCGAATGAGCTTGGTATCAAATTGAAGCCTATTTATTTCTACGTTATTTAGAAGTAACAAACGTTTTTTTTAAAGTGCACTTTAAGGGCCATTTCTACGGCCGAACGATGCAAAGTACCCGTTTTCGGGGTTTGCGACACGCTAGCTAAGTTTAGAGTTACATAAAAACAACACTACTAGCTTAAATGGAACGAAATTTTAGTATGTTGTAGATTGAACCTTTGTTATGATTGTAAAATGGTATTATCAAAATTTGAATTTTATAGACGCTACAGACGATATTGTAGCACATTGCATTCTCGGGAATGGTAGGTCGTAGGAGCATTAGACTTACACGAACGTCTTCGTTGTAATGTGAATAATAAAATGAGACTCATTTAGAAACCAAAATTGTGTCACGTTTTGGGAAAACAATTTTTAATTAATTGAAGTTTTTACACCACCACTGCGGGTACAAACAGCGAGCGTGTGACGTGCCAGTCCATTAGAATGTTACGCTTCTCTCTCTAAGCGCCGGTGTATGCATGTATCTCTAATGTTATAATTTTCTTTCCTACTAAGTTATTATCACAATTATAAAAATTAGCAACTACCAGACAAGATTGTCCTTGAAAACGAAACAGGAAAGTTAACCGAATTTCAGTAATGATTATAGCAAAGAAAATTATAAAAGGGCTTCCGGTTAGGCTCAAATTGTAGCACATTTAGTCTAGTTTAAAAAAGATAATAATATTCTTGCACTATAACCCGTAGTTTCGTAGTTTCCACAAGTTTTTCGAAGTTGCAAAATTGAGTATTTACTACGGGGACTGAACCTAACAACATAAAAAAGTCAAACCTAACATAGGATTTTTGCAATGTTCATGTTTAAAATGACTACACTATGAAGTATCTTGAGGTTTATTTCTCCAACCCATTGATTGTATCCACAAAATGAATACTTATGAAATAATAGGCGGCTTATGACTGTCTCGGTGATTACTTCACATTCGGCTGGACTAAAATAATTTCCTCTTACACACTTAGATCATCATCAGATGTTCTAAAAATGAGACGATTATTGTCATGTTTTGAGGTATTATATTGATTTTTTGGGTGTAGTTATCTTATATTTAACACAACCAATGGGATGGAAAGAATTTCTCAAATCTAAATTTAAATTTTGAGTAAATGCAAAGAATACATCTCACATATAGCTTACATCTCTAGAATATTTCTCGCGACTTAAAAAATTTGTATGTGTGAGTTTATTTTTAGATGTCCAACTTGTATGAAAATATATATCATTTTTTCAGCACGTTATTTTTCTTTTCTTGGCTTTATCGCCTTCTAGCAGGCATCTAGCGATGCACTTCAATCCCTAAACGTTCACATACATCAAGTTGGAAATAAAACGGTGTCTATAGTTGTGAAGACAGTGTTTTATTTAAGTTGTTTTTACCAATTTGTCAGAATTTATTCTATTTTATACTTAACACCACTGCGGATACTACAATAAAGTTGAAGCGAAATTTACAAAGAAAATAAACGCATTCTCATTAAAGATTTAGAAATCTAACGAAACTTTTGTTTGGATACTCCCATTTCATTCGTTATTAACAAATTGATCTCGTCACGTTATTGGCACTGTTCCGCTCTCTAACGATGAAAGACTGCTCGAACTTCCACCTACAGTAAATAACACGGTCCTATTCTACTGTCACATCCTTTTGAATACTTTGGAAATTTCGTTTGCATTTCCAATTAGTAAATTGTCACACATTTAAGCTGTGCAAGGATCGTTTTGTTACAAAACCCAGAAAAAGCTTTCTGTGCAACCGTGTTGTGGACATACTCGTATTATGGAACAGGTTAAGTAATCAGTGGCACAAGTGTAAACCAATTTAAGAGCAGACTTGATGCACACCTAACAGAAAATGTTAATGGGATTAAAAACATTTCTATCATCAAAGGGCTGCGTCCTTTATGACCATATTGGAATTTTTAGAATGGCAGTCATTTAATTTATTTGTATCCAACAATCCGGAATTACCTAAAGCAACGCAGCTGTTTAGTGTTTCCTTTATCGGCTTTTGCATTTTGCGGATGTCATATTATGCGAAGTGGTAACAGATCGTTGTGATGAATTATTACATCTCTCTTTTATAGATTCGTAGAGGATACGTTTTCCTTTGAAATCTTTAAAATTAGAAGAAACAGGATCGATTTATTAGCCACGTTATCCTTAATACCATCTGTTTCCTACTCGATTACAGCTTGTTGTTCTTGAAGACAAAGGTGGCAAATTTAGATACAGAATTTCTACTTGGTCGAGGTTATCAGAAATCAAAATTGAAGGTACTCGGTCAACTCAACGTCGTCGAGTCGATTGGCGCAAACCGTATTTTGATATTTAAAATCGGCGAAAATTGTCATTCAGCGGATTTTGAGAACAATTTTCCTTCGATTTCAAATCTATAACTCCTGATGCCTCATTTTCTAATTTAGAGAGTCCAGACTCTTCACTTAAATTTGGGCAGCCCTATGGGTTTTTCAAAATCGTCGCACAAGTGTGATATATCCTCGTTTACAACCTGTAACTGTGATGGTCCTGGTGAGTCACTTTGCAATTCAGAGAATACCTAGCGATTCTTCACTAAAATTTAGTGAGTCCTCTGATATTTCCAAATTTTTGTACTCCTCCGCAGTGAAAAGCAGCAAGTTATAGTACCATAGTTTGGGTATGTACACTTCTGCATTACAATTTTCCTTCGATTTCAAATCTTTTGCTCCTGATACCTTATTTGGTTATTTAGAGAGTACAGACTCTTCACTTAAATTTATCCAGTCCTGTGGTATTTCAAAATCGTCGAACAAGTGTGATGTATCCTTATTTACAACTTCTAACCTGATGGTGCTGGCGAGTCACTTGGCAGTTCACAGAATACCAATTCTTCACTAAAATTTAGTGAGTCCTCTGATATTTCCAAATTTTTGTACTCCCCGGTGAACAGCAGCAAGTTATAGTACCATAATTTTGGAATATAGACCTCTGCACTACAATTTTCCTTCAATTTCAAATGCTTTTTTAAAATTGCGCAACGAATTGATTTTATTTCTGACAAAATCTCTATCTGCCTCAGGGACATATTCTCGACACTTTTTCACTAATTTGTCGTATCTTTTGCGTTTAAGATATTTGTTTTTATATTCCACACTTTTTACGTTCCAGAAGCTGGTAATTCAGAGTATAATTCTAAAAGTTCTTTAATAAATTGTTTATGCATGGTTTAAGAAGAAGAAAATCATGAAAGTATAACGTTATTATTTGTGAATATTTTTTTCACATTGCCTAAATATATCACTTTCAATATCCAGTAATATTGAAAACACAATAAGTATTGCTTCTATTGACTTTATGTTCTATAGTAATATTTACCAAATATTGCACATTGTTCTTATATTGACTAAATATTGTATTTCCAATATTTGTATAATATTACAAAAATATATTCACTCAATATTGGCTGCAGATCGGCAATATTGCCCCAATCTCTCTATATTTGGCCAATATTCCGCCAAGCTAACGCCAATAAACGGTGCTACATGGGAACGCTGACTTTATTTTCTTTTACTATCTCTTAGCTTGTAGTTTTTTGCATGCATCTCATTATTGTGCATTTGTCTTTCCAACCAGCTCATTTTCATTTCAAGTCGTGACCATCAGGGCAAAATCCTTGACACAAGCTACATACGCTATTGCGTTCAAGAGGGTAGTGTACGGTATTGGGTTATAGAAGATGTTCTGCAGTAATGTTTAATGGACCCGAATTGGCGCTGAAGGCAAGCTGATAATTGCTAAGGGCTAAAACCTTAGAACATATACATTTCGTAGATAAAGGATTAGCCTTTCTTGCCATATACAGAAAAGGGGCCAAGATGCCAGAGCCAGCCAGAGAAACGATACATTTTTTGGCTTTAAAGGCGATCCGCACATGTGTACTTTAAACCCGGTTTCTGGAACCTTAACTTTGCTATATTAGGAGAAAGAATACTTCACGACACTCCACCTTATTTCTATTTTTACCTGTTTTTATAAAGTATAAGTGAGGAAGCTCTGCCACACTAAACAGCGAGAAATTATGGCATTTACATTTGATAGTACTCACTGCAACTCAGCAAAATTGCGCTTGAGCAATCACAATAAACTGACCACTTAATTGATGACGGGGCTCCCTTATTTTCTGATTACTCTCTATGTAGGTAGGTACCTACATTTTACTTAACTCTGAATTCGAATGCTTTATTTAAAAATGTTTCCATAAATATGTCTATCAACGCTGAACGGTAATTAAAATACATCATGTACAACCGTTATTTGTATTTAGTAAACAAGTTAGCGAAAGCTGATAATTAATTACTGGATAATTAGTATCCTATTTCTTAAAGGATTGTGGCATCTGAAATGGAATGAAGAAATAAAAATTATTACTTATTCAAATAAGGAATTCTCTAGGTATTATATAATTATGGGGGAAGAAGCAGAAGCTAACAAAAACATCTATAATGTTTAATTCAATATAATCACTTTGTGTTATCATTTTTAGTACACCTTCTGATTAGGGTTTCATTTGAGTTCTGTACATTGTATACACTCCTAATGCTAATTTTCCGAATACAAACACAATATGACAAGAAATAACAATTTTTCAATATAATATTGAAGATGAGAAGTCTCCGGAATCTATAAAACATGAGAAGCGGCTAAGAGACGACTTCGGGTTTGAGGAGATAAAGATGGCTCCTAAAATGATTAGTAGATAGGTAATGTCACGTCTGGACCACTTTGACCTCATTTGACCCCAAGGTCGCAGGACGTGGCTAACTGTTCCTCTGATTCTATTGTTTTACCTGTTTTTTACCAGTTCAAGACCTGTTTTTACCTGTTCAATACCGGGAGATCAAGCAACAAACAGCTAACAGAAAACAGGTATCAGCACACAGATAACAGGTAACAGCAAACAGCTAAAAGGTAACAGCAAACAGATATCCTGATTGATCTCCGGGTATTGAACAGGCAAAAACAGGTCTTGAACTGGTAAAAACAGGTAAAACAATAGAGTCAGAGGAACAGTTAGCCACGCCCCGCGACCTTGGGGTCAAATGAGGTCAAAGAGGTCCAGAAGTGACATTTACCTATCTACTATGATTATATATGGAGGAAATGATGACGATGACAGTGTTCCGTATCTTTATCGTAATGAACTCTACTCCCGGTCAAAATCGCGCGAGTTTAGGCTAAAGTGTCATTCATGTGACATGTGGACACATGCTGTGCGCGCGGATAAGGATTCAAAAATCTCGTAATCGGTAAAGTTACTAGCACCTGTTTTTCAAAATCACCAAACGTAGATGTACTAAATTTTTTAGTAGGCTTCCGCCTGATCAGGATACGATTAGTAATATTTAAGCTAAAGTTAAAATATTTCTTGCTCATTAATTGTTTTTACAATAGCAAAAAATTCTTCACCTTCATTGCATGCCCTTAGTCCTTTTATTCTTATAATATATCCTTTTTATATGTGTATATGTATGCGGCGTCATTTCAGTATTTTAAAGGGGGGGGGGGAACTATAGTAAAGGGAAAAAAAAATTTTGAAAAAGGGGCGTGCTTGTCAGTTTTATAAGTTGAACGTACTTTTTTTTGGTAGTAGTAATTCCAGGGCGGGGTCAACTGCCCTACCCTGACCCCCCCCCCCTAAATGACGGCCCTGCGTGTAGGTAATACTGTTTAAAAGCACATAGGTATACTTAAGTCTTAAAATTATCATAAAACGAAACTTTTAATAACAATTTTCATTAACAAATTAACCAGAATACAAGATAGCACAAAAATGCACATAAAATAAGGAGGTGACAAACAAAAATGGTTACAGAGTATTCTCTTTACTTACTTTTACATTTTTAGCTGTAGATAGTATGATTTATGTCACTGCGACAGGCGTTAGTATGAGTTAAGTCAGGTGTAAGGCCGTTGTCCCACCAAAGCGGCGCAACAGCGACGCGACAGCTACACGATGTCGCTAGCGTGTATCTTTCATGTTTAACCCATGGTTTCTATGCACCGTACACACACCAACGCTCCGCTAGAGAAACATCCAAGCTGCATGTCGGCTTCTTGTTGCCGAGCGACTCGACGGGTCAGTTGTGAAGCGACACTGTCGCTGTATGTGCGGTGGTTTAACTGAATGTAGAAAACACGTTGCTTTGGTGGGACAACTCCATGTCGCCTGCTTGTGTCATGACGAAATCGTGTCGCTGTCGTATCGCTGTTGCGCTGCTTTGGTGGAACAAGGGCCTAACTGTTGTTATGACCCACGCGAGTCGCGAGTATGACAACTTCAACCGCCCATATCTCCTCAAGGGTTAGGAATTGGAAAAAATTGCACAGACTCATTTTTGCTTAAAAATTGTTCAAAGAATACGTATACGAATTCTTCATAGTTCTTCGGGCACCCTGTACATACATAATTAGTATATACTGTAATTTACATCGTTTGTTATTTACGGGACTCAAAGCTATAAAATGGATATCTTAAAGTATCGAAGAGAAAATAACAACTGAAACATTGACAAAGACATGCTCAAAAGGAAAAAGTTACTTCTTTCGTGTTAAAAATAATCTCTAAGATACGTCTGTAACCCACTAGGGTGTCGTAACTGTCAATTGCTTGTCATATTGTCTAGAAGGATATTCTAAGAGACTGTTGTATAGATAACCTCCCAAAATGAAATTTTAAAACACTTCGATTTGTGTAGCTGCCATCTGTTCCATCTTCCCAACGTGCTAAAGATTTGTAGAGCACATAAAACCTCACTCCCTCTTTTCTAAAGCAAAAGTGCAACCCCATTTTAAACACATTTAAATTTATCCTATTTCATAGAAGTTTTAAGATTTGAAAAATTTTACTTCTCCATATCTCACTCGCTAAGATCCATTTCTTTCAAGAGAAACTTTCTATTTTACATTTAAAATTAGCGAAATGAGTTTTCGTGCTTAATTAATGTACGGTAAAACACCTGCGGTTGCCAAACCTCGGCGTGATTAATTGGAAATTTCAATTGTTTTGTCTCTTTGAAAGCAATGAGGTAAGTTAGATTGATGTTTCTTGTTATAAATATTCTCTTTAGTTGTTTATTCTATTGTCCTTTTGCTTCTTTAGAAAATGAGTATTTAATATTTTTGTAAGCCAAATTTATTGTCCTTAGACGAACAAAAGTACGGATGATTAAGGAACAAGTTCAGGTGTTATATTTTACTGCAATCGTATCCACAATTGAAAAAATAATCCGGTGTTATTTAATTTGACATTAATCTATAAAATGGCTCCCATTTTTACTTTTCAGTGTTAGATCTTATAATAGAATTGTGTGACATTTAATACGTATCTTCAATTTCTGCAGAAATTAAGTTTTCACGGCATACCAAGACCGTAAATTGTATTATGGTGAAAGATAGTATACCTATTTCTATTTGACCCTATCCGCAGACTATCGCAGCCTACTTTGGATTGAACCATCCAAACCCATCTCAAAAAGTTTCTAAACCTGCGACCAAATTCTATTCCAAAGAAGCCATCGTCAATTCGTCTTCTTACACCCAATTTCCGAAGAGCATTCGGTTCCTTCGGAAGGTTTTGCTGTCGCTCCCACTACGGTTCCCAAGGAAGACATCGTTGTTGCTTTTAAAGTCTTGATCCCCATTCTCCCCAGAGTGATTGCCGATTCCGTTCGTTTAAAAACAGAGAAGGTGTTAAATTCGTCTAAAGCTATCAGTTCATCCTCTTAAAGAGGAAAGCACCACATCCAAAATCGAACAAGAGGTCTCAGCTGCTATATGGCCGTCTACCATTCCTAAGGGTGTCTAACGTCGTCTTATCCCTAGCGACTCGAAACGAGCGATGTTGTACAATGTACAAGTCTTCCTAATGTCTTCGCCCCATCGCCAGCACCTTCAACTGACCTACATACAAGCCCAATAAGTATCTGGCCAGTTATTTAACGAAATTCACGTGTACGTCATTACAATTTGTGAAGCTCATCAACGCATTTTCCTTTAGATCCCCAAGATCTTCTGGTCAGATTTGATGTTACACCCTTATTTCTATATCTGTTGCGTACGTGGGCCGGTAAAGACGCATTTTTGAGTACTCTCAGGTTAATCTGTGTTTAAATTAATGATATACTATGCCTTTATTAAAAAATTGTGGTACATGTGACAAGGCAATCAATTTTGATAAAGATTCAATCTGTGTGTGCGATAAATGTCGTGGTCTTTATCATGCAGACTGTTCAGGAATTTCCAGACACGAAGTTCAATTGTTGGCTTCAACAGATAAACCGCGTCCAGCATTTCATTGTGATCAATGCGCAGCCGAAAAAACACAGGTATTGAAATTAATTGATACTATAGCCACATTAAAAAATGAACTAAACGAGTTAAAACAAAAAATAGCTACTATGAATGTTGAGCAATTATCATCATCAGCCACCGAGCAATTGCTTAGTGAATTATCGGAACGCAACAAGAGAGCATCTAATATAATAATATTTAACTTAAATGAATCTCAAGACACCTCTAATCAATTAAATACGGACCAACACAAGATATCGCAAATTTTTAGGTCTATCCCATCCATCGATATTAATTCCATAAAAACGTTTCGCATTGGCAAACTTATACCAAATGCTTCTAAAAAACGTCCAGTGAAAGTAATATTTAAAACCGCTGGCGAAGCAAAAACTGTACTGAAGATGAAGGATTCATTACAAATCAACGCCAACGGAATTCGCATAATCTCTGATCAAACCCCGGCGCAACGTAAATACATTGAAGATTTACGTCTGAAGTTAAAAGATCGACAGAAATCCGGCGAAAATAATATTACAATTGAATACATTCAAGGTGTTCCACAAATTATCTCTACTAGCGATGATTCAAAAAACTAAGTGCTTCTGATAAGTGCAAAAATACAATTAGTGTATACTACCAAAACGTAAGGGGGTTAAATTCAAAAATGCAAACTTTTTTTGAAGAAGTAAGTTTATGTTCATATGACCTTATCTGTTTATCTGAAAGGTGGATTCATCAAGATGTTTGTAATGCAGAACTATTTCCTTCCGAATATACAGTTTTTCGTTGCGACCGCAACTTTGGAGAATTATGTGTATCTAGGGGCGGCGGTGTGTTAGTAGCAGCGAGGTCTACCATCAATGCACTCCCCATCGATCTGTCTTGTATCGCCAATATTTTTAAATCTATTGAGATCGTAGGATGTAAAATTGAATTATATAAATCTATATTGTATGTTATTGTTGTTTATGTGCCGCCTAATACGCGTGCCGACGTATTATCTGACTTTTTAGAATCTCTTGCTACGTTGAATAACATGTATTTAAAACAAGTTGTTATTATAGGTGATTTTAACATTCCTCACTATGTTAACAGCGATATGATGGATAACAAAAGTGTTTATATGAATTACTTTATAGAATTTACAAATTGCACGCAAAACAATCATATTATCAACGTCAAAGACAGATTATTAGATTTAGTCATAAGTAATATAAAATTTGATGTCTATAAGAGTATTAGCAGTTTAGTAAATGAGGATTCTTATCATCCATCACTAGAATTTTGTATTCCTGTTACTTTGCCTACACTAAATAACTTTAAATCTATTAATGAACCTCATATACTAGCATATAATTTTAAGCGAGCTAATTATCTAAAATTATATAATGATATTTTATCTGTAAATTGGGATGATCTTAGGATCACAAGCAATGTAAATATAGTCATTGATAAATTCTATTCTGTCCTAGAATCGTTATTTGAGAAGAGTGTACCAACATATACTTCTACATCCAATAGGCATAAACGTTTTCCTCCCTGGTATTCTAAATCTTTAATTAAAAATATTAATAAAAAATTGTCGATTCATAAGAAGTTCAAAAAAACGAATCGAGATTGCTATCGTGATGAATTTAAACGAATTCGGGCGCTAACGAAAATACAAATTAATCAGTGCTATCAACAATATGTTGCACAGGCAGAAAGCTCAATTCGTTGCAACCCTTCTTACTTCTGGTCATTTATACGGTCTAAAAAAGGTCTCTCTCGTATTCCAGGTAATGTGTGTTCAGATACAAATACATTCGATACCCCACAAACAATTGTTGATGCTTTCGCTAATTATTTCTCAAGCGTGTATAAAGTTTCTGAACCACTTGATTATCACCAGCCATATTCTGTTTGTACCAATGTTGTAGTGGACGGTATTAGTGATCAAGATATTCTAAATGCTATAAAAAAACTAAAAAACAAATATACTGCTGGAATCGATCAAATTCCAGCGTTCCTGATTAAAGACTGTGCTGGCGTTCTTGTTGTTCCTTTAAAAATAATCTACAACCTTATATTAAAAACCAATTACTTTCCAAATTTTTGGAAAATAGCGAGGGTTTGTCCAGTTCTGAAATCTGGTACCCCTACAAATATACATAATTATCGACCTATTTCTATCATATCAAATTTTGCCAAAGTATTTGAAATAATAATTTATTCTAAAATATCTTTTCAAATACGACCTTTTATGTGTAATGAGCAACACGGTTTCTTTGAAAAACGCTCCACCATATCTAATCTTGCTACCTTTTCTCAATACTGTGCAGAAATTTTGGATAATCATGGACAAGTTGATGTCGTGTACACTGATTTTCAAAAAGCATTCGACCAGGTTAATCACTACATTATCCTAAAAAAATTACATAAGTTTGGATTTAGCCAGCCATTAGTGAATCTTTTTGAATCTTATTTAATAGGGCGTTCTCATTTTGTATATTATAATGGTTTTCGATCAAAGGCATTTACTCCTAATTCAGGCATACCACAAGGGTCTAACTTAGGTCCTTTGCTTTTTTTGATATTCATCAACGATATCGCCGATGTCTTTTCATGCCACAAGCTCTTATTTGCTGACGACCTAAAAATTTTTAACCAAATATCATCAATGGACGATTGCTTGCAACTTCAAAAGGATTTGGATAATCTTTCTAAATGGTGCCAAATCAATAAGCTTTACCTCAACATCTCAAAATGTAAAGTGGTAACCTATACAAGGAAAACGACAAACACTATTCACTTTAATTATCACATCATGGACGACCTTCTTACTAGAGAAGCGCTAATCAAAGATCTTGGTATTTACTTTGATAATAAATTTCAATTTTCGCACCACATTAACGCTATAATAAAGCAATCATTCAAAATTCTTGGTTTTGTTACTCGTATTAGTAAAGATTTTACTAACACCTCTGTATCTATGTCGCTATATGTCTCAATGGTTAGATCTAAACTCGAGTATGGGGCACTCATTTGGTACCCTATGTATAAAAAACATGAACAACAGTTGGAGTCGGTCCAACGAAGATTTTTGAAATTTCTATGCTATATGTGTGATGGTTTCTACCCTGAGCGTGGCACATCACAAGAACTAATGCTTAATCGATTCAATCTTTCATCCTTGCATATTAGAAGAAAGCAGATGAGCATAAAATTTTTATATAACTTATTACATTATAATGTAGATTGTAATTTCCTACTTGGTCGAGTTAAGTTTCATGTTCCTCGTACAAGTACTAGAACAGTGTCGACTTTTTATTGTTCCACATGTAAAACAAATTTATTAAAGACATGTCCGATATTTGTCATGTGCAATAACTTTAATGCAATTTCAGCACAAACTGATATATTTTTGCATAGCATTACACATATCTTAAGTTTAATAGAGTAATTATTTTTGGTTTATATTATGTACCTATAAATCCTATAATATATATTTATGTAAGTCATTATTGAAGACAATTTCTGTTAATGTTAACATAGAGTTATTTTGTTGTTTGTTCTATTGTTTTTTTTTCTTTTCTTTTGTGCGGCTCACAGAATACTCATTACATTATGTACGTTTGTCCGGTTTGGTATTTTACTGTTTGGGCAATAAAGTATTATTATTATTATTATTATTATTATTATTATTATTACTTACCAAAGTTCCTATCAAGGATTGAGCAAATTCTGAAGGGCTGTAAGATAAAATTGACTTCCACACTTTCGTAAGGGACTATATCAGGAAAAGAAGCAAAACGACAATAAAAATATATAAAAACTTACCAAATGAACCGACGGGAACAACATACACTACTTCACTAAACTGCACACGCTGGAACACTGAAAAGATTGACGCCATTGACACGCGAAGGCGTGGGAAAGACTGAGAGGAATGGGGGATGAGATTGTTGGAATGTTGGAGGAGATGTATAGAGGGACTGGATGTATGGCGAGGGTGGAGGAGGAGGTTAGTGAACCATTCTGGACTGAGAAAGGATTGCGACAGGGCTGCCTTCCGAGTCCAAGTCTCCCTTCAATTTTTATTGGGGACCTTGAGGAGGTTCTGCGAGGGAACCAAAGTGGCGAGGTGGTGATTGGAAGGAAGAAAGTATGGGTGCTGGGATATGCCGATGACCTGGTACTAGTGGCGTCTAGAGAGGGAAATATGAGGGGAATGATGCGGACAATAAAGAGATACCCAGACTTTCCCCACTTTCGTAAGGGAATATATCAGGAAAAGAAACAAAACAACAATAAAAATATATAAAAACTTACCAAATGAACCGACGGGAACAACATACACTACTTCACTAAACTGCACATGCTGGTGTAATGGTTTTAAATCTTCACTACTGGCCGGTTTTACGACTTCTCGGGCGCCATGTAATGGTTTATATATGTAAACTTCCTTTATTGGCTGTATGATGTTTTGCCTGACAGCCAGGGGTTTACAAACTTTTTCTCCTCGGGTAGCAAATAATCGGAGAGCGGTTCTTTTACGGTCTAATAAAACAGTACCTGGTAATAAATTTATATAATGACTAATAATAAATTAACAATTAATTAAATAATATGAAAAATAAATAATAATTCTGGTATAAATAGGTTGATTGAATGCGACCCAAATATTGGTTGCTCCTTCTCTTTTTGACAATTGACAGGTGATTCTGTAATTTAATATTAATCGGTTATGTGAATAATTATGCTGTAAAATAAAATTCAAAATTGGTTAGTATTATTTCTTTAAATCAGGTACGTCAGTTACCAGTTAACGGTTTGAATTTACAGGTTTTCAGGAATCGGGTTAATTTCAGGGTTATGGTATCAGGTTAATTATATGTTAGTTCCTTTGAGCGCAGCCCTACGGCTATACAGAAAGGTACTCGGGTAGGTTATAAACTTAGCTCGGTTTGTACTATCGTACGTAAGTTTTCAGGAACGGAATATGTATAATTAGCTCGGTTCTACTACCGTACTAACTACAACAGGTTAAACAAAACGGAATACAATTAGCTCGGTTTTAGACGACCGTACGTAATTGCATATCAGGTATAACGGAAAATGGAATCCAATTAGCTCGGTTTTAGACGACCGTACGTAATTGCATATCAGGTTATTAGGATTTCAGATCTGAAGGATCTCTCGGTAAGTTACTCTTTATTTCGGTGCATTTGCTTATAAAGGTATTTTTAGGACAGGTGGGAGTATTAGGAGGGAGAGATATCTGGTGGGAATGATGTTTTGGTTTACTGGCGACCCCTCCTGGTAGAAATTTGTATTATTTAAGGAATTCCTATCAGGAGTTCTAAAACAAATAATATGTACAAATTTCACATCATTAGACTGGAACACTGAAAAGATTGACACTATTGACACGCTGCTTTCCGCATTCTTCGAACATATGGTCTATACTCTCCGTTTCCTCCCCGCACAATCTGAACCGCCTCTCATCGTATTCCAGCCAGTATTTATTTTCTCTTTCCTCATTACTCACCCTGAAGCGTGCTATCGTCCTCTTACTTTCTATTCCCCCCTTATCCTTCAGATACTTTGGGATTTTTATCGTCTCTAGTTCACTAAATTTTCCATTATTATTCTCGACCTTCTTTCTTGCGCTTGCACATCCTTATCTCTCCTTACCATAACCTCTACAATCCTTCATCCCTCATCTCCTCCACCAGCTCTCTCGTGTATCCCTCTATTTCGTAGTAGCGTGTTCTTTCATCCTGTCCGTGTCGTATTCTCCTGTTTTTTACCTCGTTCCAACAGCATCTCAGAATTTCCCCTTCCTCTCTACTTTCCATCTTTTGTTCATGTGCCATTGCTCTTCTTCCTGTTTCTATTCTTATCCTATTCAGCTTTGACTCTTCCTCTAGCACATACCCCGGGGTTTCTCTATCCAGTCTTAACACCCACTTCCAATATTTACGCTGTACCTTTCCCAACTGTTCCCTTTCCTCCTATCCCCACACCCCCACCCCATATAGCATCACACTTTTTACTAATTTCTCAAATATCTGGTACCTTTTTTGTATCTCCCCCCTCATCCACCTTTACCCCAGACCCCACACTTTCTCCAGTACTGCATTCCCTTTCTTTGCCAGCTCCCTAATCTGCCCGTGATCCTTGTTATCATATCTTATATTATATCCTATATATGTAACTTCATCCACACTTTCTGTTGTTTCCTCTCCCCACCACCATTCTGCCTTCTTACCTCTTCCTCTCCTCTTTTGGAACTCCACCATTTTTGACATTCATATTGTATTCACCTCCAAGCCTCTTTTCCATGTATCTCTTTATCGTCCTCATATTTCCCTCTCTAGATGCCACTAGTATCAGGTCATCGGCATATCCCAGCACCCATACTTTCTTCCTTCCAATCACCACCCCGCCACTTTGGTTCTCTCTCAGAACCTCCTCACGGTCCCCAATAAAAATTGAAAAGAGACTTGGACGGCAGCCCTGTCGCAATCCTTTTCCAGTCCAGAAGGGTTCACTAATCTCCTCCTCCACCCTCGCCATACATCTAGTCTCTCTATACATCTCCGCCAACATTCCAACAATCTCCTCACCCATGCCTCTCAGTCTTTCCCAGAATGTCACCCTGCTTACCCTGTCAAACGCCGCCCTTATATCTATGAATAGTGCGAATACTCTGTCACCTCTCTTGTGAAATTCCTTGTTCATTAGTTGCTTAAGGATGTATATATTCTCAATCGTACCCCTACCCTTTCTGAATCCGGCCTGCCAATCTTAGACCATTTACTCTGCAATCTCTTTCTCCACATTTAGCACACTAATTGGTCTATAGTTTTTCACGTCTTTCTTATCCCCTTCCCTTATACACTGAGCACACGGTTTCCTTGGCTTTTTGAAGTAAGTCCCTTTTTGTCCTTTTCCCTGATAATATTCGAAACTGTATCCGACCTATTTTTCCTTTAAGTGACTCTCTATTTCAAGGTACAGCTCTTGAGTAACATTCGCACTCTTCAATCTTTATACATAACTTTATTTCGAAGGGATGTTCATAGTAGGCGATTGACCCTTTACATTAGTTAATCTTCCCCACTGACTTGTGATCAGCAAATTGTGATCTATTATTGAGGAGACGCCGCAATTCCATAGTGTACTAATGTGTCTAGTAAGATTGATCATCTTTGTGATAGAGTAGGATTGCGTCGACACGTTATTTAAACAAAAAGCTTTACTATTGCTATAACCGAATGTAGGAAATTATATATTTAATTTGTCACAGTAATGTATGTATAACAGCACCATATTTTAATTATCTTGATTCATCAAAGAAATCCCATTAAGTTATAAATATTTCGCTCTCGCGTAATTAGCATTAGTTTACATTTCAGTTAAAGGCGATGAAAACACGCATGTATGCGTACTTGTCAACACACTCTAGTTAGTTAGGTCTTGATAAACCGCTAATCATCCATTACATTTATGTGAAACGATAAATTACAATATGATAATGTTAAATCTTGTACTGTATACACTTGGAAACGAAATATTTAAATTTTTCGTGCTTTTAACGGGGCCCCCCCATTGCTGACTAAAGACAATAAATTAGTTTGTCAGGGCTAACAAGTTACAACCCACTCGTACCACAGGCTAGTATTCCCTAAATAGACTTGTTACACTAAAATAACTTCCAAATCTGACAAGCTTAAAGGAGCTTATTTGAATCTTTGCGTTACTTTCTCTAATTTATTAAACTTAAAAGGGGCTTTGACTTAGGCATAATAAAACTTTTAGAGATCGCTGTCTAAAGGAAACCTTATACATATCCACATCGACCCACTTATATTACAAGAAATCCCATTGGAACTAAATTTTAAACTATTACTCTAAAAGTTATCGCGCCTTTAGGTAAACACGATGAAATGTAGGGCAATAAATTATAAGCTACGCGGGGTTACGCCTCATATTTTTATAGATGAAGAAAAATAATTTTTTTTTCGGATTATATCAGATTCGATTTAAGATTTTCTTAGAACGGCAGTTTAAGGAAAACCTATTCCCGACTACTACAATCTCGAGTTAACGTCATAAATTTTGCAGATATTTTGTATTTCCTTTTTAAGCAACCCTTCATACAGATTGAGTTAGTAATCTGTTGATGTAGCAAATGTTTAACAGAGTAAATTTATTCGATTTAAGTAAAAAAAAGGATGTGCGTATTTTATACTCGCTATTAGCCTAATATAATAAAAAAGTATGCGTGGTTTAAATTGCTTAGAAAACGTATACACACCTTCTCAAATTTCCTTTAATGCACATTTCAGGGCTCGTGATGTATTTAGCTGGCGCTAACAACAGACCTAAAAGTTACTATAGCTCACAATTTATATTCCATCATGCAGGAAACAGAAAATTAATATATTTTAGAATTTGTGCTCGAAAAGAACGATATGGTCGTTCCATTACATCAGGATGTTGGAAAAATACTTATCACACTTTCCATATCGCGTACATTTAGGAATGTAGGAGACATGTCCCAAGGTTGATTAAATAACATTGCACAATGAAAAATTACTTACCTACGTAATTAGGTATCACGTCTTGATTTGGGGAATGGCTTTAATATTTGTTAGGTGTACGTTGGGTGTTGCAAGGGGATGCTTTAGTAGAATTTGAGCTACGGACGTGATATCAAAGGTTTACGCATAGTGCAGTTTTATATTTAAATTGTGTAACATACATACATTGTATTTACATTTTAACAACTTGTACGCGATGACGTCAGGTGTTATTTTATGGAGGCGTAATATTACCTTTAGATGAGTTGTGGGTACTCTGTCGCTACTCTATATTTTTTAAAGCGTTGAATGCGTATAAATTTTACATCCCTTAAATCTTTATGACATTTACTGTTAATGTGATGGATGTTAAGATCAATACACTATCAATATAAATATAAATCAAATACCACTATAAATGTAAAATATAAATATAATGTACTAAAACCATGGCGCACTCAGCCAAAGTAACAACTAATGCCTCACTCAGTAAAGGTTTTGTGGGAAGGTCTGCGGTGAACACCAGATAAAGAATTTGGCCAATAATACTGTCCTGTGGTACTCCAGAGGTTATGGAATAGAAATCTATTTAAGTATCCCGACACTTGATTTGAAAGATTCCCTCTTCAAGGTAAAACTTCAATGGCATAAAGCCGCTTGGTAGTGCTTTCCTAATCTTCATACTAACAGCCCCTCATGCCAGTCCTTGTCGAACGCCGGGGATATGTCTATGAACGCAGCGGAGCAATACCACCTCTCTTCTAAACTCTTGGAAATAATATCTGTTATAGTAGGACACGAAGGCAATTGAGATGCTCCGCTATCCTGGCTATGAAAATCCTTTACAAACTCGCTTAACAAGGGAGGGGAAAGAAATGATGTGAAAAACTATAGAGGAGTTAGTATTACTAATGCGGGATACAAGGTGTATGCTGAGGTGTTGAGAGGGAGGTTAAAGAAGACATAGAGGAAAGGGGTTTAGTGAAGGACTGGCAGGCGGGGTTCAGGGAGGGAAGGAGGGCGATGGAAAACATTTATGTGTTGAAACAAGTGGTGAACAAGGTGATGGAAAGGAAAGGGGGGAAAGTGTATGGGTTGTTTGTGGCCATAAAGGCAGCCTTCGATAATGTTAATAGGAAGAAAATGTGGGAGATAATGAAGAAATGTGGGGTAGGAGAAGATTTGGCGAGAGCGGTAGAAGAGGTGTACAAGCATACAAGGTGCGTCACGAGAGTGCGGGAGGGAAAAGGAGAAAGGTTTTGGACGGAGAAAGGATTGAGGCAGGGATGCCCGTTGAGCCCGAGTCTTTTCTCGCTATACATTGGGGATTTAGAGGAGGAGTTGAGGAGATATCAAAGGGGAAGGGTGATGATAGGAAGGATAAAAGTGTGAGTGTTGGCATACGTGGACGAGGTGGTAGTGATGGCGGACAGTGAGGAAGACATGAAGGGATTAATGGGAGTGATGAAGGGAAATTTAGAAAGGAAGGGGTTGAGCGCGAATGTGAAAAAGACAAAAGTTATGGTATTTCAAAAGAGAAGAGGGAGGAGTGTAAAGAAAAAGTGGTGGTGAGGGGAAGTGGAGATAGAAAGTGTGAATGAGTGGACATATTTAGGGTATGTTTTACGGTACGATAACAAGAATGTGGACTTAAGTAGGATTCCTTTTTTGAAAAAAAATTCTGTTGAATTATTTTTGTATTTAGGAAATCAAAGTTGTTATGATATGTCTCTATTCTATGGTTTAGTTACTTAGTTGTAATCGATGTTATCGACTCCACCTGATTGTGCTAACAGGTGGCGCAAAATTTCACTTTTACACATAAATTCTTTAGCTTTTCTATTGGTTGAGATACTTAGTCTCGTAAATTTTAATCTCAAACCCCGTTTCCGGCGTCTCTACTCATCTCTCTTCGTTAAACATCATTCACTTTCTACTATCTCTTTTTATTTCTTAAGCCTCGTCTGTTTCCGTTGCTGATCTACTTAAGTCTTGCTTCCTGCTTCTCAAGCTGTACGCCGGATTATTTCTGTAGTGAGAAATGGTCACAATTTTCTTAAGTTAAACGTTATATAAAACGGTTATAAGTGAAATTTCTTCAATTTTATTGGTTGTGTGGACAACACCTGCTCATTTCTACCGCTTCCAAACGTATGTAATTACGGTTTTTAATACTTTTATTGTGCGTCGTGTCTGAGATCGTTATCGAGTTACTACTTGGCGTCAGTGATTGAAACTCATTGGGTATGTATTTATTCGTTTACTATATTCAGAATTACTTCCTTTCTTCAACTTCTCGTCTCTAATTTGTAATTATTGTCCTAGCGTTCAACGTATGGTTTAGCGTTTACCGTTCAACGTATGGTTTACCCTATCAACTGTAAATATCTGCTACATTGAAATCAACATTCTGGCTGTTAACGTCCATTACCGAATCGCCGGCCGCCGCCATATTCTATTCCTAACTTCATCGAAGACTTCAAACTTCATTTACTTTTCTGCTTCCTTATGATAAGTTACTCTACCTTTCTTTTCCCTTAAACATATTAACTTTATAAATGCTTTATATAATTTAATTTGTGGATACTTTGCCTCATGAAAATTACTTATTTTAGTAAATTGTTTTACATTTAACTTCAATTTTGATGACGTCACTTACATTGTAAATACCTCATTCTAACTAAGTTTATCCATCATTTAATACTTTTGTTACTTAAGTCATAAATATTTCTTTGCTTTAACTTACTTGTACATTAAACTGTATTAGTCACTCCCTTTTACCTTTACTATTAATTATTGTTGATAAATTTAAAACTCTCTTGCTAATATATTCTCAGTATCCGATCCCTCAGATGAATCGTGAGTAATTAAGTATTCTCATTGATTGGGACCTAACCTTTATTTACGGTCCGATTTGTGTTAACTTTCTTTATCTAGATTACATCGCTTCGACAGGTCTTTGCGCAAAGGTTCTTCACCGGAGATTACTCAGGTAAAATTGATTGTTATTACTTACTTACTTTGCTCATTATGATCGCATCGTATTTTGAAAATACTGAATTTGTATACTAACGTAATTCAGTACAAGTAGTTTACTGCAACGCTACTTAAAAGGTAAACCGGATTTCTAGTTAGTATCATAATCATTCAGTAGATCACTACAATTTTAGATTATTATCCAGTTTCGTTACTTATTTTTGTAAAGATAGCTGTTTCATTATTCAGTTACATTTATTTATTTGTTTGTATTGAACCATTTATCATATTTTATAGACATTTGTATACATATTTTGACCGAGTTATTCATTATACTCTCGCCAAGTCACTTTTTATTCTCATTATTGCTCCACTACGACATTTCTCTGTCAGATTACTACGTTTACTCACCTCCGATTTGAGACTATCTTCGCAGTTCATACTCTCAATTTTAGCTACTACCTTTAGAACTTGCGTGGCGCCCTTTTCCCTTATTGACTATTCTCTGCTCATCCTGCTCATACTGCACAGAACTCACTTTCTCTCATTATTACTAATCCACACCCAACTTGCCCATATAACTGAGCTTACCGTGGATTACCTATTTATAAATTGTGTTACAACTCTCAAATCTTGCCGTAACAAAGTTGTGATTTAAGTTAGTAGCATGCTCTGAGAGGGCTGTGTTATGTAGGTGAGGTTTTTTTTATTTGAATTGTACCTACGTAAAAATTGATTGATTGAAAGGGACAGTTGAGTTAGAATTGTAAAAGATGTAATTTAATCTAACGATGAATATAACTAAACTAACAATAAATATAAATAAGATTTTTCTTAAGGAATCGCTTATAGATACAACCTAATAATTAACAATTAGTACAAGAAATTACATTTATGTATCCTTTACATAAGGTTGCAGTTGTTATGTAAAAGTTTGCCTTGGTAGAGCATAGGCCACATCTTTTCATTTCATGTGTAAACGTAGTTGTCACAGAAAGAATGTTTCTTATCGATTCGTTCTAGTCAAAATGACAATTTGTGTTTTTTTCTCCGTCACTCGATGTGCACCATCCCATTTATTTCTTATTAGCTTATTTTCGAGTAAAGTTCTATTTTCAATAATAAACGTAATCGTTTAAGTAAAAATACGGCACCATTTCAGTTCGGAAAAGATAATTTTGCGAACTACAGATACACGCTTATGCGAAATATGTAAGAAGTATATATTTTCTAATCAAGTTTCGAGAGTAAGTCAGGGAATACGAAAGAATACAAATAAACCGAAAAGGGCGAGAATATGTGACCTCCTTTGAATATTTTGATTCTCGATTTAGAAGGGATGTGGTACGCATATTTAGTAATAAATGTAAACATTTTCTTTAGTTTTTCGCGAAATTCTTAACGAGAAAAAAGGTAATATGCGAAGGAAATTGGTTCTTTCCCGTTCCGTTAGGGTAATTGCTTATCATGTATGAAACTGGAATTCTCGCTTTGGAAATATATTAAGTATATGTGCTTAAATCCAAAATGTGATTCGTTTCAATAATAATTGGCGTTGTTTGAACGTATTAGAGAACCATGCAGAAAATCGTCGATTTAGTTTATTGGAATTGTTTCCCGAAGATTTATATGGGAGGGTGAGCTGTAGGGACGCTTAGACAAAATATTAATTTTTATTCTGTTCTTTTTATCTCAAAGGCATTTTTTTAAGCCTACTAAATGTAGCATTTACAAAATATCATAAAACAAAGTCAACATAATATCTAAAAAAATGTATCAGCTTAGCTGGATATAAAATTTACCTTTATGCAGTGTATATTTGTTGGAAACGAGGGAAATCGCTGTTTCCAAAAGCGACCATTTATTTTCATTGAGTGTAAGTTGCTGAGTTTGCTCTCTGAACATATTATGTCTACGACTGACCATCATAAGCGGCTCGTTATTCCTTCTTTCTCATATTTCAAATTCTATAATGCTAGAATTGAGATGAAGCTTTAGCGAAGACTGTATATGGTTCCAACATTACATTGCGGTCGAAAATTCGAAATACTACTCAAAAGTTTCGAATATTTTATGTAGCATAAATATTTGATAAATTGTGAAGTTTCTATTACTATCTTTATTATTAATACTACGCCGCTGTGAAAACAAATCGAGGCTATCGGGCAGCAATATTACTGGGTCAGCGAGAATTTTTATTATGTTCTATGATCTTCATAACTGTAGCCGTTTTGCCTCTAAACTGGGTAATATACATTTCAGTCCATTTTTCGATTATGATTATGTATCTCAACATGTTGACGTATAAAAAGTTTAGTTGATGAAATATTGACGTTTATCTTTTAGAAAGAAGCGGATAGACTACCTTATTTTAAATTGATTTATAAAAGCAGACGTTTAGAAAATAACTTCTTTAAATTTCTATTGCGATTTCGTAAATCTAACGATCGGTCATAAACCCATTTGGTTGCGAATTTAGAATTATCTTTCCCCCTGAAAAACTGTAATGAAACGATGCCGTCCTTCCGTTTGGAAAATTTTCTTCTAAATGTGATACTAAATTAGCAGACAATCATTTTTGTGGGCATGAAACAACGAACATTCCGTATGTTTCTAACAGCAGCTTACCACCTCTCACCTCTAAGAATAATTATCTTGGGCACTTCCTATTCTGTTTTAAGATGGTAGGTGTATCCCTTTATTTTGTCATAAATTTACATTTTAAACAAAAGATTCTTATTCTACTAGAAAACTAGGTACATTTACAAAATCACGTTCCTTTCTCTCTCCTCTTCCCTTACCCCCTCACATTCCCTCATCATATGCCATATATTTTCCCACCTTCCCCACATATTCTACACATCCTTTTCTCATCCTCCCACCAGTATCTGTTTTCCTTCCCGCACCTGAATCTTACCACCATTCCTTTTTACTTTAAACCTATGTCACCCAATATATATAATCGGCCTTGCCTTCCACCATTATCTCCATATATCCCTCATTATATCTTCCCTCTGCTATCCTCTCTCTCCTTTCCTGGACTTGGACATCTTTATCTCTTATTACTAATTTCCCTACCATATAACTTCCTACCTCTCGTCTCCTTCCCATCTCCTCGCTCGCATATCCCACTCTCTCATAAAACAACTTGCTCTCTCCTCTTGCCCATACCTTATTCGTTCTTTTCTTATCTCTCTCATATACTCATTTATCCCAATAATTTCCTCCATTTTCTTGATCTCCTCCTCATATTTCACTGCTCTCTTTCCTGCCTGGATCCTTGTTTTTTCCGCTTTCGTCTCCTCCCCCTTGATATACCCTGGCGTCTCTCTATCAAACCCCAACGTCCATCTCCAGGACTTTAATTTTCTGATTTCTCCACTAATTCTAGGACATCAGTACAAATAAAGTAGTTGGCAACTAGATCAATTTAGTTACACATTGCTTAGAGAGAAAAAGAAAAAATATAACAGAAAAATGAACAGTAGCCAAAAAACGCAAAACTTATTATTACTGCGTCAGAAATGGTATAGACGGGGGCAGTAATGGTAGTCAGCGACGATAACAATAATTGTCTATTGCCATCGTTTATAATTTTTGAATTGATGAACACTATTTAAGAGTTCTCAGAAATTTTCAGTAATAATATCATAAGAGTACTTCTCTATATTCGAATATACCTGGTGATTTTTTGAAAACGATCCGCCTGAGATACTTCAGAAACCGAAAGGAAATTCAAAATTTAAATTTGAAAGTTGACTAAACGGAAACAACTAATGTGACAGTTTTTTAGACAAAACGTCAACGGCTTGCTTTCTTTTTCCCCCCAGGTCCATCTGATTAAAATTTGGTTTCGATAGCGCTTACGGTTCTCCTGAAGTGGCAATGATAAACTTTCTCGTAAAATGTAAGAGAAAATAAAAAACGTGGGAAAATGACACCATAATCCTTATAAGATTAGCTTTCATTTGAGATACTACGCGATGGGTCATTCCATTTAAAACTTTTGGGGAGGTATTCGTGGGGTGTAGGGTAAAAGTCAAAAGTGTAAATCATAGGGCAAACCGTTTCCCCCTGACATATGTATAAGTGGACTTGTTTTCGGAAATTTTCAATTTTCTTTTGGTTTCTGAAATATCTCAGACGGATCGTTTTCCAAAAATCACCCGGTATATTCGAAATTCGAAATGTTGCCACGTAAATATCGCGCGAGGGGTATTTCCTAATGCAACATCAATATGAGAATAGAAAGAGGGAAAGTATTTAGAATATACGGAAGTGCTCGAATGGTATTTGTCAAGATTATATCACAAATTTGCTAATCTCACAATTTCAATATTTTTGACTGACCTTTGAAAATGTCATTTTTTATTATTTACGCCAACTATCTACTAAAATCTATCCAATCGGAAACCGAAACACCAAATCGAATATACATTATTGGAGAGACGCAATTGGTCAATTTGTAATGAACCACAAGATATATTAGAGGAACACCATCATAATTGGCTAGTTTTTTAAAATGCCGAGGTATCGTTGGCTTATCACACATTGAGTGATATAATCATTTCCATTTGCTACAGGTCGCACTGTATAAAAAGGTTCTCTAAAACTTTTCACCCCACTTAACTACTTTTTGGAAATTTTCTAAAAAAATATTCGATATATTCGATTTTGCTTTTGAGGGGGGCACATTTTAAGCATATTTTAGAAGATTTCGCTTCAGGCTTCTTTGCCATAACAATTTGTTTACTTGATTTACATTTAATGTAATTTATTATTATTATTACATTAGGAAAAGAGAATACAAAATCGTTTTATTCATTTAGTTTTTTTGACACAATTAAAGAAAAATGTGCCATTGTTTGTTATGTTCATCTGTCTACCCTCAGCTTCACGGTTTTCAGCCACATGCAGTTGAAACTTTTAAGTCTATAACTTTAATGTGTCACAGACGTACTTAAAATGCTTGTGTGGAAAGAGAGAAGAGGAGCCTTCCCTTACCTTGTTTCCTTAATTGGGGAAGGTTGGGTAATATGGGATACTTAGTGTTCTAGGCCTCATAACTGATTTAATAAAGAAATGTAAGAGACCATTTTTTGGCTCCAGTTTCACTTATAAATGTTACTTTTGATTGTCATTATTTTTTATGCTAAAAATAGAAGTCACATGAGAAAAAAAATATATAATAAATCGGAATCGGACAATTACGACAGTTGGCACATGAATTGTGCCCTAATGTGCGATCGAGATTTGTAGAATGGAAAGAAAGCGAATACATTGAGAAAGCCAATGTTGATAGATAAGGAACTACTTTATATTAGTGAGAGCGATTGTTTGAGACTGAAGAAACTTATGGTGTTAGAGCAGCATCACTTCGGATAAGCAAAACATGATCCTAGATGCGTTATCTCGGTTGTCTGTAATTCATCCCCCGACGCATATTGACAAAAGGCTTTCCTCCTCACTATAGTTAGCTGTGATCATTTGAAGCGCTCACAGTTATCTAATATTATCCATAATCTAGTCGACCATCCTAACAAACTTTTTCTCTTGTTGAAGAATGTTATATATACACTCTAAGCGCAAGAAAATAACAAGTTAGGCATACCTAAAGAGCCATGAGTACTTATTACTGAGACTTCCCAGTACACGTTGAAGAATTTTGGCTCATATAAAACATCGAAACCCCTGGTCCAGTATGTCCAAGGACGTAAAACAATGACACGGTGAGATCTGTTAGTAAGAGATCCTTACATTTTTATGACAACGAAGGTTAGGACCATAATACCCGCGTGAATCCAAAACTAAATACATATAATCTTTCCAGTGTATCAGAACCTCTACACGAAGTTTAGAGACGCTCTAACACCAGAAATGTAATTATAGACCAAAGTGTTTGGGATAAAACAGTCACGCTTTGGAATAAAACATATCTATTGTGTGAGTCTAAAAGTGGGTATGATTGGAACTTTTTGACATATCCCGGCAAACAGATAAATGTAGATCAGGCGTACAAAGATCTTCCTGTTTTCTCACACACGGTTATCACTTATCACTCTTACAGATGAGGTGTTGGATAAAGGTAATTTGCCTTACGATGGATAATTCTCCTCAACTGGGTGACCTACCAATACGTTAGAGAACAGAAACCAGGAAGTGTCGTCTCCCCACTCCCACACAAGCTTCATGGGCCCAATCTTCGCAATGTTGGCACCTTATCCAACTTCTTTTACCTTAGAATTTCAATAAAGATCGGTGCAAACTATGCAGGCCGCTTCTTCTTTCCTATTTTATTTTTTTCACTCTTAATACACTTTTGTCTTTCATGGTCTCTTCTTCTGAACTGCTACTCTATAGTTATACGAGGAACCTCATATTCTTTAGTCTGGTGATACCCCATTCTTCCTTCCAGTACCTCCTCAACATTCTGATACATACTGTCTTCGTCTCAAGACTACCGTTGTGCTTTTTTTATATTTTCCCATTGCACTCCAAGCCTGAAAGAGACGTTGATGATGTAGTTATTGATGTAGTGTAATTATCGATTACAAAAACGTGACCATATTTTAAAAAAAGCAATGTCCTATTACCTATTATGGATAACTACAGTAAACAAATCCCTAAATCTACTCCCTTCAATAAATTTTGCCTGTGAACTGAGAAATCACCTATTTTTGGGGGGCACCTGTCTTCTGTTGAGCTTACGGTTTCTGTTCTCTAACGTATTGGTAGGTCACCCAGTTGAGGAGAATTATCCATCGTAAGGCAAATTACCTTTATCCAACACCTCATCTGTAAGAGTGATAAGTGATAACCGTGTGTGAGAAAACAGGAAGATCTTTGTACGCCTGATCTACATTTATCTGTTTGCCGGGATATGTCAAAAAGTTCCAATCATACCCACTTTTAGACTCACACAATAGATATGTTTTATTCCAAAGCGTGACTGTTTTATCCCAAACACTTTGGTCTATAATTACATTTCTGGTGTTAGAGCGTCTCTAAACTTCGTGTAGAGGTTCTGATACACTGGAAAGATTATATGTATTTAGTTTTGGATTCACGCGGGTATTATGGTCCTAACCTTCGTTGTCATAAAAATGTAAGGATCTCTTACTAACATATCTCACCGTGTCATTGTTTTACGTCCTTGGACATACTGGACCAGGGGTTTCGATGTTTTATATGAGCCAAAATTCTTCAACGTGTACTGGGAAGTCTCAGTAATAAGTACTCATGGCTCTTTAGGTATGCCTAACTTGTTATTTTCTTGCGCTTAGAGTGTATATATAACATTCTTCAACAAGAGAAAAAGTTTGTTAGGATGGTCGACTAGATTATGGATAATATTAGATAACTGTGAGCGCTTCAAATGATCACAGCTAACTATAGTGAGGAGGAAAGCCTTTTGTCAATATGCGTCGGGGGATGAATTACAGACAACCGAGATAACGCATCTAGGATCATGTTTTGCTTATCCGAAGTGATGCTGCTCTAACACCATAAGTTTCTTCAGTCTCAAACAATCGCTCTCACTAATATAAAGTAGTTCCTTATCTATCAACATTGGCTTTCTCAAAGTATTCGCTTTCTTTCCATTCTACAAATCTCGATCGCACATTAGGGCACAATTCATGTGCCAACTGTCGTAATTGTCCGATTCCGATTTTCCTGAGCGCTCCCCTTTCCGTCAAAACTGTTGCAATGTTCACCAAATTTGGCCCCTGGTGATATCCTTCCCTGTAGTTCTCGGCTTGACCTATTCCAATGCTAAAATGTGTTTTTCCCCTTGCCATAATCATTATTAATGGGAACTGGAATGATGGAGTCTTCTCCATTCCGTTTCAGTAAAATAATCTCTTGCCTAAGTTTCGCTAACTGCCATATGGTGGAAATATCAAGGTCATAATGCTGGGCAATGGTTTTAATCAGTAGCGATTCAAGATATGGAGGTTATAAATGTCTGTCAAGTTTTCCGAACAACGCACTGCTTGTAGTGGTAATTAAGCTGTAATTTCAGACAAAAAAAGATCTCTAAAGGTTGCAAAATACCTAAAAGCTCAAGGTAAGCTCGACTCCACGGTAACACAAATTTAAGCCGCTGATTTCTAAATGTTATGTTCCGAACGATAAAAAATAGCTGTTTCTTTTTGTGGTTCTGCATTCGTTGTAGGTAAGTATACATGGTAATATCAGCAGAAAGAAACTGAGACAATTATTGTAATAGCAGCAGAATCCAGAAGATCAAACTAGTAGCTGATGGTCAAATAATACAAGTTGTGGAGGTTGAGTATTTAGAATTTAAGCTTTACAGCCGTGGAAAAAGAGAAGCAGTGAGACAACACGAGCACACCGGAATGAGATTGAGCGACAAGAAATGAAGAAATAAGAACATTGTGGGAAGTAGAAGAAAACAAAAAATAGAATGTAATCGGCACATAAAAAGAATTAACGAACAGTAACTGTAACAGTGGGAGAACTAATTGAAGACATATCATCCTAACATAAGGCTAGAGCGAGAATGAATTTTCAGAAGAAGAAACAGAATGCGCGGCAACGGTCTACAACGCTGGAAATGGTGGTCAACATCCATATTTCTATCCATTCAGTAAATGTTTGCAACGATGAATATTTATTTTTGTAAGGGAACTGTATAACTGAAAAATTGGAAAGTGAATCTGTTTCCATCCTGCATAATGCACAACATTTTTATTGTTATCTTTACTAGGTATCTATTGAAAGAAGAGAGAACGAATGGGAATATTGTGTTTAATTTCTCAAACCACTCATAATTCCCGTCAGAGTACTACACATTTTTTTTATTATTAGTTTTGGGCGAAATTGAAAAATTAAATTCTTCCAAGAAAACTTGAGCACTTATTATAAAAGCATAAACATGTTTTCTTTAAATCATTATGTAGTCGAAGGTCTCCTTTTGAAATGTTACTTAAAGTTACCGTGTTGAAAGCAAAAATTTTATTAGCGATATAATCTGAAAAATTGCTTTATACTCCGTAAGAATTTAGATTACCCGTTTTCCAATTTCGTTTCTTTCACTAAATTCCGAATATGAGACCTAAAAACTTGCTAGCTTTTATTCATTTATATCCTATACAACAGTCCTTGTGACTTAAAATTATATTTCAAATCGAACTACATACTTAATTTTAAAAAAATCACGGATTGATTTTAACATTCAAATTAATGATGCACGCAATTTGGCTCTGTGCTTTATTCATAAAACATTAATTTTGTTAAAACTTTGCAAAATTGGTTATGGTGCACGCAGCAATTGTACTCATTTACACATTTATTGTCTTTTTGAATACTTGGGAACAAAGTTGGAATGGAAAGTTATTAATATTCAATAAATATAGAATCAAAGTTTTAAATTGTGGAAAATTATGCAAATAAATGCAAAAATGATGCCACAGATATACTTTCTTATATTAAGTTTGTGGAAATCGGTATAACTAAAAGAGAAAAATTATCCATTCTATGTAATATAAATTTCATGTTCACGTGTTATTTGTAACCGCTTTTATTAAATTTGAAATGAAAGCTATGCTTTCTCACCGTTACCATCTTCGTAATTTCTTTATCCGAAGGACACAAAACGCAGATGGTGGTAACTAAATCATTCCTTCCTGGTATATTAAAAGTAATCTAAAATTTAGCAGTCTTCTCTAAACTTTTGAATCGCTAGTCGAAGATACTTTCGGAATTCATTTTATTGATTTTAGCGACATTTTAACGACTTCCCTTTTATATATCACGACTGCATTACGACATATACTCCAAAGGAATTCATTCTTAACAGAGGTATAGGTTTAATTAAGTGCGCCATCAAAGTGAACCCTTAAATATGAATAGATTCTTAGATTTGAGCTTCTGTAGTGCTACAAGTATGATCCTAAGTGTAAACGGATACGATCTTATCTATACAGATTATAACCAATAATGAAGTGGGTTTCAATTAAAAAGTTTCATTTCAAAATCAATGCGTATTCACAGATGACATCTTCGAAAGCAACGTTATACGTGCGAAATAATTTAATGTAAATTTTACTTTAGTATTAATCTGGTTTATTGTAATACAGGGTGTTGGAAAAGTATGGAATATCGTATGTACACTGCGTTCCAAAAAAGTGCAACACCTTGAACTCATTTGATTGACATTTTAACAGAATGTATGGGTCAATTATATTGACAACTGATTAAAATTTCAGAATCCTAGGATCAATAGTTTTGTTTTTTGTCGCATAGGAACGATAAAACTAAAGAAAATATTTTGTGTCAGTTTGTTATGATATGTGTATAATGTATATTCTATGGTTTAGTACTTATTTGTGATCGATATTATGGACCCTACCTAATTGTGCACTAGGTGGCGCAACACTTCACTTTTTAATATAAATTCCTAATTTTCTAATTGGTTGAAATATTTTCTTAATCTCGTAGTAGCCTCGAACCTGTTTCCGGCGTGCTACTCATCTCTCTCCTTTTAACGTCATTCACTCTCTACTATCTCTTTTTACTTCTTAAGCCCCTTAGGTTTACTTTTACTGATCATCAAGACTTCCTTTCGAGTTCTCAAACGGTACAGACGCTCCATTTTTGTAGCGAGAAATATTCACAAATTTCTTTAATATTACGTTATATAAAACGGTTATAAGTGATATTTCGTCAACAAATTGGTTGTGTAGAAACCACCTGCTTATTTCTATCACTTCCAAACGTATACAATTACGGTTCTAATACAATTATATTGTGTCGTATCTGAGAAATTCTTATCAAGTGTACTTGGCGTCAGTGATTAAAACTCATTGGGTATGTACTTATTCGTTTTTTCTATCTTCAAAATTACATGCTTTCCTGCAACTTCTCGTCTCTAATTTGTCATAATTGTAGTAGCGTTCAACGAATGGCCTAGTGCCTAGTGTTCAACGTGTCGCTTCCCGTTTACCGTATGGTTGATCTTGTCAACTACCATTTTTGGGCCGGTAACATCGATTTCTGCATTGACAACTCGCCGCCATTTTCTCAACTTCATCGAAGATTACAAACTTCAATTACCTTTCCTTTTTCCTTATAAATTACTTTACCTTTATTTTCCTTTAAACTCATTAACTTTAAATAATTTAATTTGTGGATACTTTACCCTACCGAAATTATTTGTTTTAGTAAATTGCTTTACAGTTAACTTAAATATTTTTGTGAGGTCATACATTTTTGTAAATACCTCATTCTAACTAAATTTGCTCTTCAGTTAAGTAATATTTTTGTTACATAAAGTTAAATATTATTTTGTTTGCGTTAATTGACTTGTACGTAAAATTGTATCAGTTACTCCCTTTTACCTTAACTCTTAATTGCTGATAAATTTAAACTCTTTTGCTAACATATGCTCAGTATCCGATCCTTCAAGTGAATCGTGAGTAATTAAGTATTCTAGTTTGGGACCGCACCATTATTTTTGGGCCGATTTGTACTAATTTTCTTTATTTAGATTACATCGCTTCGGCAGACTCTTTGCAAAGGGATCTCCACCGAACAGTATATACAAGTACCTTATATTTATTACTTACTTACTTGTCTTACTACGATTGTATCGTATGCTGGAAATATTTAATGTTCATGCTAAAGTAATTCATCACAAGTAGTTTTATTGCAGCGCTACTTGAAAAGGTAAAGCTGATCTCTAATTAGTATTATCACCTTTGAGTGAGTCACTACAACTTTTTTTGTGGATTATTATCCAATTACATTCATTTATTTATTTTATTTTGAACAATTACTTTATGTTATAGACATTTGTGTATATATTTTGACCGAGTCTTTATTATATTCTCGTCAAATTACTTTTTATTCTCATTATTGCTCCATTACCACATTTCTCTTTCAGCTTACTACGTTTACTCATCTCCGAATTAAGACTATCTTCGCAGTTCATATTCTCAATTTTATCTATTACCTGTAGAACTTGCGTGGCGCCGATTTTCTCTATTGAGTATTCGTTACTCATTCTGCTTATGCTACTTATAACTCACTTTCTCTCCTCACTTCTAATCCACGCCCAATCGTCCATATAACTGAGCTTACTGGTGCAATACCTATTTATAAATTGTGTTACAATAATTCTCAAGTCTTGTCGTAACAAGTTCTTGTTAATTATATGATACATTTTCAGCAATATCAAAGTTAAGTGCACTGCTGAGGTAAACTGCAACTGTTAAAATGCCCAGAGTTCGCCGACCACCACGGTATAGCCATTTAACAGAATTTCAAAAGGGGCGGATAATTGGCATGAAAAATCAAGCAGTATTTTTTCGCGTAATTGCAATACACGTTGGTTGTAATGCAACAACTGCAATGCGAGTGTGGTGTAGATGGATATTCAGGAACACAATTGTAGTCGCCTCTACTGTTTGGAAGATCAACGTCTTCGAGTAGCGGCTGTAGTAGACATAGAAGGGGCGTTTGGCAGAACAACCTTCAAATCAGTAGAAATTGCCTTGCACCACCATGGTATAATAGAGGTCGTGCGAGGCTGGATTTTACAGCTGCTGAAACTTTGAGCGGTGCACATCAGCGTCGGTGACAAAACACTAAGGTGCACAGTAGTGAGAGGATGCCCCCAAGGTGGGGTACTGTCACCACTTCTGTGAAGCATAACTGTAAACAGCCTCCTCTTCCGCCTTAACCACACCGGCTATTACACCTTAGGTTATGCGGATGTTTTATCCATCCTAATAATCGGCAAATTTGAGGCTACTCTGTGTAGTCTTATGCAATCAACTCTCAGAGTAACCGAAGAATGGTGTAAGCAACACTCCCTGTCCACAAACCCGACAAAAACGAAGGTAGTTCTCTTCAAAAGAAAAAGGAAGATAGAGGGCCTTCGAGCTCCTCTACTCTTCGAAAAACGCCTTCTTGTCTGGTGACCTAGAGCCAGACTATACACAACCATGTGCAAAGACTGGCGTGCCTTGCGTGCACGGGGCAATACAAACAACCCCTACAGCCGTCATGGAAGCCATCCTGGGTCTGCCTCCACTAGATGTCCACGTAAGAGAGCAGCTTTGCGTTTGAGAAATAAAGGGTTGTTGAACAGAAAAGGCATTGATGTAGGCAACTCTCGAATTCTGGAAGAGGCAGTCAAGCGACTACCTATACTAGAAGGACGATCTGACTCACTCATCCCTCGATTTATACTAGGGGAAAACTATCACATCTTCTTTGATGCGGAAGTGGCATCCCAACCAGACATATCCATCATCACGGATGGATCTAAAATAATGGAAGGAACAGGTACAGGTATTTATTCCCAAGAACTGAACTTCCATATCGCCCGACCACTGGGCGAAATTTCAGGCAGAACTAGCAGGAATAACGCTAAGTGCAAAAACAATTCTTATGCACAGCATAAAGGATAAAATCAACAGAATCTTCAGTGACAGCAGAGCCGCTCCGCAGGCACTAGATCAATACAAATTCACCTCTAGCCTGGTTTCCCAGTGTCACCAGGTACTAGAGCAAGTAACAAACAGCAACAGACTTGAGCGTGTATGGGTTAAAGGGGATGCTGGAATAATAGGTAATGAAAAAGCCGATAAGGTAGCCCAACTAACCTCAAAACAACCGTTTTATGGTCCAAATTCGGCTCTTCCACTTACAGTATCAACTGTAAACAACTTAATAACCCAAGTCCAGCACAAGGCTAGGTGGAACTTGATGTTAGACCGCCGCCACGCCAGAGAGGCCTTCAGAGGATCATCTCGTATGCTGGCGCGCTTCTGTATAGGGCTAACCGGATGAAACCTGCGGCTACTTGTAGGTATACTTTCTGTAAACTTAACAAGCACATGCACCGCATGGGCTTAGTAGATTGACCATCCTGTAGAGTATGCTACACAGACGACGAGACGGCGCAACACATACTGTGTGAGTGTCCCGCACTTGTTAAATTAAGACGATCCATATTGGACGAATCCTGGCCGGACATGGCTAAGATTAGAGCCGCTTCCCCGTCCAGCATCCTCAGGTTTATCACACGTGTGGGATGGTTTGAGTGATGGTGCGGGGTCGAACGACTTTAATCAGGGAGGTAGCACAAAGGGCCCGAATAGGTGGCCTACGTGCGCGTGGACCTTCCAACTCTCCCATCGAAATCCAGAATTCAGTAGCAGCTGTAATAGATCGATTTAACACAACAAATGACTGAACTGCAGCCCTAGGACCCCAGATCTCAAAAAGTACTGTTTATAGACGAATTAGATCTTTTGAGCTTCGTTCGCATCGTCCTTTCTTAACCCTTCTCTTAACTGCTGATCATCGAGTTCAAAGACTAGAATGGTGCAACGAACGAAAAAACTGGGAGGACGAATGGCATCATGCAGTATTTAGTGACGAGTCCCGATTTTGTCTTTGGGCCGTAAGCGGGTTAGGCGCTCATGGAACATGTGTGTGATATGATGGGACAACAGTTAATGCGTGTACCCAATCCCTCTAACAAAATCTCTATGTCACCATACAGCAGGCATGGGAAAATCTGTCACAAGAGACTATCGACCACCTGATACGAGGGCTGACAATAAAGTAAGGTCTCCAATTTTTTTTTTCATAGAAAATGACATTTATTTACAAAAAGCGATACACCGTTGGAAAGGCCAAGGTCTTGGCTACTTTTCTACATAATCGCCATTTTTTTCCAACACCTTGCGCATCCGCACGATGAACTTGTCTATGCCGGCAGAATACCACTCTCCGTCCGCCTCGCGCAGCCAGGTGTTGACCTCTTTCTGAACCTCCGCGTCACTATCAAACTTCTTCCCTCCGAGATGTTTTTTCAGGGCGGGGAACATGTGGTAGTCACTTGGGGCCACGTCGGGACTATAGGGAGGGTGATCGATGATTTCCCAGCCAAATTTCTTGAGCAGGTCAAGGGTAACGTTGGCTGTGTGCGGGCGCGCGTTGTCGTGGTGAAATTTCACTCCTTTGCTCAGCAATCCCGGGCGTTTGTTTTTTATGGCACGACGAAGCTTTTCCAGGGTCTCACAGTACCTTGCTGCATTGATAGTGGTTCCCCTTGGCATGAAATCCACCAACAATACCCCGTGGCGATCCCAAAACACCGTAGCCATCACCTTGCCGGCTGACAGTGTCGCCTTAAACTTTTTGGGTTTCGGAGAATCGCTATGGCGCCATTGTTTGGACGACTCCTTTGTTTCGGGTGTGTAGTGATGAGCCCACGTTTCATCCCCCGTAACAAACCCTTCCAAAAAATCATCGCCTTCCTCTTCAAAACGGGCCACAACTTTGGTCGCACATTCCACGCGCCGCTTCATGTGGTCTTCGGTCAGCTGTTTCGGCACCCATCGGGCAGAAACTTTGTGATACTGCAAGTTGTTCACAAGGATATGACGGATTGTTTCGCTGCTACACCCTCCTCCAAGCTTCTTTTCCAAGTCCCTAATTGTCGCACGGCGGTTTTTGAGCATTTCTGCCTCCACTGCTTGAACAATCGCATCCGAGACCGACGGTCGGCCACTTCTCTCCTCGTCGTGAACATTAGTGCGCCCGGAATTGAACTCGCGGCTCCACTTACGCACGTTTTTTATGTCCATACACTTTTCCCCGTAAACTTCAACTAGTTGACGATGGATTTCAATAGGTGTCACCTTTTTCGCACTCAAAAAACGTATTACAGAACGCAATTCGCACTTGGACGCTGACGCGAGGGGTACCTCCATCGTTGACGGCTGCTCAGCCAAGACTGAGCGGTCGGGGAAGCCTCACCCAGCAGCCAAGTGGTAGTGGGGGAACCAAGGAACACGGCGGTGTTGCCAGATTTCGCCTAGCGCGTGATCCGGCGAAGTTGCAGTGTTGGAGACCTTACTTTATTGTCAGGCCTCGTAGAAAGCATGCCTCGTAGTGACGGGAAAATCATGGAGAAATTATTACTTATTATTTTTAAGGGTCCACCTAATGCATTATATTTATGCACATCACGATTTCTATCAAGTTAGCGAGTAGAAACGTGTGGGTTTTCTGCGGCACCCAACTTCACATTTTCATTTTCCTCGTAAGTTGTTTTTCCTCTCTTGGTTTTCTGTCTTTCGTCAGCTCCAAGTCAAGAATCCTTCTTCTATCCCTCCCTATCTTCTGCAAATAATTTTAAATACCTATTTCTGCCTTTTGGAATGCCACCACTAACTGTACCTTCCAAAGCTTGTCTCAAAATACTATTTTCTCTTAGAACATGTATTGAAATAGGATAATTTGGCTATGTTTCTTTATAAAGTCAAGTACAGTGAAACACTCACTGAAGAAGGAAAATTGGAGAAGGTAGCCGCTACGGAATGTACAGGTACGTATCCTCACCACTACTTTGACCATAGGGAATTTAATCTCCATGGATAATTTATTTTCGGTAGAAAATTAAAAAATTGGCTAGGATTAAACCAACCAAATACCTTCAATGTGACTAAGAGAGAACGGCAATATTTTTCCAATTCTGTTTGCTAAATTCTTCTTTTAAGATAAACCGGACAGTGAAAATGAAGATAGCGCTGGAACCCACAGCGAAGATATTGAAGAGTTTATAAATCTTGAAAATTCTCCTAACAAGGTAAGGCGACTGGAATTATTGACGAAGGTAGGTTCACTAATAATTTTATCATAGTGCCTTAATAAATCAAAAGAGGAATACTACAATATTGGCACTCAATTTTAGATAATACCTCAGGAAGCATAAAAGACGTAAATAATTTATTCCAGAAATTCCTAACTAAACGTATAACGTCATAAGGTATCATAATATTTATGGTCGCCTGCCAAGTCATCTACAGTTGCTACTTATTTCTTTATCGCAATTATGAATCTGCCTAATTTGTCCACATTTATAGCACAATAAATTTAAGCAATCAACGTATTAGTTAGTTTTGGGGCGTAATTTAATTAAATTTTTGCTACATCATATTCTACGCAATGCAATTTATCCCTTGGTCCTGATATTGTAGATATAGGTTTTTTTTTCGAATAAAAGACAGAATATATTGAAAAACCCTATTGGCAGCACTCCATATGACTTCATATAAACGAACAAGCATAATATTAAATTCCGTTATTCTATAAAGACTGATCATTGTTTTAGGTGAGCAGTATGATGTCCCACAGGAGTATTTTTATAACAAACTTTTTCAATTTCACGCTCTGTCCGAAAGTTGCAATAAAACTGTAACGGGAAATCTACAATTCCGGAACCGGTACCGGTAAATTTATTGGCCCAGTTCTATGAGCACTGGCTGACTCGAGAACATCTGAAAGTTAAAGATAATAAATCAACACAACATCGAAACGGTTTTAATATTTCCGTTATGAAATTATCAATCACATTTTATCTTAACGAAGATGTCGATATCTATTGAGATTTTACTCTAGCACACGATTCAAACAGAATTGTTTCCTAAATTATATTCATATTAGACATCCTTTGTGAATATATCCATGGTTAACATACTACTGTTTGAATGACTTTACTACTAATTGGAGTAAAACTTTAGAAGCTCTCGGTAATTAGCAATCATAATTTAATGAAATAAAGTCCATTTGAACGATCATTTATTCCTACAAAAAGGTCTACAGTTTTAGATGTTTGTAATACATCGTTACTGTTCTGTATCAGTGTATGTGCAAGAAAACCCTATAATTATGGCTCCAATCGCATATACGCTCGACTTTTATTAGGGCTATATTATTGAAACTAAGTGGTAGATACTTATATAATTGAAAAATGTATACTTATTTGTGGGTGTGAGATGCTTTTGAGGCCAATTGGTTTATTAGCCTTAAAGTTATAATAAAAAAAACACCTTGTGTAACTGAATACCTGCAAGTTCGATATTAATAACATTGACAGTAGCATATGTTGTGGTCTAACACGGTTCAAAAAAATAATGTCATGTATACATGCTATTATTTAAAACAGATTTGGGAAAAAGGATGGATGCTTCGGTGCGCGCGGTGAAGTGCAGTGCGCGGGAAGCTGTTGTCCTACACTATTACTAACTGCATGTATTATATCTGTCATTTATTGACATGACATTGTACCGCTAGTTGTGTGTTGAGATTCACTGGTACCAAGAATATTAGCAGAATAATGGGACAACGTTACATGAATCTTCAAGGGATACAATTGCCACAATTCACGAGGGTCACATTCAACGATAATAGGATCATCTGGTGTTTCAATATTTGCCCAATTTAAATGGTCAATGTTGGATCAATTTATTTATTATATTATTACATCAATATTTTATAACATGATAATGCATCAACTGTACAGTAGCATTTATCCTCTATAACAATGCAATGTTAGCCATGTGTGTTCCAAGAAAGGTCTCTTTTGATTGAGGAGACCTTGAATAGAAGACGTACTTTCCACAACACCAATCGATTTTTACAGAACTTCCACTGCAAATATTTAAGTTTTTACGAAACCTTTAGCGAGATGTAATGTAGGATTTGCGCACTTATAATCCTTAGTAACTAAACTACAAAAAAGTACAACAAATTAAGGTAGATACGGAGACCATAAAAGAATGCTAAAAAGGAAAAAAAACCGTTAAAACAGACTGAGACCCATGAGACTAAGGTACTTCCACATACAGATTGTTACGCAGGGATTTGCATCGTGTTGAGAATATAGAAACTTCTCTACAATACAAGCGACTTACTCACTTGAAATTACAACATTCTAAAAAGGAATATAAAATTGTGTCACGCTTTCACATTAAAATTATTTGTAAACGTGTAATCCATTATTTCAAGTACCTACCTACTCTAAACAAAATCGATAATCCAAGCTTTTGCAATAATTAATATGGCCCAACATAGAAATTGGAGTGCTATCACAACTAGGAATATTCTAAGGAAGGACAGGATACTTGACTTTTCCTGGACGCGCACAGTCATACTTCCGGCTGTATTGTACTAAATTTATATAAATGGTCGTTGCATTGTCTGTGTGTATCTGTTGTAGTAGGTACATAGTCCTGCATTGCAGTATTATTATATGCTTGTACCAACTAATTTAACATATTTTGTAATCAATAGTTCTTCTCGTATATCATACTTAATTATTCTGTACGTATCGGAAATACCGATTAGTATTTCTACAAATTTATAGAAACGACGATGTTAACTCTCCTTAAAGCTCAAAATTTAGTTCTGGATTATTATTGATTATAATAAAGTCATATTTACTTCTATTTTGAATTCACTAAACCCAAAAGATAAATTCGAACCCCTATCGCATTCCTTGTTCTTGTGGTTTAATCTACATCGGCGAAACGGGCAGATCGGTTAGCACTCGAATTTCTAATTTCGAGGTCATCACAGCTCCAAGTCCGCTGTTGCTTAGCATTCTCTTCAAAATGGCCACAATATCCTGTTTCCAGAAGCCAAGTCTCTATCCCAAAGGAAAATACGCCAGGTTATTGAGATCTTCAAACACCCCAACAATTTCAACCGTGGAGAGGGATGGTCACTTTTTCCACTTGGAAATCTGCTATCCCATTGGGTGAGGTGCTACTTTCTCCTGACGGGATAGGTTTAAATTGCCAGGTTTAGCTCCCTCTTGCCAGTGTATGCAGTTTTGTGTAGTAAGAGTTTTTATTTTATTTTTTATTATTGTTGTTTTATTTTATTTGTGTGTTGTTCTTGTCCTGATGAAGAAGCCTCTTACGAAAGTGGGCGAAACGTTGACTTTTTCAACATTGACATGGTCCTACTCCGGAAATCGTCTTTATCGTACTGACTCTGGCCGTGGAAGTCTCCGCTCTGACATACCCTGTATATTATTTCAAGAGAAAATCAGAAATCGTTTTCTGATTACAATTATACTACACACTATACATATATTAATTTTTTAAGTTAGTACGCAAAAACTATTTTATTTTGAGTTATTACGCAAAAAAACTATTTTATTTAATACGTCATTGTAGTAAACACGGGAAAGTTTTGTGCCAGCACTCACACTGATGTAACTTTAGACTAAGGATATGTTCAGTTGGTAGTGTAGCTGCTCGTTACGAGTGTACCAAGGAGCGTTTGCGGCTATGTGGAGAATTTTGTTTTCAAGTCTTTGCACTTTTTCTATGTTGGACTTCGCTCCAGATTGGTGATGCGTAAAACACAATAGTAGTGATCTTGTTAGTGATTTGTACTACTTGGCGTTCACCGATGATTTCCCGTTGATAAGGGGATACAATTGCGCCTTGATTTAATTTGACATTTACGTGATATTTTCAGGTATAATAAGTCGCGTATCTAGTATTACTCCCAGGAACTTTACTGTAGCGTCAGCTGGATTCCATAGAACGATTTTGCTGTTGATTACTATGTCGGGTGGATTTCTGATTCTTCTTAGGGAGTATATTTTTGCTTGGCATTTAGAGGGATATTCCGTTTATTGTACAATAAGCATATTTGGTGAATTGCAGTCTGCAGGTTCTCTACGGCTTGGGTGTGGTTGGTTGTGCTGCGTTAGTATTGCATTATCATCTGCGAAGGTCGCTAAGGTCGCCTCCATGGTGAAGATGTCTGATGTAAAAATGTTGAATAATAGCGGCCTCAACACGCATCCTTGCAAGCTAATGGCTGATTTCTCCATTTGAGAAACAATATGCGTTATACTGACTTTTCGACTTCATAAGCAGTGAAGCAGTAACCGTAACAGTTCAAAAAAGGGCATATAATCAAAAGAGAGTATAAAGTGTAGTATTTACACCTTAGATTATAGAGATTATAGAGAGACTGCGCAGCAAAGAAAGAGAAAAGAATAAACAACAGGCCTACATGTTCAGTGGCGTACTGTATATAAGGGTAATATAAATTATAACAATATTAAATACACCATAAACATTATGCAAATACTGTATAATATGAATACGGGACATGTAAGGTAGATATGTGTATTTTCAGATACACACTTCTCTCATTAAAATAGAAATTAATCTAAGCTCCTCCTTTAAATTTTAAGTAAATAATCACTTCCCCCATTTCTTTCTACGTCTATGTAAGGTTATATTTTCTATTTTCCCTTGAACGTCCGTAAAAGGCTTCTTTTACACACAAAGCACCATCGCGGCATTCCGCTTTAATAATTAAATGTAGAACAAAATAATCCTTCATGTATTTAAACCAATTTATAGTCATTGACAGCAAGTACAATTACCGCTGTGTTGTCAAATCGGATCACTTTGTACCTATGGAAGATTTTATTTAAAAACGTAAATTAATAAACGTTGTGCACATTTAATAGTCGCATAATGTTTTAGTTTATCATTTTCAATAACACATTATACATATTTATAGATTTTAATTATTATTTTAGTTGTGATGTTGATAATTGGACAACATTGCATTGCAAAGTACAATAAATAAGACTGAATTATGCTATCCTTCACAAACCAATGTAAACAAACGTTTCTTTAGTCTAAAATTTACACATTTAAGCGACTGTAATAATCATGAACTTTAGCTGGCTCAGTGATAGGAAACGTGATAGTTGTAGGTTGTAATTAATTAATTCACTAACCATCCATTGAAAACATTCACAAGAAATGTATCGTGGGAATAGTGAATTTTGTGGAAGAGACAAGAATTGTATTATATTCACCATTACTGTTTCATTTCAGGTGTCGACTATGGATTCTACAGTCTACACTATCTGACGGGAAAGGTGTTAAATCATGGTGGCCGCCCGTGGTCAGTAAAACTGATTTCATCGAATTACCGATCAACGTTTTTCCGTTGAGAAGATCAAACCCATTGTGGACAAGGCTGAGTATCTTGGTGTATAGCGCCACAACAAATAAAGCAAAGGTCGAGATGCAGACAACAGACTTACAATAACTACTTATAGGTATATAAGGTTAGTTTCACAGCGGAAAAAGTGTTAAATAACACGAAACAACATTCGTATGCAGCGCAACCAAACCACACGGAATTGTCATATGAAAAGCACTTGACACAAACTATACAGGGTGCTTTGGCTTGCAATGTCCAGACGATATTTGCTAAACTAATAACATTATGAAAAACATGTTATAGGCGTATCTGGTGTTTTTGGTAGCTCGGTTAATTCAGCAAAGCACTGTTAGTTATGTTTCAACAACGGTTAAATAAAAGAAATGTAATAAAGTAAATATGTACAAAAAATAACTAAAATAAAAACAGGATTCTCATTAATAACAAATTCAAACTAATAATTTCCCGCATATCGGAATTCTCGTCCTCTATCGGCCCGCTAGTCACTCTGTAAATAAAATTAAAGATTTTGCTACAAAGTAATTGCCGGTTCAGAATACAGGTGTCTTTATATCGGATTCGTATTTCAAAATGGCGTGCCATCAGCTGTCGTTAAATCACTGTTTTTACGCAGGTATGAATTACAGGTACGTATGGTCCAATACTTATTGTCTACTTTATTAATTTATTCACCTTACAGGTTTCCGCGTCTGAAGGAACTAGTTTGATTAAAGGGACAATTTACGGTAATTCAATAAATAAACAAAGTTAACTTGTCAACAGTAATCAGCAATTTCCACCTCAATTAGCAGTTATCCTAATTAAATGAACTTTATCTTCTTGGCCAGATTAGAGATTCCAGGGTTAACACAGGTCGGTTGCTTAAAACCGGTGATTATTAGAAACGTGCACTTAAGAGCTCCTAGCTACAATCATACAGGTTAATTAGCCCTTTTGTCGTCTTTGAAAGGAACCAATTCAACTGTACAACTGTTAGATAATTAATCTCTTATGTGTAATAAGCTACGGAATCTCCTGCTACATTACGGTGCAGTATAACGGGTTGAACGGCCGCATTCCAGTTATACCAAAAACAACGTAGAATCACAAACCTTTTTATACAACTACTATTTCGGCTTGTTTCTTACTGTCGAAAAGTATACAAGGTGAACTAGAGTGAATCATGAATGCATGCAAATAAACGGTGTAAACAGTAAATCAAGTGAATCACTAATTACCGGTGTCTTAAATGTTAATGTATGTACAGGTGAATGTAATAAATAATAAAGATAAAGAAAAAATATAAACGGACTTACCCCAAAAAGAAATTGAATTCAGAAAAATTTTCTCTTTTTGAAATTAAAAAAATATTCTTTGTCCTATAATATAGAATACGTAATACTCAATAACTTTCAATTTAAATGGTTTTTCCTAATGTTATTAGTTTAGGAAATATTGTCTGGATATTGCAAGCCAAACCACCCTTTATAAGGGAATATTTTTGTATTATTGTATGATTTATCAATTCGTTTTACACAAACATTTATCTTCTAATCTAAGGCGCTTGGATGTTGTTTGCAACAGAAAACAACGTTTTAAGGGATTTTAACAAGTAGCAACGTTGAAATGTAAAAGTAACTTATTCCATATGTCTAAGAAAACTTGTACGAACTAGACAGATTGGTCTAAGTGCAAATGAAACTTCTGCATTTCAAAACTGAAAAAGCAACAACAAATTTTCTTGTTGTAAAAGTTTTTAGCGTGTAGAACCCAATTGCGTTAAATAAAAGTGTTTTACATACATGAACAATTTAAATCTCTCGCTTAAAACAAATCCTATTGGTCATTCTCATCACATCTCATTTAATAAAATTCGCACAACTGACACCGCAGTTTTATGTTCCCGTATTTCACCCTTTCTCGCTTTCGGCTGCAAGAGTTGAGAGCTGTAATATTTTTAATTTGTTTTACAGTAGCACTGGTGTATAGTGTGTCGGAAGTTTCCCTATTGTTTTGTTGATAATATTTTAGGGACCTTCCGGGTAGCTAACCTTCCCACACCACATTTATGACGCTTCCCTTTTAGTTTGACCGTATATTATCGCTCTGCTTTGTTCATATTCTGAATCACAGGTTTCATAATTTAAATTTGTTACTTTACGCAAAAAGGTAAAATGGTTTCAACGTTTGTTATGGAAGAGACCATTTCGTATTCTCTTTTCACCTTTAAATCGCTAAACTTTTATTTTATGTACAAAACTTTAAAATTAAATAAGACGTACATTTCGAAAGTGGAGCGCGCTATTTAGTGATGCATCTACGTCTATGTCATATCATAATACTGTTAGGGAATTTCAACACTCTTCGCACTATAAAGTTTATTATACTAGCACATCAGAATGACAAACTTAACGTAGAAATAATAATAATGGATTACTTTACAAAAGATTGATGTTTGTAAAACCGAGTTTCGTGAAAAGTTTTCCTTAACTTTAAAGAGTTACTAAAAGGTTAAACTTACTGTGTGCTACAGATAGGTAGATGACAATCTTTTATGTAAGTACCTATCTTACACATTACGAAGAAGGAGAATATCATTGAACGTCATGTGACTGGATGTAGCAATTTTTGTTACTAATAAGCAATTATTTATAAGTACCTAATCTTCCTGATCACAATATGACGATTCAAGCGACCGTAGTTGTAACTGCATTTGCATCATTCATATCAAATGTCGACAAATTAGATACCTTTGGCGGTTTCTGAAAACAACTACCATTTCTATTTACAAATATGTACAAATTTTGAAAGCGCGGAATGCGGTTAATAATGGAGGTACAGGTTGGTCGGTCGCCGGAGGGTAGACTGGTTCTGGAATTCAGGCTGACGGGTCGATGTAGATGGACTGGTCGGTGTTGGCTGCTTTCGTTGGCGGCTATGACTTCTGACTGATTTCTGTGGGTAACAGCGTTCGCTTATAAAGGATTCTGGCCGGTGTGGACGCGTTGTCATTGGTCGGCCAATGGGAATCAATCGTTGCTCAGTACGTAAGCGACTGTGTACCGGGATCATATGTGGTCGCCACAATACCTACTAATTCTTAATATACTGCTGAACCGCCGAACTGTACCACTTGTATTTTTTTTTCGTTGTGAAATATGTCACGTTACAAAGATATGTATCATAATTTACAATGAAACAAAAGTATTGTGTTGGTTTGCCAATAACACGTAGGCTCTCCTCGAGTAGTAATTCGTTCTTAACACTTATTACTTGTTCAGGGATTCTTTCCCATTACTCAATTGGTGCTACTTCTAGTATTTCCAACGTCAGCGGAGAGTTTTCTAGACGTTTCAACTGTTTGCCTAGATAGTCCCACATATGTGTTCAATGGGTGAGACAGCTGGCCATTCCATTCAAGTAAAATGATGGCTATGATATCATTAGAATGGGATGCCCCTTGGGCATATGCGATAGTACAACTTCTTATGAAGTGTTATACAAATAACGTTCCGCATTTACAGATCCGTTCTACCATTTGCACATACCTCTCCCCACACTGCAGAGCCTCCACCAAAAGCAACTGTAGGAACCATAAATGCTTCATTATATCATTGCTCAGGTTCTCATCAAAGTTGGGTACGTCCATCTGTAGAGAATAAGTTAATTTGGGACTCATCGGTGAACAAACAACGTGTCCAATTATCTTCCAATAAAGCTAATCTTCACTCAATTTGGTCAATTTCGCAAGCCCCCTTGGTCTCAAATTATTCTCAGCTTCTACGAATAGTTTGAGTGGAAATATTTACCCCGGTTGCATTTTGGAAGATGGTATTTAGCACAGTAGCATCGTTGAACCTTTTTTATTGAGGTGTGGGAAACCTTTTATATCTTCCCCTGCTCGGCTCTATAGCGGGGGTTATGTGGGAGTCCCTTCCATCAAGGTAAGGTTTACCCACTAACACCCTTTCCTTTCTCTAAGCAAGTGGCACGGTCGGGCATCACCGACAGGTATTCTTCACGCCTGTGCTAGCCCGGTGGTTGGTGCCCCCGAAGTTACTTAATTGCTTTGGGAGTCGCTGGACTAGCCCTTGTGATGGCTATCCCCACCACTCCTGTTCCCTGTTTTCGATTTATCTGTCGCTCAGTCTGGGACATCGCCTGGTAAAGGGTCTGTGTTTTCATGTCTGGTCCTCTATTCCTTTCTCCCTGTCGTTCGATCGTTTTTCCCAATCGTTTCTACGTTCCTTTAGTTTTTCGATTTCCTGCTGTAGATCAGCATAGTGATCATCGACCTCCTTTAGCTATTTGGGACCCACCAACACCTTCTCGAGGCTATTTCTCTGCCTCTTTACCTGTTAATATATTTTATTCTTGAGAACCCTGTAGTTCGCTTCTAATTGTTCGTATGTAACTTACGAATTCGTGTCGTCCATTCTTAGCCGTTTCAACTGCCGGGGTTGATACAACCTTCCCTAATAATGGCTTAACCGTGCCACTTTTGTTCGCTGTTACTTGTTTTTTGTACCCTACTTTATCCACTAGTTTCTCACCCTACTAAGCGATGCACTGAAGTGTTTATGTCTAAGAGCCTGCAACTTTCCCTTTTCAATACGCAACAACCATAAACATATTACCCTATAAATACCTGTCTTTTCAATTATTATGCCGCCTCCCCTTAGGTTAATAGTAAGTTGAACTAACGAGCGGTATCAATATCCGATCGGTGGTAATAACAGTTATTTGTCTTTGCTTTGTTTACGCTTTTTGTAATTTACCAAGTAATACTGTACATGCAAAATAACAACCTACGCCTGATCCGCTTGAACTTGGCTAACCGTGACCTTGAAGTGTGGCCTTCCGATGAACACGTAAAACATATCCGATGAACAGGGAACAGACAAAACAGATCCGTTCATCGGATCAGACCACTGTTCAAGCGGATACCAGACATTTGGCCTTGACATAGCCAAGATGCAAACCAGATATTTGGCCTTGACATAGTCAAGTTGCAAACCAGATATTTTGTCTTAGCCAAGTTGCAAACTAGGGGCGTGACCAATCTAGTGACTTTTCTAGCGACCACTACTACCAACCTCAGAAAAGTCCTATAAAAGTTACTAAATCTAGTGACTTTTGGATCCAGCACCCGCCTTATTACTACACTACTATATTCAACAAAGTAATGTCTTTTAATGTAACATACTGTATATTTTTACATATTTTGAAATAAAATGAAATTCTCAGTCTCAGTCTCAGTCTTTCTCATGTCCCAATATAAGTTAAAGGGGATTGTTACGCAGTATTATTGCGAATTTATTTTTTTTAGGTAACATTTTTTTAAAATGGGGCCCCTTATCTAATGGGGCCCGGGGCTGTATACTCCCCGTTAATCGGGCGCTGTCTGTATGACAGTTCTATTTTGGTCCTAAATAAGGTCATTAAGACGTCTTTGAACGACATCTATGGGATGTGAGATACTCACGTCAGAATCACGTTTTGTAATAAATGACTAAAAATTGACGGGATTTTAACGTCACCTTGTTTACTTACCTTGTTCTATTTTGTCAAAGACACAAGTTTGCAGAATTTCGTTGTAATCCTTTGGATAAAATCCTTCCAACGAATTTATTTTGAGTTTTAGAAACTCTAGTGTGAATGAATTTATTAAATTTTGTTTTGTTTGCGTGGTTTATCCTCTTTCGTTGTATAATCAATGATACACTTACTGAAGAAAGATGTCCTTTTAGTACGTAATGAAATTCTATGTAGAATGAGGTTCTCCCACTTCATAAGTTTAATATCTAGTTATGAAATTCGCAACTTCAATGTGTAAATACTTAGATAATTGAGACACTGTTGTTCAACATATAGAATATTAATTTCATCACAAGTTTTAACATAAATCACGTTCAGTATTTAAACAAGGGTAAATATTAAAAGGATCAGGTTATATTAAGTAAATAATGAAAAGGAAATTAATCGGAAATGGTGTATCTTCAACGTCAAGGATTAAGCCGAAGAGGATCCAAATTTGAGGGGCGCTTCAGGCGTGTTTAAGATTAATTTTCACTTGCTTATTAACCGAATGATATTAATTATACAGTTAAGCACTAGTTAACACAACGTCTTCCTTCTTACAAATTCCAATTTGTATTATTTGTTTATAGGTTCGAAAACTGTAATGAATCGAAATTGATTTTTAGAGCAGGAATAAAAAACTCTTAACGGTACAACGCTTACAACATGGGAATAGGTTTGCGTAATGGATGGATATTAAATGTCACAACTTGTGAACCATTTATAAAAAGGATGCGGGCTCGCTTCACGACCCTTGAGGCGGTTTTGAACGGTAACAAGGATTATCAATATCTTAAAATGGCCAAACGTTTTACTGAGCACATTTATAAAATATATTTGACAGAAAATGATTTTAAACTTTATTACTTGTGTAATTATTGTGGATATTTTCAGTTTAAAGATAGCTAGGTACTCGTCCTTCCATTTAGAACGTTTTTACGGTTAAAATTTGCAAAACAATGAAACGAGTCCTTTATTAAAGTATTGTTTCCTATTTCATGCTGCGTTAATGGCAGTTTCGTAATTGCAACGTATAGTAACATGCAAGTTAATGATCATCCCACTCATTACGAGATGTCTTCTGTTCAGAGGAAAACAAATTGTTTCATAGATTGTTGCTTGCTTAATACAAGCAATCATATTCACAATAGTAGTGCAACCGCTCATGATTTTCTTAAATATTGTAAACAGTGTGTATACTGATAACAGTAATGATTTGTTCGTATGTTCATTATTTTTGCCTTGATTAAATAGGTATATTGAAATTTCTTAAATTTTAAATTTAAAGTAGGTAGATTGTTAGATAATATAAGAACAAGCAAGCAAAAGAAGATATAGTCGGTTTATTTTTAAATTACTACGGACAAGAAACGCCTTCAAATTGCTGTAGCCAATGGTAAATCGTGTCTCACTTGTTTACCTGCATGTTTATTCAATTCCTAAACCCAAACCCAATAAAGCAGAAGTTCTACATTTTTTTCGTATTTCAAGACATAATACGTTTATGGAATAACGTTAATTTAAAAAAAATGTTGTAGAACTTCTGCTTTATTCTGTCAGGGTTGTGATGTACCCGTCTATGGCAGCTGGATTTTAAATGATTCCGGCTAAAACTTTAGTCCGTTTGGTGGATGGTATTGGCCAAAAGTTACGCCACTGATTTTGTTAATTAAAAGAAATCATGTACGTGATGGAATGTATAAATATACTGGCCGGCGTATTTGGATAGCTGGACAGCGGGGGTGGAAAAGGGAATTAAGGTGAGAAGAAAAATAAGGGAACGGTGGAAGTGACAGTTCTCGGAGTATCGGCATGAAAAGTGGTAGTTTTCTTGTGTTGCGAAGTTCCCGATAATTAGGTATAATCTCTTTACTTTAGTTAATTGTTCGATTTAATATTTAGGGATTGTTTCAATTTGCCAATGTGATCTGTTTTAGTCAGTAGTTTTGGTGTTTGTGACGCACGAACTCGGGTGTATTTTCGTTCATTGTTTAGTATGAATTATTCTATTAATAGATAGGGTGTATTTTAAGGGTAGCATTGTGTGATTTTCGGCTTTATTTAATATGTAACTACAGTAAATCAAAAAACCTACGCCAAGCAAGTAAGTAAGCATTATTCTTCCGCGTTATCAGCCGGCCGTACTGAAAACGCTGAAATCGCAGAAATATAGGTCAATGTACAGTAAAAGGAAGGTGATCCGTTTGAACTGAATGAAACGCACGCTTCATTACATTACGTATTTTTATTTTTATATTTTCTTGAAATAAATTTGTGTTTTTGTAGTAAAATTTGTTCTTTTATGTATATCAACAGGACTTTTTAAATTTTTTTTACCGGATTTTTTGTCCGATATATCCGAAGTCCGTTAAATAGTGGTCCGTTATATCGAGGTTTTACTGTACCATCATAAACTTTAAAATTTGTAAATTTAAATAACGTTGCGCAATGCAATGGAAAGTTACTGAGCTACGTTTTAGGTATTCTTAATATACATAAATGACTTAGAGCTAAAGCTGGAACATAGTAATATTAATCTATTTGCGGATGATACGTTAGTGTCCAGCGCAAATGAAAACGTAAACTTAGCAATTAGTAACTTAAATTCTGACCTTGAAGTTATTACTAAATGGCTGCAAGCGAATAAATTGAAATTAAATACATCTAAGACTAAATATATTGTGTTATCGAATAAAAATATCGAGCTGACCAAGGTAATGATAGAAAATCAAGAACTAGAAAGACTTAATCAAATTAAATACTTAGGCGTAATAATAGATGACAAATTAAATTTTAGGGAATATGTTGATTATATTATAAAAAAAGTTGCACGGAAAATTGGCCTACTTAGTAGAATATCTAACAAATTATCCTTTCAAGCAAGAATTGTTATTTATAAAACGATCATTGCGCCACACTTTGATTATTGCGCTAGCGTACTATTTTTATGTGCAGATTGTGATATTAAAAAACTACAAATTCAACAAAACAAAGCAATGCGAATCATATTGCAATGTTCAAAATACACTAAAATTACAGGAATGTTAGATACTCTGCAATGGCTAAGTATAAAACAAAGGATATATTTTTTTTGTTACATTAAATCTAATCTTTAAAGCATGTAATGGTCTACTACTCTCGTACATGTCTATGCCACTTACATGTAATTACCAAATTCATCATTATAACACAAGGAACTGTGGAGACTATAGGTTACCTAAATTTTCAAAAACAAAAACCCAAAATTCTTTTATGTATAAAGGGCTAAAATTATATAATAATCTCCCTAATGAGTTAAAGCAAGAAAAAAACAATTATGCATTTAAAAGGATGTTAAGCAAGTATGTGAAGGAAAACTTCTAATTTAAGTAATTTAAGTAAAAATTTAAGTAATTATAAACTGTATGATGAATGTATTAGTTAAATTAACTAAATAAACATCATTATTATTATTATTATATCACGGCTTAATTAGGGGATGATTTATTATTTGTTGAATGTGTTGTTAGAGGATGCTTTAGTAGAATTTGAGTATGCATTTGGGCATCACATGATATTTAAGGCGTTGGCAAAATTTTACGCAATTATGCAGTTTCTTAAATTTAACAGATGTATAATTATTATCATGTAGTTACATTTTAAAAGGATGCGATTACCGTCAGGGTTTATGTTATGTGGGGGCGTAATAAGACCTTTTATGTGAGTTTGTGGTATTCTGCCACCATCTTATTTGTGTCGAAGACGACTAAATTTTACATCCCCTAATTTTATGCAATGAAATACTGTTTATGTGACGGATCCTAAAATCAATATTTTACTAATCTAAATATAAGTCAGACACCTAACAAGCACCCCCCCCCCTCTCAGGCAAAGTCCTCTCTCACCAAACCACATATCGACGATGCCGCAGTCAGGCAAGGTACCAGTACCGCCGCACTCAGGCGAGTACACGACGAAGCCGCACTCAGGCAAGGTACCAGTACTATGGCACCCTAAGTCAAGTACAGTACAATGGCACCCTACGCCAGCGTACACGCTTCGCCCGTGAAACCGCGAGACCATGAGCGGTGACTATCCAAACACCAAACTAAACTCCAATTACCGTGGCAGGGTTTTAAGTTCAGCTAATGGCTGGCGCCGTGAGTCTAATACTACAAGTACCTATAAACTCCAATCACCGTGAGGTACCAGTACCACCGCACTCAGGCGAGTACACGACGAAGCCGCACTCAGGCAAGGTACCAGTACTATGGCACCCTAAGCCAAGTACAGTTCAATGGCACCCTACGCCAGCGAACACGCTTCGCCCGTGAGACCGTGAATCCGTGAGAGGGGATGACATTCCTGACGAAAATCGCACAAGCTGAAAGCAACCAATAGTAAAATTGAATGTAATTTTATAGTTAGATTTGAAGGTTGAAGGTGAGGTAATTATCCTGGAGGGTTTTTCTGTAGCTCTTTTCCCTCCTTGTAATCAGCGAAGACCCAGAGCTAATCTCAACTAGTTTGAGAGGGCAACCCTTGAAGTTTATTAAAGTTAATTCGTTCTCCCTATTTCTTGTGTTTTATTTATGTTTGCCTAATCGATCCTTATAAGACTAGCACACACACATCTCGAGCAATTCGTTCACAACGTAGAGTCCTACCATTTTGACAGGTTTATTATTGACGATCACGTGCCTTAGGAGTTTCAGTTAGTTGGCGGGAGATTTATTGTATTTGGTTTTCGAATTGCGCGACAGTCTTTCGACGTTGCACCTGGGGGTGGTACGCTACAGGGTTTAGGAATACAATAGAATTGCAGGTAATCAGGGAGTGTAAAGGAAATTCCATCATAATGCTGTAGTGTGTAGTCATATGTACTACTTTCGCTTGAAACGTTTTGTATATGACATTTATTCTTTTATTTGCAAGAGTTCCCTATCCATAGTAATTTAAGAATAAACCGACCATACCTGCTTTAATAAACCCGTTAATTTGCCAATGGGAAGGTCTCTAAGGGCCAACCCACGATTCCTTAAAGGAAATCATCATTCATATAATTCCTTTAGATTAAACGCAAACACTGAGCACTGAACAAAATTAACAATTTACCTCAGAATTTGCCCCTATTATCGCTAAATTATTCTTCAAATTCCAAGGTGTAATGTGGAATCCTATGAGTCAGCCAGCATAGTGGGGGGGGGGGGGGGGCTACAAATAGGTTCATTGTTAACAGTATGATATGCTGCTTGTCGCCTGTTTTGGCCCTTTTTGCTCATTTCACATTGGCACAGAACAAACCTATCTTGCTTTCATGTGGGATTCCGCAATCCCGCATAACTTTATTTTATAGGGTGGGTCCCAGTGTTGACCCCTGCGGAACCCCACCGTTCACCACAATTTATATACCAATCCTAACAATAATAACTACAAAAATAATAAATAAAAACTCTAACCTTTCTTTGAACGAAATAGTTTCGTATGGTTCTTAGAAGATATTTTGACGTATGTGTGTCCTATATGGTGTTAACATTCAGTGGAGTGGACAAGCGCATGATTTATGTCTAAGAAGCCAAGAATGGTCAATTCCCTGTTCCTCTAGGTTCAAGATTTGGCTGTTTTTATAATGCCTATATGACTTAATAACCCAATCCCACAAGGTTATCAGGTACCTTTTCACTTTTTACGATGCTTTTATGTCCTTCCAGCTCAGCGGATATTTATCATTACCACCCTTCTGGAAAGTAGTATCATAAATTCCGCCTGCAGTTAGGGTCGTCTGTACCACCAGTTCTGGTGGAAACCCATCCGGTGCCTTTTTTATTGCCTTAATCTCGTCCCGTTGGACGTACCTGATTGTTAGTTTTTCTCCGTCGAGGAGCATTTGGCGACCTTCCCTTCTTCTCCCTAAGGTTCCGATGTGGGGTCAACCCCTCTCCTTGCCACAAACATCTAATAAAATAAAGCGGTTTTCTTAGGATTTTTACACATTATGTACACATCTAAAGGTCTAAGGTACCTATTATTTATAACATGTCACTGAAATCTTTATTTACTTTTTAAAACCCGTTGAAAAATCCTAAGAATAAGTAGTGAATGTTTCTATCGTAATGAAATGTTTTATGGAAGATGTCAGGTCAGATGACCACCGATTGTAAGTAAAGTTTTCTTTGTATTTGCAACACATGAAATAAAAATAAATAAATAAACAAAAATAAATAAAGAACTGGCTTGGAATTGCCTGCGGTATGTAAATTCGTCACTTACGACTTATCAATGAATAATATTAATCAATTTTATCGGGATTCCTCCGGCAGCCTCAATCGAACTCATCGATTTGTTGACCAATTCGTTTCTAATTTTTTATTTTAATTTCGAATTGGGTAGGAAAGTTTTGTCGTTACTTAAATCTGAGCAGTGCGTAAAAGGGTCATGAGCTGCTGATGGCAGGATATTTGCGAAGAGGGAAGTTTAAACATTAGGAATTATTATGATTCAATATAGGTTTATACCTCCTTAATTTTTTCAAAAACTAAGTAATATTCTTTTGTCCACGACTACGGTATAATATAGTCGTTATATGTCTCGGCAGACATAGTAATAGCATTCATTACACATTCATTTTCATTAGCATTACACACTGTTATTGTCATTAGCAACGGGAGTAATGAATATTACACACTGCTATTTTATATATTGTCATGGTAACCGTCCAATACAGTCAATCAAGGGTGTCGGTTTGTAGAGGAGAATTTTCACATATTTGACAGATCAAAATGTCCGTGTTAATTTTACATGAAATAAGTATTTGAATGAAATTTAAAATATTTGTAGTCGTGGACAAAGCGTAGTATACAAGTCGCATATAAGGGTTATTAATCACTCGAACGATTTGCTTCACTCACCTGCGGCTGGTTTCGCAAAAATTCGTTCTCGTGATTTTTTTTCTTTTTTTCTTATATGCTATCGTTATATAATATACCATCATTTCATACTGACTATTAATTGATGATTTACCAGGCTCAAGTGAGTATTTTTCCGTATTTCACACAGTAACGGGCGACGTTGATAAATACCAAATCGTTTAGTAATGAAGCATTTTAGTGCATAGCAACCATTATTGAATTGCTGTCATACTTTTATTTTGATTGCATGGCAAGCAAACTACAACAGGCTTCCTTAGCCGCACTCAAATTATCCGCAGAGCTGTTTTCTAATTGTTTTCGTCTTGCAAATTTAGATTCTGTTTCTCAATACGATTTAGCAAATTTTTCGAAGCTAATTATTTGTATATTTTTTAATTCGTCAACCGTATGAAGGCGTTTCTTGTAGATTTTACTTTTTAAATGTCGAAATAGACAATAATGCAGTGAAGTAAGGTCAGGTGACCTTCGGGACCAAACTCCCACACTTATAACTCTTTCAGCAAAATGTTCACTTAAAAAAGTTAGTGTTTCATTAGCTATATGAGCTGTTGCGTTGTCGTGCTGAAAATATCCATGTTGCAGTTCGTCATCGTGTAGCTAATCAATTTCCAAAATAGTTTTGTATCAAGCTGCTGTACCTTCAAATAGAATGGGACCTACAATAACGTATTACCGCATTGAAAATTTTTTACCAAACTGGAAATATTTGGATTATTTCAATTTGTATGGTATTTTAATAGAAAAAAGAGTAGTATGAAATACTTAAAATGTCCTACATTATTTGTATGGTTACTCGTTTCGAAATTCCTACCTCGGCAATAAACATCTCACTCGTTGATTTACCACACTCATATACAGGGTGATTCACGACTATTCCCTCGGTCTCTTGTGCCTAAAGGGTACAAGATATCAGCTTCATTTTTTGGTGACATATGTAAGTTGATAACGACTATTTTTTTAAAATTATTTTCAATTATACAGGATGCTTCACAAAATTGTAATATATCAAATTAGGTTTTTTTAAATGCAACCCCCTGTATTTTATTACGTTTTTAGATTATAATTTAAAAACTAAGGTAACTTTATTAAACGTTCCCTATACCTATCGCTTACCAGTTTTGAGAAAAATGTGATTTTAAGAAAAATATTCAATTTAAACAACGCCTAATAACACGGAAACCACTTACTTTCAGTAACACAAATTTATATCGATTTTTTTTAAGGCTTACATTTGCACTACGTAGGATTTCGATTCTTTGTACAGGGTGTTTAGAAAAAGGATTCATATTTTATATTTTTCAAACATCAAAAACTCACTTAACTTAAATGGAACTTAAATGGAGAGCAGAGCATATATCATTAAATCAACTGATGACTTTAAAGATGTCCACTAGCGCGTCGCATTTAAACATTTATTATCAAAATGTACGTGGATTAAAAACAAAAACTCATGTATTCTTTAATAGTGCTCTCTCGGAAAACTTTGAACTTATAATAATTACGGAAACGTGGCTTAACTCGGGTGTGAATGATAATGAATTACTTGATAACCGGTACTCCATCTTTCGTAAAGATCGGGACTCAATAGGCACCGGCAAATGTGACGGTGGTGGTGTGTTAGTTGCCATTAAAAATAAATATCAGTGCACTAGGCTATTACAAATGGAAACCAATCTTGAAGATCTGTGGGTAAAATTTAAAGTTGGTTCAGAATTTTTTTATCTCTGTGTTGTATATCTTCCACCGTCAGCCACTACAGCTGATTATAACTTATTTTATAATTCTATAGAAATGCATATCAATATTCTACAACATAAAGTGCTATTGTTTGGGGACTTTAATTTATCAAAATTATATCCGAACTTAGACCTAAACAAACGATCTGACTATAATGTAAAGCAAGTCGAATTTCTAAACTTTATAAATTTCTCAAATTTGATTCAATTTAATACTGTAACTAATTCCATGGGTCGAATATTAGATCTTGTATTGTCAAATGAAAATGTATCGATTGTTAAGTGTGATAGTCCATTTGTTCCTGAAGATGGCTATCACCCTGCTTTAGAATGTATTGTTCAATGTGCTAAAATAAGGTCTGAATCTACTTTTGGTGGCATGCAATATAACTATAAAAAAGGTAATTTTCTTGAATTGTACCACAAGTTACGCAATACTGATTGGAACACGCTGAATAACTATACTAATGTGAACAGTGCTGTTGATAAATTTTATGAGCTTTTTGATTTGGCCCTTAGTACTACAATTCCAAAGGCAAAACCTTCAAAATGTAAATTTCCTCCCTGGTTAACTGCCAGTATTATTTCTGATATCAAAAGGAAAAACCGCCTGCATAAGAAACGTAAAGTCAGACCGTTTGATAACAGAATTCATAATGAATATGTCAACCTAAGAAAAAGGGTAAGACTTGATATTGGTCATGCGTATAGGAATTTTTGTGTAAATGCGGAAGAATCAATTCAGCATCGACCGAAGAATTTCTGGTCTTTTATAAAGAATAAACAACAAGGGCAATCAGTAATTGATACCATGCACGTTGATGGTAGGTACCTTAACACTAACACAGCAATTAGCAATGAATTTGCAAAAAACTTTCAGTCTATATATACACAAAATAATACGACTCTAAACACAGATGAACTAGAAACAGGCGGCGTTGAAATTAATAAAATCACGTTAGAGGAAACAATCTTAGCTCTGCGCTCTCTTAAACCTAAAAGTTGTACTGGTTTTGACCAAATACCTATCTATATATACAAGGCTTGTTCGGAGTTCTTGGCATATCCCTTAACATCTTTATTTAACTTATCAATTCAAACTAATACCTATCCTGACAAGTGGAAGATTGCTAAGGTCTGTCCAATCTATAAAGCCGGTGACAAAACTAATATAATTAACTACAGACCCATATCAATACTTCAATCAATATCGAAAGTCTATGAAACTATATTATACAAGAAAGTATTTTCACTTGTTAGATCAAAAATATCTGATAATCAACATGGTTTTATGCCGAACCGATCCACAGTTACGAATTTGTATCTATTTACTCAAGACATAGCTAAGGCCTTGGACGATAATGCACAGGTTGATGCTATTTATACCGATTTTGCCAAGGCCTTCGACAAAGTCGATCATATAATATTACTAAATAAATTATATTCTCAGTTTCACTTCTCAAAAAATCTTATATTGCTGTTTCAGTCATATCTCAAAGACAGATGGCAGGCTGTAGCTTATAAAAACTGTATTTCTGAAAAATACAAGGCCACCTCTGGGGTTCCACAAGGAGCTAACTTGGGACCGTTGCTGTTCTTGTTGTTTATTAACGACTTGTCATACAGGATTAGGTACTCCAAACATGCCTTGTTTGCTGATGACCTTAAGCTTTGGAAAGTTATAGATACTAGTAATGACTGCTATTTACTTCAAGCTGACATCGACGAAATCTATAAATGGAGTGAAACAAATCACTTATATTTCAATGTAAATAAATGTTCCACACTAACATTTATACGAAGATCCAGGTCTATAAAACACCAGTACTATATAAATAACGAATCACTAGCTATAAAGCACGAAGTTCTTGACCTCGGAATTATGTTTACTTCCACATTGTCATTTTCGCAACACATCAACAACATTGTAAATAAATCACTTAGAATGTTAGGATTTATAATACGCAATAGCTTCGATTTTAGGCATGAGGGAACCTTGAAAAAACTATATAATGCGTATGTGCGCTCTAGATTGGAATTCTCTGCAGTGATTTGGTTACCATCGTACAACGTGCATAAATCACAAATTGAGGGTATACAGAAACGTTTTTTGAGATATTTACAATATAAGCTAACTGGCGCATATCCCACATTTACACCATACTCTTATTTATTGAATCTCTCATCACTAATTTTTTTGCATAATGTTATACATTATAAAACCAACTGTTGCTCGGAAATTTTGGAGCTACTAAATTTTTATGTACCAAGACCTGTATCACGTTATCATATGTATTTTTATTTGGATAAACCAAGAACTAATATATTAAAGCATTCATCGTTATATTTCGCATGCCATCTAGCTAACGTACTTGTTGATGACATCGATATATTTAGTGACACAAAAACATTTAAACAGGACTGCTCTCGTGCACTAAACAGAACTATAACCTAATCCCGGTATTGTATTAGTTATATTGTTGTATTTGTATTTGTATTATTAGTTTACTATTACCTACTATGTAGTACATATAATAATATGTTTAATCAGATCAATTTATGTATATGGAATAATACATCTATTAGCTATTAGTATTTATTGGGTATTTATTGAGTTAGATTTTGATCGTTACTTGTGTTTCTTTTCTTTTTCTCCTTCTTTTCTCATTTTCTTTTATCTATTCTTATTATAACGACTTACCCACTGAACACAGTACATCCATGGAACGTTTCTAAATGTTGCATAAGGGTTACAAATGAAACATTCCTAAGAAACATCTAAGACACATTACTGGTACATTCATGTCGAAAGCGAATAAATGGTAATGTCTAATAAACGTTTCAATTGATATGTTACATAAAATACAAAACATACACATTACAACACGAACGTTTTAGATATGTATCCAAAAGTACATCTCTGTGATGTATTTTTTGGAATGTGATAACGTATAACATTTTAGAAACGTTACAAATGTGATGTTTCGTTTGAAACAAAATAGTCATATCTCAAAGTTAACGTTACGGAGTTGTGTTTAGTAGTGTTGTACCAAAAACCTTATCAGTTGAAACATATCGTAAGAAACACATCATACACGTTTCAATGTGAACGTTTTAGATATGTATCCAAAAATATATCTCTGTGATATATTTTTTGGAATGTGATAACTAAAGCTAGGATGCCTTTTTTTATAAATGGACAAACATAAGGTAGACCCTATTTAAAATCCGTTTTAGATGCAAACTTTATTCTGCCTTTTTTGGTTTCTGTTAGTTTTATTGCGTTTTTTACCTTTTTTTTTTTGATATTTTCGCGTAAGTATTTAGTACCTTTTCTGTAATTTTTTTTAAGTTTTTTGAAATGTAAGTAAGTATTTTTTGATTTTTAGATTTTATATAGGTAGGTATATTTTTCTGGGTAATTTCTAAGAAAGCAAATTGTTTGAAAGGGAAAGGAATTTGGTATACAAACTGAATACAAACTTTGTCTATAATATTTAAGCCTCTTACAATAATAACTCGGATGAGTCATTTTCCTTACTTTGAAATATTTCCCATTGTATTATTTCTACCTGCAAGCTGCACCTACATACAGTCTTTGTTGAAATTGCATCATTTAGTCATTATGCCGAGTTAAGCGTATTTTAATTAGCCCGAAAACTTTATTGAAAAAGAATACCAGCAGATAGCATTTATCAACTGTAATTACTTTTTCAAATAAATATTTGTTTGTCTATACTTAAATTGAATATGTATGTGTTGATTTTATCTCGACAGTTTTCGCTTTTCCGTGCCATTTTTCTCCTTTTTTGTCTTTTTAGATGCTTTTTTTAAATTATTTTTTATGCCTTTTTCCTGCCTTTTTGAAACTTTCGTTTTGTCTAACTATCCCAACTTTAGTGATAACGTATAACATTTTAGAAACTTCATTAAAAATGTGATGTTTCGTTTGAAGTCATCTTTCAAAGTTAATGTTATGTACTTGTATTTAGTAGCGTTGTACTAGAAACCTAATCACTTGAAACATATAAGAAACTAAAAATACACGTTTCAATTGAGTGTTTTACATATTTATCCAAAATTACAATACAAATTACAATAGATTTATTCATCATAAGTAGATGGGTAATATTGCACATCTAAATGGCTTATTTGCCAGCGAGTCTGTAGCTCAGGTAGTTTGCGGAGCTGTTTTCTGAATTCCTAAACAAGCGACCGATGTTCGAATCCCACTTGAAGCAAAACGATTTTTCAGCATCACCGATCTCCTTCGAGTCTACACTAAGAGAATTTTCGGGGCCCTGGAGAACAAGCCACCGGAGTACATTGGGCCCTGCAGGGCGTGCGCACTGGGAAAAGAGCCCCTCAGAGTAGTTGGGGCTCTCGGTACCATAGTTTCTACCACATCTCAATTTTTTTATACTCAGGTATGTTTCAAATGAAACATATATGAGACATTTCAAATATTCACGTATGAAACATTTATAAGGACACATTTCTCCTACATTTCAATAAATTACTCCTCGATATGTTTCTTGAAACATATATAAAATGTTTCGATGTAACGTTTCTGTGTTGTTTCAAATCTAGGTTTCTGAAGGCGGACATTAAACATCTATGTTATGTGTATGATACGTTTCTGTCGCTGTTTCGGAGATGTTCCATGTTTCAGAGATACGTTTCTAAAACATTTCAGGAACGTTTTTTTTGCACTGTGGGTAGTACCTAAGTATCTTGAGTAGGACTTATTTTATTATGTAGAAAGTTGGCACCATTTATTTTATTTCATTTTGTGATCTTTATACTTAATATGTACACTGTTACCTAATTTTAGTGTATTTACCACTGTTGGTGACAGTTTAAATAAAATAAATAAAAAATAAAAATAAAATAAAACACCCTGTATGTTTTTATTCTATGTTGAATAACTTTTCATTTTCTATCAAAAACTATGAGTAATAGATATGTCTAAAATCAACGATTAAAAAGTTCTTAAGATTTTTCTCTAAAATTTGTATGAAAAAGGTTTTTGTTTGCATTCTAGTAGGCAATGATTTTTTTATTGTAGTTGATAATTAGATAACTTAATTAAAAATTGAAATTAATAACAAGAAGTAATCATTTATGGAAAAAAATGGTATAGTAAATGCTCAATATGATGACCATTTTCTTCTATGCACAACCGCACTCGATTTTCAAAAGATCTAACGTTTCTCAGGATATCTGGTGTATTAGTAGCTAACGCATCCTTTATTGTAATCTTTATGACATCAGCAGTGGTAGGTGGAGTGTTGTGGACGCCTCCTTCCAAACCATTTATTGAGGAATTGTCTATCTAAATATTTTTGGAAAAAACATCCTTATCACATTCAACTTCACCAGAATTTATATGGACGAGGCTTTCAACGAAGGTTGAATTTTTGTTTATGGAGTCTCGAAAAAGTTGGAGAAGAAGATGAATTCTTTAAATATTTACCGACTATTTACCGGTTATTTACCGACGAATCCACTTTCCACAATATAACGGCTTGGTAAACTGACATAACTTTCATTACTAAATCGTCACCTATATTTCACTGTTGACCGCCAAAACCGGTGGAGCCTCAATGTATTTGGGAGAATTTTGATTTTTTGATGGAAACTTGAACGGAGTAAAATTTTTACGGATTTTAGAACAGCACTTTCTCGAGTCTTCTTGATGAAGTTTCTTTAGATATTATTATTATTATTATTATTATCATTAAAAATTTAGTTTACAACACTCCACCTACCACTGCTGATGACATGAAGATTAGAATAAAGGATGCGTTTGCTACTATAAACGTTAGAAGACCTCTTGAAAGCGAGTGCGGTTATGCATAGGAAAAAATGGGCATTTAATACATTATTTTTTCCATTGCTTCAATTTTATTTTTAATTAAGTTTTGATCACATATCTAATTATCAACTACAATAAAAAAAATCATTTCCTTTTTCTAAACACCCTGTACAAAAAATCGAAATCCTACGTAGTGCAAAGAAAAGCCTTAAAGGTCAAGATAAATCGATATAAATTTGCGTAACTAAAAGTAAGTGGTTTCCGTGTTATTAGGGGTTGTTTAAATTGAATATTTTTCTTAAAATCACAATTTTCTCAAAATTGGTAAGCGATAGGTATAGGGAACGTTTAATAAAGTTACCTTAGTTTTTAACGTATAATCTAAAAATGTAATAAAGTACAGGGGGTTGCATTTTAAAAAACCTAACTTTGATATATTACAATTTTGTGAAGCATTCTGTATAATTGCAAATAATTTAAAAAAATAATCGATATCAATTTACATATGTCACCAAAAAATGACGCTGATATCTTGTACCCTTTAGGCATAAGAGACCGAGGGAATAGTCGTGAATCACCCTGTATAAATAACTATTACCTTAAAAGGTAACTGCAGAAATAATTAAAATTATAAATGATATTACGATTTCGTAGATACTTCTTAGAGTATTAGAATATAAATAGTTTGGGTTTCAAATTGTGAAAATACTTCATTACAGTTTGTTTTAGGTCACTGAATTAAAAGATTCCTATTGCTTTAATGTTAGAGGTATTGTTCCAAGTGTGTAAGTGTAGGAAATTGTTACAAAACCTTTGTCGGCATTTTCCCATTAAGTACTTCAAAAGTTCATTTTAGTATTCACTTGAAACAAACCAATTTCTGTTAATTGAAGTTCAATTCGTTTGATTAGATATTCTGCACCTGCTCTCTAAGGGTTTAATACATAGTCGACACACAACCGTTTGAATGACTTTTTTATACTTCGTGCGTAATATTTATAGCGAATTTAGATTAATTTTGGTATTGTATTAATAAATTTCGGTACAGGTGATTAGAAGCCCAATAATAACAAAAAAAAAGTGGAAGTGCGATGTAATAAATTACCGTTATAAATAACTAAAATTCATTTTACAAAAAAATCATTTTCAGCGAAAATTTCAACCCGACAAGAAACGTTTAGCATTGCTCATTGGATTTTAATTTAATTACTGTCACTTCTAAATTCCAGGGAAGCCGATTTTATGTATGCGTGACAACTTTAAACCAATTAGTTTTAAATTTTCAATAAAAGCATTTACTATTGCTCTTGCACGTTTAAGTATTTTGTACAGTAACCTAAGTTCACTCACATTGTAACTACCTTACTTGTCTTTGATTGACAACTGTGCGTTCCTTTTGTCTCTATTAGGTACGACTAGCTCAATAACACAATGCCTCTTCCTCTACAGGACTTCTGGCGGTTTTTCTTTTATATCTTCTTTTACTTCTTATTGAAATTAAAACTTTTAATTACCTTTTAACTCAATTTTATTAAAAAGTATATTCTGAGCTGAGATTTTTATGTGTAATTATTTTCACACTAATTTGTTTTGTCAATAAAAGGAATTGAAAACTGTCCTGCCGCATATCCACGCCTTAAATCTACGACAAGGGCAGTGTGGAGCTTGCACCCACTAATCCTCTTCTCCCAATTCACCCCCTCGCAACCAGGCATCATTTGTCGATATTCTTCTGGCTGATCGGATTACCACTTATCTGTGTCTGGATTTCTCGGCTCCATCGTTTCTGATATCTCCGGGCCCCATTAGATTGGGGGCCCCATTTTAATTTTTTTTTAGTATAAAGTAAATTAATTGTTTATTTAAAATATTTATATAATTATTTACTTACTTTATATTCGTATGATTTTATTTTAATGTTTATCATGTAGAGTAAAATTTTTATGAGAACTACATGACGTCATAATGTGCAGACACAAATATCTTGGTTGGACGATCTCATTTTTAAAATTGTAGGGAAGTACAATAGTGTGACAAATTTTTTTTTCGCGCGTACAAAGTTTTTGTGATTATTGTTGTATTTGCTTGTTTTGAAGGATTTTTGTATCGAAAATTGTATGACGTCATGTAGTTCTCATAATTTACTCTAGAATAATTTCGATGAGTTTAAAAAGGACCCCTTTCACGTGCCTATCTCCGCACATCATCCCTTATGTCGTTCCTTAGCATCGGATGTCGATTAGTATAGATTAGTGCTGTAAAGATCTGCAAATTTCATGGACCCGGGTATCGGATCCAAAAATATCCCGATCTAATGGATCCGAATATCGGATTTTTGTGGATCCGGATCGACAATCCGAAGGTTAAATCCGGATCTACGGAATTGAGGGTTAAATCCGGATCCACGGATCTACGGATTTGTGAGTTAAATCCGGATCTGCATTACTATTAATTTACATAGGATCCGGATCTAAAATCTGTAGCTGTATCCGTATTTGAATAAATTTGTGGAGGATATTACTAGATTACAGTAAATTTTATTTACTGATCCAGATACCTCCAGTTTGAGATTCCGATGGATAAATTGTATAGCTATCATAAATAATCACGACGTTCATTCCACAACAGAATTCACGTGTGATCGAATTTCGGATCCAGATACGCGGATCCGGTTAAACAAATCCGGATCTTAAGGATCCGAATTGTGTATGAGATCCGGAGAAGATCCGAGTCCATTGCGGAGCCTGTTTTGGATCTGGTACCGTTTCACACTCCTAGTATAGATACAGGGGTATAACGTTCGTTATGCCACTATTATCCTCAGGTTTAGCTTAAAGGGCGCCACTGTTACACAAATCATAAATCTAGATATTAAGTAGGTAAAGTTGGGGCAAACCAAAAAGCGTTGCACGTCATGAGTATTATATACATGTCAATAGTGTTGTCATATGGATTAAAACGAAATAGAATAAAATACGAAATGGAAGACAATAAATGACAGATATCCTTGGTTGCAACTATGTAATTTTATTTATGATGCTGCCAACTTGTAGAATTATTTTACCCTAGAATATTACCTTTAATGACAATCCGAAAAATTAGTATTACATTGGTACTGTTTTTACGTCATATGTCACGTGCAACGCTTTTAGGATTGCCGTGACACACGTTCACATACTGCATACACGCGTTGAACAACACTTTTAACCATCACACTTGAAAATTGAAGCAGGACTTTTGGGCGCCGTATCCATCGATTCCTTGACTTGTGTTTTTACAGAAATTTTAATTTTAGCAACACATACTCCTGTTGCGTCACTATCATGGTTGCGGTTTCCAACATCACACAAATATTCATCGTTCGCAATTGTATGTAGACAGCCACAGAATTTGTCCGCTTTTCCCTCACATCTCCCAAACTTCTTCCCTCCATCTTTGCTGGTTTTATCCAATACGTACATAAAACCGTTAAAGCAGAGTTTCTTTTGGTTACGGTTAGTTTTTGTAATTTCCATAACTTTTTACACCAATTAAACTAACTCACAAATAACAATTGAAAACAACTAAAGATATATTGTTCGGGGATCAATTTAAATAGATTCAGAAGATATTTGAAAAGTTAAATACATTGTACTAATTGAGGTGCATCAGAAAAACTGAAAAAAAGTGTAATTAAGATTAGGGAAATAAGTATGAAATAGTTTACGTGATTAATGATCCTAATTTACTGCATAATGTTCTTCACGTAGTAAAATGGTTTATGCTAATAACCTTTACTAGAAGAGATTATATGGAAATATTAAAAATAACATTATTAAAAGTTTCAAACTATTTAGTTTTCATGAAACACAGTTACAAACAAACATTCGGCGGACAACAGCCGGCCCCCAAGCGACCGGCGCGGCAGTAAATAATCTAGCGCCCAAACTGCAGCGCCCAAATGTCCCGTACCGCTTAGAAATTGTTGTACGTGCGAGCGGTTACTATCAATTCATCAAATCGAAAGCGTTTCTCGGGTGCACCACCGTACCTAGTGCCTTATTAATTCGTTTCCCTTCGCCATACCAACGCGGACACTCGAAAATGGTATGTGCTTTATCGTCTGGGAGACCGCAACCTATATTCGTCGGTCTCCCTTTTGCCGATCTTAAGAAGGTATCGGCCATTTTCTCCGTCCCCGGTGAGGGTCAACGCGTAATCTACTTCGCCGTGGCCAGGGGTGGGCAGTCACAAAATACTTGTATTGAAAATACAGTAAAGTATTTTGTATTTTGTATTTCAAATACTCTCTTATGAGTATTTTGAATTTTTCATTTGAAATACATTAATGTATGTATTTTGCCCATCGCAATGTTAACGATAGGTTCAGAGTGAATTCTAAGTACAGATTTTCAAGAATCTATCTATAAAACTTTCCTAAAACGTCTAACTAAATCTTCCAAAAAAATACCCCGTATGCGTATAGGTATTTTTGTATTTCAAATATTGTATTTGTATTTTGTATTTTTAAAAATAATATAAAAGTATCTCATATTTTGTATTTCAAATACATTTCTAGGAATATTTTGTAATTTGCATTTAAAATACGTTAGTGCATGTATTTTGCCCAGCCCTGGCTGTGGTCACGGCCCATCCAGGCTCTGATATCGGGTATCGTGGTTTTAGTCCAGGACTCTCTCTCTCTCGTCCCATGCCAATTGCCCCACCTTTCGGCCCTAGCTCGAACCGCTATCTGGGCTGGTGAAAGCCCTGCCACCACTGGTAGGTACATCTTCCAGCGCCACTGTTTTATAGGCGCTTGTCACCCTTATCGCTAGTAGTGCAGCCATATGCTATTCAATGTTCAAATATATGTACAAGAATTTAAAAAAAACAGTAGGTATCAAAATCTGCCAAATTATTGGACTATACTCAAGTAACTAATTACGAATGATTAATATCCTTGTTTAATAGATGCTTAACAAGGAGGATTGCTCGCAATTTTTGTAATGCTAGGTGTACATCCAATATGTGTTACTACTCCCATTTTATAAATGCGTCAAATCTTTGAAAGAAAGCTTTATGAATATGCAAGCCTCAACGGTATGAACGTAACAAAAAGCCATTGAATAAAGAAGTAGGACAAAAAGCCAACAAGCTTTATCGTAAAATTGTCAAATTTGAAATTTGATACTGCATTAATAGTCTTTTCATTAACATTGTTATGTAACAAAACTAATATTTCCCTTTCATGCGATGCATTAAAACAGCTTCTGTTTTCATGCTTTACGCTAAAATTGCAAGATAATCGTACCTGTATCTGTACAAAAAGCTTTTGTTTACGTATGTACCTAAGCGTAAACAGATACAAAACTCTAATAGGCGGTCAAAACATTTGAGGTTATTTTAAACAAAAAATATTCAGTAGCTTAATAGGGAGAAAAGGTCAAAGCTTTGTATGGCTAGAAGCAATGTGAGCATTAAATCGGTCATTAATTCGCTTCAACAAACACTTTGATATTGTTTTCGCACTTAATTAGATCGTAGACGTAGTAGTAGTATACGACAAATGTGGTAAATATAGCATTAATTTCAGACACCTTTTTATAGGGTTATATTCCAAAATAAGCCAGTCACGTTCTTTGAACTGCTTGTTTGTCAAATCATATTCATATCTATCAATCTTGATGCTCTTACGGTTTTATTTTTACCATTTTACCACCAACAACTACATGAATTACATTTAAAAGTATAAAGTATTACCTATATAATACTAGAAAGTATCATAATTGTAGAAATCTACACAAAATCTTGACTAATAAATGCAAGTTGTCGTTTGATAAAAATAGTAGATACACATACTAGGTAGTTATTTTGCATTCACGCAGAGGAGAGGATCATGTAAGCATTAGGGAGAAGATCAGGTAATCGTCCTTGCATATTTTAGGAAAATGGGTGGTTAAATGTCCTTAGGGTGATAATTAGTAGAAACATGTTCGATTTTGTAACGTAAAAGGGTTTTATAACAAGGTTAATAATTTCACGCGTACATTGACGATAGATAATCACTATACAATACGTTAGGTGCATTAGAGTACACACACACAAAAGTTTGAACGCGTAAGCAAATTTCAAACTACTGTCGGCGAGTTTGAAGCTGAATAAAAAAATAACCATTGGGCTGATTCGAATGAGCTTGGTATCAAATTAAAGCCTATTTATTTCTACGTTATTTAGAAGTAACAACTTTTTTTAAAATGCACTTTAAGGGCCATTTCTACGGCCGAACGATGCAAATTGCCCGTTTTCGGGGTTTGCGGCACGCTAGCTAAGTTTAGAGTTACATAAAAACAAAACTACTCGCTCAAATGGAACAAAATTTTAGTATGTTGTAGATTCAACCTTTGTTAATGTTATTGTAAAATTGTATTATCAAAATTTGATTTTTATAGCCGCTACAGACGATATTGTAGCACATTGCATTCCCATGAATGGTAGGTCGTAGGAGCATTAGACTTACACGAACGTCTTCGTTGTAATATGAATAATAAAATGAGACTCATTTAGAAACCAAAATTGTGTCACGTTTTTGGAAAACAATTTTTAATTAATTTACGTTTTTACACCACCGCTTCGGCTACAAACAGCGAGCGTGTGGCGTGCCACTCCATTAGAATGTCTCTCTCTAAGCGCCGCGACGGTGTATGCATGCATCTCTAATTTTATAATTTTCTTTGCTACTATAAGTTATTATCACAATTGTAAAAATTAGCAACTACCAGAAAAGTTTGTCCTTGAAAACGAAACAGGAAAGTTCACCGAATATCAGTAATGATTATAGCAAAGAAAATTATAAAATTAGAGATACATGCATACACCCGCGCTTAGAGAGAGAAGCGTAACATCCTAATGGAGTGGCACGCCACACGCTCGCTGTTTGTAGCCGAAGCGATGGTGTAAAAACTCCAATTAATTAAAAATTGATTTCCAAAAACGTGACACAATTTTGGTTTCTAAATGACTCTCATTTTATTATTCATATTACAACGAAGACGTTTGTGTAAGTCTAATGTTCCTACGACCTACCATTCACGAGAATGCAATGTGCTACAATATCGTCTGTAGCGCCTATAAAAATAAAATTTTGATAATACAATTTTACAATCATATTAATAAAGGTTAAATCTACAACATACTAAACTTTTGTTCCATTTGAGCGAGTAGGTTTGTTTTTATGTTACTCTAAACTTAGCTAGCGTGTCGCAAACCCCGAAAACGGGCACTTTGCATCGTTCGGCCGTAGAAATCAAGAAATGGCCCTTAAAGTGCATTTTAAAAAAAGTTGTTACTTCTAAATAACAGAAATAAATAGGCTTTAATTTGATACCAAGCTCATTCGAATCAGCCCAATGGTTATTTTTTTATTCAGCTTCAAACTCGAGTATATATATACTTTTTGCGCCGACAGTAGATGTAGTAATCTGATGAAATTTTGGAATTTTGCATTTAACAATTCAATACACACAGAGACTCTGCACGAGTTCGCTTTTTGAAAACGGTATCATTTGCCACACAATCTGTTACAGATGAAGTGATGCATACATTTCCCGTTAACGAAAATCGGTTAGTAGATAGTGGCACAAGTGAACATATCTGTAACAATAACAAATTTTTCTTTAAATATCAATATTTTTAAAGCAACATTGGTGATGGAACTGAGGATATATTTGTTCCTGAAGAAAAGCAACATTTGGCAGTTTGGGTCGGCTCCAATAAAAGTTGTTCGTGAAAAAACCCGAAACAAAAAGAAGGTCCGCACTGGATATTAAGCCGAATAGTACACTACGGTTTGTTTGTCTCGACTTCTCCCAAATGTACGTGAAAAGGGGCCAAAAGGAAGGATCATCATTTATCATGATAAGGTTCGGCTTCACATTGCTGCTCGAACGATTGAGTTTTTGAATTGTAACAAAATTGAAATAATGGGTCATCTTCCATATAGTCCAGACCAGACACCTGATGATTTCTTTCCATTTCCGCGTGTGAAGGATAAATTACGAGGTTTACGTTTTACAACGACGAAAGAAGTGGTTGGTGCATTTACAAATGAAATACAAAAACGTTTTCGCTGATGCAAAAATGCATTGATTGTAGAGGAGAATACCTGAACCTAAACCTATAATTATCTGAATTCGACCTATACAACACATTACAAAGAACAGCAAAAGGGTGTGGCCTCAGGGGGAGACTGGGCGCGTTAGCGGTTCCTTCAGTGGACTGTAATTCGGACGGGTAAAGTCGAATCCTAAAGGTTACTTTCACTACTAAAGCGCACGTTTAATGTCATATGACATCAAATGGTTAGTATTACCGGCGGTACGTCACGGTAGAGTGCAATTCTGTTTCTAGCCAGGTAAGTATTAATTTTAGTTCTTTTTTATACTTGTAGTTCTATTTTCAAGGTCAGTACACGGTACAAAGTTTTACGACATTGCAAGAGCTAACACACCCAAATCACCACCCACCCAAACTATTTAATGAGATAGTCAGGATTAAGAAAGGATATCTTTCGCTTTTACAGTATTCAACTCGTCGGATCTTAACGCGGTAAAACTCAGATAAGCATTTTGTTTTGTATTAAATAAAGAACGATTATCCTTTTGGTAGTTCTCACAAAAGTAATAACGCTTTTATTTTTTTGAAGAAGCTAAAATTTCGCAATTCGGTAATTGGGCGAAATTAATTAGTTACTTAAGGAAAAAACACTGCGCCAATTAGACCGCGGACATATACCTATAATTCAGGAAGAGTTGGGTTCGCTTTCGGTCTGGGTTCAGGATCGGATTATAACAGTGCACAAGGTACAAAGAATCATAACTTGATGAATGGTAAAGGTTCTGATTGGCCTGTGCTCGTTTTCCCCATCGTTACATACGGACTGGTTATTACACCTCGGTGGAGAAATGAAAGAGAGTAAACCTGTATACATAATTTTATTATACATTCTTAAGATTAATTACTGCTGCTTTCATTTCTTTACACAGTGAACGCTTTAGTTTATTCCACCATTTACATTTGTAGATTGAACACAACCCACAAAAGATCTTAAATTTGCATAAATTTTGCTTTCAAGGAATCGTTTTTAGTCCATACTTTTGTTATTTTATCTGCGCTTGTACTTATTTACCTTCCAGTTACCTACCTAACATATGGTGTTCAAAATCTGTTCAGTGATGAAAAAATATTTTATTAATGGCTTTAATCTTGACTGATTGTCATGAACACGATTCTTTTGCTTATGTTGATTGTTCTGTAATTATTGTACATTATTACTTTCGTAAACAAATTTGTTTACTATCTTGACGATCTGCCAACATTATCCTTTGCATTAAAATTCAAATTACATCACAGATATGTACATGTATCTACTAATAACTTTGAGTGATTGATTTGCTAATGCGGCAGTTTGATCTCTTCCAAAGGTGTTAAATCAATTTGCGAGAAGCTATATTATTTATTCATCAAATCGTTATGTACGCGCCATCTACATTGCTCTCCATAAAATTGTCCTGGTAGATATAGACAGTTGTAACGGTATACACATTTCTACACAGTTCCTCTCTAAAAAGGGTGCAGCTAATGTCATTACAGCGAACATCAGTTGTAGATTAAACAGTGAACTCTTATCTGTGATTATATTCTATAACGTGGAACTGCAATGATATGTATACAATGTTCAAATGCAGTTTCAGTAGCTTTCTTTATAGAAAAGTTTACTTCCGTTTAACTCATACTTTATTCGCTAGAGTACGTTAGTGACATAAAGCTGCGTTACGGGAATACGGTTGTTGAACACGACATTTTATAAAATGCGACGTAATGTGTAACTTTTAATGGCCATTATATTGCAAAAATTATTAAACTATAAAGCTTCTCAAAGGTTAACAGCAGCATAAACTTAAAAATGAGCTTGAATCGTAACCTACATTCGGACAATATAGTTGCCCAAACCCAATTGAAATGACTAAAAGGTGTACCTTGGGTATTACGAAGCAACAAACCCTTTGAATGGAGATAGTGTTCTTCCAATGTACTTAAAAATACTGACGGTTAAGGTAATTAGTAAATAATGGACTTCAGAATAAGTATTAGTAAGGACAGAAAATTTAGTCACACCAATACAATCTACCAATAAATTGGAGTTAATGTGGATTTGGCAACAGCATACGATACACCATTATGTCACAGACGGTGATTATGTTAAGGTCTGCATTCATTTTGATACCAGTAGTCATGTCTTGTACTCATAATGTATATTTGCTCACGTATATTAATTTAAATAAATCTATATTAATATCATGCTTAGGTATTCATATAAATCCACTTAAATTAACAACATAGTGTCAGAAATAAAGTATTAAGTGACGTTTAACGTTTTTCAGGTATAATCGTAAAATGAAAACCGTCGTTTGCTCATAATGTTAAACCAAAATGACGGGTTCAATGAAGTTATAGCTGATGTATCGAGTTCAAGGAATAAACCTGTGTTTATCTCGTACTCGATTCAATGTTTCAAGTTGTCGTATAACAAAATTTTAGCTTCTGAATGGACAGAAGAAGGGGATGTCCGTAAAGTCGCGTTACTGTTTCATCATGTAGGTTCCATCAGAAATATTTACTAGTTTATTGTTGATATAGACACGATCGGGTGTCATGAGCACCATTCATTGCTCTATTTAAATAATTTTCACCGAGGCAGAATCCACCAAAGTCGATAAAAACGGTATAATTAGGTCGAATTAATTAAAGAAGCTAAAATACCTTGTTACGGCAAAAATGGGTCGTAACGAAATTTAAAAGAAGCAATGGCCGCAATAGCTCAGTGCTAGTAGGCAGGTGGTCGTAGGTCAGTTACAAGGAGCGAATAACGTTAAAATTGGGGTAGAAAAATAGGTAAAGTTAAGTAAAGCCATAGGGCGCCACGTAATTGTTCGAGAAAATACGGCTGCTAATCCGAATTACGAAGGTATTGACAGCTGTAGTTTGAGCAATAAATAGAACAATGAATAAATTTGATGTGATTATAGTGAATATATGCAAATAAAATATGTAACAAAATGGCAGGTTTATAAATACAAAATAATGATTGGTAATATTATAAAACAATTACTTAACTTTTGACAAAATAAATATTTAAATCAATTCACCTTGGTGAGGAATGTGAGCCAAAATTAAATTAGTTACGTTAAATTACCAAACAAATTTATAGGGATGCGACTTTAAAATTCAATAGACAGTAATCGGTGGTTAAATTGAAAATCCTACCTTACTTTTTAAAGTTGAATCGGATGATGGAAGTCCTGTGCGCAGTTTTCCAAATCCTTAAACAAAATAAACAAAAACACAAGAGGTCGCTAGCATACAGCGAGCCAAAATGAATAACTACAGCGAGTATTATCCTGTGATTCAAAAATCGTGTACCAAATAGGACTAAAATAAGCAATTTCGTTATTGAAAGTAACGTAGAAATAAATTCAAGGTAAATTGTTTACAGAACAAAATTTAGTACACTTTAAGATTTAAATTTAATAAAGGTTTCTTTAAAGTTGAAATACTTATGTAAAATAAAAAAAATACGTGATAAAATAAGCAAAAATTTAAGTAGTTAATTTCTAAGATAAAATCTTGAATATTAAAAGTTCAATGAATATGTAGAAATTGAAGTTAAAAAGGGTCAAATATACGCCAAAGCCGATTTTAATCGATTTTAAGAAATGCGTAATATTCGAGCACAGAAGAAGTACGAAAATGGACTGTAGTAAAGCGAGTAGCTAACTGAAGGCAAAAGTGAATTTTTGTATCCAAGAAAACTATTGAGAAGGGGAAGATTTCCATTCACACACTTCTGTTAAATCGGCGAAAACGAAGCTATCGCGTTATCAACGGATATGACGCAAATCAGAACAAAGCAGTATTCATTAAAAATAGCACATCTACGTGGGAATAGAGACAGACACTAAAACTGTCCACTTGCAGTTTCAGGTTTCTGATAAGAGAATTCATGGGAAACCATTTCTACAATGTAGCAATTTTAAAGGAATATTAATTATTAATATAAAGAAAGGAAATTAGAAATATTTCCAATAGAAACTAGAAAATTAACGCATTACAACCTACATAAATTGTAGGAATTTGGTGAAAGAATGGAAAGAGATAGTAATGGAAATGCTAAGTTACTCTATATAACGTTGACAAATTTAAGGCTAAGACGGAATGAGAAGACCAATGGTATAAGGGATGCGAATGGGAACTTACTACTAAATAATGCTCGAGAGAGATAACGCACAAGAGAAAGGGAAATAGAAAATGAAGGCATGGAGATAAGGGAAGAGAGGGATTATGATGATGAGATAACATGGGATGAAATACGAAATGCAATACAAAACCTTAAGAATGGAAAAGCCGCAGTGCATGATAATATCAAGGCAGAGATGATTAAAAATATAATATGAATGGACAAGAACTACTGCTTAACCTAATGTTGGAATATTGGACAAATACCTAGCGGTTGAATGATACTCCCAACATACAAGAAACGCGATAGACAAATATGCTCTAATTATAGAGGAATATCTCTGTTACCAATTTATACAAAATAATATTAGAGAGGAGAGAAATTATAAAAGAAACGCTGGACGACAACCAATGCAGTTTCAGGCCAAATCGGGGAACAATGGATGTAATATGATGAAAAACCTGCAATACAATAACGAATTATTACTATGTTGTCTAGACACGGCGCGCTGGCCAGAGATAAAATATGTGAAGTGCTGGACAGGAGAGGAATGTAGGAAATAAACTAATACAAGCAATTACAAGCATTATGCAACTGCACGCGAAATTTTTTAAGAACCTATAATGAATCATCGAATTAGTTCATAACTGCAAATGGTGTGAGACAGGGGGGAGTTTTGAATCCATTGCTGTTTGTTGTCCTAATGGATAAAATTGCTAGGAAGTACCAAGAAAGTGTAAAGAAAACCAAAATGGGAGTATATAAGGTACAGCTGGTCCTCATGTCAGAGATGATTATATGCGGACGACCTTGTGATAGTAGGTAGGACGAAAACTGACATGCAACTAAATAAACTAAATATCTGGAATGAAAACTTTAAAGAATTTGTAACGAAGGTGAATAGTGCGAAAACGGAGCTTTTAGTGATAACAAAGGAGCTGAAGGATGGCTCAAGATGGCAAGGAAAAGATGGCCTCCACCTCGCTAGGGTGATGCTCTTCCAACTGAGCTACCACGGCACCTCACCCCGACAACGGTTCAAATTTCCCGGCCGCGGTGTAAATTTTCTATATGTATCATATTGAATTATGATTATACAACATATATACATAAAAGTTAGTTGTTAGACAACGGGAAAAAATTCGCAAAATAGTCTACATCATAAATTAACAATTTTGCATACAGTTCATCTATTATAACAAAAAGAGACCAAATTAGCCACAAGAATTTCAATACAAAAATTTTTTTTGTTGGATTATTTGTAAAAAATATCTAAAGAAACATTATTTTTTTTATTGGTGTCCTGTTTTAGCCTTTTAAACCACGCCCCAGCGTGTTTAAATCGCACTTTTTAAAACGCGCGTGTTTTAAAGTTGCCATGCCGATATCAACAAATTTGAAACAAATTAAATTCTATTGGTTATTGATCTGACAGGAGTACTTTGTTACGTCAAATAAAATGACAGATTGCAAATTAATTTCCGTTTATTGGTTATTGATCTGACAGGAGTACTTTGTTACGTCAAATAAAATGACAGATTGCAAGTTAATTTCCGTTTTTCTCATTTCCATGACAACGAAAGGTATACTGATTTCCCATTACGAATTCAACCATTTCACACTATTAGTTCTTATTTCCATTTTAATACCAGATTTCAAAGTGAACCAATAAAAAAAAAAGTCATTCCTGTTACATCTCTTAGGACACAACAATCAGTTTTTCTTGGGTCAGTTATTTTTTACCGTAAAACACAAGTTACCTTAAAAAATAATTTTGTACTAGTTCAAGCTTCTCGCTTTCTTTTTGTGTTGCCGGTAACCAGACGTTTAACAAATTATTTCATCGTCAACATCAGTCGTACTATATAATAATTTATAGTCCAAACTTATAATACTATTTTTCAATCCTTCTAAGTTAGCTTTCTTAAATTGATAATATGTAGCTAATTACGGTTTGATTAGGTATTATCATTTCAGGCTATTGGAATCCTTTTTTATATAGTTAAAAGATATTAGAAGCGCTAATAATCAATATCCAAGAGGATCATGCTTCGTAATAATTCATCAATTTGATAGTACCAGATCAAGAGTTCTTAGATTACCTATATTATCATTTAATATATAGTTAGGTATAGGAAGTGTCTTGGGGGTCACATAAAGTTCATTATACTTTGTAATGTACAATTACCTCCCACAAGACTCACACCCTGATTCACAAAGTCATGGGAATCAGACAAATTAAAATTTCCTATTTATCAATAGCCTACCTATCTAAATAGGCCAGTCAAATTAGACAAAAAAAGGGGGTTTATGAAAAAGTGATGCTAACTTTAAGGGACTTTTTCAAGGTTGTTTGGGAAGTTAACGAGAGCTTAAATCCAAGTTTGCGTATACCCAGACCCCGTGGGATTTTTTTAAGGGGAGAGGAAAGGTAAAAATTTTGATTTCGCTATAACTCGGCAGCAATTGATCGTACAGAAAAAATAAAAAAAGAGTTTTGTAAGTTTGTTGAAGCTCTACAAGTTTCCTTTGGACGACTTTTCCCAAAAATTAATATTTAACGATTTATCGTAAAAAACTGTAAAAAAAAGTAAACTCTTTTGGTCAACAAGTAGAATTTGTACATGTATGAGAAAGTTGTAGAACAAAATCACCGTAGCAGATTTTTCGATCGGTTGAAAAATAAGGTCGAAGGGAGCGTCTGAAGGTGCCCTATCTATTCGTGCTCCTCCGGCACCGGCGCGGCGGCTCGACGCTGCGGCACGCGCTCGGATCTCGGCGCGTTTGTCGTTTATATCTCTGTGCCAATGAATCGAAATGAAAAATAAACTTTTTTTCGATTTTGTTCGTTTTTTCAAGCTCTACAACTTTCTCATACATGAACAAATTCTATTTGTTGACCAAAAAAGTTCACTTTTCTTTACTGTTTTTTTACGATTTTTACTTTTAATTCCGATTCATTGGCACAGAGATATACGCGACAAACGCGCGGAGATCCGAGCGCGTGCCGCAGCGTCGAGCCGTCGCGCCGTGCCGGTGCCGGAAGGGCGCGAACAGATAGCGCACCTTCAGACGCTCCCTTCGACCTTATTTTTCAACCGATCGAAAAATCTGATACGGTGATTTTGTTCTACAACTTTCTCATACATGAACAAATTCCATTTATTGACCAAAAAAAGTTTACTTTTTTTTACGGTTTTTTTACGATAAATCGTTAAATATTAATTTTCAGGAAAAGTCGTCCAAAGGAAACTTGTAGAGCTTCAACAAAACTACAACACTCTTTTTTTATTTTTTCTGTACGATCAATTGTTGCCGAGTTATAGCGAAATCAAAATTTTTACCTTTCCTCCCCCCTTAAAAAATCCCACGGGGTCTGGGTATACGCAAACTTGGATTTAAGCTCGCCTTAACTTCCCAAACAATCCTGAAAAAGTCCCGTAAAGTTAGCATCACATTTTCACCAAAAGTCTAATTTGACTGGCCTAAAACATTTACGTAGAGACAAAATTTCATAAATAAGAACTGGCTCGATAAAAAGGTGCTCGCCCTTCTTTAATAGTCGTACTGTGTCTAAGAACGAATACTAAAGCAATGATGCCCTAATGGAAAACATTTTGAACACAGTGAAAAAAATTCACATTTCTCAAATCTTAAAATTTTGGACATTTCACTCACGTCGACGCTATATATTGACTTATCACTCCCCCAAAAATACATATGTCGGTTTGACAGAAAACGATATTGATGATGAAAGAATATACCTATTGCTTTATTGTACAAACTCTTATACATATATTTTAGATTTAACCTCCCTCTATCTATTTTTCCGTGTGATGATGATTTTTAGATTCATTATAAATCATTTAACTCTAAAGATGAGTTAAATCGTATCACTAGTTCCAAATTTATTCCGTTCATAGCAATTTAGATTATATACCTATCGATTTTATTCCTTAGCGCCCGTAATTTATGCAGTTATAACCCCACTAAATAAAAATAATGTATTCTTTCAAACTTTTGGCATAACTGATAACTATCTTATGCGGAACTGTATAATACCGATAAAAAACTTATAAAGTAATGTGAAAAGACATAGAAAACCTAATTTTGTAATCTTTTAAAAGTTTTTATCATTCAGTAATTCAAAAAGTTTTGTGTGAACAGTACGACAAGTTTTAAACATCCTTCATCATAAAGTATACAAACAACTGGGTTCTGGTAAATTTAAATCCGATATTGGTAATATACCCTGATTTTATTACAATAAATTATTTTTTATGTCATACGATATACAATATCCTCTTTAAGTCTCAGTAGGGAGTGTATACTAGGAAGCTTTCTAAAACCACGTACAATATAAAATATAATGGAGCAATTCTTTTATCTTATCTTTTTCATTCCCCATTCTTGATTTTTATTTTACGTATAAGTGTAACGTAGTTCGGATCAATCTGGCATTGTAACAACATAAAATGGGGAAACGATCATGTCGATATAGTTAGTAATGCTATTATAGTATAGGTTTTAGTTGTAGTACGTGTTAGTAGTAGTAGTAGTAGTAGTAGTAACCTTCATTTACATAATATAATGGTATACATTGCAAAGATTCCTATTTATATAGCCCTCTCCAAAAATACACAAGCATAAAAAAATTAAAAAAAATTATAAAGTATTCTCATCCCACCCTTGACCATGAAACTAAAAATTTTATCCCCCTCTATGTCCTCCACTTTTCTCTTTTTTTCCTTCACCGCCTCTATCTACCCCAACCCTTTCCCTCCCCATTTATGACCTCCCTCCAACTTCTTCTCTCCGCCCGCAGTTGCCCGCACTCATCTACCATATGCCCAATACTTTCCCTACCTACCTCACATAGTCTACCCTACATAACCGTCCATCGTCGTCCCACCAGTATTTATTTCCCTCTGCTCATTTCTCCATTTGTATCTTGCTATCAATCTCTTCCTCCTTATACTCATACCACTTTCCAGATACCTTGGTACACCCTCCGTCATTGTTACCGCATATTTCTCAATATATCTTCCATCCTTTACGTTTCTTTGCCTTTCCTGGGTTTTCACCTCTGTACCCTCCCTACTATATCTCCCTTGTAATATCACCAAACCCTCCCTCCTTTCTCGTCTGTAACTCTTTCGTCTCATATCTCCCCCCCCCCCCCCCCCTCGTTCGTAATAGTTGCACCTGCCATCCTGACCTTTTTTACATCTTCCCAGCAACATTGTAACAGCCCCCCTCCTCCCCGCTGCAGGCTCTCAATGGCCGCAATAGCTCAGTTCTGGTAGGCAGATTGTCGTAGGTCAGTTATGATTAGCAAATAGCGTTAAAGTTGATGTTCAAAATAGGTAAAGTCAAGTAAAGCCAAAGGGTGACACGTAATGCTTCGAGAAAATAGGGCTGCTAATCCGAATTACGAAGGTATTGACAGCTGTAAAAGAACGGGATAGTTTGAGCAATAAATAGAACAATAAATAACTTTGATGTGATTATAATGAATATATGGAAATAAAATATGTAACAAAATGACAGGTCTATAAATATAAAATACGGGATCTAAATTACCTTTATGTGAAACAAAATTTGTAAGTAAAATGATTGAGTGACTTTAAATTAGCAAAAATATTGGGGAAACGATTGAAATTTTACAAGGCAGTAATTGCAATGATAAATCAAAATTTTACCTTACTTATCATAAGTTTCCGTTGAGAAGTACCTTAACCCTTTCGCGACTAACGGGACCTATGTGTCCAAATATTGAGAGATTAAAGTCTATCGGGATAAAAGCGAACAGTTTTCAATGGAATATTGTCTATTCAGTCTATTATTGAAAATATTTTATGGGTCTTATATGTCCAATTAGACATTTACCGTGGTTTATTTGTGTCTCAATAGTCTCGTATTGTTTCAGATGAGCAGAGGGGTATTTGACTCAAGCAGAACTGGAGAAGGAGGAAGTAGGTTGAAGTGCTTTTTGATAGCGATAAGGAGTCTCTGGATGATCCTTACCATAACAGTGAAACCTCTGACGAAAACTGACTATAATAAAAAAATTATAGGTATTTAATTATTTATTTATTTACATGTTATTTATGTTTCACCAAAAATGTCTGACTGGGACACATATGTCCCTGACAAAATGGCGGATCTCCAGAATAAAATTGATCTCAGTCATGTTTATTTTTATGTATCAACATTTTTGATACAAGAAAACTTCAAATGTGTGTAAAGTTTCTGGAAAATTTAATCCGTGTCAAAAGGGACAAAATTATTAACACCCAAAAAATAACGAACCACTAGCTCGGATACCAAATATCCGTTAGTTTAATATTTGTATCGTTAAGTTAATTTAAGCAAGGAAAGAATTAAAGGTAATTCGATAACAAAATAGAAATTAAGGTAGCAAACTAAGCAAACAATATTAATTTAAAATAAGAAAGGTTGATTTAAAATTTAAATACTGAGATAAAGATACGTTATGACACGAGCAAATTTTATGTGACAAAGTAAATGCGTAAGTAGAATTAAAGTTAAAATTCACGTAGTTGTAAATTTAGAAAATTTATCAGTTATGAGCAATAATTGTAGAAAAGAGAATTAGCGTTGGTTTTCACACTTAGCGACGGTGTTGTAGAATTTGTTTAATCCAGAAGCTGAATCGACGGCACTGAATAACGAGCTGGAATTCCCTCGTAGGTCGATCTTCGGAATAGAAGGTACGGTGAGTGAATATTCGGGAGATGAAGAAACTTGTAGAACGTAGCAATAAGTTGTAGCAAAAGTAGTAGTTTGAAGTTTGATTTTCAAACACAGTAAGGGTAAATATAATACGTAGGAAATCGCTAAAAGGGGAAAGCGAAATTAGGTGACGCAATTAGGAAAATAGAGAAAACATACCTGGAAATAGTTAATCCAGCGATTTAAGGAACTCACGTACCCTTTTCTTTAACGTACAAATAGACGTAAAAATACGAATTTGAGTGATTTTCTTAAAAGCATAATTTAAGAAAGTTCACCAACTTTTAGAAAGATAAGCACAGATCCGATATTAATTCGATTTTCAGTAACTGCGAATCTTCTAGTACAGAAAATGAAGCGATGTGACTTGAAGTTGAAGGGAGCGAGTAGCTAACTGAAGATTATTGAATCAGAAAAATGGCAGTAAATCAGCAAGTTCAAAATGAACAATTTAGTACAAAGCATAAAGGGTATGACGTCAAATAAATGAATAGGTATACTGTGCAACATAGTTATACTTTGTAGCGAACAAAGAAAGTTAACAGAAGGCTCCTGATTGCAGGTTTGAATATAAGGATTCAGATAACGCGTCGTGGGAGCGGATGTTCTACAATGTAGCAATTTTAAAAGAATATTAACTCTTAAAGTAAAGAAAGAAAAATAGGAATATTTCCAATAGAAATTAGAAAATTAACGCAAGGGCGTTACAACTCTCATTTTTTCTCTCTTCACCTCCTCCATCACAATGTAACCAGGGTTCTCCTTCTCCAATCCCATTAGCCATCTCCAATATCTTTCCTGTATTCTTTCCAATCCCTCCCGCTCCCTTCAACCCTATAACTCCGCAACCATCCTCTCCCCCTCACGTCCCTGTCGAATATTTTCTCTCCAATCCCCCATATCTGTCCCAATGCCTTATGCCCTTTCTCCCTAATTTCCTTCACATGAGCGTTCTCCTTGTTATCGTATCTCATTAGGTACCCCAGTACGTGTTAGTATATGTATCATTCAACCATTCACGCGACTAAGGTGTTCCGCGGCTCGACAAATAATCTACAACATAGGTGAACTGGTTGTTGCTGTATGTAAATCTTTAAGAAATTTTATTTCAATTTCAATTAGTGTAAGAGTCATTGAGGAATTTTCAAGGTCCACACATTCTTCTATTTTATTTCACAACACTCTAAAAGCTTGTCGTTAAGTTCATATTTTGAATATGGTTTGCGCACCCAGGATAATAAACTGAACTGCACTTTACGCATTTGAGGAATTATTGAGGAATTTTTTCAAACTTTTTCCAACTTTTAACAGGAATAGTCGCCGACACGTCAGTACCCGTCGCGATTGTGATAATCTTTTTGTAGCCTTATGTGGGTAGATGAGAGTGTTTCTGCCGGCTCTATACTTTATAACGTTTATTATTTTCAATCGAAAAAACATTCAGTGAAATTTGGTGAAAATGGTTATACTAACTACCTTTATTCACCAAATATTACCCATCTGCCGTACAACAATTATAAATTCAGTGAAATACTTTCAAACCCCTAATTAGATTGCCATCGAATAAATTCAAAAATATAAACAAACGATTTTCCTTTAATACATTTTAGCAAAGAATTAAGAAAGGTAAGTTGAAGGAAAATATTCCATTCAATCTCTAAAGTAATTTCTTATTTTACATAATCCAGAATTTGCATAAAGTTGTAAATGTTTCAGTTTTCTCGATTTACATTGTATTATAATTCTATTGCTTACTAAAACTAACTTGCGAGTCCTTGAAAGTAGTAGTAAATAAAGTTGAATTTAAATTTCACAAGGATACAACCATTTCAAATTTATACAAAGTAACAAGGGTTGTAGAATTATATTAAAATTCCTATTTCACATTTGTCTACCAACCAAGTACCTTTTCCTGTCCTTCCATTTTAAATAAGTATTTCGTAACAAAGTTGTTTTATTTGGGAGCAGCGGAAATTAAAATATGTAAATGTTTGGAATGTCAAGTTGTTCAAATAGTTTGTTATGCAAGGATCCCTTACGATTTAATTGACATTAGGTGTTTTCTTTTTGCATCGCCACAGGGTTAGGTAAAGTTACAATTATCACGTGATCAAAGTGCCTTGCGTCATGTAGACATTTCTGCCTCAGGTTAATATAAAACTTAAATAAAGCTTTTAAAACGAATAGGGTTATGAGAACTGAGTCAAATTATTTTTATAAAACGAATGGTGTGTATTGACAGAGCTGACTTTAAGCTACCACAAAATGCAAAAAGAAAACACCTATTGTAGTATCCACAGTTGGGTTACCTATATTTTAGAGATCCGACAACATGTACAAATCTGAAAAGCATTGGTAACATCGATACTTTTGTTTTACTCTAGTTCCATCTGGCGGAGGATTTTTGTGGAAGGCGTTTTTAACCTTAACTTTTAGGATCATCTGAATTCAAGCCGCGAAGTAGTAAAGATCGTTTACATTTGTTTTTATTTTTGGTGACTCCATTTTTTTAGTGCTATCTGCAGCCAGGTGATATGCTTTCGATTATTATGTTATCGTGTGTAGAATAGTAGATCTGTCTTATGTAATATCTATTTGTTTTCATTTTAAATATGTGTTTGAACTCATGGCATTTCCGACATTTAATCTAATGTGTGTAGTTAGTAAAAATATGAAACAACAAAACTTTAAAAACAGACAGTCGAAAATGCCGAACACCCACGTCTGATCTGACTTCGATTTTTATTATGATTTTCTATTTATGTGTATGAAGTATTAATTGGGGGACATTCCAAATGAGTTTAAATTGAACATATTACGTATTAAATATTTGTGGGTAAACAGAGAAAGATGGCTCTATTGTACTTGAAACCATGACTAACTGTGTCCTTTGTGTATTTTTACCTGAATTTGAACCCTTTTGTAACTTGTGTGCATTTCTATCTATTTAAACTTGCTTAACCCTTTTACTTTGGTATGCAATGTATTTTATTTGGTTCGATTGTTTAATTTAATTTAATTTAATTTTCTTTGTCTCATCATGTGTACATTCGTTTCTCAATAAGAGCCACACACTTGTTGGAAGCTTAAATTTAGTTGCAAACGTACTGATGTATGTAAGAGCCTTGATGGATGTAACTAATGATGTTTTTCCTCCCGTGTAGAGTTGGATGCTGGGCTATATTAACAAAAGCTAGCAGAATTCTTCTCGAAATTCAACTTTAGCCGATTAAGGTCGCAACCAGGTCGGTCGGTACATTTCGGGGGGGCCCAAATAACTAACTCTTTATATGTGGTTTTATATGTCTTGTGTATGTGGTAGTTGACGAACCAGGGGGGAGTATAAGTAGTAGGTAGTTGAATTTGGGGCCTTGAGTACCGAGTGTGCTTTGTTTTTGTTTTGTATTACTTATATAACTGAATGTAATTATTTATTGTGCCATATAAACCATTGCTACATAAAGTATGTAAATCTGATCGAAGCGTATCAACACTGAAATTGTAAATGTTTTGTCTTGATATTATTTAACAGTCTTGTTGCTATAATTTTGTATTTGATTTGATGTCATGTATGTAAATTATGTCAAAGGAGGAGTTTTTTTAGTGTTCGCACTTTTTCTCCTCCAAATCGTCGAGTAACTGTCAATAAATGCATTATTTTTGGTACAGTTAATGTTGGTTTTGTTTCTCCTTCCCGATTGGTTCACGACCAGTGTATTCGTACCTTTTTATACGATAGAGGGCCTGCCAGACGATCACGAGCTTGTGTCATTTTTGGGTTGGTTTGTTTAGAGGGATAGGGGGGTACATTACAACATCTCAATTAAATATCTAACTTGAGAACTTTCGACAATAACGTGTTATGTAGGTACATAGCACACTTGACCTAACTGTTTAGAATAACCTACAACACGATAATCCATAGTTCCATTTTGAAGTTATTAAAGTTTAGTGTCGCAGTCGTGTAGCCACTCAAGTTGTTCACTATTATGTCTCTAATTACTTTGGGTTTTGTATACTACTAACAGCACTTAGTAAAAAACACGGTTTTCTTTCGATGTTGTTATTAGAAAAATCTTCATATTTAACTACGAACACAACACTCGTAAAGAGTATAGAACCAAATTTCTAATTCTTTATTCTGTCAAAAGAGTTCGCTCTCGATACCTTTTTCATCCCGCTTTTTTTCCTAATAGAAGCATCCTAAATAATCGCCACGTTTCTGTTGGTTCCGTTACAGATTTTTCACTCGGCAACGAAATTCGTTATTTTAATTGGCTACAGTATACGTCACCTAATCTCTGATTGGTTGATTTTTTCCATTTCGCTTTGATTCCTTTGTGGCGGTTAAGCCATCGGCAAATATTTCGGTACGTACATAAATAGTAGCTCGATTCTTCTACTTCGTGTCGTTGAACAAAACGTGACATATTTTCACACTTTCGTATAAATCGATATTAATCGTGAAGTGAAAAGCTTCGATCAATCTAGTGTCTACTTGGAATCATTTGCTCATTCTAAGAGTCATTAAACCATATTTTACGTATTTGTGCATTAAATAACTGTTTACGAATTACTTTCTTGCTGCGCTCTTGGAGAATAATAATCCTCGAGCGTTTTACCGGTTTCACGGATGATGTAACCGCCATTCTGCCAACAATTTATCTGAGATTCTACCTGAAATTACTTCCATTCCTACTCGCCGTCGAACGTCGCTGGTTAGATTCCTGATAGCGACGTGACTTGCTGTTCTCCATTATTTCCGAATTTTTGAATTAAAAAATTAATTATTACAAGATTTTCATCTGCCGCCATCTTCCGTCAACCTTTGGAAACAAGTAACAAAAATTGATAAGTTTACTATAACCTCATTTTTTGCTTATTATTATTTGAATTTGACTATTGTTATTGGCTAAATGCTAAATTACTTGGACATATTCTCATACCTTGATTCACTTTAATAATTTATTTTGTTACGTTCTTAAAATTCTCTTTAAAATTACTTTTGTTACACATGTTAGCTTTTACCTTGATGAATTTAATTTGTTTAAATTTAAAACTTAAAAAGCCAATTGCTAATTAGTTAAATGTCAACACTCGATACTGTCTCAAGTTCGTAACTGTTATATTTCAGTCGGTCTGCTTGTCCCAATCCCAACTCTGTTAATTAACTCTTGTTTAGATAATTCAACAGTACGTTTGGTTGCGCAATCAACACTACTGTGTTGTAAGTAAGGTAAGATTTGCTTTGATTACATTTACTGACTTTTTTACAGTTAGCAAGTCGGTTGCTGATATCTTATATTTTGTTACCTACCGTCATTTGTTTGTTAAATGTGCATTTCAGTTATTACCAAGATAAAGGTAACCCCTTTTGTTTCATTTAACGTTGTGAAACAGTTTTGTTAGGTAAGATTTTCGTAGTTCTGATTACCAGCTTTAACCTTCTAAAGAACTTACGTGGCGCCATAACTTTATTTATCTCTTCTTGGTTTTAAAAATATATAGCCGCAATACTTGTAAAATGAACAAAAAATTAAATCTGTTCAATTGAAGGAAACTAGAAAACATTTTATCTTAATATTTATGGGAAGCTTTCTTGATTTACAAGGACATAATTTAAAACTATTGTATAAAATTGTTGTAAGTTTGCCAGGATTCTTCAAGAGAAAACGGCGTCATTTATTACATCCACAGAAGATCCCTTGGGGATTCAAACTATAAGATAACATATTCTTACTTATATATTTAATTGCCCCTCATGTAAATATTCAAGTTCTAATTTTAGTATTTCTCTTTCCACGGCCTGACAGACTAATAGTCTGTCCGTTCACTGATTTATACCTATAATGTTTTATTGTAGGGACACTTCACTTTACCATCTTCATTTACAACAATATCAGCAAACGAAATCGTCAAGTCTCGTCTATTTGTATATGGATTTTCACTTTTCATCGTTGTTTCAAAAGTCCTGTAAAGCACTTGGGAGTGGGGAGAGGAATAAAATGAGTTAAATGCAGTATAGGTTCTCTTTATAGGCTATTGATGCAAGGAATGTTCATATAATACATATACAGGGTATCCCACTCCTCCGTAATCGGTCGATAACTCAATGTGGGTTGAAGATACATACAAAAGTTTCAAATAAAGGTTGCTTTAATTTGAATTGTGCATCTTTTAGAAATATGGTTATATCTACAGTACGTTGCATTTTCACCTCGCAGGAAAATGTCACTTTTTTCAAATGGCACAGCTTGTATTTTTTTCCTTCATGTGTCTACCAACCATATTTATATCACGCCTGCAATTTTTTTTGATATTGGATGCGCGGTTGCCAAATTATTCATTATTTTGTCAAAATTTTGTACATTTCAAGGCCAGACTATAATATTCATATTTTTAAAACAAGACAAAATTTATTTGACGAATATTATTACCCTAGTGGGCCTAATGTCATATTACTCTACAAAAGAAAACTAAGTGGTTAATTTTATACCGAGTGTTAAAAATGAAACTTCAAAATTTGTGAACTTTAAATAGAGTTCATACGAATATTTTAAATGGAACACCCTGTATTTTTATTCACCATCAGATTCTCGACAAAAAACCCTATTCAACGGTGTGAACAAAATTCAAGTCGGGTGACTATCGTAATTTCTAAAAAATGGCGAAATATACTGTACTGTAGAAACAACACAGCAACTATTATAATGACCTAATCAAGTCCAATTAAAAGTATAGCAAACGATATAATTTTTTTAACAATTTTTCATTTTTGTTGATCGAATTGTTACAGTTAATTTCGGTCTCCTACCAATTGGTGTAGGAAAACATGGATTAATATCAAAATGTGTCTTTCAATATGCAAATTACAATTTTCTAGAGAAGTTAAGTTAAGAAAAGATTTCGAACCCTTAATCAGATTTCTACCGAACAAAATTGGGAATGCTCCTATCTACTTTGTATAAGCTTTTGAGATCGGATATACAAACACATGATTCGCTAAACATTTCCTTTCGTACATTTTAGTCGAAGAAAGAAAAACGTAAAACTGAAAGCTAAAGGAAAATCTCGTACTGCATTCAGCAAATAAATTACTGTGTTACTCTCTCTATTCTGCATGAAATTGTCTCGATTTGCATCTTATTGATTTTTTAAAAATATCCATATCATATTGGGCCTTAAAATCGTAACATTCATAAAATGGAAGTATGCGGTTCCATTTTTCTTCTTCAATAAAACAAGTCAACCTTTGTAAGGTTTAAAAAGAACGAAATAATGCTATTGATTTTAATTCTGACAAGAATATTACCTACCAGTAACAGGTAGCACGGGTTATAGAATTATATTAAAATTCCAGCATCCGGATTCCTTTACAAGCGGAATACTTTTAACCTTTATTTTTAAATATATCTACCTACGACCTACGTGTAGAAAATAATTTGTTTCATATGAAGACAGCGACAGTATACATGTTATTTAAATGTAGGAAATGTTACTTCTTCAAATAATAGCTCATTTTTCCGGTTGCTTTACAAGCACTTTCATCAGGATATAATTGATGTGTTGACGCAAAGCAGTAAGTTTGTTTTTTAAATTTGTCAGACAGAAAATGGTCAGACTAAGTGACAATTCCAACACAGTTCGCAATATGGCACTGATAGTAAGTTTCTAAGGTTACTGAAAATATAATAATTTGTGTGATGAAATTAAAGGGGGTTTTTCTTCTACAATGTTGGAATTTTCGATTTCTTTCACATTATCACCAGATTTTCTGTATTTGTGATGTTTGGAAATTTGAGGTACATTCTTACGCACGTAAGGCGTAGCAGTGAAATGAAATTTGTTACGGCAGGAACTAAATTTGAAAATGCAATGGCAAACGGTAGCTCAGTGCTAGTATGCAAATTTGGGAGTGGGTCAGTTATGATGAGAAAAAATGAGATTTTTCACTAATTGAGATAATAGCAGGAAGCGAAATTTCGGTTAAGGTCGCCACGAAGTTCTAGAGAATGTCGGTTTTCCCAAAATTGAAGATTAGAACTACGAAGATATCCTCAGTACGGTAGCAGCTGAAAGAAATGTTGGTAGGTGAGCAATAAAAAAAGGAAAGGCGGCGTAAATTTAACATGGTTATAATGAATAATTAAAAATAAACTGGTTTCAAATATAATGGTTAATACTCTGTCCTCTGTTTGCAAGAGGAGTCTCGCCACGTTTTCTTCTTGGACTTTTTCGCCACATGTCCTGTTTGCTTCTTGTCGCTCCTTTTCCCATCTGGTACATATTCATATACGGCGTGTGATTTTACATCTGTTAGGCTGCAGTCGATGCATTTTTCGTCGTCCTTAATCCCCATTTTATGGAGGTATTCCCCATTTTCACCGTGCCCGGTCATAAATTGTGTCATGGTGTAATCAACTTCACCATGACTCCTACCCACCCAGGCCCTGATATCCGGAATCAGGGTCCTGGTCCATGAATTTCATCCCAGGTCAGCTGCCACTTCATGCATGTGCGTAACCGCCCCCTGCAGGCACTAGATCAATACAAAGTCACCTTTAGGCTGGTTTCCGAGTGTCACCAGGTACTAGAGCAAGTAACAAACAGCAATACCCTTGAGCTTGTATGGGTTAAAGGGCATGCTGGAATAATAGGCAATGAAAAAGCCGATAAGTTAGCCCGACTGGCCTCAAAACAACCGTTTTATGGTCCAGAGCCGGCTCTTCCACTTACAGCATCAACTGCAAACAACTTAATTACCCAAGACACCCAAGCCCAACACAGGACTAGGTGGAACTTGATGTTAGACTGCCGCCACGCGAGGGAGGCCTTCAGAGGAACATCTCGTAGCCTGGCGCGCTTCTGTACAGGGCTATCCAGAGGAAACCTGCGGCTACTTGTAGGCATACTTTCTGGACACTGTAAACTTAACAAGCACATGCACCGCATGGGCTTGGTAGATTCACCATCCTGTAGAGGATGCCACACAGACTACGAGATGGCGCAACACATACTGTGTGAATGTCCCGTACTTGTCAAATTAAGACGATCCATGTTGGGAGAATCCTGGCCGGACATGGCTAAGATTAGAGCCGCTTCCCCGTCCAGCATCCTCAGGTTTATCTGACGTGTGGGATGGCTTGAGTGACGTTGCGGGGTCGAACGACTCTAATCAGGGAGGCAGCACAAAGGGCCCGAATAAGTGGCCTAGGTGCGTGTGGGATTTCCCACCCTCCCATCGAAATCCAGAATCCAGAAATCCAGTAACCGCCCCCATCTTTCGGCCCTGGCCTTGACAGATATTTCGGCTGGCGGTATGCCCGCCACCACCAGTATGTCCTGTAAGGCCACCGTTCTGTATGCGCTGATTGCAAGCAGCCGTAACACTCTGTTTATTAGGTATCTCGCGCACCCGTATTTCAGTTTTCCGGAACCAATCTAAGTTGCCTCGGTTTGAGCCAGTCACTGATTTGCGCTACCGCCTGTTGGATCTTCGCTGTGGCCTGGTTTAGGCTCCTGTCCACTACCACAATGGTGAGGTCGTCCGCGAAACCCAATATGTGGACTCCTGGCGGTGTTTGCACCCTCAGGACCCCATCATATGTGACGTTCCACAGCGTAGAACCCAGGACGCTTCCCTGTGGCACTCCGGCTTCTAGTTTGAACGTATGTTCCTGTCCTGGGGTTCTAGGTGTGACCTCCCTGTCTCGGAGATAACTGCTCAATATGCGCAGCAGGTACAGTGGTACTCCCATTTGTTCTAGCGCCATCATAATGTCTTCGTGTCTCAGAGAATTAAACGCGTTCTGGACGTCGAGGGAGGCCACTAGACAGACCTCCCTGGTCCTGTGGGTGCCAGTGTTGGCTTCTCTTTGTAACTCTGTTATCTCTCGTATCGCCGTCGTCGTGGCCCGGCCTTTCCTAAACCCGTGTTGTCTGTCTGAAAGTTTCCCATCGATGGCGTGTTCTAGCCTATTCTTTATAATCCTTTCGAATATTTTCCCCGCAAAATCTAGTAGACATATCGGTCGTAATAACCCCGAAGTTTTGGGGATCAGCGTCAGCCTGGCCTCTTTCCAGGTCTTCGGGTATCTGCCTTGCCTGATGTATGTGTCCGCTAATTCCGCCCATATGTCGGGTCTAGTAGTGGCCAGCTTCTTCACTATCTTGGCCGGGACGAGGTCCGGGCCCTAGGCCTTTTGGTTGGGAAGTTTTCTGGCCGCCTCGATAACCTCGGCCGTTGTGACATGTGGGAATTCCTTTTCTCCGGGGTCTATAGCGCCGTACTGCCCATCCCCTCGCCTGGGGAAGAGGTTTCCGATGACCTCATAGTAGGCGGCGTCGGTCCAGCCAATCGGGCTGTTCTTGCACGCAGTCTTCTTGGATACGATCTTATACCCTCTACCCCAAACGTCGTTGTCGATTTCGTCGCAGAGGGTTTTCCAATGTGCTTTCTTACTTGCTTTTATTAACTTCTCTAATCTAGTGCGGGCTTCACTCCATTTATTTAATGCCAGTACCGGCGATCTACTTGCCTTTCTGTCCCGTTGCAGGGCGCGCCTCGCGGATACGGAGTGCCGCCTGGCTTCAGCTATATTGTTGTTCCACCAGAAAACGCCGCTGTTGGATTTTTTTCGTCTCGGCATGGTGAGATCGCAAATTTCTCGAGTTTCCTCCGCAGGTCTCCTGCTCCGGTAATTTCCGGATTTGCCTTCCATTTGTAGGCTCAGTTCCTGCCTCTTTCTGGGTCCCTGTAGTACCACCATTTTCGTTTTTTCGGGGGCCACTTCCAGTTCGTTGTCCCTTATCCAGTTGAAAATCTTGCCTAATGCTTTGTTCACCCTCTGGTTTATCTCAGCAGGGTTCTTTCCACTCCAGGAGCGCCAAATCGTCGGCGTACGCCGTCATTGTTGCGTGCTTTGTCAAATCTAGTTTGAGGACCCCATCGTACAGAATGTTCCATAGCGTGGGCCCCAGGACGGATCCTTGTGTGGGACTCCTGCTTTCGTGTATAGCGTCGTCCTTTTACCGATCTTAATCCTTCTGTCGCTTAAGTAGTCTTGCGTTATCTGGATGAGGTATTCCGCGATCTCCATCGCCCTCATTGCGCTGATTATCCTTTCCCAGGAGGCGGTATTGAACGCGTTTCTTATGTCGATTGTTATCATCACCATCCATTTTTCTCTGCATTCGTCGAGGCTTCTTTTAACGTTTCTAACCGCTCCTATAGTGGACCTACCTTTACGGAACCCATATTGCTGCGGAGAGAAATCTCCTTTCCGCTTGATCTCTTCCACTAGCCTTTTGTTTATTATATGTTCACATACCTTACCGATTACGTCGATAAGGCATATCGACCTGTAGCTATTTGCGTTCCCCAGCTCTTTGCCCGGTTTCGGTATGAGCACTATTTTCGCTAGCTTCCACTCATCAGGGAAGACTCTCTTATACAAGAGTTCTCCAACAATTTGTCTTAAGACCTCAGGTTTTTTCTTGTGGAACTCCTTCCACGCCCTCGCGGGTATACCGTCCGGGCCCGAGGCCTTCGTATCCCCCATGGCACTTACTGCGCCTCTCACTTCTTCTGTCGTCAAGGGTGGGTACGTGACTGTTCCTGTGTCGATCCGGTTTCTACGTTGTTTCCTGCCCGTGCTGAACAGTTTCTCGGCTATCTCGGTCGCGTCCTTTTCAGATAAGTTCACAGGTGAGCGCTTTGCGAATTTCCCCGTGACGATCTTATACCCCAGTCCCCATATGTTGCCGTCCAACTCCTCGCATAGTCTCCTCCAGTTCTCCTTCTTCGATTCGTTGATTGCGGCTCTCAGTGTCCTTTTTGTTTCTCTCAGCTCTTGCAGCATGCTCTCCGTTCCGATTTCGTCGGCGGCTCCCGCGGCCCTTGTTCTCGCTCTCGTCCACCCTCTCCTTGCCTTGTAGCACGTCGCCCTGGCTTGTTAAATTTTTTCGTTCCACCAGTACGGCTGGGTTTTGTCTCTGCCATGTTTGCCCGTTTCCTTGCTCTCCTTATAGCATTTCCTAATCTGATTCGCCAGTCGATCCGGCGTTAGGGTTTCCGCATCGTCGCTTCGGATAAGGATGTCAACCAACGCCGCGAAGGTGGTCCAGTTAACACTCCTCTGTCCCGTGTACTCCTTCACTTCCGGCTTTCTACTCTACATCAGGAGGCCGTACGTTACGTATTTATGGTCGCTTAGCGTCTCCTCTTCTTCCACCTTCCAGGCTGCCATTTGGCGCTGTAGCTCCTGCGTACAGATCGTTAGGTCTATCCATGACACCGAGTTATTTCTCGAGAAGGTGGGTCTAGCCCCGTCGTTAAGGATTATCATATTCCTCGCCGCTACCCATTCCTCGAGATATTCCCCCCGGGGATCGGTAGCCGGGGAGCCCCACGCCCGCGACTTTGCGTTGAGGTCTCCGGCCACAATGGTTTTTCTGGTCACCTGCGCCATTATCTCATCGACTTTTTTTGATATTCCGCTAGTGTTATGTTTGGGGATATGTAGCAGTTTATGACCGTTACTCCCTCTATCTCCAATACCACCAGCCCACTTCTCCTTTTAATCCTCCGTACGGCCAGGTTCCTATTTAGGAAGTAGAACGCTACATCCCTTTCTCATCCTTGACCCACTCGTCCCCCTTAATTCTTTTTTTGTTCGGTTCGCATGCAACCATCACGTCGAACCCATTCTGCCTCCCATAGGCATGCGCAAGGTCGTGGGCCCGGTTGCTTCTATTTAAATTGATTTGGAGTATTTTACAGGTTTTCGTTCCCGTACTTTTGCCGTTTTCCTTCTTTCTTGTTTTGGGTTGTGTACTGCTAGTCGCCATTATAAATAAATAAATAAAATAAAATATCACAGTCTGTCACAGCTTAAAATCACGTGTATTATATCACAGAATATCCCCGTCTTACGTTGTCCCGTCCCGTGAAGGCTGGGGCGGTTTCCACCCTTCTCCCGAGCTTCGTAGGGTCTTCCTTAGTTCGTTTCTGAAGGCTTCACATGTGCCGCTGCCCACTATGTGTCCTTGCCTCAGCCAGAGTTGGTCGCCCGTGCAAGTTCTTTCTACGTGTCCCTGTTTTCCGCATTTTCTGCAGTCTGCAGCCCTGTCAGTCGCGCTGCATGTGTCCATAGGTCCAGCATCTGTAGCACTTTACGATGCTGACCCTCTCCCTTATTCTGCACATGGCCAGTCCGATCCTTACAGAGCGTAAGGCCCCAATTTTCCCTGCGTCCTCTTGGTCTACGCGTATGGTGACCGCCTGCGTATCGCCATACGCCGGTCTGAGCCGCCCGACCTCTAGTCTCTCAGGGTACTTCAGACATAGTTTCAGTATGCTACTCGCGACCTCTTCCGCGCTGGTCAGTACGTCCATATCTTTGATGTGGAAGGCCTTCTTCTCTTGTTGTACAACCCTTATTTCTACGTCGGGGATTTTCCTCGTTAGATTATGGAGCGTTGTTACTTCATCCTTTATAACTTTCTGGTTCTCTGTACGCTTTTGATGGCGTTGACCTCCCTGTCGTCCACGACTTGCTTTTTGATCTCATTACCATTTCGGCAAAGGTTCTCTCCTTTGCTCCCCGGTTTGTCAGGATGATTACGTCTTCTCTTGTCGGGTTTTTTGGTCTCCGTTCGCTTCTTGCATTTGGCTCCTCGGCGGAGCTCTTCTTCCTTTTTCTTCTTTTTGTTGCTGTCCTCTATTCGTCTTGGGGATCGGGTTCTATGGGATTATCCTCCTCGGGGTCCGTAGCCTGTGTTGCCGTGGGTAATTTGTTTGCGTTATTCGCCCCCGTGTGCGGGGTGTATACTGTTATTCTTACGCCCGTCTGCCCCCTTAATGCTATTTCCGCAGCTTTCCTTACGAGTGCCGGGTCCGTGCCTTATATTTTGGGCAGGGCTACGTTTCCTCCTACGTGCCCATCTATTATCTCTTTTATTGAACCCAGTGTTTTCACAATGCTCCCTGGGGTGATGTCTTCCAGTATCGTTTTAGTTATAATCTGCTGGTACTTGGTCTTCTGGTTGTTCTCGGTTACTTTCTCTCTCGTTTGTACCAGAAATTCAGTTTTCCCTGTTTTGCTCTCCCCCGCTAGTTCCGGGTACCTGCTTTCGAGAAGTTTGAAGATCCCCGGGCCGGTGCTTGTTGCCTCTTTACTGGTTAATATGACCGCGACGTTATCCTTGTTGCTAAAGGGATTTCCCGTAGCCATTTCCGTGTGCTTATACGCCTCTTCCGGCCATATTTCGCCTGTCAAATTTTCAATGTCGTCCTCATTTCGGATCGCGTCGATCCTCCCCTCAATGTCCTCCAGGTTTAGTGTTCCCATATCGGGGACGCCGTCGGTTTGTGTTGCCCGACTTTTGTGCACTGCGGAGTTTGCGTGTCCGCGTTTATCATTTTTGGTCTTTGTTTAGGGGGTGTGATGTTCTGCATCCCCTCGAAGTCGCCCTCACTATCGGTGATATAGTCCGCGTATCCGGCCATTTCCGTAGCCAGCTGTTTAACATCCGCTCTTGGCCTGTAGCTCTGCTCCATCAGTTCTTCCATCGCCTTGACCTTCTTGCACAAGTTTAAAATGATCTTCCTCATGCTGGTTTCCTTACTGAACTGGAAGACTTTAATCTTTTTTCCGGGCGTTCTTTCGTCCTCTTTTGACGTGTTCCCTCTGCTCCTTTTACCACCTATGGTTAACTGCTTTCCTACTCCCTGCTTCGCGGTGTTCCCCTTGGCTGGTATAGGCGTGGATTGCGTCGGTCTCTCTTGCGTGTGGTACTGGGTTGCTTGGTCCACCACTTCGGCCTCAATTGCTGACAGGCTTAGATTAGGGCTATCCCCTGTAAATGCGTAGAAGAAAGTATAATAATAATAATAATAAGAAGAAGAAGAAGAAGAAGGAGAGGCACCCAGGACTAGTTGAAACAAAGTGCCGTCTCGGCATAGGGATTACCCCGGGGATGCCACCCCCGTACTGCAAGGTGCAGTTCCCTAAGGCGTGCACTCCTGTTGGTCCGCGGGGGGTTTCTAGGCCCCCTTCCCTCCAGTTTCCCAGAGAGCGTTCCCCTATCCGCCACCTGGGGACGCGCCCGGTTGGGGTTACAGGTGTCCCCGCCGGGCTTTTATTAGGCCTAACCTAACCTAACCTAACCTAACCTAACCTATTGGAATAAAAAATAATTACTTTATAAAAATGAATGAAATTTAATAAAAAAAATTTTATACGACCGTGTCAGAACTATGCACTTTCCTCCCTTGGTATACAAATAACTATAAATGTCAAAAAATATTCTAGTAAATAGACCGGCTTTTTCTTCCGCGGTTTTTTTTCCGCCGGCTTTTTTATCCCGGGTTTTTTTTCGAGGCTTTATTCATTTAAAAGATCTTTCAGTTGGTAAACACGATGTCAACAAAATTTTTGCGATTGTATGTTTTTCCAATAAAATTGAACGGTTGTACATTTTTCAACTACATATTATCGTAATGTAGTAAATACATAAAAAAATATTTTATAGGTACTTTATAACATTTTTATTCGGTGAATGTAAAGTTAGGCAACTTACATGACACCATGCCCTAAAGCGAGACTATGACTAATCTACTGGATTCCTTTATATACAAATAATAAAAACTACGAAAACGTTTAGTAATTTTTAATCGAGGATTCTGAACAAAATAAAATTAATATAACGAATAAATAAATATTAATTGTTGGTATATTCTGGACTCTGTATTACGATAGGAAGGTGGACGTAGTCCACGTGTACATACACAGGCCTCACATTCGGGCCCTTTGCACTACCCAGCAAGCAATGCTACGTCTTTTACATGTCTCATTGGTCGGTAACGTCACTCGACCTATTACTGACGATATAGTAACGTCTTAAAGCTCACCATTTTTTAACGTCACTTATGAGATGTTATAAGTGAGTAAGAGATTTTATTTAAATATGTTGATAATTTTCTCTCTCATCAAGTTGCAATTAAGTACACATTAATTCACTTCACAGTTGTCATTTCTTAAATTTCGGTTTTATCCACAGTTTTTTGCGTCAAAACCCAGGCCAAACCAATGAATCTAGAAACTTGAAATTTTCAGTGAACCTTCCCCTAATGATGTAGGCACTCACTAAGAAGCGGATTTTCGAAATTAATCCCCTAAGTGGGTCAAAATAAGGGTTGAAGTTATGGAGTTTTGATTTTATTAGTAAACATTGTAAACAAAAGCGCAATGTTATTACTATCAAACTTAAAAGCTGTAATGTAGCAATACCTTTGGAATCTGGACTGAACCGTGCAACTCCATTCATAAAGTGATGAAAAACCTTACACAAAGCTTGACAAATAGTACAAATACCTCATGGCTATGATAAATAATTAATTAGGTAATATTTAACGACGCATCTTGAAAACAAATTTATCAACCACTGTAAATCAAATAAATTGAATATTTGGACGCTTTTTGTTAACATATCCTTCCTAATGGTATGAATAGCCTTGATTTAAACGTAAATAAAATATAATCAACAAACACCATTCTAAATCAAATGCTAAGATCGCGTGTTTCGTTTGGATGATAAATTATTAAAATCCATTGTTACAAATCACTGGCCGCCTTTACCAAACAATTACGTAAATTTAATTATAAAGCGCAATACATTAATCAACTTTTCTTTTCTTACCAAAACTTCCGTATTATCTCTAATATCAATTTCTTGCAAACTTTATATTTCATTAAATAGAAGGGTATTTCAAAGTCTTAATTAGAAGTGAATTTTAACACTAATTTACCTGCATTCTTTTTGTGTTGAACTGCATTTCAAAAGCCTGAGATATTTATCGAAACTGGAAAAGTTGGTCAGTCGACGCGGGTTTTGAGACGTTGTAGCTTTGTAAATGTGACTTAATTTTTAATTTGTTTTACGACGCAATCAAATAGTTTTCGTGAAAAGAGAAGTAGATACCTATTATAAAATAAAGCAAGACAAAATAGATAAATAGTTCCTAAACGGTATAAATACTTGGTTAGGAGTGGTTTTTGGTGGTAGTCCCAGCCTGAAGGGAAAAATAGCCCCCTCGCCTCTCATGAAGTTTTTCGAGTCAAATTGCTAAAGGAAACAGATTAGAATTTAAAACAACACAAATTTACCCGGTATAAACACAAACCTCGAGTGTAATTCGGCAGGACAATTTAACGAACAAGAAATTTAGAAATCCGTTCGTAACTTTACCAAATTGACTCATTCTTAAAAAACACACACAAAAAAAATAATAATAAAATAATAATTATTGACAAATGTCAAACTATGTATTTATACGGGGTACGGATATTGCGATAATTGATTAGAAAATGAAAGTGACAAAAACTGTTATTTGTGGCTGTAAAAGTCACAATTGCTCTGCGGCTAATGCGCTTTTTTATACATGGGTTAAATTGTCATATTTAAAACACAAAAATGGGACTTTCGGCCTGAAAGCTTCATCGGTAACACAAGCTGCTCATTAAAATCGGTCCAAAAGTGCCCAAACTAGGGGCGTTAATTTGGGAGCAAACATTCAACTTTTAACCGAAATTTCCCTGAGTGAAAAGTTAGTAGACATGGTTACAAGTGAAACGCCGTTTTTCGTTTTTTTTTTTAATTCAAAATGGAGGTCAATACAGCAATTGTCCAAGTTTTTACTTTTTGGGGTCTAGCTCAACAACCGTTTAACTTAATTAAAATTTGAAAATTGAAAATTCTAGCCAAAGGATGGCCAGAATTTTTACTTGTAATTGATAAGAACAAAAATTTAACATGGCCAATTTATTGGTGACCAAAATTGGTCAAAAATTAAAATCGATTTTCTCAAAATCTGCTACAAGCATTTTTTTTATTTTTGAAATGTTATACATACAGTTCATGAAAAACTACATTTATTTCGTTATTTCCCGTAGGGGAAGGGGGAAGAATTTTTGAAGTTGAATATTTTAAACATTTTAAACAGATAGAGGACATACGACTTTTTTAATCGAAAATAATAATTATACCAATTTACTTCCGGTCTACCCGGATATTAACAAAATATTAAAATTATTTATGACATAGGCTGTATATTATATCAGAAATCGTTTTCAACTATAGTACACACTATAATATATTTCTGTTTCTATTTTTTTGAGTTATTACGCAAAAACTATTTTATTTTGAGTTATTACGCAAAAAAAATATTTTATTTAATACGTCATTATAGTAAACACGGGAAAGTTTTGTGCCAGTTTAGTGGTCATTTAATTTATCTACGTTAGTGATATACAGGGCATTTCAAAATTCAGTACAAATATTTTAATGGCGTATTTTTGAGATGAAAATAAGACTTTTTTTCCTATAAACATGTGTCCTAAAATACACCCTCTTCGAGCTACAGCCATCTTAATTTTCTTTAAAAAAATCTTTTTTTTAATTCTGACTGCAATGCCCAAACATTTGGTATAACAAGTATATACATTTTAAATCCAAAATATCCTGTACATTTTATGTACCTATCTTTTATGCATCTCCATTATGAGCATAAACATTTTATGTCCGATGTAAATATACTATGTATATACATTTTGTATTTACGATGTTTACTGCATTGTCACAGACTGTGCTGATATTAATCTCATAGGCTGTAATTTACGTTCCCTTACAAATGCATTAATTATGTTCGTGTGCAAATATATGCAATGTATTCTTTTACTAATCTGCAATACATGAGAATGACAAGTATATATTTGCATATTTTAGAATAATTTCTATTATTATCGAAATTGTTTGCATATAAAACAAGTTCAAGGTATACACCGTTTGTATAATTAATTTAATTACTGTATCACTTCCAACAAACCTTTGTACCCTTGAATGCTCAGACAACTTACTAAATATGAGAACTATATAGAAAAAATATAGAATTCTAGTGCTCGCAGTTTCTAAAATTGTTGATTTTCAGTTTATTGGTGCATTTGACTAACGTTGCTTGATTCTATAACGGTGTATCCTTAAATACAAAAAAATACCATAACTTTACAATCAGAGAAACTGGAAATACTTTTTTCTTTTGAAACTGTTTATAATCTATTATTTAGTATTTGTATTCTAATTTCTCGATTAAGCGCAATAATAGCTTTTACAGGATTAAAAATAATATGAGGAAAGGACTTTTTCATCAGGATATAGTAGACAGTAAGTCTTGCTATTGTATATTTGGGTGATATGGATATCGATTATAAATGTAATTTAACTGAATAAATAAGGAGTGGTTTGGCTGTTTCTGATATTAAGCCATCCTACTTTAGGTAACGTGTGTAAAATTCCCTCGTATTTTTATTTCAAATTTCAAAGACTACCTGGACAAGAAACTAGCTGTGACCGTCTATAGTGAACATGTCATCGTGTCAAATAGCAATTGCATTGCGTTTTACGCAAAATAATATAAAACAAAGGTATTCAGTAAATTTGCATCAAGATACAATCCTTAGCATTTTCAGTCTTTAAAGGCTGCAATACCAACAGATTTTATCAGCTTTTACGATAAAGACCTTTACGTCCTTCTAAAAAATGACCATTAGAAAAAAACAATAAAAGTATGAACATAATACATCTAATAAAATCCATGCAAAATTAGGCATTATTTTTAAATATTCCAATTAATAAAAAATTCTTTTTTTCCAAAAAATGCGTTCATACCTGCTGACAATTTCAATTAATTATTTTATTGCGTTTCAATGATGCTACACGCAAGGTTTCAAGTTTATACACTTCTCCTTTTTGGCACAGAATGGTATAACAAATTCACAACTCTAATAACATGTACTTATGTAACTTAAAAACATAAATAATAATAATAATAATAATAATAGACCATTGAAAGGTTGTATTGAAAATGCAGCCCGATAACAAGTTTCATTAGATCAATCTTGAAGCACCACGCTTAAAAAACGAGTGGCGTAGCCACGAGTTATTTTAACGAATGGGTGCTGCAAGGTCTTGTGAAACGTGTTTTTATACTATTTTTTTGTAATTTTCCCCTTTTATGTCGCTTTGAAACAAAAATTTTTAATTTCGTCCATGTAGGTATTTTTGTGGTGGCTGGAAATTTCTTAATTTTAAAATTGAAAATTTGATCTAGTCTCCTTTTTGAAATTCTATCACAAAACACGAATATGGAAGATAATCAAGGCAATCTTGTATGTATGTACGCCCCCTTAAATACGTAGACTTGTTAAATTTGATTCCTGATAAATCCTCTGCAGAATGTTCTTGATAGATTTTGTAATTTGAACTGTCATGCATGACAAGGTAGCATATAGGCCATCTACAGGGTGGTTCAAAAGTCTGGAAAAACTTCATATTTTCTAAAATAATTATTTTTGGGAAACTCGCAGACGTCGATTTTTAATTTTTGTTGGCCAAATTTTAGAATAATACGTCTCATTACTTTGTTACAGAAATAAAATTACTTTTTTGAAATTCGACAGTTTTTTTTTGAAAAATTTGTTTAAAACAATGGATTAAGGTAGGTAGGTATATCAAAATGGCGGCCTTTTCAATGCGTCACTTTTCACCTTTCTGGAACGCATTAACTGACATCATACGTCTGATTAATTTGTTACAGAAATAAAATTGCTTCTTTGCAATTCGAAAGTGTTTTTTTTGAAAAATTTGTTAAAGGCTCAAGATCGATTGCATTTGCAGTCAGTAACGAAAAATGGAAGGAGGGAAGAAATGATGTAATCCCTAATTCAGTATCTGTTTGCTAACAAAATACGCTTACATTGAAACCCTGTTGTTTCAAGGAACATCTCAAATTCTTGTGCATGCAATTTCTTCAAATTTGCAGTAAAAGTTCTTCTAATATTTGAATTTATTATGGACCCTGTCACAAAAGATATTACCAAATGCGAATTCTGTTGAGTGTTCCCACAGCTCAAATCCACAACAGTGAACATTTTATGAAGTCTGTTACTACTAAAGTGTCCGTAAGATGATGATGTCAAAGGTTTAAAGATGGAGATGCAATATTTACGATGAAGAGTAATCAACGAGCTGACCAATCGATTCAACAGAATGACCACTTCATCTTAATACTTTTCAGTTTATTTATTGCATTAGATCCTCCTTGTTATAGCCGTGATCCAAATAAATAACCAGACTTTAACTATTAACCCTTTCCGTACGGTTCGATTTTACCTAACATTGCTACACAGACGGCGCCAGTAGTCAAACCCTACAGACTGATGTCGACTATAGTCGACACTTTTTTTATTTGGTTATATAATTAGTAAGATAATTAATAATTGGTTTAGCAAGAGAAATAACTTTAATAACAATAATATTTACCATCGGAAACAATGCTGCTCAAAATAACAAAATTCACAAAAAGACTAATATGGAGAAATCGTTCGAGCAGCCGATATATGGCGACTTTAGTCGAATGCAAGTAAAGTCGACATCCGTCCGCGGGGAATGTTTCATGTGTCGACTATAGGCGCCATCCGTCTATACGGAACAGTTTAGTGTGACGAATTAACGCGCCATCCGTCTGTGCAGCACGTCATAAAAAATTTTAATGTTAAAATATACAGGGAGGGCTTAAGGAGTGCAAAACCACTGTCGTCGATTATAATCGCCGTCCGTCTGTGGGGTAAAATCGCTAATGTCGACTTTGGCGGTTGAATCGATTCAAGCGACCGTAGTTGTAACTGCATTTTCATCATTCATATCAAATGTCGACAAATTAGATACCTTTGGTGGTTGAATCGGATCACCAGCTATTTGGTGATCGTGCCAAATAAACAATAAAGTTTTGGAAGTTGTGAAAACAACTAACATTTCTATCTACAAATATGTACAAATTTTAATAGCGCCGAATGCGGTTAATAATGGAGGTACAAGTTGGTCGGTCTCCGGAGGGTAGACTGGTTCTGGAATGCAGGCTGACGGGTCGATGTAGACGGACTGGTCGGTGTTGTTTGCTTTCGTTGGCGGCCATGACTTCTGACTGATTTCTGTGGGTAACAGCGTTCGCTTATAAAGGTTTGTGACCGGTGTCAACGCGTTGTCATTGGTTGGCCAATGGGAATCAATTGTTGCTCTTCAGTATGTAGGCGACTGTGTAGCAGGATCATGTGGTCGCCACATCGACTATAAGCGTCGTCCATCCTGAAAGGGTTAAGATAGAATTATGCATCGATTGCACAATCATTTGTAGAGGGACGCCTACGATCACCAATGTAAGAAGCGGGGTGATGACATAAATGAAAGTATGTGGTGTGAGACTTTTCAGAAATTAGAATCCGCGGGTAAAAACCATATTAAATGCGGAATCTTTTTAGTTTATAACAAAAAGTTATTGTTGTCAATTGGTTGAACAGTTTTTGTGTTAAGCAAAATTGAAGCAGCTCTGTTTAAACAAATTAGTCGTTTAATTACATTTTCCTCTATAATACAGTCGGTATTCATAAAAGTTTTCCCCCACAATATTCATTGTTGCTCATGTATTGTAGTGGTTCTTTTGAGAACCCAGCACGTAACAATTACAGTAATATAATGGATTCGAAATAACTTTTTCAACTTTTGTAATCGTTCATAATTATATGATTTTCGTGTAAAATGAACCCTAATTCTTTGACGCTATGAAGTTTTTAAATTTAATTATCTGATAAGGTCGCAGTAGTTTCACGAGCAAAATAGCGTTATAAATTCGTTAATAAATATAAATATTCACTCCTTCTGGAATCCTTTGCATTATACCTCATGTACTGTTATGTTAAACTCTGTACCAGAAGCGGCGTAAGGCGTGGCCGACGTGGGCCTCGCGGTGCGGTTTCTGAATAAAAAATTGACAGTTTCACAAATTTTTTGTCTTCTTGCGCCATCAGAGGGCCTCGCAAATATATCCTGCCCACATCAAATTTATGTCTTGTCCCGCCTCTGCTCTGTACAATGTAACATAGTACATTTCAGTAGAATTTTACGGTGTGTTGATCTCAGGATCACAAATTCAAAGCGACATATTACCGAATGCGTTCGTTATTAATATAAATGATTGAAACAAATATCCGGATTTGTCCAATGAAAAAGACGGTGATTGTTTTTTAGATTATATTTGTAACAAGAAAGTCATAACCGTGAACTACCTAATAATCAATTTTATGTGACCTTTATATCAATACCTTACGATAGTAAAAATCAATTCAATCACTTTCCGAAATATCCTAATCTTTTTTTATGTTTCCCCCGAGGACAAACAGAATCAAAAGATCATAATGATGCTACAAACATTATAATTGGTGTGAAAATAAATACTTACGCTATTAATTTTTATTGTTTCAAATGTACAGGATACAAGAAATTTAGAGATCAATATGTAATTCTTCACGTGAATAATCGGGGATAAGTATCCAGCCACTAATGCCATAAAATTTTGTGAAATGGAGAAAGAATAAAATTTTACGACTTCGAGTTCATATGAGCAATTCCGACGAAATAACTTTTTATTAGTTGGTACTTTTAATGTTAACACTACATTAAATATTATCCCTTTAACATCAATGAAATTCATCTATTTGTAGGCTAGGCAAACACATAATATATTTGATTTTACTTTATCTACTATTTTATCTTATGTCAGTCCATTTATGTATTAATTGTTTACAGGTTGTTATCATATAGAAGCAGCAAGTGCCTCCGTAATAATTTGTCAAAACCAATTGTAGATGGTTCTCTCCTTCTATACATTCTTTTTGAATTATCCGCCCATTTTTGGACTGGGAAAAAAGGTGGTACGGTGCACCGAAGAAAGAAAAATCCCTCAACAAATATCGTTACGACACATTCGTCAAGACTGTGGCGAATGTATAACCCTACCCCCTACTACCATCACTCCTCGACACTGAAAAAGACGAAGAGGACTACACCTGCCAAATGGAATGCCTAGAAGATCCAGAAACTGGTTCCTCCCGCCCAAAACGACTACAACGTGTAACGCCTTTGCATTAATTTCCTAATTTCTATTGGAAATATTACTAATTTCCTTTCTTTTTTATTAATAATTAATATTCTTTTAAAATTGCTACATTGTAGAAATGGTTTCCCATGAATTCTCTTATCAGAAACCTTTTAATTTCAATTCAGTCAGTTTTTGCCGTTGATGGGGCTGGCTTTTTAGTACTTTCGGGTACTTACAATAAAAAAAAAAAAAAAAAAAAAATATATATATATATATATATATATATATATATATATATATATATATATATATATATATATATATATATATATATATGCCCACGGCATATATATATATATATATATATATATATATATATGCCCACGGCATGCTACAAGCTTGAATCCAGAGGTAAATCAGTGCTCTTAGCCTAAATCCGTTGCTATTAGGATATCCTCGTAATTCGGTAGATGTATTGCCGTTTCTATGCGCTTACCGATGGTTTTGAAATTTATTCCAGTTGCAAACCTAATTTAAATGAAAATACGTGGTTGCATACACTCTAGGGTTATATATACACATGTAAATGTGTAGATATAACTTGCAATTTATGGTTGCATAAGTTCACGTTTGGAAATAATATAATTGTGTTATCTGTATAATCTCGCGAAGAAAACTGCGGTATTTACATTTTCTACAGTGGTTGTAATTACTATAAATACTTACAAATTGCCGATTTGTATATCATTTCAGATTAATTAAATACTTAATGATACGTAATTGTATGACCATTGCGTTATTATTTACTTAATATAAATAGATCTAAATCAAACATTAATTTATTACTAGAGTGTGGTTTACGCTTGAACTCTTTTTTGTAGATTAGGTACTAGTTTGACCAAGGGAATATCAATATTTGACGATTTATGTTTTACACCTAAGCCTTAATGCTTAGAACAAATCCGATATTCTTACTAAAATCTTCGATTAAATTCCTCCAACCATCTTTTTCTCCGTAAACGATTCAAACGCATAACCTTCACACCGTAACCCAGTACCAGATGTCAATTGATAATGTGAGAATGTGAAATTTTATGCTTATGCAAACGTCAATGATAGATTTAAAAAATGAAATGTGATGGTCTTTCTCAACAGCAAAATTAATAGGCAAATTTATCAATTAACTATTTATTTCATTGTCGTTTTTGTAGTGTCCCCTGTTTTCACCTAATAAATAATTATACAAAAAATGCAACACAGGGTTTCTTTAAAGAATAAAAATATGGATAACATAACCCAATTTTTTTAACTTGCTTGTTTACAAATTTTTACTTCAAACTGTGGCAATGAAAGTATGGAAATTTTGCAAACTTATTGTATAGGTACGTACTTTGAAGTACACATTTGGTATAATTTCTTTCTGATTTTACCATTGTTACAAAGCTTATCAGTCATAATATATGTGTTTACATTTTCAACTCAACGGTTTGTTACATTTAATGAAAAACGAAAACCATAATTATGAGTAATTTGACAGATGCATTGTACAGTTTTTTGTTGCAAATTGCAGTGAGACAAAACTTAATTCAGGGCTAGCACCATCCCAAAGCGGAGTGTTATTTCAAAGGTCGCTGACCTCGATACTATAAGCGTTTGCGTTCTACTTTAGAATGCGAAGAAGGCAATCGTCACATGAGACTGTTATCAAATGCTGTTCGCGCATTTTCTGCAGCGTAGAAAATGTACAAAGCATATTAGGAACACATTTATTGTACAAAATATATTTTTGGGAACTATCATTAAAACAAACTGTGTAGCGCTACTTAGTAACTAACTACTAAATTGATTTTATAAAATGTAACTACAAGAGTTCAACACTCCTCATTTTATAAATTTAAACCTGTCTTTTCTTGAAACTCGAGCAATATTTCCCTAAGAGTCTGTTTTTGTTTTATAAACCCATTTTCTCCCGATCGCTGTTCGATTTTCAGGTGATTCACATAATACTGCTCATGTTTCATTTTTCCGTAAGGATTTAATGCGTAGGTGAAGCTCCTCGTAATCGACTTGGTGTTTTTCTTCACGATGGAGACCTTCTGAAGGAGTTGTCAAGTGGGACAGTTAATAAAACTTCAAGCACTTCATTCAACTTGCCGACGTTTCGACGGGCCGACCAAAGTCGAAAAGTCGGTGCTTGAAGTTTCATTAACTGTCCCACTTGACAACTTCTTCAGAAGGTCTCCATCGTGGAGAAAAACACCAAGTCGATTACGAGGAGCTTCACCTACGCATTAAGTCCATTACACTTGGTTTTTCTTCATGCACATCTATTGATGAACTTGATATTATCTCGATAAATCGAACATGACGGCTTATTACCAATTTATTCTTAACTGCATCGTAACACCCGTCTGTATGCCTTTGAGTTTTCATCATAAACGACAAACGTCATTTCTGTGGACGTATTATCCAATTTGCGACGCTTTTACGTTGGATTGTACACAAAACATTTTGAACCACTTTTTTTTTCTTTTCATTCTAAATTTTTTAGGTGTTGTCTCGATTACTTTTGTTGGTAAATCTGAAGAATATTTGCTGTAGCCTGTAGCTGCCGCTTCAGCCCAAAAAACATGTGGTAAATTTGAATCCACCAACATGCACCTTCCCATTTCAATCAATGCACGATATTTTCTTTCGGCAACGCCATTTTGCTGTGGCGTGTAAGGTGCTGTATATTAAATCTCAATGCCTTCATTTTATAAGTACTCTACGACTCGATCTGACCTTATCACTTTCGGTCTCTTTGAAAACTTATTCTTAACCATTTCAATGTGCACCTTAAAATTTTATTTTCAACATCCGATTTTTCTATAAGTAAATAAATAACAGTACCTATAACGAGAACAATCATCAATGAATGTTAGCGCATAATTCGAAAAGGTAGTAAACAAATTTGATTTCAAAAAGACATGCCGAGAACGTAGTGCTGACAGCTGTAAACTTCACTTGATCAAAAAATGTTATTAGGAAAGTTTCATAACTAAATAGGTTGTATTCGAAAATTTAGTAAACAAATTTGATTTCAAAAAGACATCCCGAGAACGTAGTGCTGACAGCTGTAAACTTCACTTGATCAAAAAATGTTATTAGGAAAAGTTTCATAACCAAATAGGTTGTATTCGAAAATGTAGTAAACAAATTTGATTTCAAAAAGACATGCCGAGAACGTAGTGCTGACAGCTGTAAACTTCACTTGATCAAAAAATGTTATTAGGAAAGTTTCATAACTAAATAGGTTGTATTCGAAAATTTAGTAAACAAATTTGATTTCAAAAAGACATCCCGAGAACGTAGTGCTGACAGCTGTAAACTTCACTTGATCAAAAAATGTTATTAGGAAAAGTTTCATAACCAAATAGGTTGTATTCGAAAATGTAGTAAACAAATTTGATTTCAAAAAAACATGCCGAGAACGTAGTGCTGACAGCTGTAAACTTCACTTGATCAAAAAATGTTATTAGGAAAAGTTTCATAACCAAATAGGTTGTATTCGAAAATGTGGTTTACAAATTTGATTTCAAAAAGACATGCCGAGAACGTAGTGCTGACAGCTGTAAACTTCACTTGATCAAAAAATGTTATTAGGAAAAGTTTCATAACCAAATAGGTTGTATTCGAAAATGTGGTTTACAAATTTGATTTCAAAAAGACATGCCGAGAACGTAGTGCTGACAGTTGTAAACTTCACTTGATCAAAAAATGTTATTAGGAAAAGTTTCATAACCAAATAGGTTGTATTCGAAAATGTAGTAAACAAATTTGATTTCAAAAAGACATGCCGAGAACGTAGTGCTGACAGCTGTAAACTTCACTTGATCAAAAAATGTTATTAGGAAAAGTTTCATAACCAAATAGGTTGTATTCGAAAATGTGGTTTACAAATTTGATTTCAAAAAGACATGCCGAGAACGTAGTGCTGACAGCTGTAAACTTCACTTGATCAAAAAATGTTATTAGGAAAAGTTTCATAACTAAATAGGTTACATTCGAAAATGTGGTAAACAAATTTGATTTCAAAAAGACATGCCGAGAACGTAGTGCTGACAGCTGTAAACTTCACTTGATCAAAAAATGTTATTAGGAAAAGTTTCATAACTAAATAGGTTATATTCGAAAATGTGGTAAACAAATTTGATTTCAAAAAGACATGCCGAGAACGTAGTGCTGACAGCTGTAAACTTCACTTGATCAAAAAATGTTATTAGGAAAAGTTTCATAACTAAATAGGTTATATTCGAAAATGTGGTAAACAAATTTGATTTCAAAAAGACATGCCGAGAACGTAGTGCTGACAGCTGTAAACTTCACTTGATCAAAAAATGTTATTAGGAAAAGTTTCATAACTAAATAGGTTGTATTCGAAAATTTAGTAAACAAATTTGATTTCAAAAAGACATCCCGAGAACGTAGTGCTGACAGCTGTAAACTTCACTTGATCAAAAAATGTTATTAGGAAAAGTTTCATAACCAAATGGGTTGTATTCAAAAATGTAGTAAACAAATTTGGTTTCAAAAAGACATGCCGAGAACGTAGTGCTGACAGCTGTACTTGATCAAAAAATGTTATTAGGAAAAGTTTCATAACCAAATAGGTTGTATTCGAAAATGTGGTAGGTAAACAAATTTGATTTCAAAAAGACATGCCGAGAACGTAGTGCTGACAGCTGTAAACTTCACTTGATCAAAAAATGTTATTAGGAAAAGTTTCATAACTAAATAGATTGTATTCGAAAATTTAGTAAACAAATTTGATTTCAAAAAGACATCCCGAGAACGTAGTGCTGACAGCTGTAAACTTCACTTGATCAAAAAATGTTATTAGGAAAAGTTTCATAACCAAATAGGTTGTATTCAAAAATGTAGTAAACAAATTTGGTTTCAAAAAGACATGCCGAGAACGTAGTGCTGACAGCTGTAAACTTCACTTGATCAAAAAATGTTATTAGGAAAAGTTTCATAACTAAATAGGTTGTATTCGAAAATGTAGTAAACAAATTTGATTTCAAAAAGACAAGCTCACGACATGGTGTGAGCAGCTAATTTAATTTGGGGAAGAAGTTTGTTGACTAAATTGGTCGGGGGGTGGAATGATTAGTATTATAGCGTTGAGGTTATTTTTCACTCGACGATTATAGCAAGTGAATACAGGTTTTGTGTGAAGAGTAAAATTTATTGACAACTCTTCTGATAGATTATTTCACCAGCTTCCATTTTTACGGAAGGTGCATCTTTCATTTATTTCTTGGCAAAATTGTCAGTTGGTACCTACCTATGTGATATTTAAATGAGGCATTTTTAATTGTCAAATGAGCTCTGTGATTATGCCGTTATAGTTTTCATTTGTTACATTCCCCATGTACATATTTCAGGGTATGTGTTGTACGTATCCGTCGATACATACAATGCGTGTACCTACACAGGGTGAAGCAGGAATGAAGAATACAATTACATAAAAGCAAAAGTATCAAAAGGGACGATAGAATATAAAAAATGCAAATAACAGAATTTGTCACATAAGATTTTTCTCTCAAACGCGTTGATATTATTGTTGACAAACTTTAATTAGGACTGTACGTTCCTCTTTAAATAAAGGTCATTCGTTTGTAGCATCACAACATTAAAAATTTGCAGTCGACACAATATTCTATTTTGCTTCCTTTTATTTCAAGTACACGTGTACTTGTAAAAATATGAATGACCTTGTTATGTAGGTATGTACATTTAACCTAATTTCGAGAAGAAACATTTTATCGTAAGGAAATCATTTCATTTTAACTTTCTCAAGGTCAAGATAAATAAGTAAATATCTTTTCCCAGAATAAACCATTGGTTGCAAGGTCGTCGAACTTTATTCTTGATTTTCATCATTTTTATGATCCGGATGAGTTTGTGTCTGATGAATGGTCAAGAATGAATTGTTCTTGCATTACATTTGGTTTTTCCTCATCCACATCTAGGTATTGATGAACTTGATTTAAACTTTGATCCCTTTTATTTATGTCGATAAAACGAACATCACGGGTTATTACCAATTTACTTATTTTTATAACTCCATCGTAACACCTGTCCTGTATTCCTTTGAGTTTTCATCATAACCGACAAACGTCATTTCTGTAGACGTACTATCCAATTTGCGACTCTTTTACGTTTGATTGTACACAAAACATTTTGAACCAAATACTCTTAAATGATTTGCACTTGTTTTCTTTTCATTCCAAATTTCAATTAAGGTGTTGTCTCGATCACTTTTGTTGGTAAAAATTTGCTGTAGCTACCGCTTCAGCCCAAAAAACATGTGGTAAATTTGAATCCACCAACATGCACCTTCCCATTTCAATCAATGCATGATTTTTCTTTCATCAACACTATTTTGCTTTACGAATGTAAGTCTCGTAGTTTTTGCTTTAAGGCAAACTTTACACTCCACTTGTAAACCACAATCGACAATCTTTACATCATTTAACAAGTTATTTGAGCAGACAGCCTTAATTGCATTCGGATTCCGATGGGCAAAAATACGATGCCAATTATAAATACACTGCGAGAATGCAGTAAAAAAAATTGGTATTTCAAAAAGAGCTAGAAACTTCAGTCGAGCAAAAAATGTTATTTGGGAAAGTTTCATAACTAAATAGGTTGTATTCGAAAATGTGCTAAACAAATTTGATTTCAAAAAGGTATGCCGACAACGCAGTGCTGACAGCTGTAAACTTCACTTGATCAAAAAATGAGTTTCATAACTAAATAGGTTGTATTCGAAAATGTGCTAAACAAATTTGATTTCAAAAAGGTATGCCGACAACGCAGTGCTGACAGCTGTAAACTTCACTTGATCAAAAAATGTTATTAGAAAAGTTTCATAACTAAATAGGTTACATTCGAAAATGTGGTAAACAAATTTGATTTCAAAAAGACATGCCGAGAACGTAGTGCTGACAGCTGTAAACTTCACTTGATCAAAAAATGTTATTAGGAAAAGTTTCATAACTAAATAGGTTATATTCGAAAATGTGGTAAACAAATTTGATTTCAAAAAGACATGCCGAGAACGTAGTGCTGACAGCTGTAAACTTCACTTGATCAAAAAATGTTATTAGGAAAAGTTTCATAACTAAATAGGTTGTATTCGAAAATGTGCTAAACAAATTTGATTTCAAAAAGGTATGCCGACAACGCAGTGCTGACAGCTGTAAACTTCACTTGATCAAAAAATGTTATTAGGAAAAGTTTCATAACTAAATAGGTTATATTCGAAAATGTAGTAAACAAATTTGATTTCAAAAAGACATGCCGAGAACGTAGTGCTGACAGCTGTAAACTTCACTTGATCAAAAATGTTATTAGGAAAAGTTTCATAACTAAATAGGTTATATTCGAAAATGTGGTAAACAAATTTGATTTCAAAAAGACATGCCGAGAACGTAGTGCTGACAGCTGTAAACTTCACTTGATCAAAAAATGTTATTAGGAAAAGTTTCATAACTAAATAGGTTGTATTCGAAAATGTGCTAAACAAATTTGATTTCAAAAAGGTATGCCGACAACGTAGTGCTGACAGCTGTAAACTTCACTTGATCAAAAAATGTTATTAGGAAAAGTTTCATAACTAAATAGGTTATATTCGAAAATGTAGTAAACAAATTTGATTTCAAAATGACATGCCGAGAACGTAGTGCTGACAGCTGTAAACTTCACTTGATCAAAAATGTTATTAGGAAAAGTTTCATAACTAAATAGGTTGTATTCGAAATGTAGTAAACAAATTTGATTTCAAAAAGACAAGCTCACGACATGGTGTGAGCAGCTAATTTAATTTGGGGAAGAAGTGTTGTTGACTAAATAGGTCGGGGGGTGGTATGATTAGTATTATAGCGTTGAGATTATTTTTCACTCGACGATTGTAGCAAGTGAAAACAGGTTTTGTGTGAAGAGTAAAATTTATTGACAACTCTTCTGATAGATTATTTCACCAGCTTCCATTTTTACGGAAGGTGCATCTTTCATTTATTTCTTGGCAAAATTGTCAGTTGGTACCTACCTATGTGATATTTGAATGAGGCATTTTTAATTGTCTAATGAGCACTGTGATTATGCCGTTATAGTTTTCATTTGTTACATTCCCCATCTACATATTTCAGGGTATGTGTTGTACGTATCCGTCGATACAATGCGTGTACCTAATTACTACCTATACGGGGTGAAGCAGGAATGAAGAATACAATTACAAGTAAAAGTATCAAAAGGGACGATAGAATATAAAAAATGCAAATAACAGAATTTGTCATATAAGATTTTTCTCTCAAATGCGTTGATATTATTGTTGACAAACTTTAATTCATAGGACTGTACGTTCCTCTTTAAAAGGTCATTGGTTTGCACCATCACAACATTAAAAATGTGCCGTCGACACAATATTCTATTTATTTTGCTTCCTTTTATTTCAAGTACACGTGTACTTGTAAAAATATGAATGACCTTGTTATGTAGGTACATTTAACCTAATTTCGAGAAGAAACATTTTATCGTAAGGAAATCATTTCATTTTAACTTTCTCAAGATAAATAAGTAAATATCTATTCCCAGAATAAACCATTGGTTGCAAGGTCGTCGAACTTTATGAACTTACATGTTATTAGTACCAATGTTAGTACCTACTACCTACCTATAAAAGAACTCATTTACTACCTGTATAATAAGGTTTATATTTATAATCTATTATTCTCGTAACTTCCTCTTAAATACTTGATAAGTTCTTAATTAATTGGGGATTCGAGAACGTCAGGTTGTTCAAAAAATGGACAAAACTTAGACGGTTTATTTTATCCGTATTAACTATAAACTGTCAAGCCTCAAAACAAAAACAATAAATTGTAATCAATTTTTTACTTTTCCCAGATACTTGATTTCAATTTCTGATAACGCGCGAACATGATCTCCCTTCTGAGATTCTTAAACGCTGGCAATATAATAAAGATAATAATCTTGGAGTTTTTTCGGTAACCCTGCGCTTCTCATTGGGCAATTACCCTTTGTTCGTTTTCTTGAACCTCTGCAGCCTCCGGATCTCCGTTGATGTTCACGTCGTCCTCTGGTGGTGCTTCTTTTATCGTAACGCTTTGAGCAGCAGGTTCAATAACGTCAACCTCTACGTCTTCTTGTGCGTATTTAGGAATGGCTGTAGCAACCTGGTCGTGACCTCGGCTTGTGATTAGCTGGTCTACGCTCCTGGTGTGCATGACGCCGTTTTCATCTTTTACTGTAAGTATTAAGTTTGGGCTCTTCGTTACTCTTCACCGTACCCAACGACCATCTTGGCATTCCACTTTCTGTAGTTGTAGAACCGGACTCCTTGTCCAACGGAGAATTTTCTTTGTTCGAAAAGATCCTTATTTGGAGTACCATGAAGCTGAGGTCTCACATTGTCAAGAGGTGTTCTCTTGTCTTTCTCCCCTTGGAATTTGTACCATAAGGACTTGAAAGTACGTACCGTATTCTCCAGTAACCATTTGAAGGTGGATGGTATGATGGCGAAACCCGGTAGGTAATCCCGTCCTCGTCCCCAAAATGATAAGTTCTTAATTGGGGATTCGAGAATGTCAGGTTGTTCAAAAAATGGACAAAAATTAGATGGTTTATTTTACCCGTATTAACTATAAACTGTCAAACCCCAAAACAAAAACAATTGTAATTAATTTTTTACTTTCCCATATACTTGATTTCAGTTTTTGATAACGCGCGAACATATTCGTATAGTTACTGTCGGAGGTCTATAAATGTTTATAGGAATAATCCTCAAGTCTCTGTAGTGCCATTTGGCGGAATATACCTCAAATTCTCTCTCTCTGCAGAAAGATGACACATATCAATCGGATGCACGTCTGCAGCAGCTTGTTGCCAAATTGCACAGTCACCATCTCGAAATGTAGATCTGCTAAAGGAGTTTACCAACGTATAATTTTATAAGGAAAACTTTTTAATTTGATCGTTTCTGGTCCAAGTTTCGCATAAGCACAGCTTCGCGATTATTAATTTTATTGTTTACACTTTGTATATTTAGTAAAAATATGAGCGTAGTTCCATTTTTATTAGGGTTTTCGATAGTTAGATCTTCGCTTGATTGTTGGCTAATCGGAATAAAAAATGGTTCCTATTTTATACCTTTGGGCCACATTTGGAGGGATTTAAGATTTAAGAAATTTCAAATGGGAGAAATTTTGTGCTCCTTTAAGGTTTAATCCTTCGGATGCTCCTCCAGTGAGCGGTTTTCTTGGTATTCTTATTTTGGCGACTTCAATAAATTACCTTTATTGGTGTCTGAGTTTGCATTAACGATAGTACCAGGTGGAAGACCTTTTGAAGTGAGAAATTGTGAAATCTTAGCGCTGGTAGGTAGTTACCGAGTAACCTTGCCTTTAAAGTCGGTGGGTGTTTTCATTTTTGGTATTTTTGGGATAGCTTCTTTGCTTGCGTCGTTTGTCATTTTTTGTCCCTTATAGACCCGTAGCGCACGATAATGTTGGTTGTTCACATATTATATAGTTCGGCCAATGCATCTTTACCGATGTATGTTCACATACAACGACGTGCGTATCTATCATTCGACTACTTCATTCCTAAAAACAAACAAGGACAAACTGACTGAGATTTGCAGTTTGTCTTTGTTTATTTTTAGTAATAAAGTAGTCGAATGACAGATACGCACGTCGTTGTATGTGAACATACAGATCGGTAAAGATCCATTGGCCGAACTATAGTCTTCTTGAGATTAGCAATTTCAATTTTGAGCAGGATTTAATAGTGTTATGCAAAATGACCAATTTACATTATCTACCGCATCACAAAATAGATTTTATTTGAAAATGCAATTAAAAAATCGATTTCAAAAAACATGGCCACTTAACTTTAACAAAAAATGTCATTGGGGGATGCTTAGTAATTAATAAGTTATGTCCATCGGGTATCTCCTGAACCGACCTCTATGGTGCCCAAATATGACGCGAAAAGAATATTTACGAAGGAGCAAGAGGATGAATTGACAAACTACATTATGATGTGCTCAAAAATGTTCTACGGCCTACCTCTGATTGAATGTAGACAACTAGCTCACGAAATGGCGACTGCAAATAAAATTGACGTGCCAGATACTTGGAAAGTTAGAAGGCTTGCGGGTAAGAAATGGATGCGGGGTTTCATGAAGAGAAACCCTCGACTGTCATTCAGGACACCCGTGCAGTTTAGCAAGGGCTGCAACTTCAATGAACACAATGTAAATTTGTTTTGATAAGTTACGCACATGATACTTAAAAAGTGAACACTTCAGTAATTGGATAAGGGTTATTAACATAGACGAGACTGAAACTATCGCCCAACAAAAACATCACATAAAAATCATAGCAAAAAGAGGCCCTAAACAAGTCAACAAGATAACTTCAGGAGAAGGAGAAAAAGGAACACTAGTGACAACGTCAACGTGAATGATTTTAAATGCAGCTGAAAACTGGTTACCACTTGTAACGGTATTTCCCAGAGTCCATTATCACAGTCGCATGGTTAATGGTGCACTGCGGGGTGCATTAGGTTTGGCAGCTAAGACGGGTTGGACGAATTTCTCCAAGTTATAGAACTTGTTATTAAATATAGCGAGTCCTCAAAAGCAAGTCTTTCCATATTACTTTATGATGATCTCGAGAGTCATATGTCAATACAGTGTACTCCATTGGCAAAAGAAAACGGTGCAACGAGTTTTTCCCTCCAGATTCCACGTATAAATTACAGTCATTAGACGTTGGAATTTTTGGTCCTTTTTCAAAAGTTTCATAACGCTGCAGTGGATAGGTGGATGCTCCACAATCCTGGAGATTCGTTTAGTATATTATATGAAGTTACGGCACGTGTTGGACAAACACATGAAAAAGTAATGACACCAGCAACAATAACGCATGCTTTTAAGAAGACTGAAGTTGTGCCAAATGACTGAAACGTTATTACTAATGATGACTTTCTAAGTAGCCAAATAACCCAAAAACCCTTAATTGCAGACTGCAACGGGGACAATGAAACACTTACACTACCCGCTAATGATCAGTTAATTCAGACTACAGTTGAAGTTAATCAAATTCAGGAAATTTCTGGCGTTAATCGCAGAAATACATGAAATTCAGACAACTGTCCAGATTCCAAAAATTACTGAGGGGGCTCTAAGATCAACTACAGGACAAACTATTCCAATGCCAACTCAAGAATAAAATGTGTCTCTTGAATGCCAGTCCACGCCAAGTGCAACCAAGGAGTACTCCTTCGTACAACCAAACAACAATCACTTGATCATGTCCAGAGAAATCAACCGAAATTTTAATCTATATCTGCTGATGTATTTACAGGGTATCCAAAGAAAACTGTCGACAAAGGATAGTTAACAGGAGAAAAAAGGAAGGTGTGTAATAGCAACTGACAGCCTAAAGAAAGAGAACTATCTGCAAAGGCAGAAGAAGTTGAAAGCAAAAATCAACTATCCGACGTATTAGTCACAACAGCCAGCCAAAAAAGACACCTCAGAACCTAAAAAAATAAAACGCAATTATAGCACTTCCGGGGATTCTAGTGAAGAATGCAGTGAAGACTTTTTCGATAATGAACACACTTCAGATGCATACGAAATTGAGATCTAGTTCTAAATCAGTTAGAGAAACAACCAAAACAGATGATTGGCATGCTTTAGAGCAAAGTCTTCAAATATTTATTATGTGAGTAAAGTGACAAAGGAGGGTGAGGTGGAACAGAAATAAGTTTCCTCCGTAGACTGTCACAACAAAATATATTTACTTATGCACAGGTAACGCTAACGGATATTTATTGTGTGCAAAATATACTCTGGTCATTTTTAAATTACTATGGATAAGGAACTCCTTCAAATTGCTGTAGCCAATGTTAAAATGGGGTTTCACTTATTATTAATGTCATATACAAAACGTTTTGTATATGACATTAATTCTTTTATTTACAAGTGAAACCCCATTTTAACATTGGCTACAGCAATTTGAAGGAGTTCCTTATCCATAGTAATTTAAAAATGACCAGACTATACGGATATAAGTGCTGTTTTACCCAAACCAATTTATTTTGGGCAAACTAGACAACATTCCTATCTTACTTTCAATATAAATTGTGGAAATTTGGATGTTCCTTAATTCTTTCTTTAGGTACCTATTATAATGGCAAAAAGTTCGTTAAATGTTTCAGCGCCTATTAAAATAATAAAAAAATATTTTATACACGTATTTTTCTTGTGCCCCCAAGGAAACGTTGTCTCCATGTTGGGCATCCTATGCCTCACTCTTGGGAAATAGGAAACAGTGAGACAATTTTAACTACCAATTTTCCATTGGAACTAATAAAATATACTGTCAGTACTAGTTGGCTATGCAAGGGTTGCTTATTGGGTACTTTTTTATTTTTGTTTTAATGAAAATAAAATTCTTGTCTAACTGAAGGGTGCTCTCCCCTACCCTTGGAACAACTGCGTATTTATACAGAGTGAGTCAGGATTCATGATGACAATTTGAAGTAAAAGTTCTAAAGAAGCGATAGAATATACATAGAAATAATTAGAGTCTGTTATACAACATTTTCTATATGTTGATACCTATATTGAAGAGATATGCCCATTTTAATTTGTATGACTGTTCGCCTTTAAAATGTTAATAGGATTAATTGATTTATATGGATTATTATTTGGTGCTTTTACAATTATTTTTAATAATTCAGTAACAGTGAATATGAGAGTATAAATTTTATTTTAATTTGTGAAAATTTGCAGTCGACGCAGCTGTTTTTATTCCTTTTGCTTCGTATCAAGTTAAGTGCATGTGTACTTGTTAAAACATGAATGACCTTGTTACAAATTTATGTAGGTACGTTCCGGAAGGAAACATTTCGTCGTAGAGCAAACTTTTCGTTTTAACTTTCTCAAAACACGATATTGTTTTTGTAAAATGTACTATGATACGGTCGTCAAAATAATAGGTAAAGTACTTAGATATTGTAAAACACATGGAAAATTTTACGCGCCAACTGTCTACATCTGCGGGGCGACGGGAGATAAGGAATGCGGTCGTTAGCACACGGTCAATCTAAGAGCAACAAAGAACAGCTGTCTGCTGTGTAATTTAGGATAAGATTGACCAAGGTCGTTTACGTGTTATAAATTATATTTAAGTTTGAAATTCTCCAAAATTATTTAACTTCTATATTAAAAAATGTCATAATTGCTTACACCTTAATGAGACGTATTACATCGATTTGCTAGAACTGATTTATTTTTATCTAACAAGTTGAATTCTGTTGCATAACGGAATATTGAGTTAATATGCGACAATGTAATTAATATATTTATAGCAATTTGTAAATTATAGAATTGCGCTAGGTACTTAACAACTGTTATCTAATGTATCAATTAAAAGATAATGTGATTTCCGTGAATCTAAAAGTTTGTCTATAAAGATTATTTTTTTGAATTTTACGATTCATTTTCAATTCTATCCCTTCTGAAGATTTCCACAGTCTAATACTACCGAAATACACGACAACAGTTGATTAATTATCTCCGTTATTTAAATAAGATATAAAAATACTTTTACAAGACATAAACCCATAAATATCAGCTTATATTAGAGATAGAAAATTATAAGCTTATATAGAATAATTTCAGTATGATAGTATGAGCTTATACAGAACTGATACTTAGTAGTGGCTATGAGCTTATGATATTTTGCGCGCGAAACTTTTTACGCTCTACCTTACCCACAATTCGTATCCTCGCAGCATACATTCTACAAATATATATATATATATATATATATATAACTCTTCATCTTCGCTTCATTAAATTTGAATTTATTAATTAAATATCATTGTCTAAGGGGAGGTTTTAAGTAGTTTTATTAATTCAACCACTACCCCTTTTTGAGCCTCTGACTCCACCATGAACTTAGAAACCTGAAACTGCAAGTGGACAGTTTTAGTGTCTGCCTCTCTATTTCCACGCAGTTGTGCTATTTTTAATGAATGCTGCTTTGTTCTGATTTGCGTCATATCCGTTAATAACGCGATATCTTCGTTTTCGCCGATTTAGCAGAAGCGTGTGAATAGAAATCTTCCCTTTCTCAATAGTTTTTTTGGATACAAAAATTCACTTTTGCCTTCAGTTAACTACTCGCTTTTACTACAGTCCATTTCGTACTTTTCTGTGCTCGAATATTACGCATTTCTTAAAATCGATTAAAATCGGCTTTGGCGTATATTTGACCGTTCGTTAGTGATATTGTGGAACTTCTGCTTTTCCTGAATATCTACTAAAATCGTATTTTTACGACTCTAACACAGTAAAAAAAATGTACGGGAGTTCCTTAAACCCGCTGGAATAATTATCTCCAGGTATGTTTTCTCTATTTTTCTAATTGAGTCACCTAATTTCGCTTTCCCTTTTAGCGGTTTTCTTTTTACGCACCTGTAAAAGCTAACGCTATATTTTCTACCACTTTACGGCTCCGTTTTGCAAGTTTCTTCATCTTCAAACATTTCGCTCACCTGTAAACTGTAAAACTTCTACTCCGAAGACCTACCGAGCGACCTTCGAGGGAATCCCACCTCGTTAGTTATTGCCATCGCTTGCACCTCCTGGATTAAACAAATTCTACTATACCGTCGCTAAGTGGAAAAAACTAACGCTAATTTTCTTTTCTACAATTATATTACTCATAATTTATTAATTTTCTTCATTTAGAACTACGTGAATTTTAATTTTAACTTACTCAGTTATTTTTCTATTATTTTATTTGCAAGATTCTGTTTAAACATTAACGATTTTGTCACTTTAAATTTGCTTTATTTGCTCTTGCTATAACGTAACTTTACCTTCGTATTTCGGCTATAACTTTTTATCTTTCTAAATTAACATAGTTTACATATTTGCTAATTTAATTTTTACTTGTACAAGATTAATTTGTTATCAAATTACCTTGACTCTTTTCTCTTAAATTTAACGTAACTATATCTAAATATTAAACTCATCGATATTTGGTATCCAATCCCGTACTACAAGCTAGTGATTTGTTAATTTTGTTTAAGGTACTTCTCAACGGAAACTTATGCATAAGGATCCTGTGAAGATAAGTAAGGTAAAACTTTGATTTATCATTACAATTACTGCCTTGTAAAACTTTCGATCGTTTCCCCAATATTTTGTTTGCTAATTTAACGTCTTTCAATCATTTTACTTACAATTTTGATTCACTTAAAGGTAATTTAGATCACGTAACCACATCAAATTTATTTACTTTTCTATTTATTTCTCAAACTACCCCGTTCTCTTTCAGCATTGACATCGCTACTACTATAACTGTTGATACCTTCGTATTCGGATTAGCAGCCCTATTTTCACGAGGAATTACGTGGCGCCCTTTGGTTTTACTTAACTTTACCACCTATTTTTCTACCCCAATTTTTAACGTTATTCGCTCATTGTAGCTGGCCTACGACCACCTGCCTACTAGCACTGAGCTATTGCGGCCATTGCTTCTTTTAAATTTCGTTACGAACCATTTTTTCCGTAACAAACGATGAACGAACGTAGTGTTGACCCCGATGTGATGACCTTTAAGCAATGTTACCACGAATTTATCCTTTGATTTTATCATCACACACGTTTTTGATTTATTGCAAACTTTGTAAACACATTGATTTACTATTTCTAATGAAATACAGGCAAGTTTGGAATAGGACATATTTTTTATTCAACAATCGCCCTTCATTTTCATGTTTCCTGCTTTATCACCCCCTCCCCGCCAATCCAAATCCACCCTCACCCTCCTTCACAACCTTCCTGGTCATAAATGAAGAGTAAGTACGCTTTTAAGACGACAGTTCGGGAAATTCATTGTTACGTCGGAAATACCGTACCGAAACTGTCATATAATCTTATTCCAACGTAGAATCGTCCGCTGTACAACTTTTATACTGAACATTTTTCGATATAACTTACCGTTTTTAAATTAATAATGAAATAGAGGAGAAACTATATTTTCGCTTAATCAAACTGTGTGAATATAACATGAAAGTAACAGATCTCTCCCTAGGGTACGTTTTGATAAATAATTTTCCCTTGGAAATTGAAACTTTCCTTTACCAAGCATAGAAGCTCCTAATATGTATACATAATTTATAATTTATGTATCAGAAAGTGCATTCAACCATTTGCTGCAAGTATTTTTGAAACTTTTTGTAAATTGCTTAAGTACCTACATTATAGACATTTCAATTGCCAATGAGATGGGTTATAAAACCGGAAAAAGTTGGGAAAGTACAACACCATTGTCTGTAACGATTAAACTATGTAAACGTTCAGATTTATTACAAGTGAAGCTTGAACAATGTTATAAATCCTACAGCATGTGCATACTCTTATAGCGGTATTTACCCTAGAGAATTTGAGACACTTAATCAAATAAGAGTTTCTCCTCCATAATTCTCATAAATATTGAAGGCGTTTTAATTTACAAAAGAAAATTTATAGTTACACGCATCAAATGTTAATCAACTAGACAAAGCGATTGAAAATTTTCTATGGGTGCTTAATTTTCTTGCATGGCGTTCGTATCTATTACAAATTCTTAATATTACCTTGTGCTAAAATATGAATGAACATGCTGTTGAATATGAGATACACGATCATATAAAAAATAATATCTTGATATTTAATTACATAACTGGGTCTTAAAACAAAAAATATACACTTCACAAGTGCGCTGTAATAAAACTATACCTACCTAATAATAGTAATGTGAATCATAATTAGAAAACTAAACACACACAGTTTACGAGAACAAAACACGAATTACAATGAACACAAAGATACACTCACACAAAAATACTCATTACTTATACATTAGAATCTCTAGAGCACTACTGCTCCGATTTGTGGTCCAAAAACATTGAACATAATACACACGCACCCTGGATCATTTCGGAAAGTACATGTACATCATTAGCACATTTTATCAGTTTTTCTTAGTCATGCGAGATGCGTAGAAGATTATCCTGTGGGTAGACAACTGTCAAATCTCAAAATATGAACTGGGCATGTTCTTGGTGTATCCAGTTAATTGTAATGATATTACAGCAGACTGATGTAATAAAAATGAATGACCTTGAGCCTTTATGAAAGCAGATTCAATTCATCACCAGGTGGAAAAGTCATTGAAAAAAATGAAACGGGTTTGCGACTTTGCCAATTTCAAATGCGCTGTGCAAAATGCAAATTCCGGGAAGGTTGACATCATGGAAATGCAGTTTCCTAACTTGTTTTTATGGAAATACCACTGTAAAGGGTTGTATATGTAAACTTCCCTGTTTTTCCTTATTATTGGCTGTATGATGTTTTGCCTAACATCCAGGGGTTTACAAACTTTCTCCTCGGGTAGCAAATAATCGGAGGCCGGTTCTTTTTACGGTCTAATAAAACAGTACCTGGTAATAAATTTATATAATAAACAATAATAAAGTAACAATAAATTAATTAAATAATATTGAAAATAAATAATAATTCTGGTATAAATAGGTTAGTTGAATGCGACCCAATTATCGGTTGCTCGCTTCACTTCAGTGTGACAAATATTGACAGTTGATTCTGTAATGTATTATTAATCGGTTACGGGAATAATTATGCTGTGAAATAAAATTCAATTAATACGTTGGTTAGTATTATTTCTTTGAATCAGGTACGTCAGTTACCAGTTAACGGTTTGAATTTGCAGGTTTTCAGGAATGCGGTTAGATTTCAGGGTTATGGTATCAGGTTAATTATCTGTTAGTTCCTTTGAGCGCAGCCCTACGGCTATACAGAAAGGTACTAGGGTAAGTTGTAAACTTAGCTCGGTTTGTACTACCGTACGTAAGTTTTCAGGCACGGAATGAGTATGTATAATTAGCTCGGTTCTACTACCGTACTAACTACAACAAGTTTAAACAAAACGGAATACAATTAGCTCGGTTTTACTACCGCACGTAATTGCATATTATCAGGTATAACGGAAAACGGAATACAATTAGCTCGGTTTGTACTAGCGCACGTAATTGCAGATCAGGTATTAGGAGTTCAGATCTTAAGGATCTCTCGGTAAGTTAAGTTTTATTTCGGTGCAATTGCTTTTAAAGGTATTTTTAGGACAGGTGGGAGTATTAGGAGGGAGAGATATTTGGTGGGAATGATGTTTTGGTTTACTGGCGACCCCTCCTGGTAGAAATTTGTATTATTTAAGGAATTCCTACCAGGAGTTCTAAAACAAATAATATTACAAATTTCACATCATCACACCACTCGGTAGTATGTAGTATATGTACCTAATATGAATTTGACCCTTTTAGTGATACAGAAAAATGAACTGTGTGCAAAACTGCAATTAAATGAGATTAGTAGGGATGAGAAAAGGTTGATTGAAAGTAACAAACGGCTGATTAAAAACAAATGGGATAGTAAGTAAGTAAGTAATACAGTTATATTTAATTATTATACCTCTTTTACGTAGTATGTACTCGCATAAACAATAATAATATATTTTTAACTTGACAAAACAAGTGCAGAAATATAAAAATTCATAAATAGCCTATTCTTGTACGCATGTAATTTAATTATTACAGTATTCATAAGATAAAGGACTTTAAAATCAAAGTAAACGCAAGCTTTAAAGTGAGAGTTTCATTTTGGTCCGACAGCCGGGAAAATCGTATTGCAACTTCACTTCAAAGTAATTATGTACTTTGAAATTAATTTACGGCGTTTTAACATGCATACGCAAAATGATTACTTTACGTTAATAGATTACAATTTATAACTTCTGTTAGAAGCCCTTGCAAGTACCTTCAAAAGTTTTAAACAATTTCCTTCCCTTATTCGTTACCGCAGAAAAACATTTTAGAATTTCAACCAAATATGTTTAAAGTAACACACTTTTTACTTACTTTAATATGATTATACTACAAGTATTGTTTTATATAACGTATAACGTAACTATCTCGTATTAAATAGGGTTACAACCTCCATAATTTGCAGTAGTACTAAATCTGGTCACTTACTAGTCATCGGGCAAATTGTACCGCATTTGCATAATCCTTTTCGCTACACAAACCCAACGTAATGTATGTACCTACATATTTTAAACCGTTACGTAGATCTCGTGTTTCTAATGAATTTTGACCCACAAATATACAGAGAAGAGTAGTAAAGTAACAAATTGTTGCTGAAAATACTACTTTTTCTTACTTAATGGTAAACAGTTATTATGAGTTCCTATATTTCAATCCACTTATTACTCTACTACCCACGAAGCTTACAACTATTCAAGGCACAATCACATCAACGCGGGCCAGCACCCGGAACACCAATTTAACATAATTATATAATTAACATACAGATTAGTTATGAGGTCAGTGCCTGAATAGTTTTGAAACTCTCAACAACCATATTTGTATAAGGAATGTACGGAAGGGGATACCAATTCGCCCGGTTGGTTGAAATGCCAATAAAACTGATCACGAGACGATTAGCAACATTGACTCGGGAAATATAAGGGATGAGAATAACATTATAGTAGCCCACTAGCACGATTATGTAAAAAAGCGATGTCGGTGAAGGGAACCGGAAGCAGAGTACATACTGGTGGATTGGGAATATTGCGCGACAGAGGAAGATATCCATGAAGACAAGAAGAACGTTGACGAGAGCCAGACGTTCAGTCAGGATAGATGAAGAGAATCACCGGAATTTGGAACTAGATCGAGACGTTTGGGGCAATGCGTTCAGGATAGTTACGAAATAGAATACGCCCTTTACCAGCGCGGTGAAGTTTTCTCTCATACATTGGAGGGTTAAGAAGAAACGTAGCGAGGAGGGGAGATTAGTTGAGGAGATCACGAGAGAGGAGGAGATGGCAGCTGCCAACAAATTATAGCGAATATGGGAAAATATCCCGCGAAATGGAGATTTTATGAGGAAGGAGCGGCTGGAATGTAAACGGATAACTGAGAAATTTTTGTTTGTCGCCTTTTTTGTAATAAACATCCAGCAGGATCAATTCGAAAATAAAAAAAATCCTGAAGGTGTTCATTCAAATTTAAAATTCTGATTAGAGAATTCATTGTGCCTTATTCCAATGTAGTACGACTAGACCCCTTTTAGGAAGTTTGTCAACCCAATAGGGAAATAATACATCCCCTCCAAACTAATATTGACTTGTTCGACTGTCAACGCTCTTGTTCCTCGCGGCTGGAAGCTACGAAACAATCGCTACATAACTTCAAACTTACTAATCAAAATGTTCCACTATAGTCTGTAAAATGAATGTTTGCGATTTTCGGCTTAGCGCTTTATTTGGCGTACACATTCCTAGTTTGTATCTATTTCGTTCTAACACACAATATTTGGAAATAGAGAGAATGGATTGCTACATTATCGTCGCCACGGGTGGTGAACTAACACAGACACTATGCGTTTAAAACATCTGTATTTGTGTCAGGTGTGTTAGAAGGAGATAGTAATGTTTATTTTAGGCGTCTCTTTATAGACTAAATTACCTGTTGTAATCCTTTGACGGTGGTATTCAAAAGTTATTTTCGCGTGTTTGTAACAACTACTGAAAATACGTTATATTTCTTCAATTTATATAATAATAAATTATATTATATTATATTTTTAATTACGCTTCAATTTCTTTATATAAATTGAAGGAATATAACATATTTTCAGTAGATTTTACAAACGCGCGAAAATAACTTTTGAATACCATCGTCAAAGGATTACAACAGGTAATTTAGTCTTTAAAGAGACGCCTAAAATAAACATTACTATCTCCTTCTAACACACCTGACACAAATACAGATGTTTTAAACGCATAGTGTCTGTTAGTTCACCACCCGTGGCGACGATAATGTAGCAATCCATTCTCTCTATTTCCAAATATTGCGTGTTAGAACGAAATAGATACAAACTACGAATGTGTACGCCAAATAAAGCGCTAAGCCGAAAATCGCAAAAATTCATTTTACAGACTATACCTATATTTTCTGGAGTAGTACGTTATCAAAATTAACTAGTTCGACTACTCCTCACTGTGATGTGATGAATTAATTATTAAATGGGAACATGTTTCGCTGACAATTTAACTCATGTATAAAAAATCCCATTAGCCGCAGTGCAATTGTCACTTTTACAGCGACAAATGCACTAGTGGTTTTTTCACTTTCAAATTCTAATGAACTATCGCAGTATCCGTGCCCGCCGTATAAATACATAGTTTGACATTTGCGAATAATTTATTGCATGATGTTTGTGTTATTTTAAGAATGAGTCCATTTGGTAAAGTTACGAACGAATTTCTAAATTTCTTGTTCGTTAAATTGTCCTGCCGAATTACACTCGAGATTTGTATTTATACCGAGTAAATGTGTGTTGTTTAAATTCTAATCTGTTTCCTTTAGCAATTTGACTCGAAAACTGTCAACCAATAAAAATGCGACACCGAAGGTGGAGCATTTTTATTGGTTGAGAGTTTTTCTCGTCTAATTGCTAGGCAACAGATTCTTATTAAACAACCCAAATTTACTCGGTAAAATACAAACCTCTTGTGCAATTATAAGTGACAATTGACTGCGCCACATAATCGGATACTCAATGCTTTCTTGCGGGTCACGTCAATCGTTGCCTTTCTGCTTCGCATGCTTATGGCTTTATCAGTGTATATATCACGAAGCGAATGTAGAAAAATTTGAAAAAATTGTAGGTATGTGATAATTAAAAAATAAAGCTTATTTTCGCAGTAAGAATGGACGATGGAATGCCTTTCACTACATTCAATTTTCACTAAAATACAGAATGCGTATTTAGATTATATTATCTACGAAACTTGTAGTTAAAATCAATCTTGCCTCCAAGTACAGATTGAATTGTCGCTTTATGCTAAAACTTAGCTATAAGTATGGAAATTTGAAGGATCTTATATACCTAATGTTTAAAAATACATAATAACATTCGCCTTGATTGGTATCTGTCACGTTGAGGAATTGTCTACAATAATGTTGTTAGAGTACACAATTAATCCATTTAGGTACAGTTAAATAGATTTCATGATTACATTGTTGTTCGCAGAGTATTTCAGTCTGTTGTTACCTAAAACCTTCATTATATGGGATTTAGCAGTTCATGGAGAAAGTTTAGCAGTTTGGATATTTGTTATCTCCGGTTATATAACTACTCTTTACTTGCACAACTAGGATTATTAAGCTCGCATAAGTTTCGTATCATCATAAAATGGGTGGTTAGTGTACGAAATTTCAACTAACAGCGTAAGTGAAGAGAGCTTTATTTTGTCTTTCTCCGTTTCTTATATACCTAAATGTTTACATTATTTGATGTGCAGCTCTCTCCGCTGTCTTAATCATCTTAATCTCAAAACATCATAATTTACTGTAATGTTACCGGTGGTCCGCTTCTTTACATTATATAAATCACTTATAAAATTGGTATCATTTATTCGTAGTTGTTTACAAGAGTAAGGTTTGAAGTGAAGTCTGCTTAGTTCTGATTAGATGGTTAATAAATAACCTCTTGAGTAAGAATTGATGATTCTTTGTTATCCTACTTATTACAATCTAGAACAATTATATCTAGGTTGCTAACTTGCATATATGTTGACCGTTGGCGAAATACTTACTTTTTGTCAACTTATATCGCAATAATTATTACATACTTATATTGCGTTACATTACATATTTCGTCAATATATATTTGTATAATTAGATTGACCATCCCGCGTTTCCGAACCTCTTGCAAAAACTACTACTAACACGTATGCACAAGCAGCCGTTTGGTGACATATGGCAAATTTCCTATATCTAAACATGTTCTCTTTCGTAGTTTGAATAGTTGCTTTAACTAATTATTATGAAATGATACATCGTTTTTGTGCTCAAACGGGGTTCAAATACAATTCCAATTCACGAAACGATTGACCTCAAAAAAGGTTTTCTTTTCTTTCACTTTTTGTTAGTTCAACGGTTTCGTGACAAAATCCGTAATTAAAAACTTAGTAAAAGAAGGATTCAGAGAAGACCGTGTACTTTACGGATATACAGCCAAAACAACACTACAACGTGTGTTGAATTGAAAATAAACTGTTCTTCACCACCACAATAACAGTGTTTATTTAACTTGCATGTTTGTGAGTATGTGAGCATGAAAGGGTCTGGTTTCAGTTTAAGACGGACATCATTAGGCTGTGGGTGTTTAGTTTAACATACTATATAAAATTAAACTGTAGTCATTTAACTTTGAGATGAGAGGAAGTATCACTGTTATAAAATATATTATAAATATAAAGAGGCACAGTTTAAATTTACTTGTAGGCTAACGGATTTAATAATCCAAGAAAATAAGCCTTTAAATGCGAATTTTGAGGAAAGTATGTAACCTTTCTACCTCGTGGCGGTTTATTTTCCACTAAGGTAGAGCTTTTTAAATTTCTTTACCGTTCGGGTATCTCAAGTCGGAGTTGCAGGTTCGTAGTAAACACAGTGGTCGGTGAAAATACTTAAGGTTTTATTATGCCATGTACAATTTAGTTAGAATTGTAATTTACAATAATATTTTCTGGCGCTGCTGCCCTCTCGTGGGAGCGTGGGTCGGCACTCGGCACAGTACCGGTCGCTTCACACGTGGTGGAGTATAACGTGCCTGTAATTAATATTAGCTTTTATGGATGTTTCTTTGTTATTAGTGCTTAAGTGATTTGATGTAATTGTTAAATTCATGTAAGTACATGTAGTAATTATTATTTGTATCTGGTGGTGGTTAAGGTTAATCGGCTCTGGGAATAGGGTTATAACAGGTGGTACGCAAGATAGGCAAAATGGCGGGTTGGTAATCTCTGAACTATCTTGAAACGTATACTGGGCTTTTACTACCCTAAACGGGTGTTTAGAATACTATTGACGGTAACGGTACGTCGACTCAATACTACCCTCCGGTCTTCGACAAACCACCTGGGTATGATCTATTCACAGAGTTAATTAATAGGTTACGGTAATTAATAAAATTGTTTTAACCCTCCGGTCTTTCACAAACCATCTGGACTTCAACGTTAATTAATTATTGACTGCATGTACTAAAATTGTTTAAATCCCTCCGGTCTTCAACAAACCATCTGGAATGCAATGTTAATTGATTAAATTATTTACAGCGGGGTATACGGTTCGGTTTAATTCGGTTAAGAGTTTGGAACTGGAAGGAAATCTCAGGTTCAAAAAGTGTCCTCCTATTACTGGGTCCTTTCCTTATATACGTTACTGGATGTGAGTGGGGCATCAAAAGGGAGGGGTGGTATGCGTGAGACGCCGAACCTTATGGATGGTTCTGCCCTCTATTAGTGTAATTGTTAATATTAATTGTAGATTTCTATACAAATCTACTACTATAATTTATAGTACAATTCCATTTCCTTACAAGTACAGGAATTTTTGAAATAAGTCACTCTGAAGTATTTAAAAACTGATAGTGAAGAAATTTTTATTTTCAACCCCCGGGGAAGGTTGAAAAAATTAAGCAAAGGGGTTTTTTCTAAATTTTGCGAAAACGGTAAGAGCTAGAAATAGTATATTAAACAACTAGTTTCATAAGTCGTACATTGCAGCACGAGTCCAAAATTGAAAAACGAGCCGCCTAGCGGCGAGTTTTTCAATGGACAAGGTGTTATACAGGACAGGTGTTATACGCATCGAGGAATGATCCCGGGGCAGCGTTGATCGCTGCTTTCAGGGCAATGTTGGGAATCCCGTCTGGTCCTGGGGCCTTGGCGTTTCCGAATCTACAACAGGCATCCAGCAGCTCCTCCATGGTCACCGGTGGGATCGTCTGAGTGTCGTACTGCTCGATGGAGAAGTCGAGTTCCGCTTGCTGTGTGTGTGCGTGCGTGTGTGCGTGCGTGCGTGCGTGTGTGCGTGGGTGCGTGTGTGTGCGTGCCTGCGTGCGTATCTTCCCGTAGCCGGTCTATTGAAGTGTACGGTCTGATATTAACGGTTATTAACGGATTGTTTTCCTGCAATTAAAACTTATTATTTTATCTATTATAATACCTGGTGGCGGGTTTGAGCGTCCCGCCGGTGGTAACACCAGATACGTTTGATGTTACGTTCTGGCTGGTAGATATCGGAAGGTTTTGGCGGCTTAACCTATAACCCCCTTTTTCAGGTGTTTAACTTTATGCCTTTCAACCACCTGGTGGCGTTCTGCAAGTGAAACGGTTCCGGAGGGTTTAAGCAGGATGCAAGAAGGACTGGATTTATATACGAGGTGAACAGGTATCAGGTCTGGAAGTAGGGTTATATGTTATACGGGTTGTTTGTAGTGTGCTGCCGTTCAATTTATAGAGTACGGAAGAAGGGTAATACACAATCCCTGGCTCGGTTCCAACAGGAATCCGTACACAGGGCTGGACGAACACAAGGGTATCGGGATTATGTTGACCAGGCTCGGTTCCAAAAGGAATCCGTACACAGGTCAAGACGAACACAAGGGTTTCGGGAATACGTTGACCAGGCTCGGTTCCAAAAGGAATCCGTACACAGGTCAAGACGAACACAAGGGTTTCGGGAATACGTTGACCAGGCTGGGTTCCAAGAGGAATCCGTACACAGGTCTGGACACACACACACACACACCCGCACACACACACACACACCCGCACCCGCACACACAGGGGTATAACGCACAATTCAGGAACGGTATTATAACAATTACGGTACAGCACTTTACGCACAAATTATGTTTTGGTTCGTAACAGGTCTGGATGTATGATCGGGACAGGTGGATACCTAAATCTCAACTTCTCGTTTTAACACTGGATCTCGCCTTTATAGCCTCGTCTATCGGGAGGGGGTCTCTTTAGTGGGAGTACCTTATCCACCTGCGACCCCACCTTCCTACTACCGCCATCTATTTTGCTCTTTGTAAGACATTTTATGACCCTACAGGGTCCTTTATTAAAATGGTGCAAAAGGGATTCTTACATAGGTTTGTTATGATAGGATTTTGCTCTTTGTAAGACATTTTATGACCCTACAGGGTCCTTTATTAAAATGGTACAAAAGGGATTCTTCATAGGTTTGTTATGATAGTTCTATGGTTTAGTATTCTGTTGGAATCGATATTATCGACCCCTATCCGAATTGTGCTAATAGGTGGCGCAATATGTACCTTGCTACACGTAAATTCGTAATTTCCTGATTGGTTGAAAGGATGCGTAGCCTCGAATCTCGTCTTCGGCGTGCTATTCATCTCTCTCCTTTTAACGTCATTCACGCTCTACTATCTCTTTTTTTAATTCTTAAGCCTGTTAGTTTTCTGACTGGTAAAAGCGTCTTTTGCTTCGAGCTCTTAAACAGTGCAGACCCTCCATTTTTGTGCTTAGAAATTTTCACAATTATCTTTACCTGTTCGTTATTTAAACGGTTTTAAGTGGAATTTCTTAACAAATTGGTTGTGGACGAAATCAGCTGCTTATTTCAACCGCCGCCGAACGTATTATTTACGGTTATTATACAAATTAATGGTGTCGCACCTAAGAATTCGTCAAAGTGTTCGTAACGTCAGTGATTAAACTCATTGGGTATGTACTTATTCTCGTTATTCTCTTCAAAATCGCATGCTTTCCTTCAACTTCTCGTCTCTAATTTCTCATGATTTTCCTAGCGTTCAAGAATAGTTCTACGCCTTTCGCTTCCCTGTACCACATGGTCGTGATAGTGATCCTATAAGTCACCATCTTGAGCCGGTAACACCCATTCCTGCCTTGACGACTCGCTGCCATCTTCTATATTCTGAAGTTCGCTGAAGACAACTGTCATCGATCTTTATCCTACTGCTTCCTTAAAAATTACTGTACTTTCATTGCCTTTTCTTTTAAACTGAGTAACTTTAAATCTTTGAATTTATAGATACTTTGCCTTACCAAAATTATTTACTCCAGTAAATTGTTTTATATTTTTGTGACGTCATACATTTTGTGAATACCTCATTCTAGCTAAATTTGCTCTTCATTTACTACTTTTATTTTACTTCAACGTAAATATTATTTTGTTTGCGTCAACTAACTTGTATATTACATTTGTTTTAGCTGCTCCCTTTTACCTTAATTTTAATTACTGATAACTTCAAACTCTTTTGCTAAAATATATACTCAGTACCCGATCCTTCAAGGGAATCGTGAGTAATTAAGTATTCTCGTAATTTGGGACCGACCCATTGTTGGTCCAACGTGTACTAATCTTTTTATTTAGATTGCTTCGCTTCGGCAGACCTTTGCAAAGGATCTCCACCGAAAAGTTACTCAGGTACATATTTTCATTATTACTTACTTACTTTTGTTCGCTACGATTGTATCGTATACTTGAAATATTGTTTCTTAGGTTAACGTAAATTCATTATTAGTAGTTTTGCTACGCTACTTGAAAAAGGTAAAGCGGATCACTAGTTAGCTTATCACCTTTGAGTGAATTTTATATTTTTGTGGATTACTATATTCAACTACTATCATATTTTATCTATTTTATTTTTGAATAGTTACTTTACTTGATAATTATTTGTGTATATATTATTGACCGAGTCCGTATTATACTCTCGTCAAATTATTTTGTTCTCATTATTACTCCGTTACCATACTTTTTCTTTCAGATTATTACGTTACTTTTCTCCGAATTGAGATTATCTTCGCAGTTCATACTCTCAATTCTAACTGCTACCTCTAGAACTTGCGTGGCGCCCATTTTCTCTATTGAGTATTCGCTAATCACTCTGCTTATACTACTGCTACCTCATTTTTCTCACCAATTCTGATCCACGCCCATCGCCCATATAACTGAGCTTACTGGTGCAATACCAATCGATAAATTTTGTTACAATTCGCAATTCTTACCGTAAAAGGTTAGCAAATATAGTTAAGTAAATTTTAAGTAAATTTTAGGGCGCCACGACACATTGGGGAAGAGGTGGTGGGACTTGAGCCCATCAGTAAATACCAATGTGCCTATCAACCAGGTAGATCCTGTGAGCTAGCCTTCCACAGAGTAGTGGACATAGCCGAAAGGGCGATCTCCTGTAAGGAGGTCGCTCTAGGGGCGTTTATAGACATAGAGGGGGCGTTCGATAATACCTCTCTAGAATCAATTAAAACTGCTATGGAAAGCAAGGGGGTACAACCTACCCTGCGCAATTCAATTCAATTCAATTTGTTTATTAGTTCAATAATCGGCATTTTACATTAATGTATTTTGCCGACATTCCCCCAGTTGCAAAGCATGCGTCATCCTGTGGCAATGCCGATCACATCCTGTTACGTTACAATCCTCTCCTTACTTGCTAACTAAATCTAGGCAGTTGGGTGGGGATGCTATTACAGTTTCTATTTGACTTTTATCTTACTTTCGACATTCTTACATCCTGATTAAATGCAATTCCGTGAGCATCCTCGCCCCCCTGCTTTGGTTCCTAGGTACTAGGTTTAAACCGCTTTCGTGGCCGTCGTTAAGACGGTCACTTCCACGGTTGTGTGCGAGTGAGGCCCGCACCATTAATCGTTTAAGATATCATACCTAATTATCTTATTCTACCTGAACGCGGTCTTAGACGACGGAGTCGCTTCGACCGCGCTGTGTGCGAGTGAAGCTCGCACCCTTCAAGTCTTAGCCTTATTTCTACCTTAGTCTACCTTATGTCTAACTAAACGGGGACGGCTTCGAAGTCGAACAAACGAGCGTCGAAGTCGCTGGAGACCCGTTGCCACTTAGGTGAAGCCCAGTCCTTCCTTACTTAACCTTTACATTCTAACTTACTTTCTAGTTAATCCTAAAGTTACGCTAGCTAAACGGAACCTAGGGGGCACGAGGTCTCCCAGATTTCGTTGTGTGCGAGTGAAGCTCGCACCCTTCCTTCTTATTCCTCCTAACTGAATGCCGTTCTATGCTAGGCGGTGGCCACAGGCGGCCACCGCCGTGCGGGTGAAGCCCGCCCCTGAAAACTCCTGACTCTTTAAGCCTTTCCGACCGCGTGGCGCTTACGCTGTCTTGGGGCTGCCGGTGGTAATCGCTCTGGTGAAGCCAGAGCGTTTCCACCCCTTTCCTGCGTTAACTTAAAACTTATGCTATTCTTCCTGAGCGACCCTGCTGGAGGTGGAGCTCTCCGGCCTGGCCGCTGTGCTCGGGTGAAGCCCGAGTCCGGCAATGTCCCTATCCTTAAGAGTAAACCGCCCAGATGGGATCCATCCGACTAGGTCATGGCCGCCCACCCGGGGGTTGTACATTACGTCCCGGTTGCAAAAATTCTCTAACTACCGGTTTGTGCGTCTCCGCCCCTACGATCCCCTCACACTTGCCCCTTTTTTTAATTCTAAACCCTCGGGAGCTCTGCAGCCCCACGGGCCCCTTTGGGTTGTGCGTTTTGCAATCCGCCCGTTTTAATTCTAAATTTAGCCTAGTTCTAACCCGCCGGGAGTCCAAGCGCCGCTCTCCCGGTGGGTGTGCGCAAGTGAGGCCTGCGCCCGTTCTTAGTGTGCCGCGTCGCGACGGCCCCACGCACGAAGCCACCACTTCGACACCACCCTATCCCACTTCCACTTCACATCACTTCACTCGCGGTCTCACTTTCGCGCACACTTTCGCCTGCACTTTCGCTTGCACTTGCCCCGCACTTCACTGCTGTCTCACTACCGCGTTCCGCAGCCTGTCCACCGTCGCGGCGAATCGCACCAACTCGCTCCACCACTCTCCTTCGCCGGCCATCTCTGTAGCGGCGTCGAGGGTCTGCGGCCAGCGCAGTCCTCTCGCGACCAGTCTGGCGTCCGCCGCGCCTCTGCTTCCCTCCTCGAGGCGGCACTCGAACATCACGTGCGCGGCATCCTCGTCTCCGCCGCCGCACTCGCAAGCCTCCGTTCCTCTTTCCCTTCTCGCGAACCTGCACAGGTAGGAGTTGAAGTTTCCATGCCCCGTTATCAGTTGCACCACTTGGCTGTCCAGCAGCGTGGGTACGGTTTCGCGTCTCGTTCTGATACTGGGTATGTACGCAGCCGTGAGCCGACCCGTTTCCGCCCTTCTCCAGCGTTCTTCCTACGCGTTTAAGGTCGCGGAGCGTAGCGTACTCTTCAGTTGGCTATCCGGCATTCGGTCGTAACTTATCGGGAGGGCGGCGTCCCGCGCCGCCTCCCTTGCCAGTTGGTAGGCTCTCTCGTTGCCCACGACCCCGTCGTGACCTTTCACCCAGTGCAGCGTGATCTTGGTTCGCTCTTCCGCTTCTCTCAGCGAGACCAGCTCGGTGGGTCTTCCGCTGGTGCTCCGATTCTTCCGACGTCGATCATGTGGTGAAGCGCGCCCATCATTCCCATCAGCTCGCACTGGAAGGCGGTGCTTCCATCCTCCAGTCTTCTTTTCCCCTCTCTCGTTTCGGTCTCGCCGTCGTAGACGACGAACGCCGCTCCCGCGCCGTCGTCCGACGCCGATCCGTCCGTGTAGATCTTGATCCGGGCGGCTTCCTCCTCTCCGTCGACGAACGCCCGCGTCCGCGCCGTTTCCGCAGGGTCTCCTTTCTCTCCACGGCTCTTCCATCGTGCCCGATGTCGCGCATCACCGCCGCTCCTCTGACTCCGCCGGTCTTGGCCGTCTCCCGCATCTCCGTCTCCTGTAACAACAAATCAAACGGCAGTACGTTCGCAATGACGAGGGCGGCCTCCGTAGATACCGTTCGGTACGCCCGAGCGGCCTTGACGACCAGCGTCCTTTGCGCGCTCAGGAGCGCCCGCGCTTCCCTGACCTTTCAACCTTCCGCCCATACCACCGCTCCGTAGAGCATGGCCGGTTGGATGGCTCCCTCGTACACCACCTTCAGGGCGCGACCCTTTATACCCCACGTCAATCTGGCCGCGGCCCCTATCCTGTTCCCTATCTGCTTACCCTTATTTGCCGCGTACCTTATGTGTTCTTTCCAATTTAACCTGTTGTCTATCCTGAGTCCCAAGTACTTAATGCTCTCCTTACATTTAATTCGTTCGTTCCCTAACCTAAACGACGGCGCCTGCTGCCTGACGTGCTTTCCGAAGAAGACGGCTTCCGATTGGCGCGCACTGAATTCTAGCTTGTACTCTTCGGCCCATTCCCTGAGAGCGTCCAGCGCCTCGTTGGTGCGGGCCTTCAAACTCTTATACTGCGCCGCGCTAGCTATAAGGAGCATATCGTCCGCGTATGCCACCAGTTCGCACCCGTTCGGCAATCCCACCCTGAAGATCGTGTTGTATAAAATTTTCCAATAGACCGGCCCCGTGCAGCTGCCTTGAGGACAGCCTCTCTCCACTCCTCGCTCGACCTCGTCGTTCACGAGCAACACCCGAGCCTTCCTGTTCGTGAAATAATTTTTCGCTATCTCGATGAGGTTCCTCGGAACGTCCAGTCTCTCCATCTCCCACGTTATCGCGGGGACCCAGGCGTTGTCGAATGCGCCCTTGATGTCGAGGGACACCGCCGCGCAGTACTCGTCCCTCGCTCTCGCGCTTTTTATGCTCCGTACCACCCTGGTTACGGCATCTATCGTCGTCTTACCGGGCATAAAGCCGTACTGTCGATCGTTAATTAGTCCGCCTCCGCCTCTGTCCTTCAGGTGGTACTCCAGCCTCGTCGCTATAATTCGGTCCAGAGCTTTTCCCACCACGGGAAGGAGGCTTATCGGCCTGTACCTCCCCGCGTCCCTCGGGTCGTCGTCTCGTCCCGGTTTCCGAATGAACCTCATCGAGTGGATCTTCCAGCACTCGGGAAATTTACCGTCGTCGAAACATTTATTGAATATCTTTTCCCACAGGTCGGGTGTCGCTCGGAACGCTTTCCTCGCCGCGTCCGCCGTTACTGCGTCTACCCCCGGCGCCTTTCTGGCGTCCATCCTGTCGAGCGCCCTACCTATCTCGCCCCTCTCTATCTTTCGGTCGTCGGGTCCTCCTCTCGTCGCCGCCTCGTGTGCCCGTCGTATCGCGCGGTGTACCGGTCCGTCCGTCGCCCTATCGTCCGCCGGAAAGAAGTTCTCGAGAAGTGCTTCCGCGGTGTCGAGCGCGCCCGTCGTCGTCGACTCGTCCCGTCTCCTGACCGTACCCGTGGATCTCGCGCCCGCCCTTTTCCCTCTGAGTATCCTGTAGGCCGTGCCCCAGGGGTCCTTGTCGGTACTGAGAGTACAATACTCTTTCCACTTCTCTGTCCTGGTCGTCTCTATCTGAGCCTTGTATTCGTTTCGCGCCGCTCTGTACTCCGCCTGTCTCGTCGCCGTTCTTCCGGGAACGGCCGAGGGTTTCCTCGCTCTTCGGCTCAGCCTATTTACTTCCCGCCGTTTTTCGGTAAGTTGCGGCGTCCACCAGGGCACGCTCTTCCTGAACTTTTTCTTCTTCGGCATCGACGCCTCGCACGCGTTTTCGATCGCTCGATTTAGTGCCGCCGCGCACTCTTCCACGTTCGCGTCCTCGCGCTCCGACATCTCCCTCGCGTCGCGTACTCCCGCCTCGTACGTCTCGTCGAAAACGTCCCAATTGGCCCTTTTGCTACAGTACCGGAAAATATCTCGTTCTTAGTTTCGCCCCGCGTCCCTGTTAACCTCCTACGTTATCAGCTTGTGATCCGACAGCGTCTCTAAATCGCTCACGCACCAGTTCGCGACGTCGTTATAGTCCTCCTCGGTCCCGAACGTGACGTCGACGTGGCTGGTTCCGGCCGGTCCGACGAACGTCGGCTCGCCGGGCTCGTTGAACACGACCAGGTTCCTGGCCTCGGTCATCTCCACCATCTTCGCGCCCATCGCGTCTTCCGCGTTACCGCCCCACAGGGGAGATTTTGCGTTCACGTCGCCCGCGACGATCGCGCGCTTTCCTTTTCCTACCCCGACCCTTTCTAACGCGTCGTCTAACCTCTTTACGAATTCCTCGTCCCGCTGCGCGTTCCCGCCCGGTGGCAAATACACGGAAATTAGGTTGAACGTTAGGCTCCCGAGCCTGGTGCGAATTTCGACCGCCGTTATCAGATCGTCCGAGTGCTGCGTAATCGTCGTGGACGCTATGTCGTCGCGGTGATGCACAATGCAACTCTTTACGCCGCCGTCTGACCCCCGCTTATTACCTCGTATTCCGCCGGTATCCCGATCACTTTCCCGAATTTAACGTGTGGCTCTTGGATTAAGCAGATATCGATACGCTCCGTTTTCAATACCTTTACTAGATTGTTCGTTGCCGCCTTCCCTCGCCCCAAATTTACCTGCGCCATCCTAACTGGGGGAACCCGCCCCCTTTCCTCCGCCCGCGGTTCCCTATCTACGTGCAAGTGTCCCTCGTGCCTATCCATAGTCTATCCTAGATTCCACCCCCCTTCTGTACTGCTCGATCGTCTCGCAACTGGGGTGCAGAGCCTCGTGCCTCGTATCTAACTTCGCACCTCTCCTCGTGTCGTTCGCCCGCGAACACATCGAGCACTTCGGCGTTTCAGCTAGGCAGTTTCCCCTTCGGTGCCCTTTCTCGCCGCACCTACCGCAACTCTCTTCCTCGTCTTTGCAGTATTTCGCCATGTGGCCCACTCCCCAGCACCTGTAGCAGTGGAGGATCGAAAGGTGATCTTCCACCCACGCGCTACTCCATCCCAAACACAGCTCCTTTCCCACGATCGCCCTTCTCAACGCCGGTTGCACCTCGTACACGATGTCCACGTAGGGGTTGTGGCCCTTACCTCCCAGTCTGTACCTTTCCCTCATTTCGACCGCGAAAGTGTCTCTACCGCCCCTGCTGTCGACCAATTCGGTGTTGTTGTCCACTATCCTCCTCATCGCTTCCTCCTTGCTTAGTCCCTTATCCACCTTCCTCAGCAGCACGCGTGGCAAACCCTTTTTTATTTCCCTTCCCTGAAGCGCACCCTCCGTCGTCGTCCCTATTACTCTCGCCAGTCTCTCCGCGCCTTCCTTCCCCGTACATTCCACCATGACCCCGTCCCTCGTGCGTCTCACGTTCCGTATCACAACCTTGTGGGCCAGAGGATTGACCTTTTCCCTGAGCATCGTCGAGACCTGTTCCGCCGTCACCTTGTCGTCGACGGGAAACCTACCCTGCGCAGGTGGATACAGACCATGCTAAAACATAGGAACGTTACAGCCTCGCTTAATAACGACTCTGTAGTGGTCAGGGCCGCACGAGGATGTCCACAAGGGGGAGTTCTCTCCTCTATTGTGGTGCCTGGTAGTGGACGGACTGCTGAGGCGACTAAGCGAGGCAGGTTACACCACGGTTGGCTATGCCGATGACATAGCGATTGTGGTACGTGGCAGATTTGAAGAGACCGTATCAGTTGTGATGCAGGGAGCTTTAAATCTAGTGGAAGCATGGTGCGGAGAAGAGGGTCTGTCGGTTAATCCAACAAAAACGAACCTCATTCTCTTCTCACGAAGAAAAGGGCCGACAAAGCTAAAAAACATAGCAATGTATGGCACCAAGGTGAAGGTTGTGGGAGAAGGCAAATACTTGGGAATAACGCTAGACCAAGGGCTAACCTTCAAACCGCACCTACATAAGACAGCGAACAAAGCCACAAAGTCCTTGTGGGCTTGCAGGCGAGCGTTCGGAAGCAAGTGGGGCTTATCTCCAATGATGACCCACTGGATATACACCAGAATGATCAGACCGATCATTACGTATGGCTCACTGGTGTGGTGGCATAAAACCTCCACCCAGACGAACATACATAAACTTAGCAAGGTGCAGCGTAGGGCTTGCCTTGGCATCACGGGGGCAATGATAACCACCCCTACGGCAGCTATGGAGACCCTCCTGAACTTACCGCCACTAAACCTAGTAATTAGGGCAGAGGCGCTCAGAGGGGCATACCGGCTGAGAGTTAACGGCGAGGAGGGATCGTCAAGGGCGGGGCACTGGCTCATTTTTGACGAAATCTCCAAAGACAAAACCCTTAGTGTGAACACTGAGAGGATACCCAAAACAGTTTGTCCCATCAAATTGTTTAAGACAACAATCCCCACTCGGCAAGACTGGGAGAGCTATTCCAGTAAAGCGAAGCTGAATGGAATCGTGTATTACACAGACGGCTCGAAAACCACAAAGGGCACTGGCTCTGGAGTATACGGGAGCAATGGACGGGGCTGCAGAATTTCTGTAAGCCTAGGACAACAAGCGAACGTATTCCAAGCCGAGGTATATGCAATCCTGACGGCGGCTGCTCAACTATTAAAAGAGAACCTTATCAAATGGAAAATCTTTATAGTGACAGACAGCAAAGCAGCGATTGCAGCAATCGACTCATATGTGGTAAATTCAGGGCTAGTCCTTGAATGCACACAAATGCTAAACGCACTAGGTAAGTGCAACTCAGTCACACTAGTGTGGGCACCTGGGCATGCGGGAATCGCAGGTAACCAGGTTGCTGACGAGCTTGCGAGAATGGCAAGCGCAAAACCATTCATAGGACCCGAAGCGGCTTGTGGGATTACTTATAACACAGTCAAAAAGGAGATTCAAGCAATACTCACGAAAGAGCATTGCAGACATTGGTCGAAAATCCCAGGACAGAGTCATTCCAAGATCTTCCTGGAAACCCCAAACGGACGAAGATAAAACTTGCGACAGAAATGGTCACGGGCCACTGTCGCATGAACAAACACCTGCACAACATGGGACTGACTGAAAGCCCGACATGCAGAGGTTGTGGTGAGGCAGATGAAACGCCCTATCACGTCATCTGCCAATGTGAGGCATTCATAAAGGCAAGGGAACTCCTACTTGGAAATGAAAAAATTACACAAGAGGAAGTAACGAAGATTCGCCCTACTAAAATCCTGGACTTTGTAAAAGATACAGGTATTCTTGAAGGGTAGACAACACCGGGGAGCACAATAGACCAAAAGGTCGCAGTGCGGGAACCTATTGGGACCACCCCCAGAACTAATAATAATAAAGCTGGTAATCACAACTACGATCTTAGCAGCTGGTAGTAACAGAGATATGATTTCTGAAAGAGAATGTGGGTATTCGGTAAAGAAATACACTGGAGTAATGGTAGTGGTGGTTATAATGAACCAAAATATAACGATTAAACACAAAACAAAATAATTATAATACAAACAAATCTTCACAGGAGTGAATCAATAAAGGGGGTTTAACTTTTACCTTGGAAGGATTGAAGTTTACATATGACAATAATATAAAATAAATGACACAAAAATACAAGTACATATATCAGCAACCGACTTGGTAACTGTGCAAAAGTCAGTAAATGTAATTAAGCAACGCTTACCGCAATATCCAAGTAATGCTGTTGCGCAACGTCAATACTGTTGGATTACCTAAATAAAAAGGTTAATTAACATGAAAATTATTAGGGCTGCGACAAGCAGACCAACTCAAATGTAACAGTTACAAAGTTGGCACAAGATGGCAGCATTTAATTCTTGAAATAAATAATCTCTTCATACAGCAATGCGGAAATGAGTAGAGATGATTTGAAGAACAGGAATTATGTAGTTTATCAAGAAAATAACCATCGATGTTCGACAGCAGCGGAACAGTAATAACTTCAGGTAATTTTCAAGACAAATTCTTAACAAAATGGCGGTAAACCAATACGTAAGATGTAATCCAAAAGTAAACCAGATAGAAAACCGGGTAGTAAACGTAAAACGCTAAGACAAATAATATAAATTACTCTCAGGAATTCAAAGAATAACACGATAATTGATACAAAAGAGTTAGGTACAAACCTCGAGGAGATTCCTAGAGCGTAGATAACGTATACGAGACCAAAATGCGTAGAGACGTACAATACGTTTTAATGGTATTTAGAATATGCAGATGATTCTAAATAGGCACTAATATTTATGGAAAACTTTCACTTAGAGACGATAAATATCGATATTAGAAACTGTGAAATTTCCGTAGCACTTAGTAACTTGTAGTTAGAAAGTAAAGAAAAATATTAGAAATCGGGCTGCTATTTATATTAGCGCGAAAATATTTTCCAGTGAAGTATTGGTCCTAAAGCAAAACAAAATATTTTACCAAGGGGGCTATGGATCAACCAATCAGAGACTAAATGACGTACACTGACAGCCAATACAATAATATAGAGCAACTGTTTTTCTTTGCCGAGTAGAAAATTTGCAATGGAACCAACGAACACGCTGCGATTAGAAGTGACGATTCGCGTATGAATAGAGCAAAGAAAAGATGGAAAAGTAGTACCAAAAGTATTGCGAGCGAACTCTATTAACAAAATATCGAATTAGGAAATTCGTAACCTGTAATTCTTACTAAAATCAATATGATTGACTTTTACGAATTACGCAAATAATCGAGGAACGTAACAGTCGTTATATGTTTCGGCAGCATTCATTACACACTCATTTTCATTACAAACTGATAATTGTCATTAACAACGGGAGTAATGAATATTACACACTGTTATTTATATATTGTCATGGTAACCGTTCAATATGTAGAGGCGGATTTTCACATATTTGAAAGATCAAAATATCCGTGTTAATTTTAAATGAAATAAGTATTTGAATTAAATTAAAAATATTTGTAGTCGTGAACAAATCGCAGTACCTATACAACTCGCATATAAGGGACTCGAACGATTTGCTTCACTCACACACGCAAAAATTCTCTCTCTTATATGCTCGTTGTATAATATACATAGTATTATCCTACTCCTAAAAGGACGTTAAAAATACGCCTATTATTTTCCTATAATCTTGGCGGTATGGCATTACATATTACTGTCAATAAGCGATTACGCAATATTTGATATTTTCCCGTGCAATACTGTAATTTTCGTGAGCATTGCTTAAAATATGCCTCACAAAGTTAGCTACTTCTGACCTAAATTCGAAACAAAATTACATACTTACTTCTTAAAAAAATGTCAGAAGTAGGGCGATAGGATCCCGTATTTATACGGTTGAATGCTTGCGAAGCATGAAAATTTTTAAAGAATGTATCTACATTCATAGCATTCATATGAGAATGAACTCAAATTCAATTTTAAATTTTGGTTTTCATCCTTTTATATGCATCAAACAATAGTAATTTGAGAAGGATATCGGATAATCCCACAGATTTATGTTGAATATTAACTAATTAATATGGTAGCCGGCTATTTTAGATACATTACTATGTTATTGACCTTTCAGTTAGTAAATCAAGGTTAATTTCCATTAGATGTACAAAGGTAGTTACATAAGAATTTTTTCTGGCATAATTTTTTGTTAAAAATTACTATTTGGTGGACGGTAACAAAATTTGATTTATTATCTGTTTTGCATGATTAAATAGTAGTGTAAAGTTATTTGTAATAGCAAATATTGCTATTTCTATTCCGTTTAGTTAAGAATTCACATACACCACATACCCATCCTTCCCTTGAAATGTTCTTTTTCAAAATTCGTAATAAAGCAGTAAACTGACTGAATTTGTAATGCACGGCGACCATTCTTTAGTAAAGTTTACATGTATAAACCGAGAAATGAATCACATATAAAATTAACAAGAGCTATACAAGAGTAATATTTAAACAAACCATTTCCTACGTAATAGCGTTGAATGATTTTCACTCAACGGTAATAGCATAAAAACTGACCATAAATTTATTTAGACAATTTGCATTTAAAATGCTCATCGACATAAAGCTGCGAACATAAATCTTCCTATTCCAGTTGTACGTGAAAGTATTCAAAGCACTAACCGTTCAAATTTGAAATTTTGTACAAAATTACATGAAGTTCAAATAGAGGAATAATAAAGTAATGTTCCATTATTAATGCTTAAAGCTTCGAGCAGAGTACGTGTACGTATTCATGACGTTTGCAAGCAGGAAAACTTTTTCAAGTATTGATTTTAAAATAAATGGCCTTACTTCATAAAGTTTTCTTTGTTTGTCGTCATCGATTGAAAACATACACGATAAATAGTCGAAGGCATTTCTTTTAAAATACCTACATTAAAGTTAACATACTAACTTCCAAGTGTAATAAATTCTCAGATAGTGTTCCTCACTTGCAATATGAGTAGTAACTGACATCCTCAAATGGTAACATAAGTAATAATATATCGCATATGCCCTTCGTACCCAACCATGTGCTGTAAGGTGAGAAAATTTCCATATTTTTCATTTAGGATTTGGAATACAGAATCCTGCAAAATATCAAATGTTAGTTACAAGAGGACAGGACCAGCAGGTAAACATACCAGTATCCCTACCTTGAGTAGAAGTAACATATCCCCTCTCGATCCTGACACAATATAATTAAACGACAACCTCCGCATTTACAAGGGATTCCTATAGAGATCCCCTATGAGAAACTTCCAGATTACCTGATACCGAAACCGAACCTTATACCTGTAAACAAATCATTAATCTCATACCGCATCGACCGTTTCATAAAAAACTGTCATTCATTAACAAACATGTATCCAGTCATTAAATTCATCGTAGTAGTAAATTCCGTCAGTTGCGAGAGTGGAAACTCTGTGCTAACTAGCCCTTAGCTCCCTTTGGGGACAATCATATTTGATTGTGTTGATTTTCTTTTGATTCGGTTAGCCGTGAGCTGTGCAAACACTCACGATAACTGGAAAAATAATTAAGCTCGCTAAGAACTCGTAATATCTGTAATTAGACCTGTATTAACCGTGAGCTGTGCAAACACTCACGACTACCTACCTTCCTAATTAAAGTTAATGCAAAGCCGGATTGTAAATATTACATTTTCATTCATCCATTTTGTACATAATTAATATCATTTAAGCCTACTGAACCTCATTGTTACATACCTGTAAATAAACATTAATTCCGATATATCCGATAGTTCTCCAGTTTCCTGCAATCACCGTAATAACGATTATCCTTAATTAAAACCACCTACCCGTTTGATTAATCAATTTACCAAATACCAACACGTGATAATTTAACCTGTACCTTTAATTATTTTAAAGCATTAACCGAACCATAACCACTGCTTATGCGCAGACGAGGGCCAACGGCTACCCATAGAGGGCAGTGTTGATGGAAATTTCATTTTATTAAGTAAATATTTGTTAAATACAATACATTGTAAAATAAACTGTTCAATATTTCCTACGATACTGTATTTGCTGAAAATGGACCCTGATCTACGTCTGAAGTTACTCCGGTATAAACCGTACCGAAAAGCGACCCTAGTCCTTGTAACCGCCGATTTTAAAGTTCTACAAGGATTGTGCACAGGGAAGCTTACAGTGCCTTCATTTGTAGGATTTCAGTAATCGTCACTTTTCTTTAATTCTACGACGCGGGAAAACAGAAAGAATAACAAACTTCAGAAATAAAGCAGTTTCTTGTGGAATCTCAAATTGAGTCTGCATTGTTGTTCTTTTACTTTTCACTCATTGTTTTGGGTTAAGATTTTAAAAATGTATTATTTGGCCATTGCCTCTCAATAAAACCTTTACTTACATAATAGATACAATTCGTAAAATTAATGTGACGAAAATCATTCATACAGCCTGCTTCGAAACACATAATAATAATAACAGGACATGACAGGAAATTGTAAATCTTTTTGCAAATTTTTTTGGTTCTGTGTATAAACCGACAAGAAATTGTTCTCCCAAAGTGTCAAGCTCTGCTGCTCATGCTGCTCCAAACTGTATCAACTTATCTAAAATAAACATTAGTACGTCTGATATATTAAAGGAACTTAATAACTTAACATGCAAAATAAAGAGTGGTCCGGATAACATTCCTGCTATTTTGTTAAAAAAATGTTGGTATGTTCTATCTTATCCATTACAGATTCTCTTCAATAAGTCTTTATCAGTAGGAATTTTTTCTGACATTTGGAAAACCAGTTTTGTTACTCCCATTCATAAAAATAAGAGTAAAATTGATATTTCAAACTATAGGCCAGTAACAAAATCCTCTGAAATTCCTAAGTTGTTTGAAAAAATTCTTGTTTCAACCTTGTTTCCCTTACTTAAGCATATTATTACAGAAAAACAACACGGCTTCTATCCAAATCGTTCAACTACTACCAATCTTCTGTTGTTTCAAAATTCAATCTATAAGGCTTTTGAACAAAATGCGCAACTGGATGTCATCTATACTGATTTTGCAAAAGCTTTCGATTGCGTTAATCACAACATATTAATAAATAAATTGGACAATATAGGCATCCATGGATCACTACTTTCATGGATAAAAAGTTATCTTTCTAATCGTACTCAAACAGTCCAATACAAAGGTTTTATTTCTTATCCTATACCAGTTCATTCGGGTGTCCCACAAGGGGCTCATCTCGCACCATTACTATTTTTGACTTTTATTGATGATATTAGAGAAGTCTTTAATCATTCAGATATACTATTGTTTGCTGATGATTTAAAAATTTACAAAATTATTAATTCCTTGGATGACTGCCGTCTACTTCAGAAAGATTTAAATAACTTTTACAATTGGTGCTCATCAAATTTTATGGAATTAAATCTAAACAAATGTTCTACAATTTCATTTCATCTCATCAGTAATCCCATCAAATTCTCCTATAAAATCAAGGATAGATTCTTGCAAAGCACAACTTCTATTACCGACTTAGGAGTAACATTTACACATGACTTAAAATTTAACAAACACATAAATAACATACGAAACAATGCGTCTAGAGCTTTAGGCTTTATTGTTAGATCTTCATCACATTTTAACAACCCTGATACTATTAAATTATTATAAACATCTTTAGTTCGTTCGCATTTGGAATACTGCAGTACAGTTTGGTCACCCTATCACTCAACTCTCATCACCAATATTGAAAAAGTGCAACGTTTTTTAAGATATTACTCTTTTAAAGCCGGAATTCCGGTATCTAGTTACCTACAAAGCCTATCTCAACTAAATATTAATACAATGAATTCGCGAAGGATATTTCTAGACCAAATATTTTTCTATAAACTGATCAATGGAATTATAAATTGTTCATCTCTTTTGCAACTAGTTAGTTTCAATGTTCCAGCTAAAAACCTTCGTTTTGTTAATATGTTCTTCTTGAAAGTCAGTAAAACAAATTATCTCCAACATTCTCCACTCCAGAAACTGATGAATACAGCTAATATATACTCAAGCATTAACTTTTTTGATAGTGATTTGAAGTTTAGAAAAAACCTAAAAAAAGAATTGTTTAACCTAGATGCACAATATTACAGAATCTGATGTTATAAGTTTAATCATTTTATCAGTCATATCGTTAATTTTATTATATCGCTACAGTATTGCTTACTTTTGTTTGTAAATTAAAATTAATATGTAGTTCTTTTTTTTTGTAATTGATAAATTTCTTAGTCTTCTATTTTTTTTTAGTGTGCAACTTAGTAATAATAATAAGTATTTAGTTAATAGTTTAGTTATATATTATTACTTTTTGTCATTTTTATTTTGGGGATTACCCGTAATTTAAATTAAATAAAAAAAAAAAAAATAAAAAAAAAATAACAAGATCAGGTCATTTACACACGAAATTACAGAAAACACATAATTAAAGATAGGACAATTACACAATGATCTTTGTAGACAATGTTCGCAAAGACCAGACACCATACAACACATTATATCAGCATGTACACGTCTAGCACAAACAGAGTACAAACACGCACGACAGGTAGCTAAGATAATGCACCAAGAACTCGCCACAAAACACAACCTTTCTATTGATAACACATCCTATTACAAATATACACCGCAAGTTGTACTTGAAAACACCACACACAAACTATATTGGGATAGGACACTACTCGCAGATAAAACTGTATATAACAATAGGCCAGATATAACACTTATAGATAAAACACAAAAAATGGTATACATAATAGATATTGCCATTCCCAATACAAACAATTTAGCCAATACACACGCAGAGAAACACCGCAAATACACTGATATAGCTCAGGAACTTAAAGCGCAATGGAGAATGGGAACTGCTCGTACAATACCCATCGTTTTTAGTGCAACCGGAGTTATACCAAAAACAATACACCACAGTTTACATATTTTAGGTTTAGACATATACATACGATTACAAAAGGCAGTCATCATCAACTCTTGCCACATAGTTAGAAAATTTGTAAACATAACGGAAGATACCGCACATCACTCAGAACCACATCACACACTTTCAACTAATACCATTCAAACACAAAATGAAACACAACACTCAATCCTCTCTTCACAAATTGAAGCGCTGGTTTCATACACAACATAGCATTACAGAAAATCCATTACCGACACAACCACTCATGTAACACCTCTAACTAAGTAAATTAAAACAATTGGTAAGTAAGTAAGGAAATGAATCCCCTCACCACCATATTAGTATTTCCTCTTTATTATGTACCTATTATATACACATAACCTAATTAAATTTTTTTTTATTGGTGTCCTATTTTAGCCTTTTAAACCCCGCCCCAGCGTGTTTAAATCGCACTTTTTAAAGCGCGTGTTTTAAAGTTGCCATGCCAACATCAACAAATTTGAAAAACGGGAATTCTATTGGTTATTGATCTGACAGGAGTAATTTGTTATGTCAAGTAAAATGACAGATTGCATCACCAATTTGAAAAACGTGAATTTTATTGGTTATTGGTCTGACAGGAGTACTTTGTTACGTCAAATAAAATGACAGATTGCAAATTAATTTCCATTTTTCTCATTTCCATGACAACGAAAGGTATACTGATTTCACATACGAATTCAACCATTTCACATTATTAGTTCTTATTTCCATTTTAATACCAGATTTCAAAGTGAACCAATAAAAAAAATAGCGTAAAGTATTCGTGGATTTTCTTCACTTGCTCTATTTCAAGCATTCGGCTGCGCCGTCGTGCTTGAAAACTCGCGCGTGTTTTAAAGACCTGTTTATCCACTTATACTTTAATATACTATAATTGTAGAAATTACTTGAGAAAGCCATGAAATTGGCGAAACGTCGTACTTAAAATGTAATTGTAATAATAAAATGAAGAATTTGGCAAGCAATCACCCTTTAACCCTAATGAATAACAATCAAGTGCCGTAATCAAATCAATATTACCGAAATTTTATTTTTATTGTTGTTGAACGAAAGTTCATCATATGAATTAATTCACAAAGTCTGGATGTCTGGATGTCCGTTGCTTTTTCGTGTAGACATTTTTGACCTTCTGACTTCGGATTCTTGTAGAACATCCAAATTTAAGACATTTTTGTATCGATCCTTTTTCTCATCTCATCGGGAATGTGGTCAAAGTGGCCGTCGAAGATATTGTTCAGCATGGCAACGCAAGATTGCACATTCTCAACTGCTTTATCAACCAACTTCAAAAAGTTGGTCACCCTCGCCCCCCTGTGGGGTGGGGCGGGAGTAAGTTTTGAAAACTTAAATGGGAACACCTATTTTTTATTGCACTTTTGGCTTCTCCATAAAAAACTATTCTCAAATTGCAAATTTCACCCCCAACTGCAACCCCCTTTTTGGGGGTTGAAAGGGGGAGAAAAACAATTTTTTTTACTTTTTTATCCTCCAACATTTTTTCGTGATTTATAAATTGTCCGTCACCCTCTCCACTCCCATCTCCCTTAAGAGTGGAAAAAAAAACAATGGCTCATTTGTGGAGAATCCGGTGTACTTGTGTCTGAGGGGGGGAGTAGTTAGGTATATACATGTAGGATGTAGGTATATTGTATATAGTACACGCCATAATTATAGATCACAGATTTGAAGTTGGTTTAAATTAAAATTCTATGAGAATTGGCGCCTTTTGATAGTTGTTTTTATTTCCGTTTTTTTATTGTGCTGATGAAGCCCCTTACGAAATTGGACGAAACGTTGACTTTTTCAACATTGACACCGTCCTACCACGGAAGTCGTCTGTATCTAACTCACCTCTGGTCGTGGAATCCTCCCCTCTGATCAATAGACGATTCGAATCGTACGCTCCCGAATCCCACAGTAGAAAATGTTGCCCCATCGTACTGCCTTACGAGGCTTCAAATACAAGAATATTTGCAATAGTTGTAGGATTTGGATACTGATTATAGAATAATAGTGTAGTTGTATACAAACATGCGATTCTAATAGTTTACACGTAATGCTCTAAATATTGTCTACTTGCAGGAAAGTGAAAAAATTAATAATAGGTAGGTACCTATCTAATTTCGCAGTAGAGCAAATTGCAATTTTCTTTTACATTTACACTTAATGTTTCACTATTTTACACTGTTACATTGGTATATGTAATTTGAAATATACAGTTATTTCAAATGTTTATTTGCGTTGTTTCAGGAAAAATTAAACCACAAATATTACATAACGTTGCATAACTACTACTATCGGAGTAAAAATGCAAGGCCTCTGACTTTAGAAGCTTGTATCTCAGTAATTAGCAATCATAACTTAATGAAATAAAGTGCATTTAAAAGATCATTTATTCCTACAAAAAGGTGTACAGTTTCAGATTTTTGTAACACATCGTTAATTTTCTGTATTAATTTATGTGCGAAAAAGCGCTAATTATTACTCAAATCGCACAAGCGCTCGACTTTAAAAATTAATTACGGCTATATTATTGAAACTGAGTGGTAGATACTTATATATTTGACAAGTGTATACTTTTTTGTCGGTGTGAGATGCTTTTGAGGTCAATTGGTTTATTAGTCTTAAAGCTATAATGAAAAAACGACATCGTGTGTAACTCAATACCTGAACGTTCGATATTAATAATATTGACAGTAACATAACAAGGTTAAAGCAATTATATTGTGGTCTAACACGATTCACAAAAATAATGCCATGTACACATGTTTTGTTTAAAAGAAATTTGGAAAAAAGGATGGATGCTTGCGTTCGTGCGGGAGGTGCGGTACGGGGTGGAAGATGGTGCCGTACACTATTGCAATGAAGCGCATGGTTTTGTACAATGTTAAAGAATAATCACATTGTTGTGGTTTGCCGCTCACGATTTACGATGTGGTAGATTACCTCTCGCGGGAATATGTGCGTCTTTCTTTCGCGATAATTAAACATTTACTTTGAATTACAAGAAAACAAATTTTGTTTTCAATAAAGCCATAATGCAGCTCGATTTGAGTAATACAAATTTAGCATTTAAAACAAGAATTTTTTCTTCAGTTACCGTATATTGCAAAGTAGCAGATTTTCGGTTAGGGCTTATAAAACCAGTTAATTATATGAATAATCAATATTTATTGGCTGTCGACTTTTCAGAAGTATGTGTGCTACAACATTTGTAAATTTGGTAACAATTTATGAAACAATAACAATTTTATGAAAAGTTAAAACTGACCGTCAGCCAGGAACATACTAAATACAGCGTTTTTATTGCTGTTAATTCAAATAAAAGTTAAACAACTGATTCTACCAATTTGATTTTTACACATGTTAAACATATATAAATGGCTAATGTACTGCCCAAAAATGAAGAAATTTCACCCCCCAGTTTTTTCGTTATGACCACTTAAAGTCAGAGGCCATGCATTTTTACTCCGATAGTAGTCGTATTAGAAATAATTAAAACGAAATTAACTTTTGAAAGGCATTAAAAAAACGAAATAGCGTTGGATACATTTGCCTGTTAACAAAGATAGTAATCCTTGTTGCGTTGCACCTTTGTACCTTCCACTTCGGATTTATAACTTTTTTTAATTTTAACTGTTATCCTTTAAATGTCTAAATAACGATACAGAAAATACATTTGTTTACCTTTCCATTGCATTAGGGTGAACAATAATCCTCTGCCCTCTAAAGACTCAAATCACAGTCCTGACATCTTTCTTTCGTAGATTGTATAAATTATATCTGCAATTAAGTATTACAGCAACTGGGTCTCGTGACGTGATGCACACATCGTGTAATTTTAATATACAGTGTGTCCCCAGATTGAGTTCACAATAGGTGAGATGGAGCAAACATTTTCGAATTGGAATTTCATGTTTTGGGATCCCGCTCTGCTTGATCTGAAACTTATTTTTAGTTTACTTTCGATTTGTTAAAATCAAGTAGGCCTTTACAGTTGAACAAAAATCCGTTATTTGTCAATTTCGTTTCAGGTAAAGTACCTTTTCCGTTCTTAGTACGCCAAAGTGTCACTAAGAAAAGTTGTTCAGAATGAAAAGTTATGACGTTATGCAAATTTTCAGACGGATCGGCCTACTTTGATAAATAGAAGTAGAAAATAAGGTCGAAATCGATAACCGTATAGAAAACTTTAAATAAAATATAGTGTAAATGCAATGTTAATTGTTTTACCTATCATAATATCCACACTATAATGGAGAACTTCATCAATAATAACAATAAAAAATTGAAACTCAAAATATTAATGCTAATGAATCCTAAATTATAATTTGAAAATTCAAATTTCAAAATTCGAAACACAAAATATTACCGCTACTTAAAGTAAAAAAGTTTAAATTAAATTCAAATTTGAAATTGGAAATAATAAACTCGCAATTATAATTTTGTAAATTCATAGTTCAAAAATTAAAACGTAATAAAGAAAAATCAAATCAAAATTCAAAAATCAAGTTATCGTTTATAGAAATTTTGTCAATTGACGTAGTAATTTCTCCGAGCACAAGAAGATTTCGGATTTGACCGTCCGGTTTACGACAGTACATTTCATGTTTTAGTAATATCGCATCGTTACGGCCTTCTAAGCTTTGTGATCCCTACGATATTCAATTTTTTGGACACATGCGGCCAAACGATTCGTTTTAAATACTACCTATGTGTGACTCATAAAGTCGTACTAGACTTGACCAAGGAATATACAGGGAGTTCCATAAAAAAAAATGCAATTTTGATATAATCATCCTCTATAAACTTCGCGATTCAAGTGAAAATATTTTAGATTTATAGCCTTACCATATCCCATGAACGAAATGTTCGTTAATAAACCCACAGTCTTCCATCCATACACTATTGGCCCACCCTGTATACATACAATATTTTGCGCTATAAATAAATATCATTAATCCAAAATATTTTCTACTAAAATAAAATAAAATTAATACCGAAATATCGGTATTTACGTATGAATACCGGTTTTAAATACTGCATCAATTTTGTCCGGGATCCCGGTTTTCAAAATCCTGGAATTGCGGTATTGTAAGCTGGGGAGGTGGTAATTTCAGGTGTCAAGGTGCCATTAATATATAAACATGAATAAATGTTATTTTTGAATTGAATTAATGAATTCTCTAGTGGCTCATTACAGCTTAATCAAATATCTTCTTGTTACATGTATATTGTGATAGGCAAACACAGAAAGCTCCAAGAATATTTCAATAAGCATAACTGCCAAACATGTAATTAACTATTAAGTTGATTAGGTATATTGATTCCGAAGTGGTTAATTACAGTTATTCTTACACACTTATGTTGTATTAATGAAACGTCTCGTATTTCACTCAGGGAGGGTAGTTTGATCGGCAATGAGATCGAGTTTTGCTCCTAACGAACATAATGGATTTGCCGATGCACTAACTTGATGGCGTCATTGTTCCAGTTACGACTACACACAAATTTCCCTTAACTTGAAAATGTTGCCTATTACTCTGACTTATGGATAGCGTAAGTTAACGTATAGCGCCACCATAGTAACAATCGTATAACATTACTTACTCTTGAAAGAGTTTTGAGTTATTGTACCGTGCGTAACCAAACACATTTTCCTTCGCAGTTAATGTACTTCAACTTTCACATCATTAAACGATTATGGAAATTTCAAAGATGATCATCGACCTTAGCACCATTTACACGTTTAAACGATTTTTGCCCATTTAATCAGAAAATCTTCAAGGGAAAATTAATGAAAGTGGGAGTAGATACCAATTTACATATCGGGTCGAATTTGATCGTAATAGAAATGTAGTTGACCTAGTGAACGTCAACAAAAATAGAGAACGAAAAACGAAAATGAACTTGAATCAGTTCGCGCACGTTCCGTTAAAGCTGCTCAAAGCGCGCGGTTTATTTGTTATCAATGGTAGCAACGTTTAGTAGTGCGTCTGTCTATTCGTAACATACAGCGCGTTGCAAAGTGCGGAAAACAAATGTACGATTTACGATAATTTAAAAACTTTCCTCACTGTGTGACATTTTTTAATTTTAATTGTGATTGAGTGTGTACGCTTTATAGTAAGAAACTAAAATAGTGCAAATATTTTGATTCATGTAAGTTACATACTTTAATTTTTTTACCGAAAACTAATTTTACTACTACCGGATGAGCACCTTCAATTCAAAATTCTACACCTTTATACGACTTAAATTGAGCTTTTTAATGGCAATTGAAGGTGCATCCATAAATTGTGGAGCTCACAGTAATTTTTGATTTACGGAAAATCTATGAAGATGAGAAAAGGAACGTGTTCAACTCCGTTTTTCTTTTTAAACTACTTACACACATTTTTTGTGGACATTGGGAAGTAATAAATTTTAAATTAAAGTTTGTAGAAAAAAAGGGCAATGTAGAAGAAAATTCTTCCTAAATTAAAATTTATTATGTATTAATAAAAAATGAGTAGATAATGCCTTCCAGTTACCACAAAATTGAATAACAAACTTTATTAATAAATTCCTCATCCACGCAATATATAAAGTATTAGTACTTATTATAGTTAATTGTTATGCAAAACTAGAACCTTAGAATTAATGGAAATTAATGGATGAGTTAAAATATACAAGAGTACACTGCAACTCATTTATTATACATTGTGTCACTTGCAAAATTCAAGCGCGATTTCCGTTTTTGAATACTTAAAGATCTATGTTACATTTTTTATGGATACCTTTTTGTCTTTCCAGGGAACATTAAAAAGTTCAATGAAAGATTGCTGTCGTTTAAAAATAGATAAATAACTAAATTTTAAGGCCATTCTTGAACACAACAATTAACACTGTGATACTAATAGTGCGCGCGGTACAAGGAAAATAATAGGAAAAAGTGGCATTTGATGTTATAAGCAAGCGGTTTGGCACACATAGTCTATGTATAAAATAAATACATTTGACCCGAAGTTCTTTCGAATTCATCCCTTAGGGCCCAAGATATATCAATTTCAAGATCACTTCGATACTCACCAATATCTTCCGTTCTAATTATCGTACAGCTATCAAATTGATATCAAAATGTGCAGAATTTTATTCTGAACAAATCATCTTAGAATGAAAATCGCTCTAAACCCAACCAATTTCTGGATATAATCGAAATTATCAAAAAATTCGAGTTTTTTCCTTAGAAATGGACGTTTATTGCAATATTACAAAAACTATAAAATATATCGATTTTTATGTCCCAAGATAAAATGTAGAGAATTAATTTCTGTACACAACAACATTAGTGAAATAGTATATTAAAAAACAAGTTTCATAAGGTACGTTTTATGGCACGAATCAAAGTTTAGAAAACGAGTGGCGCAGCCACGAGTTTTCTTAATGATGAGTGCCATAAAAGCCTTATGAATGAGTTTTTTATACTATTTTTTAGAATTTGCGCCTTATGCAAGCAATTTTAAATAAATATTTGACATTATCAAAATCTAGGGAATTTTTTAGAGATTGGAACTACTACTTTTCAAATTGTCAATTTAAAATTTATTTTTTGTATTCTGTCTCCAAAGTAACCATTTTGCGGAGTGAAAACAATCCGCAAAATACATCTTTAAAGGACAAGTACGCTAAAGTCGCTATGACAACCTTAATGCTGGATTTTCATTCGTTTTGACGTATTTACGATATCTTTATTTTGACTTTTTACGAATTTACTTGTTGTTGCTATAACAACTATGTCAAAGCTAAATATGACGTTTACAACTGTTCTGTACGTACCAAATTAAATTTTTATGAAATTAATTTGATAATTTAGAGAATTCATGCAAAAAAATGTTGTATGCATCACGTACGCAAAACGTTTTAGTGAATTCGTCTAAGTTTTCGCCTCGTCCGACAAACTCGACTCATCCACTAAAACATCATTTTGCGTACTTAAATAACTATTAAAGGTTAACTACAGTATTTGCTATGAATTAATTCGGTAAATACCAACTTAGTAAAATTAAATTGTTCCGGTTTTATTAAAACACCCAAATGTCTATTAAAGCACGCAAATGACGTCATTTGAGTGCTTTAATAGGATGTATTAAAGCACGCAAATGAGGCGAATTCTAAAAAATATATTAAAGGAGTTGTGACGGTGGACGCAGTGCTCTATCGAGATGCAGTTTTGTAGTCGGAAGTGTGTCTCAAACCAATATTATGTTATGTTGATGATATTATAAATGACTGAATTGTGATTCTGTTAAATTTTAATAATACATGTTATATTTTTGTATACCAATCTGTGAAGGTAAGTTTCAATTTATGATAACACTAATCTGTAAACATAGGTACAATTTCATGTCTATTTCTGCTATCACCAGGCAGTACTATGTCGAAAAAAAAGAAAAGCTTGTGTTGGCGGAACTTGACCTACATAATTTGACAGGTCAGTTGAATTGGGAACTGTGTTGTGTGTGCCAGACAAGTGGACGACCCTTGACCTGCCCACTTAATAATCCTATAGTATCTAGGAGAACGTTGGGATACGAAGCCTTGGCTACAAATTTGGAGATGTTAAGGGCGTACAATTATGTACTTCCGTGTGGACGTGACGTAAATGTTCTAGATGAGAGGAATGGAATCAAGGAAACTTTAATAGAGAGACGTGCAAAGTGGCACAAGACCTGCTCGCTGAAGTTTCTGTCTCCAAAATTTGAAACCGTCCTAAATGAAGCATCTATCTCTCACTCTAATCCGGAAACTGCTGAGACTGGTGCCGAATCAGCAGTTCGAAATCAGAGGGAAACACGATCAGGGTTCACTTCTCTTAACCTAAAGAACCCTTGTGCTTCTTTTGGGGAGGACCAGAGACGTGGAAGAAACCTCTCCGGCGGTGTGAAACGCAAGATATTAACGCCAACGTGATCCAATGCGCTCAAGTAATTGGCGACACAAGGCTGTTGTCGCTGCTAGAAACAAATGGAGACTTGGTTGCACAAGAGGCTAAATACCACTGCAACTGTCTGGCACATTTGTACAAGTCTAAGAGGGCAAGTTACGTCACAGATTCTGCTCGAAATGCTATTTTTTGTGAGGGCTTGTACAGTTGCTTGGTGTGAGTATAGAAAATGTGGCACCAGAGCATACTACTCCCATGCGGGAGAAAATTCTAAGTCATTTTCCGGACATGAAGGCAGAGAAATCTGGTAGGGAATATGTCCTGATGAAATGCAATGCGAATATAATTAATTGATAGTGTACCTAGAAGAGCTCAACCCTCAACAGTGCTTAGCGGTAAATCAAAGACATTCTCGTACTCAACAATGTTTGGAGCGAAGATCAGGATGATGATGCGTTAGCGTTCCATCGTTTTACTGTGAACCTAAGAACTTGCATGTCTAATGCATCTGTGTCCTTCGAAGGTAAATTTACACCGAAAAGTGAAGACAGTTGCATACCTCGACCGTTGTTGGCTCTTGTTCACACACTGTTGTACGGATCTTCAGAAGTTGTAGATTGCGCTTCAACTAAACCAGCCATCACCATATGCCAGATGATTATGCTGAACTACCGCCGCAAAACGCCTACAGGGAATCTTGTCAGGCACAGTCATAGTATCGAGCCCCCTCTGCCCATGCGCATGGCATTGTCATGCTACGGCAGGAGCCGAGACCGGACCTGGATTGACGAAATGCATCGTAGAGGGCTCAGTGTCTCATCTAACAGGGTAATAGAGGTAACGTCCCAACTTTGCAGAGCCAGAGACGACACAATAATGTGTCCTTCCAATTTGAAGAAAGGTCTATTCACTCTGATGGCGTGCTAGTGCTGGCGATTTCCTTCTACCACGAGCTCCATGCATGTGGACTTCAAGAGCTCTGGTTGCTGTTTGGGTCCGGCAATAAGCGCAGGTACATCAGCGTTCATGCTATCGCCCAAAGCCTCGGGGAGGATCGTTCAATGGCATTGAGAGGGTTTCATTCATATTCAGTCTGTGACACAGTTTCATTTTTCGGATCAAAGGGCAAGGGGAGAGCCTGGGAAGCTTGGAAGGATGAACAGACTGCAGCATTCAAGAAATTAGGTAGTCCTCTGACTCTGCAGCTTGACGACACTCTACTGCAATCTCTTGAGTCATACACAGTCGGTTTGTATGGTGTGAAAGGCAAAGACATTACCAGTGTCAACGATGCGAGGAAGTACCTGGTTGCTAGTGAAAGCAAACCAGTCAATGCCATTCCTCCAACGCAGGGCGCACATTTGCAACATATTAAACGAGCTGCTTATCAGGCCGCTCATGTGGGGGGCACAGCCATCACTCCAGTCCCACTTCCTTCGCCATCTTTGTGGGGGTGAAGATTACGCAATGATTCTTGGAAACCATATTGGACCACCAAGCCAGAAATTTGGACTTCTTGTAGAGCCTTGGATATGTGTGGTTGTAATTCAGCTTGCGACACATTTAGATGCTCCTGCCGGAGATACAAGTTACCTTGTACCATAGCCTGCAAACAATGCAAAGGCGAGTGCAACAACAACAGGTTAGTAGGTACTAAACTGATATGATGGAAACTGTAACTTCCGTATAATACCTATAGCAATTATTAATAATCAAATATTTTCTGTTTCAGTACAACTTTCATCGAAAGTGCAGAAAACTAATAAAAAACAATAGTGTTTAAAATAAGTGTGCTTAAATATAAATGAAATGTTGTTAGAGTATGTGTGGGTTCCGAACCACGACAACCCCGCATATCGCATAAAATACCATAGTTGTTATTTTTGTATTCTATTTTTCATAGTACTGTAACTTTCAGGAAAAACGTGCCTATCTGTTGATTTACAATAAAAATCATTATCTTTTATAGTTTTTGCAATATACAACGTCAACTCTCCATTTTTAAAGAAAAAATTGAATTTTTGATAGTTTCAATTATATCCAGAAATTGGTTGGGTTTAGAGCGATTTTTATTCTTTGATGTTTTGTTCAGAATAAAATTCTGCACATTTTGATACCAATTTGATAGCTGTACGATAATTAGGACGGAAGATATCGGTGAGTATCAAAGCGATCTTGAAATCGATATATCTTGGGCCCTAAGGGATGAATTCGAAAGAACTTCGGGCCGAATGTATTTATTTTATGCATAGATCAAGTATGCCAAACCGCTTGCTTGTAACATTAAATGCCACAAAGTTTCGTGTACCACAGGCACTATAATTAATGATTTAGTTTGTAACATCAGCATTTTTCTGATGCTAATAACGTGTGACTTGTAAGTCGAAAATCCATTTTCCTCATTTTTAACACCTGTCTGCGTTAAGGTCATTTAATATTTCATTTGATTTGAATAAATTGTAAAAAGATTGCAAAAAAAACTTGACGTCTCGGTTGGCATAACCGAATGGATTTTTACACAATTGTGAGATAGGTGTATAACAATAATATGAACATCAGTGTCTTGTCAAGGTTCTTTGGAACCGAGTTATTTTATAAGACCTTTTATACTAAAGGTACAAAGGGATTCTGCATCTGACATCGAGATCGATAAATATAAATATCGACACCTCTAAATTAATATTTTGTTAGACGGTAAACTATGTTTGTTAATTTGAAAAGTAATAACTAACTTACGAAACCAATTCATGAACAAGTTTAAAACTGAGTTTTCGGATTTCCACTAACATGAATAGCGGAATTTCGTGATGGTGAACGTATGGAAATATTTACACGGGATGAACTCTCATAGAATTACAAACTTAATTTTTCAATTTACATAGGTCTTAGATTATAGAAAGGTACAGATACGCCTTTCCATATACGAACGTTATTAAAACATGAAGCCAACACTGACGAGAGAGCGCGCAGGAAAAAGAGAGAAGAAAAAACAACAAGACTACATAGTGGCGTAGATATAGGACTTGTGGGTTTATTAACGAAATCGTCTACCAAACGATCAAATTCGATTACTTTTTCCGCGCAAACTTTCAGTTCAAGGGCGACATCGTAATCTACCGGGATATACGTATTGATCAATGAAATGTTAAGCTCTTCAAATACCAGTTTAGATCTCAATAACTTTCTCTTTTCATCAACAGTTAAAGATGAAGCATCGATATGACGGAATCGCAACTCCTCATTCAGTTCATCCGCTCCTGAGCGCATTCACATTCATGTTCAAGCAAATAAAGTAATAGAAACTCAAAATTAAACAAACCTACGTTTAATCTAAAATCAATTAATTTTCTTTTTTTTTCCTCAATTTACGTTGGGTGCCATATTTTTTTCACGCCTTTTGATTAGCGTACAAAATATAATAAAAATTGTATTTAAACAATTTAATACAAAAATCGAATTAATGCTTCCGTCTAATATAAAACGTATAAATTTAAATCTAAGGTTAGTAAAATATAAATCTGTAATCTGTAATTCTATAATCTTGACGGTAGCATTACTCTTTACAATATCTTACGATTTTTTAACAGTCCAATTGCTCTGTGATTATTGAAAAATTTGGTTGTTGACACTGACCTTTTGACGCTTCAAAGATATCGCGGCCCAAACATGGAAAATATCCATAATGTTGGGTCCATAATGACGACGGGGCTTGTGGGAACTCTACAAATGGGGTGGAACCAGAATTAATTGACGAAAATCAAATCACTGACACACAACCTTCCCCATGAATATTTAATAATAAAATTTAATTACAGAAAAGTTGAAAAATTGTTGACATTAAGTGACGATTAGTTTCGATATCTGAGATATCATCATCAGGCTTATGACTAAAAAATGTAAATTAAGTGATACAGTGTAACAAAGCGTTGATTACTTACACTGTATCACTTGATTTACATTTTTTAGTCATAAGCCTGATGATGATATCTCAGATATCGAAACTAGTCGCCACTTAATGTCAATAATTTTTCAACTTTACTGAAATTCAATTTTATTATTAAACATTCATGGGGAAGGTTATGTGTCAGTGATTTGATTTTCGTCAATTAATTATGGAAAATATCTTATAAACACGCTGGTTTCTATCTCTACTTGCACTCCAGTTATGCATCCGAAAATTAATCAGGATAAAGAAGCTGTAAATTTTCAATAGCAAAACCCGATTTGGTAATTAACACTATTCAACTTACGGTTATTTTCAACCCTTTTTCCCCTTATACGTACGCGTAAGCAATACGTATATTAATATTATTACTATTAAATTCAATTATATTAATTATCGAACTGGGTACAACCTGAAAGGGATAAAATGAACAAGTGGTCTATAATTAATTTCAAGATAACTTACTGTTTCAGAAGATAATATGTATATTAATAATTAATATATTACTAAAATTTGAATTATTTTTTATGTAATATAAACAAATTAAACTCCGTCAAAACGACGTTTTCTTTCTCGACTCAATCGTCACAAAAATTGATTGTTCATAAAAATGACTAAAATTCAAGGTGATCCCGTTAATAAACCTTTGGAAAATTTATTATATATTTATATTAATAGGTAATCTATAGTACATTGGTAATGTATACAGGGTGTCTCACGGTGACCGTTGGTTAGAAGTATATCAAGAACGGTAAAAGCTAAAAACGCGGTTTAGCACATTTTTTTCTAAAACTGCATATAATTTTAAAAAGTTCATTATTCTTTGCTTTATAACTTTAAATAGTCAATGTTCAGGTAAATTCATACAAAGACTCGAAATATATATGAATATATGAATTTACCTGTTCTTGCTCCCTTATTTTGAGTACCGAACCACCCTTTCATGATGTCTAGTCAATGTTGACAGTTTATTGAATTCATTTTTTTCCTGCAATAGATAAATGCTGTTGGCAATACTGTTTTCTTTCATCACAAGTGAGGAAAATGCAACTTTCCCCACTCATTTTACAAAAGAAATAGTATATGTATTACAATACAAGTGATGAAAGTGACTGATTTTTCAACGAATTATGTATTATAGTATTTTTTCCAACATCGCAAAAATGAGTCTCAATTTTAAACTTTATAATTATTTTACTCTCCTATGCAGGACATGCGATACCTCCACCATATTGCAAAGAGAATAACAAAATTAGGAGACATTACTTTTCACCACACCCTCGTAGATTGTTTTTTTTCCAAAAGCTCTTGCAAATGAATTTTAACTAAGTTCTATTATTTGTTCCTAAATTGGTAACATAGGTATAAATTCCCCACATTTTTGGAATTTTCGGAACAGGTAAGTACAACTTTTGATCTCTTCCAGGATTCAGGAAACATTCCATCTGTCAAGGATTGATTTATTAATTCTACAAATTATTAGTATCGCATCTGTAGTTACCTGTGCTGTTATGCCTTCCGTTCCACTTTTTATTTTTTTGGAGGAGAAATAACCGTTTTTATGTCATCGAGTTTTATTTCTTTAAATTTAAAAGTGCTCGTATGTTCCTTTATATCTAATCTTTATATCTTTATATCTGTGGTTCGAATTTTCAGCGATAGAGTTACTTATTTCCACAATACTGTTTACGAAGTACTGATTGAATTTATTTGCTATTTCTATTTCGTCTGCTCACATTATTAAAGAGTATACTTTTCGAAATATTTATTTTTGTAAGTTTTGATGGTGTTGACATACGCATTTCGACTATTTGTATAAAATGTCCACTCATGTAGGAATATATCTTTGTTAATTTAGCGATTTTGTCTGTCTCAATTTTCTTGTAAATTTCGCAATTCTGATGAAAGGATTGTTTAGTTTTATTTTAATTAGTTTACTTATAAGTTATAACCATGTCAGTTATTGCATTTCTTAAACAACTTGATATTCTACAGTTGGAATGTCATGTTCTTGACCTGACGTTTTTCCAAAAATTTGTAAGTGCGAATTGTTTAAAATTCGATTACGTTAACTGATCTTTACTTAAACCACACTTTTCAATAAGAGGAACTTCAGCTTCGTTAAAGTTACAACTTCCATAAAACATCGCCACTTAAGCTATTTCGCCACTTTTCTCACTCGCTTTCATCTAGTTATGGATTTCTTTCAAATGAATGTTAACAAGCAAATTGCTCCTTGTAAAGCATAAAGTTTATAAGAGCGAAGCTTGAGCTTTCTCATGTTGCTTTTGCACAATTTATAACAAACTTACCATCGCTTGAATGTATTGTCATTTTTCACATCTGTATTTTAGTTACAATCGTAACTGTTCTGTAATTAAACCTATAGACGTTACTTGGGGCATCTACGTCCTACGTCCTACATATTTATCGAACGGTAGTGGTAGAGATTCGGAATGTTTCTCTACATAAAATCTAAATACTTTTCAGCTCTGAAACAATCGGAACTTTTATCATGTCCTTTTCACATTGTTCTTTTACACTTTTATGAATGATATAAATGTGAACTTTGTCTCAACGACTGTAGCCATGTGCCACGCATCCCTTGTGCAAAATTGACGTGATTCGAAAGCGGAAAAAAAGTAATATTTTTAATTGGATATAAATAAAAACACTAAAATAAGTAATAGCAATGAGTACCGAAATGTCAAAACTTAGCGGATTTGTCCATAGGTGACGCTATCATAAAAAGGTTGATATTTACATTTGTATTATACGTTTTTTAAATTAATTTTGAATTGTGAACTTATGTTAACTTTTATTTCTCTTTTATACTCACTTTTATTCTAAAATTATTTAGTTATCGATTATGTACAGTGATTGTTACAGCTTATCCGCTAGTATATAAGACCATTGTTAAACATTTACTTGCGTTGAGCGATAAAGCTAACGATAATAAATTCTGCACATGGATCTGTGTTATAGGTTGAGAAGAGGATTCCGGAGGTCGTTTTTATATGACTCCTTTACTATTTAAAATTAAATACTGGCTGGATATGTGACTTGCAATGCCCAAATGCGTTTACATTAGACAATCCACATGTTATTTATACGTTCTTTCACTTCAAAAACAGACAATAGTAATTAAGGTATATAATAAATAGATATCCACTCTTTTTTGATTATTCTACGATTTCTTGACTTATCGATTACTTGTTGAGTAATGGTTTACTGTTTTTTTTTCATAAGTACTTTTTAAATACAAATTCATACCTATAATACGTCACTTATTGAACAGTAGACTGTAACTCTACAATTAAGTGCTTAACGAAAAGTCTTTTTCCGGGACTAGTTTTTTTTTTCATTTTTGCTATAAGGAACCCCTTCCCTATCATTCCTAATAATTATTATTACCCGAAATTGGATTTTTACACGGATTTTCTTTGAAAACGACTTGATAACTACAAAATAAAAATAAAAAGCGTTATATGGCAAGTTTATAGTTCTCATGACAACCGAACTTTCTGAAAAATTGAAAATATTTTTCGATAAGGCACTATTTTAATCCATGGAAGTTTTATTAGGTGTGCTCTATAGATGCTCATAAGGGGCTTTAGGTGAACCTTAAAATGAGACTTGGACTGGAAAAAATGATATGGTATATTTTTTTAGAGGGTAACAAAACGAAAAGTGCACTGTTGACAGGACAACTGTGTTGAAAACGACAAAAGGAAATGTAATCCGCTTAAATAAGAACTCTTCATGTGTTACACATCTTTAGAGAGTTCCTTTTGGTTGAACCTAGTAAATTATTTAACAAGACATGAAAACCATTTTTATTTATTTAAACTACCTCACGGATAGATTCCAACAAGTTGTGCTTAACGGAAATAAATCGCATCATCTTAGACTAACGGGCGGTGTCCCTCAAGGATCTGTACTAGGCCCAATTTTGTTCATCATGTATACCTCAAATTTCCGCTGATGCAGTATGATTTTGCAGCCGTAGACATGAAAGAAGCCACAGTTCGTATAAATTCGGACATTAGGGCGATAGCAACAATACCTGAGCAGCATGGTCTTAAAATCAGTGCTGCTAAGTCATCTGTAACCCTGTTTGGCAGGGCTCGTGACAGGGAGCTCGGTAAATTAAACCTACTAGTAAAAGTTCATGACATGGCCTGCTCATTAGGGGCAGTATCAAAAATCTGGGCTTAATCATTGATTCGAAATTACGTTTTAAAAACCAAGTAACGGAAATGACACGAATAGCATATATGAACTTAAAAGTAATTTTGAACAATCGCAATTAATTCCATGTGCATGGGCAATGAAAAAGCCGATAAGTTAGCCCGACTGGCCTCAAAACAACTGTTTTATGGTCCAGAGCCGGCTCTCCCACTTACAGTATCAACTGTAAACAACTTAATAACTCAAGACACCCAAGCCAAGCATAAGGCTAGGAACTTGATGTCAGAATGTCGTCACGCGAGAGAGGCCTTTAGAGGACCATCTCGTAGCCTGGCGCGCTTCTGTACAGGGCTATCCAGAGGAAACCTGCGGCTACTTGTAGGCATACTTTCTGGGCAGTGTAAACTTAACAAGCACATGCACCGCATGGGCTTGGTTGAATCACCATCCTGTAGAGGATGCTAGACAGAAGATGAGACTGCCCAACATATACTTTGTGAGTGTCCCGTACTTGTCGAATTAAGACGATCCATGTTGGGGGACTCCTGGCCGGACATGACTAAGATTAGAGCCGCTTCCCCGTCCAGCATCCTCAGGTTTACCTCACGTGTGGGATGGCTTGAGTGATGATGCGGGGTCGAACGACTCTAATCAGGAAGGCAGCACTAAGGGCCCGAATAGGTGGCCTATGTGCGAGTGGACTTCTGACCACCCTCCCATCGTAATCCAGAATCCATGTGCTCTCGAAAGAATAATTAAAGTATGGTACTTGGGTTAAGTGAAAGAGCAGACAGGGCAACCGGGTATCTGAACTTCGCCATTATTAAATTATGCAAGATAGTATGTTTTTTATTGTAGTTGTTTTTTTTTGGTTACTTAAGTTTGTTTACTTTGCTAGTTAACTTTGCTTATTTCAGTTGTTTATCTTATTTTTATTTCCTTATCTCACTTTTATTTTTTTTATTTTCTATTTTTAATGGTTATTACTATTAGAGTTCTTTTAAATAGTTTCCTTATACAAACATGTATCACATTAAGAATTATGTTGACAACTAAGATGTTACAATTAATTTTTTTTGTTTTTGTTTTTTTTTGTTATTTTAATGCATAATTTAATAAAAAGATTCTTAAGCTAATTTATTTCTTGTAACTATTCAACAATTATCAAGTAAGTACAATTTTTTGCTAATCTGTTCATTTAATTTATTAGATTATATTATAGACCTAGCCTGATTATGATATTTTCATATCAAAACTATAGTCGCTTCTTCTCATGCATTATTATACTTACTATATTAAACGATACATGGGGAAGGTTTTGTGAATGATTTATCCATCAACTCCTATATCATCTTGTAACATTTTACAGTCATTTAGATTATCAATTTTGTAGTATAATTTCATGTCATCAGCGAATAGCAGACACTTTGAGCCTTAAATGACATCAGGCAAATCGTTTATGAAGATTAAAAACAATAACGGATCTAAGTTCGATCCTTGCGGGACTCCCGAATTTGCTGTATTTTACAGGACGTATTTCCATCATATTTAATCACAAAGTGCCTGTCGTGCAGATAAGATGATACCAACTTCAAAGTTTTGGATGTTAATGATGTTTAAAATTCTTGCTCCTTTTTTTAATAACTTAATAACATGATTTGTGGAATTGTGGATTCTGATTATTAATACCTGACACCTTGGGTAGGTATATGCAGAAATGTTGTATTTGGAATTAAGGCTAATTGGGGTTTAGATTAAATTAGCGGTAAAAGCAAAGGCTGAATTAATGTTAATATTGCGAACAAGATTACGTTTTCTTGGACGGTATCGACAGAATTGCAAGTGCTTGTCGAAGTTCGTATAATCCCCTGGGGTTAATAAGCATTGACGGAGATCTTTAAATGTTGAATGACATACCAAGTATATACAGTAAAATACGATGTAATACAACGGACTTTTTTAAACAAATGAGGATTAGCTCTTATTATTGAAATATCCTCCGATATTTGTGAGTGACTTTGTTACGAGAATTAAGAAAAGAATATAGAATACAAACGAGAAGGGCGATCCAAAGAGTACGGGGTACGAGCAATTGCTTTAGAAGTGCGTGTTTTGTATGTAATCGTAAATGAATCTTCATGTATTAAATGAAATAAACATCAGAAACATTTGCTTCGCAAAGGAATTCATTTTCTACAGGAACTTTGTTTACCGCGAAATAAGAGGAGTCCATCAAAACTATCTTAATTGCATCTTATAACTTGAAAAGCTTCAGAACAACTTAAATATACGGTATTTCCGATTCTTTAGAAAATTTTCTATTCAGACCGCATCAGAGATTCTCTGTTTCAAAAATATGCTGGCTATTTCAGTTCATTACTCATTAAAATTTCTACTCAATAGAATATATTTAATTAATATTTCGGACGAAGTTTCGTAATTATGGCGATCCTGTGCATCATTAGCTCATCGCAACATTCTGTTGCAGCCATTTCGACCCTCGGTCGAAGCGTAATTCAGGTTCTACAAAAGACTTCTTAGCTACCCTTACTGACAACATTATGTTAAAGGCAATTCCTTTCAAATGGAAATGTTACCTTTATGTTGAATAAATCCAAGAGAGGTGCAAACTGGAATAAATAATGAAAAGTTAAATCTGAAAATAAGGTATTAAATAAACATACTCTTTCGTTTTATAATAAAAATAAAAGTCACTTTCACTTGCACCTATTACTTTTTGATCCTCCTTTCCCTTTGCTACGCTACTCGTTTTATAGATCGTGCAATTCTATGTCAAGTTTTCGGATTCAGGCCCTCAAATAGGGCGACAAATATGTAACGGTGGCACCTTGCATTTGGTTCTGCCCAGTGCTTTAGTTGGAAAAAAATATTTGGAGAGGGGCTCACATTCATTTCAACAGCATCCACTGCATATTTGCTTCATTCGATTCTGACTTGCGGCATGCTGTCCCGTATCTCCCCTCAACCAGGATTCTACATAAGGAACTGGGTTGAATTCCTTAAGTGGAGGTGAATTCCTTAACTGGAAGTCCTACACTGCGGATGAACATAAGTCCACTGACACGCAATGTATTTCTTGTGTCAGTCATTATATGGTTCATTACCATTACACTAAAAGCTCTTTTTTTTTTTTTCTTGAAGGAATCCGAAAGATCTCAAAGGGGTGAATGGAATAATGAAATAAAACCACACAACCAGACCCCTTACTTTACCGTGTAATTAAGTAAAAAACGTAATTATCGGTTATAAAATTGGCGACATGTTTCGGGAAAAATTTCCCATTCTCAAGCCATTTCGAAAAATCGTAATTAAAAGTAGTATGACATTAAAGTAAAGCTAGAATAACAACAATCAGTACAAAAAACCATCATAAAAACAAGCTTACCTGAGGGGAGTAAAATTAAGGTTATAGAATAGCGAAATACTAATATTATATAAATCGCACAAATTTTTGATATAAAACTAAAGGGGTTCTCTAAAAGAGAGAACCCAGGTTACAAAGAAGTCATGATGATCCGATGAAACGCAAATAAAATATGGAAAATTAAGGTGACCGCAAGTGAAACAAACTAATATGAATGAATGACCGTAAAATGACAGCGCACAGTAACCAACTGACCAAGACGGACTAGGGGAAAATTAAAAGTTACCAACAAACTTATATACAGAGATTACTAATAAGAACGTTCTGAAAATCGACTATTTCATTCAACAATCCAGGGTTAAGTTTATGACGTGAGATTTCAAAATTCTCCAGAGTGTTAAGTAAGTAACCTTTGTTAACTCTGTGGAGGATCTTAAAATCTTGTTTGTAGTCAAAAGAATGACCCGTACTCAGAATGTGTTCAGCCATTGAAGAGGGATGATCCATATTATTACGTTTGATAGCATTAAAGTGTTCCTTGAACCTGGTCCGAAAAGATCTCCCGGTTTGGCCTATGTAAAATGAAGGGCAAGAGTTGCAGTTAAGTTGGTACACGCCTGAAGAGTCCAGAGGATCAGATCTATCTTTGTTCCTAACGATGGAGGAGCGTAACGTATGGTTATTAGAGAAGGAGATAAAAATATTGTGATGTTTAAAAATGTTTTGAATCTTGTAGGAAATGTGAGGGTAAAACGGGAGGGATTTAAACATGTGATAGTCGCTGTGAGCAGCAATAGGTGTGAGACGTGAAGAACTACGAGAATACTTAATTTTGGAAGCCAGCTTAACCACCAGATGGGCAGGGTAGCCGTTATTAATAGCAATTTGTTTAATAATATTAAGTTCATTATTAAATGAATCAGGCGACATTGGAATGCTAAAAAGTCTATGGATTAAGGAGTTCAAAGAGGCTAACTTGTGGGGAAAAGAATGCTCGGATTCTATCGGGATTAGGGTGTCCGTAGTCGTAGGCTTACGGTAGATACTGAAACTAATTTTAGCCGGACTTTTAAGTAGTAACAAATCTAAGAAGGGGAGAGAGCCATTGGTTTCCTTTTCCATCGTGAATTTAATGCAAGGGTGAATGTTATTAAGATATTGAAGAAAAAGATCGGTTTCCAGATCGTTACCAGAATGGATGCACACGACATCATCTACATATCGACCCCAATAGATAACATGATCATGGTAAAATTGATGTTTGGAAATGAAGCTAACTTCAAGGTTATTCATAAAGATCTCAGAAAGAAAAGGAGAAAGATTAGAACCCATGGCTAACCCCCCTATTTGGGAATAACAAGTATTATTAAATTTAAAAAAGTTTTGTTTTAAACAAAGGTTGAGGAGGGATAACACGCAAGCAACCTGATGATCTAGGAGGTCAGAGGTAGTCAGGTGTTCGGAAACAAGTTGGATGCATTCATGTGGCGGGATACTAGGAAACAGGTTTTCAACGTCAAAAGAAACCATCGCAAAATTGGTCGGAAGTTTAGCAGAACTAATCCTCTCGGTCAACTGGCGAGCATTCTCCAAGCTGAAATTATGGCGGAGTTTAACGTGCAATTTAAGAAAGTAGTTAAGCCAAGCGGTAATTTTTGAGATGGGAGTGTCAATGAAGCTGACCACGGGTCTAATGGGGACGTGACATTTATGAATCTTAGGTAGGCCATATAACAGAGGACAAACCGGGTTCATCTGTAAGAGAGTTCTATAATTAATATTAAGTGAAGAAAGGATATCCCTATGACTGTACACAGTAGCACGGACTAATTTTTGAAACGAGATAGTAGGATTACTTTTTAGTTTCGAGAACCCCGGTTTGTTGATGAAATCGAGGACTTTGTCAATATAGTCAACTTTATTGAGGATGACAACACAATTCCCCTTGTCTCTCTTTTACAGTCTGATGTGGAATGGTGTCAACTACGTAAATCCTCAGGAATAACGCTGCTGTCAATAAATTCTCGAAAAGCATTAATCATTCTTCTTCCTTCTTCAAGTTGGAACCGCTCGCACAAATTGATGATGTTTTCTCGCCATACCTGATATCTACATTGGAAGGCCAGTTTTTCATGTATAAAACTTTGAAATCAGAAACTATAGGTGTTTTCTTTTTGCATTTTGTGGTAGCTTTAAGTCAGCTCTGTCAATACACACCATTCGTTTTATAAAATAATTTGACTCAGTTCTCAATAACCCTATTCGTTTTAAAAGCTTTATTTTAAGTTTTATATTAACCTGAGGCAGAAATGTCTTATGACGCAAGGCACTTTAATCACGTGATAATTGTGCATGTGCCCAACCCTGTGGCGATGCAAAAAGAAAACACCTTATGTAATCAAAAAATAAGGTGAAACTTTTTATTTAAAATACGCGGGTTCTTCGATTCTGACAAATATTTTTTTAAGCTGGTATCTCTATCACTGACAAATTGTCAAATTTCATGCCGAGATCTGCATTTGTCAATAGTTGCGCACGTATTTTTTGAACAACAAAAAGTTGCATTAAATTTTGTTTTCGGAATGAAATTTCTGCTGCAGAAACGTTGAGAATGTTGTAGAAGATCTTGGGCGACCAAGCTATGTCACAAAAAAATGTTTACAAGTGGTACAAACAATTCAAAGAAGGCAGAGAAAGTGCTGAAGACAAAAATCGCCCTAGACGACGTCAACCGATGAACAACACGTTAAGAAAATCAAAGATTTGGTGCTCAAGAATCGTCGATTAACAATTAGAGACTTCGCTGATACTGTTAACATTTCATTTGGATCAGCCCAGACGATTTTGAAAGATGTTCTGTGCCTGAGAAAAGTGAAATCTCTTTTGGTACCAAAAATACTCAATTTTTCGGAAAAACAGAAGTCGCATTGAAGTCGTGAAACAATGCTTTCTGACTATCAGGATAAAATGAAATCATAACTGGAAATGAGACTTGGATCTATACATACGACCCGGAAACAACCGACCAATCAAGCGAATGCAGTACAAAAAGTGAGTCAAGACCGAAAAGATCGCCCCAAAGTCGTTCAAAAATCAAGGTCATGTTAACAGTTTTCTTTGATTATGGTGGTGTGGTGCATTATGAATTTCTTGCGACATGGGCAGACAATTCTTGGTTTTTGCACCACGGTAATGCACCATCTCACACTGCATTGGTTCTTCGACACCATTTCGTCAAACATTCAACTCTTATCGTTCCGCAACCACCGTGTTCACTTGATTTAGCACCTTGTGACTTGTGGCTATTCGTTAAGATCAAGAGACCGCTGCGGGGACACCGTTTCGACACACGATTGAGGAGATACGAACCGAATCGCTACGCGCTTTGAAGACCATTCTGAAAATCCACTTCAACAATTGTTTCGAGGATTGGAAAAAATGTTGGCGTAAGTGTATTGTATCGGGAGGGGAGCGATGAAATAGATTTAGAAGAATAAATGAAGATTTTAAAAGTTACAAACAATTTCGCCTTATTTTTTGATCACAGTATTACATCTTTTGGTTTCCAAATGTACAGCTTTCATTAGACGCACGAATTTCATGATCTACAAGCCTGTTCCTCAAATTATCTGCCAGGCACCTGAAGATCTGGCCAAGGTTTGTTGTCATAACTTTAGAATTTGATTGCAGATAGATATTTTTAATTTTCCTAGTTTGCGAAGCCTGAATAGCTTCGTCGAAGAATTTTCCTGGTTCATTGCACATGGAGTCCAACACTCTTGCCATGTCATCTTTGGCAATACTGAAATGTGCTGCTAGTGCACCATAGCTGTCCCATACGGATTTCATAGTATTGACACTCGATGAGATCCATCCTATTGTGAAATTTTTAACTATTTTCTTTATTTTCTGCTCATAATGTTGCAGCACACTCCATTAGCTCCTTCTGGTTTTTTGGGGACGTATTGTACGAAGAGTAAACTTTATCAAAAAATGACTAGAAATGATGGATATCATGAATATTGTTTCTGGTATCATGTACTGTTAATTCCAATCGATGGTTCGAACAATGCCAAGCAATTAGGTTGGGAAATATCTTAAATAATTCAGCTGAAACACAATTTCTTCTGCCCAACATAACTGAAGCCCCATTAGAAACAAAAGCAACAAGATTTTGTCTTAAAAATTCTTCATTTAAAAAATATAGAAATAAGGGACATTGTGCTAAAGATATTTATTTTTTAAATTGGGTTTCTAGTTATTCATGTTGTTTTTCTCCGGACTAGTTCAGATTATGAGCGAGTTTATGGTCGCTTTCAGGTATGATAATTAAGATAAGATGCAATTCGCCAAGTAAAATAATTGAAAGCAAGAGGTTATAGTTGTTGGCTGTAAAACATACCTGCAACTATGGGTATTAAATAAAGCGTTAATGACGGAAAATGAACACTCTGCAACAGAAGAGAGAGGGTTTAAACTGTGTAAAGGATAAATAAGATATGGCTGCTGCACAACGGAACAGCAGTAGGTATACATAGAAACTAATTAAGTAATGTACAATAACGACCATAGAAGAATGCAGATTATGAGAGCGCAAATTCCAATTTAATAGGCAGGCTTCTAAGGACTCTAGGCATCCTCGTTCAAATTCAACGACGATTAATAGGCGTAACTAAGATTCTATGGGGGTTTCTGTACTCTTATCACGAAAAGTTCTGATGTGATATGTTTTACATAAGCCGATTAGATGATTTTATGAAAGTTTACATAGCGTGTTATAAATTGAATATTTCCGTCGAAAGGTATATTCGAACCATTTGGTTAACATTCGAAGTGTATTAAAGCTTCTAAAATGTAACCTATAACCCACATTCTATAATAATAATTACAACTATGTAGGGTCTAAGGCATTAAATAGTTTATCATATTATCTTTGGAATTTCCTATTATATTTTTGCAACCAAACGTATAATAAACAATAAACAAACACCAAAAATACATCGCATGATACTATTTAACGTTTATTCATGTATTACGACGAATAACACACTATAATACTTGGTTTTGAACAAACGTAAGCAAATTAAAAATAGTTTCAGTAACTTTCCAAAAACGGACGAATTGAAATTAGTCGAAAATGGAATTGACTGTATATAGAAACCTGTGTTAATCATTCTTACAGTTATGGAAGTTTCGAAAATAAGTGTACTCGTACAACGTCGATAGTGTGCCCCTATAGTAGATTTGCACATAATTTTTAATGTATGTATTTTAAACTTAAAACAATGTCAAATCATAAAACATGCATAATTCATAGGCCCCCATGTCTGTGCTACAGCTCAACGTCATTTGCCTATTGATTATAAAATAGAAAAGAAGAACATAAACTTCGACATGATTTCTAATCGCAAAGATAATTTAATTACTGTAAAAAAGTATAATTAAATGTGTAAATGTTTAAACTAAACTGAATCCTCTGATATTTAAGTAACAGGACGCCACAAGACCATGGTACAGTGAAAAGAAAATGATGCTTGAAAGTCAATCAGACAAGATCGGAAATGGCGAGAATTCAGTAACGATCTGACACAATATGCCGGAAAATATGTCTTTGCTTGCCTACCACTGTAAAAGAATAAGCTCCCATTTACATTCTATATCTGCTATATCCGTTTCCGCTTGTAATGTGGCATTCATCTTACTCCTAAATTCCCTTCTGGTCTTTTCAATCATTAGCTTTGTTACATCATATTTTCGTGGGCATTTTTTATCTTGTACTTCCATTACAAAACTTCAATGTTTGTTCATTTTTGGTCGTAAACCATTATTTTCATATTATGTATTTGGGATTTTCCCATACTCCCCTATCACTTATTTTCAAAACTTTTCTTTCTCATTCTTTTTCCAAAGATGTTATGATATGTGTATACTCTATGGTTTAGTACTATCTATGATCGATACTATCGACCCTACCTTGGTTGTCCACTAGGTGGCGCAACACTTCACTTTCTAATGTAAATTCTCAATTTTCTAATTGGTTGAAATATTTCTTAATCTCGTCATAGCCTCGAACCTTGTTTTCGGCGTGCTACTCATCTCTCTCCTTTTAACGTCATTCACTCTCTACTATCTCTTTTTAATTCTTAAGCCGGTTAGTTCTTTTTACTGGTAAAAGAGACTTCCTTTCGAGTTCTAAAAGGGTGCAGATGCTCCATTTTTGTGCTTAGAAATCTTCACAAATTGTTTTACTTTTACGTTATATAAAACGGTTATATGTGAAATTTCTTTAACTAATTGGTTGTGGAGAAACCACCTGCTTATTTCTACCACCTCCAAACGTATACAATTACGGGTTTAATACAATTTAATGGTGTCGCATTGGAGAATTCGTTTTCGAGTGTTCTTAACGTCAGTGATTAAACTCATTGGGTATGTACTTATTCTGTTATTATCTTCAAAATTGCATTCTTTCCTTCAACTTTTCGTCTCTAATTTGTCATAATTGTCCTAGCGTTCAACGTATAGTATACCTTTCAACGAATAGCCTAAGGTTCAACGCACTCGCTTCCCGTTCCCGTTTACCGCATGGTTGATCGTGATCCTGTCAACTACCATCTTTGGGCCGGTAACACCGATTTCTGCCTTGACAACTCGCTGCAATATTCTCCACTTCATTGAAGAATACAAAATTTCATCGACCTTTGTTTTCCTACTTCCTTATAAATTACTTGACCTTTATTTTCCTTTAAACTCATTAACTTTAAATAATTTAATTTGTGGATACACCTTACCGAAATTATTTGTTTTAGTAAATTGCTTTATAGTTAACTAAAATATTTTTGTGACGTCATACATTTTTGTAAATACCTCTTCCTAACTAAATTTGCTCTTCAGTTAATATTTTTATTACTTCAATTTAAATATTATTTTTGTTTGCGTTAATGTACTTGTACGTAAAATTGTATTAGCTACTCCCTTTTACCTTAACTCTTAATTGCTGATAAATTCAAACTCTTGCTAAATATATGCTCAGTATCCGATCCTTCAAGTGAATTCTCGTATTCTCGTAGTTTGGGACCGAACCATTATTTTTGGTCCGATTTGTACTAATTCTCTTTATTTAGATTACATCGCTTCGGCAGACTCTTTGCAAAGGGATCTCCACCGAAGAGTTACACAGGTATTATTTTTTATTACTTACTTACTTGGCTTGCTACGATTGTATCGTATGCTGGAAATATTGCTTCTTATGTTAACGTAATTCATTACGAGTAGTTCTTGCTACGCTACTTGAAAAGGTAAAGCGGATCTCTAATTAGTATTATCACCTTTGAGTGAGTCACTACAACTTTTTGTGGATTACTATCCAATTAAATTCATTTATTTATTTTATTTTGAACAATTGCTTTATTTTATAGTTATTTATGTACAAATTTTGACCGAGTCTTTATTATATTCTCGTCAAATTACTTTTTATTTTCATTATTGCTCCATTACCATATTTTTCTTTCAGATTACTACGTTACTTATCTCCGAATTGAGACTATCTTCGCAGTTCATACTCTCAATTTTAGCTATTATCTCTAGAACTTGCGTGGCGCCCATTTTCTCTATTGAGTATTCGTTACTCATCCTGCTTATACTACTGATAACTCACTTTCTCTCATCCTTTCTAATCCACGCCCAATCGTCCATATAACTGAGCTTACTGGTGCAATACCTATTTATAAATTGTGTTACAATTCTCAATTCTTGTCGTAACAAAGAACAAGGCAACCCGTCCCTAATTGCGAGGAAGAGTTATTTCCAGTCCAACTTTTCAATCTTGTATTCCCTCATTTTTCTTATTATTTCTTTAAGGGCTACTTCGATTAGGTTCCTCTCAGACTTCAGGTTCATTTTAACGTTTCCTTTTATATCGTTCAACGATTCTAAACAAGCATTACAAAACACATAAAGCTTTAAAGGGCTTTCGTGGCGATACACTAGGGTCTGACAAATCTTTTAAGGTTTTAAGTGTCTGTAAGGATATTTCACTCAAGAAATGTTGAATTCAGTGAGAAAGAAAGCGCATTAAAAAGTAAGTCTAGGATTTGTTGTCGCTTGTCGTCCCTCAAAATGGCTGGCACATTTTTGATATTTTTTGAAAAAAAAATTTGACTTCAGATCCGAATAGACGATGAAAATAGTTATTTATTTATCAAGGCCGTCAATACGGCCGCGACCGCGGTTTGCCGACTGAGGCGAAGCCGAGGCCGGCTGGCGGTTTAGGCCGTATTGACACTTGACGGGCGAGGCAAATATTATATTTTCTGTCCATATGGATAAAACAATTCTTTATTTTCTGCTAAGTGCGTGACGTTTAACAACAACGCCACGAAGGCCGTTTCATTGATGTCCTCACAGTAGGACTGCTGTGATGGTGTGACCTGGTTCCAAAAAATTGTAGTGGACCACATCAGCCGTCGACCACCATGATCATTGACTACACCAGTCTTCGACCACCATACGGTACGATAGTCTTTTTTTGGTGGTTTTTCGCCTTCCCAAACGGCCTGAGTCGCCCGTCAACTTCCAACCACTATTCCGAACGTCGTCACACGTGATGATTCGATTCAAAAACGGGTCGTTTTGGTTGCGCAAAAGCAAAGAAGAACAAACCTCAAAACGTGACAGTATTTTCTGCTGATCGTTCAAATTGTGGCCCACTCACTTTTCGAGCTTTTTCACCTCTCAAATGCGTTTTAAACCATCTGCAACAGCAGTGACTGGCGCCTAATTTATAGGCAATCCCACGAACCGTTTGGGATGGATCAGGGTCTTCAAATCGTTGTCCTGGATTACTGTAGGTTGATCGCCACGGGGTGCACCTTCAAGGCTGAAATCTCCGGAACGAAATTTCTTGAACCATTGTTGCACGGTGCTTTCTCCAACATTTGGTTAATTTGTCGAGCTGTCTCGACTGCGGATTACCCCAAATTGAAATATGACTCGAAATTGCTCCTTCGAGATACTTCAATAAGTCTGAAAAAATGTAGAATTATTATTAAACACAGAAAAAAACAAATCATACCATCAGATAGACAGTTAAAATGCAAAGTAAGTTGAATATTTATTCAGTAACAAAAAACAGTAACACAAAACCCTAAGAACTTTCCTGACAGCCTAATATTTAACATTTACTCTACCGCTTATTTGCTAAACTATTTAGATCTTTGGAGAATACAGATTTGTCGACTAATAAATAAACACATAATTACCTACCTAATTACAAATACTGAGATATCGCAATTAAGCAACATGAGGGGGGATTAAGACATCAATATTATACAATAAAATATTTATATTACTGGATTCATAAAACTCTTTTTCAGAGTTACTGCTGGTTATAATAAGAAATTAATATGCAAATTTAAAGAGCCTTAGCAAATTAAAAAAAGTATGTATTAAATAAAGATTTGTAGGGGCTGATTTAGATGGGTTCCAGCAGTCCCAGATTCCATTTGAGACAGTGTGTGCACCGGATCAAATGCGCCAATGTTATAGAAGTAGTAATTTTAGTTATCATTTTGTAGTGTTTATTAAATCATACGTTAGGTTCTTAAGTATTGTATGTGTCAGTGTACATGAAATTTTGTTTTGCATTTTTGGCCGATGTTATCCTTTTGTCAAGACGCAGGGCCGGACTGGACAGGCGGGATACCGGGAAAATCCCCGCGGGGCCCTCATGCTTAATTAAATATAAACCAATATATTACTGTAACTTTTTATTTAAGGGGGTTCTCCAATGGCCGCTTTAGATTCGTTACAAGTCTCTACAAAATTCGCTTTTCCGTTGAAAGTATAAGAGCAACCCACATTGCAAAAAAACGTTTCTGAAATGTTTTAAAAACATATCTATGAAACATGACACATCTCCGAAACAGCGACAGAAACGTATCATACACATAACATAGATGTTTAATGTCCGCCTTCAGAAACCTAGATTTGAAACAACACAAAAACGTTACATCGAAACATTTTATATATGTTTCAAGAAACATATCGGAGAGTAATTTATTGATATGTAGGAGAAATGTGTCCTTATAAATGTTTCATACGTGAATATTTGAAATGTCTCATATATGTTTCATTTGAAACATACCTGAGTATAAAAAAATTGAGATGTGGTAGAAACTATGGTACCGAGAGCCCCAACTGCTCTGAGGGGCTCTTTTCCCAGTGCGCGGACCCTGCAGGGCCCCATGTACTCCGGTGGCTTGTTCTCCAGGGCCCCCAAAATTCTCTTAGTGTAGACTCGAGGGAGATCGGTGATGCTGAAAAATCCTTTTGCTTCAAGTGGGATTCGAACATCGGTCGCTTGTTTAGGAATTCAGAAAATAGCCACGCAAACTAACTGAGCTACCGACTCTTTGTAAATAATCCATTTAGATGTGCAATATCAGACATCTACTTATGATGAATAAATCTATTTTTGGAAACGGAAATTTTTCGTTACAACGCTACTAAATACAAGTAACATTAACTTTGAAAGATTACTATTTTGTTTCAAACAAAACATCACATTTTTAATGAAGTTTCTAAAATGTTATACGTTATCACTAAAGCTAGGATAGTTAGACAACATGAAAGTTTAAAGAAGGCAGGCAAAAGGCATAAAAAATAATTTAAAAAAAGCATCAAAAAGACAAAAAAGGACAAAAATGGCACGGAAAAGCGAAAACGGTCGAGATAAAATCAACACATACATATTCAATTTAAGTATAGACAAACAAACATTTATTTGAAAAAGTAATTACAGTTGATAGATGCTATCTGCTGGTATTCTTTTTCAATAAAGTTTTCTGGCTAATTAAAATACGCTTAACAAGGCATAATGACTAAGGGATGCAGTTTCAACAAAGACTGTATGTAGGTGCAGCTTGCAGGTAGAAATAATACAATGGGAAATATTTCAAAGTAAGGAAAATGACTCATCCGAGTTATTATTGTAAGAGGCTTAAATATTATAGACAAAGTTTGTATTCAGTTTGTATACCAAATTCCTTTCCCTTTCAAACAATTTGCTTTCTTAGAAATTACCCAGAAAAATATACCTATATAAAATCTAAAAATTAAAAAATACTTACTTACATTTCAAAAAACTAAAAAAAATTTACAGAAAAGGTACTAAATACTTACGCGAAAATATCAAAAAAAAAAAGGTAAAAAACGCAATAAAACTAACAGAAACCAAAAAAGGCAGAATAAAGTTTGCATTTTTGGAAAGTGCGTACTCTAAAACGGATTTTAAATAGGGTCTGCCTTATGTTTGTCCATTTATAAAAAAAGGCATCCTAGCTTTAGTTATCACATTCCAAAAAATATATCACAAAGATATATTTTTGGATACATATCTAAAACGTTGACACCGAAACGTGTATGATGTGTTTCTTACGATATGTTTCAACTGATAAGGTTTCTGGTACAACACTACTAAACACAACTCCGTAACGTTAACTTTGAGATATGACTATTTTGTTTCAAACGAAACATCACATTTGTAACGTTTCTAAAATGTTATACGTTATCACATTCCAAAAAATGCATCACAGAGATGTATTTTTGGATACATATCTAAAACGTTCGTGTTGTAATGTGTATGTTTTGTATTTTATGTAACATATCAATTGAAACGTTTATTAGACATTACCATTTATTCGCTTTCGACAGGAATGTACCAGTAATGTGTCTTAGATGTTTCTTAGGAATGTTTCACTTGTAACCCTTACGCAACATTTAGAAACGTTTCATGGATGTGCTGTGTTCAGTGGGTAGACTCTTAAAAACAATTGAAAGACTAGTTGTATAGTCGTCTTAAGACATTTAAAAGAAACACTTAATTTGTCCGGAATCTAATTTTGGAGAACGAAGACTTAATTTTAGCAATTGCAAAAAGATTACTAATGTTGACCCTAACTTTATTTGTAATTGAATTTCGAATCCCTTATCAAAATGAAATGTGTGAGGAAGATCTTGCTTTAATTTAATTAAAAAGAGCGTTGAATTTGCATACATTTACACATTTAATCTACTCGCAGTCTTCCGCGGAATATGGAAAATCGAAGTGAATTTTCGTTTAATTTACGGCAGACAAGGTAAAAGTTTTGATATTAAAGTGTATAGCAAAAAGATGAAATTTAAATTTACAAAGGTTCGTTAAAGAATTTATTCTGCAAGGTATAGATAAGGTACCTATGTGGTAACTCGACACGCTTAACATCAATGATTTAGCCTTTTTGGTTCGAAAAGAAATATAGAAAATAATGCAGTTAAAATAAACCGTACCACAATCGATCATTATCGGCCCTGGTAATGAAATTAACAGAGTAAGCAGTGTATCTACGTTTTAAAGGATAAAAGCTTTTATACAGCCTCTGTTTTGTCATACCCTAGCTAGAGTAATTGTATCAAAATTGTACATCTAAGAGCGGCCGTACACGAGCCGCATTTTGCAGTCGGACCGACCACAAAATTGCGGTCGCGTTCCGGCGAACTGCAGTCCGCCATAAGAAATACTGCATCAACCGTACACGGGCGTTCACTGCAGTCGAAACGCGCGTCTGTAGTTTCTTATGGGGCGACCGCAATTGTGTGGTCGGTCCGACTGCAAAATGCGGCTCGTGTACGGCCGCTCTTAGCTTTCAATGTCAGTTCCGCACTTCTCTTTGTAATCTTAATCATTAACTTTGATCGTCCAATTAGCTCTGTGGATTGTGGAGGAAGTGATGGCGAAAGACTATTTTATAAAAGAAAAAAAATTCTATTGAGTGTCCTATTTTTTCACAAGTAGATTGGTCATTAAAGAAAATAGCCCGATTCGAGAGGTTTCTTTGCATTGAGACCAGCGTAAAAGGCTTTGATTCAAAAGCTCCCCAAACTAGTTGCTAATGTGGGTGTAAAGCAATTTTTAAATAAAAGTTTGCCACAAATATCTATTAAAGTGTTTTTAAAAAACATAAAACAAACAAACTCTATATACTTTTCTTGCCCGAAGCGAACAAAATTACAGATTACCTAACTTCATTCATAAACTTATAAAAGGTTTCTTTCTTGTTGTTTTGGGAACATTTAAATAAATTGAAATTCTTTTAAGAAAATAAATCAACAATTCAAAGCTTTAATTAAATTAGCCTTGCGTGGAAATAAATTGTTTCATTTCTCCTTTTTGCCTCTGGTTGTCCCTATAACTATTTTCAATTTTCTCATTTTCCGTGTCTCATTGCCTGCATATATGCAATAGAATTATATTAGTTGTTTAACCTTCCCGACCCCAGGTGATGTTCAACACTCCCGATACTGCGTGGGGTGAAGAAAACTATGAACGAATTTGTCGGTCATACTTGAGTTATTTAGGCAATTTAATAAAAGAAGAATGAAAAAAAAAACGTCTATTGCTAAAATATAATTGGGAACATTGTATACAATCAAATTTACATCGACATGACATCGACCTCGTTTTCGTATTTCGCACGCCGGTTTTACTGGTTCCTCTTGATTTGCGTTGGGCTGCTGACTAATAGCGTCTAATATTGTATTTATCATTGCTAATCCTCCTTCTCATATGGAGTTCTACTAGTTCTTCCCCAAATTCCAAAAGGATCAATCGTCTTTCCAATTTGGGTGCAGATTTTTCCATAAAACAAACTCGTTCACTGCAGCAGTGTTGATAAAATTCATAAAGAGGACGGCTGGCCATCTTTTTGATTATCTGTTGCAATCGTATTCTGCCATCATCTTATGGAGTGTATCAGCCGCACCCTTAATACTATTACAGTGAGATATGATCTACGGTTACTTGTGTTTTTCTTCTGAAACGATACCATCGCGATGTTCAGATGATAGTAAAATAACGCGTCTGTTTTTCTTTGGAACATACGATACCATGGTAACCTCTGGTTGATAAGCAAAAATAAAAGAATGCATGGGGCGTTGCCGTTGTGGCAAGAAATCTGCAGATATGAACGCTTTTCCATACACTGTAAGTTTTCGGTCTAGTAATTCTTTAGCCAACTCCAAAGAAGTAAAAAGGTTGCCTGTCGTTTACAGTGGGACGTCTCTGCGTGAGCGAGAATCCAAATTTTTATGCCGTATTTGGTAGGCTTACTCTTCATGTAGATTGTAGACTATGAAAGAATATCTACCACGAAACGGCACCAGTTTCTTCTACTGTCAAGTGTGATCCTGGGTTGCAATACATTTGACAGTTTTTTATGAAAATCTCAACTACATTCCGTATAGGTGCAAATTTGTCCGTTGCTCTTATCGTTAGCCTTGTTATTGTCAAATCTCATCCAAATAGAAATTTGCGAAAATCTGCCTCGGAGCATTTTTGCTGAGAAAATTAGACGATGGAGACAGGAGTTATCTTGCCACACCCAAATGGGCTCACGATTAACCTTTAGTGCTCCGGCACATACCAACAAACCAATAAAGACAAATGTTTCAGTATGATGGACATCCTTCCAAATCATACTCGTCAAGCCGTCATTACGATTTTCAGATTCGTAAGCCCATCGTTGATTTGTGAAGTTTACTATTTTATTCACACTCAGTAGAAATAAATAACTTGAACACTTCTGCCATACTGCTGGACTGAGGTACTGAGGGAGCAACACCAGGACGAACAGTAATTATATTTTTTGATGGCTGCCGTTTTCGGATGAAGTGCTCCTTCAGCCAAAATGTGTCATCTTTCGCTATGAACATATCTTGGACGTCGTTTGAAATTATCTCGTCCTTATCGTCAGAGTCGAGGTATATTATACCTAATATCAACCACGTGAGGTGAATTCTCACCCTGTCAACGCATCACCACTATTTTTCAAATATATCTGAAAAACCGCTAACAGGATTTGACTATTTTCTGATTTGACAAGTACCTAAAAGTACAAAGAACAATATAACGAGATACAAACAGGATAACACGATTATTACAAAAAATTCAGGCGAAAAAAGTTGAACCTGGCATTCAAGTATGATCGAAATTGGCACATATATTTGCAATGTTGCCATATTTTTATCATTTCTAGAATAGTAGGAAAAAATTCCAACTACATTTTTTTACATGGGACACCCTGTATATTTTTAAATTTTTAAATCCAGAATAAAAAACCGTATTCAGAAACATATTTATATTTGAATTATGTTCATCACGACACCAACAAAAATAACATGATGTAGAAAAATAAATTATAGAAACAGTTATTTACAATATAAACGGGGGTACACGCGATTCTCGCGTTTTGCGTGCTTGGGGGGGGGGGGGGTATCTGTGATTGTAGGTTGTAATAGCTTTTGCTTTAAAATATCACACCTTGTTGCGAGCTAGCTTAGTTGCTTGAAAAAAGAAAAAAAATTTACATTTTTGTACCTTTCCAGATTTTTGACCCTGTAGGTATCTGTAATTTAGCAAGTTATTAAAGTAACTAAAATAAAGGATTACATTTACTTACCTTTGACGTCAAAATCACAAAAATGGGTTGATATTTGGTAAAGATATACGAATTCGTTCCTACCTATAGTAAATTTTTATCAATTATTAAAAAAATGTAAAATTCAAACTTTTTGGAAAAGATTTGAGACCAAAAATACATAATGGCCCTTTCACAATGTTAATTACGTCTTTGCACATAGTCTTTGCCCAAAAATTAACGAAAATATAACAAATTCCGTGTGAACTTCATAAGGATAGTTTAGAATGAATTTTGAATGTAAAAGAACTCAATTTGGACACTGGCAGCTTTTTGGGAATACGAATGTCGTTAGGGAGAACGTTTTAACATTCATCTTTAACTATAGTAAAACTAAAAATACCATAAAACATAAAATGTACAAATAGAAGCTGGTCTAACGTTGCATAACATCTGTTTTATAGAAAGACCTTCTCTACCTTAAACAGTTTCAAATTTTTGTTTATTTCACTAACTAAAAGCATCATTTACACGTATATGTACAGCAGTAAATATGGATTTTACTTCCTCTTAATTACAATATAAGTTGTATATTTAGAAGTATAGTCAATGTATAAGTATTCTCTTTGGTATAGTGTAACGTAACAATACACTTACCACCTACTTTCATCTATAGATATTAAGTTAAATACGTAGACAAAAACATTTTTCTCGGTGAAAACATTCGACTATATATGTTACCTACATCGTCCATCGTTCAAAATCTCTAAATTCGAAATAAGCACACAAACATGTACATTTCGAAAGTTACCGAAGGAAGGTATCGGGACACATAAATTAGTCTACGATGAATGCTGTTACTACTTTTTACATCATTTTAACCATGAAAAGGCATAATAGAATCATTTTTCATCATTTGAATAACTTTTCAACTTGAAATAATTAAATTTCCATGTTACCTAGAAAAAGTTTCCGATACTTGTCATTTTGAAAATTTTCGCGAAAATATTTTCTGCCATTGTTTTAATGTTCGAAATGGATTAAGGACCTCGGACAGACAAGCTTTGCATGTTTACACAAAATTTTCACCCAAAAATAAGCACAAATAGCGAATTCTATTTTACACGTAATCTCCATAAGGAAACTTTGAACGTATTTTCTAAGTAAAGAAAATATATTTAGACACAAATACCGCTTGAATAAGATGACGGACTTTTATACTAAAATGTTTAAAACTTACTTTGAAAAAAATTAGTGCAGATATTTACGTGGTTTGCGGATGCGGGGGTATCTATAATTGTAGCATTAATTTGTAGGTTATAAATTTATAATAGCTTTGGTTTTAAAATATCACATCCGCATTCGTCAGGATTCGGCGACTGTCGGAAAAGTGCACAGCAACACACACACATATACACATCTCTTTCGGTTATTATATAGTGATATGTTCAAGCTGTGCTCCGTTTACAGCTTGACAGTGATGTAATCGATCGGTAAACTCTCTTAGACAATTCTGGCTCATTTGTGGAGTAATTGTATTATTATTACTTCTACAAGTCCTGTTACGTTGTATTAAACTTTCATGTTTTATTTTTCTCGGTATCTTGACGAACACAACTCAGTAGAAGCCAAAAAGAGGCTAGCCACTCCGTTGTTATTACACCTCGTCTGTTCTCGCGTTTCGCGCCCCATACGCTGGATGCGGCGTTAAAGTCCCCCGCCACAAGTGTCCGACTTCTTCCACCATTTGGTACGCTTTTTCCCAGATGTGTTATTTCTAGTTCTGCGCAGAGGCTTTTCCACAATTCTAGCTTGTTTTCTTTATTGCCTTTTTTAGTGCTTAGACTTGCTTGCTTTTACTGTACTTCTTCCTAAGGTGTTTAAGCTCCTTTTTTGTGATTGTTTGGGGTTCGCTCTTGTAACTTTCCTTCGGGTGTGAATACATTCACGTCTTTTTAGCGTGATTTCGGCTGTCTACCAGTATACGGGGCATGTCTATTATTGTTTTGCCTCCTTCGTCGGAAAAATAGAAGGCACAGTGTCTCTCTATCCCTCGGACTAGCTTTTCTGTTAGTCAAATTGTCCGTTTAGGTATTTTTGACATTTCTTCGTGAAAAATTCCAGGGATACCGCATTGATTTTCCAGCGTTTCCTAGTAATCATAGTAACTCGTACGTTGGGTTAATTGCAATCTTATGTAACTATGATCGCTAAGATTTTCCACGGTCTAATTACACTCCCCAATTCCGAATTTGTTGACTTATTTTTTCAGTTGTATAATGTCGATGACTGAGGTACCGTTACTACTTGAGAATGTGGGCGTATTTTCCACGTTTAAACATACGGGCTCAGTTTTTTGAGAGTCATTTCTCCTCTCGGTTGATCGAAAGATAAAACTTTTGGCATTTAAATCGCCGGCTATGATTGTTTATTTTTTGCAGAGTTTGATATTTTCGTCAAATACCTGAGCCATTTTCATTTATCTGCGCGAATAAGGTACCTACCTACATAGGAAAACATCTAGGTAAAGGACAGAGATGTAATTAGAAATAAAGAAATAAATTATTGCTATTATTCGATCACTAATTATTTAAAAGCCGCAATTATTTTATTTTGCTAAAAGATTTTCAACATGTTTAACTTAAAGAAAAATTTAGGTAGCTTCTGCTCATTTATAAGTATAATAATTTAGTTTTGTAAAACGACTTGTGAAAGATATACTTAACATGTCATATGCACATGTTTTATAAAAAGGGAATTGAATTGTGTGTACGACATTTCTCAGCAGAGTTTCTATTATCTGTATGTTTTTTACTTTTGTAATACCGTGATGTAAACCAAATAAATTCTATTTAGAACTGTAACCATAACTCACAGATTTCGCCAAAATGCATTCCCCTTGAGAATTCTCGGTGTTGATATATTCTTATACGTTGTAAGATAGAACAACCAACTCAACCAACCATTGATCGGAAAAGTAATTTATATTGACAGCTTTTAAATAGGAAAAAAACCCTGTTCCCAACTGGAAGTATTCCATAAGGTTCAAACAACTTTAATTCGTTTGGTTAGCTTTATACTATATTTTGATACAAAATCGATGACCGTTTTAGTTTACCGAAGATAGTCATGCAATGCACCACACCGTGCATTGTAACCATAATTCAAAATGAAATATTCACTAATCGAAAATTAGAAACCAATACCGCGTTACCATCAACATAAACAAGATGCTACATACATATATAAATACAAATTAAAGTTAATGTTTGTGATTTATGAATAATTCATGCAATTTTTATAACTTTGTTATATTCCTTCGGTAATAAATCTGAACATCCGTTGTTCCTCTTTTGACGTTTGCTGTTCGCTTTTGTATTTATTAAATTACAATAGCGTAAGATGTCACGGTCAAATGTCATAATTAATTTTTATATAATTATTATTTTATACTGAGTTACATATATTTTACTGTACGTGAACATCTATTTGATGAGGTAACAGTAGATAAATTACGTTGCTCGGTAGAAGTTAATGGAATGATTTGATTATTATCTTTCAATTAATATTATTATCGCTGTAATCTGCTATACATACAGGGTGTCCCATTTAACATTACGTTCTTGAATATCTCGAAAAAAATGCATCTTAACAAAAAGTGTGCCGAATCAAAACCTTCATAGTTTTGGGGAGGGACATCGGATTCAGACAAAATGGCCCCACCCCACCCACAGGGGGAGTGGGAAAGGGGTTCAACTTAAAAATCTTAAATGGGAACCCCTATTTTTATTGCAGATTCGGAAAGAGCGTAAAAACCTATGTTAGTTTTATTCGAAAACTTTTTTTTTATTTGCAACAAGTGGAGCTGCAAACGGGGTGTCCCATTTTAATATTACAAGGGGATTTCTCGAAATGAGTACAGCTGACAAAAAAAGTTTCCGAATAAAAGTTTGATGGTTTGGAGGGGAACGTCTGATTCTGTAACTAATTTCACCCCCCGATACACAGGGGGTGGATGGGGGGGGGGGGGGTAAATGAAGACCCCTATTTTTAATTGCACATTCAGAAAGAGCATACAAAACTATAACGGTTTTATTTGGGAACTTTTTTTAAATTTCTGAATATGCAGTAAAAAATAGGGGTTTCCATTTAAGTCACACCTCCTATCTACCCCCCGAGTGTCGGCGGGTGAAATTTGTTACGGAATCAGACGTTCCCCTCCAAACCATCAAACTTTTATTCGGAAACTTTTTTTGTCAGATGTACTCATTTCGAGAAATCCCCTTGTAATATTAAAATGGGACACCCCGTTTGCAGCTCCACTTGTTGCAAATAAAAAAAAAGTTTTCGAATAAAACTAACATAGTTTTTTACGCTCTTTCCGAATCTGCAATAAAAATAGGGGTTCCCATTTAAGATTTTTAAGTTGAACCCCTTTCCCACTCCCCCTGGGGGTGGGGTGGAGCCATTTTGTCTGAATCCGATGTCCCCCCCAAAACTATGAAGGTTTTGATTCGGCACACTTTTTGTTAAGATGCATTTTTTTCGAGATATTCAAGAACGTAATGTTAAATGGGACACCATGTATAAGTTTCAAACACGTATGTACATGTGTAAGGAACTTTTATTATTACGGTTCTGATCAACCACTGATCGTTATTCAACTAACTCATACTAACTACAATTTCATATCACTCTCGCTTCACATACATATATTGTATATTTGTAACAATATTTATTTTTTTGGTTACTTAATTCGTGTTTTTTTATTTTAAACGTACAACGTTTCGGGGAATATTGTTACAAATAAAATACTTCGTGGAAGCTTGAATGAAAATATATTGTATAAGGTATGAATAAACCTTCTAAATATCGGAAAACTGTGGATCTGAATCAAATTTGCAATTTGTACGATGTCGCTTGCATACCTCTCTGAAAATCGCTTCGTGATATTTTTCTTCTCGCAAAATTCATAAAAAAAACTGTTTGATTTTTGTTTAAAGTTTGCCAAATTTTAGAGTTGTTTGTTTTTCTTCCAACAAAGGGGATGAAAACTAACTTTCCCTATTCAAATTAAAAGCATACCTCAACTACTCTACTCCCGTTAAAAATTCGCTTTCAAGGGGATTATTGGTTTTGTGATTATTAATGAAGAAGTTAAAAGAAAAGTGAAAAAATTATAAGATTTTTAAAATAATGTAAAAGAAGGCTCGAAATGCGCGCTATTTACTTGCCGGTAAAGTTTCATCCAATGCCAAAATTCATTTTTGATATTTTATATTATCATGTTTGTCGAATTTGTGCCCTAATATCTTCTTTGAGTAAATAGTTTTTATTCCATGATTCTCAAAGTAAGACTTGCACGAGTCTCTTCTCTGTAATGTAGGTAAACATTGTAACTTTGAACTTTGAAGTCTTCCTTTATGTCTGAAATTGTATTTTCACTATATATATATATATATATATATATATATATATATATATATATATATATATATATTAAAATTTTTGTTTTTTTACATTCATTAAAAGTTTATTGGGACTAAACCAAAAAGTGTTGATAAAACGATTTATAGATGTCGTTACAGATAGTACCTACTTACACTAGTGTCATCTGCGTAGGCCGTAATTTTGTATTCGGGAGTAAAATTATTGGCCAAGTCATTAATAAAAATGGTAAACAATATGGGGCCCAGAATTGATCCCTGGGGTCCACCATAGCTAAATCTACTTCAAATCGGATGTCGCTTCTATAATTTGGCCCGAACTGAGAGTTTTATCGATATTCAGACCGCTATCCAACAAGTCAAAGGCTTTGGATAGGTCCCAGTTAATCGATGCCGCAACTTTTCCTCTGTTGTGTGCGTCAAGTACCTTGCAGAGCTGTAGTTGTTGAATCTGATACTGTAGTAATATTAGTCCTTTGAGTAGAACAGTTCATAACAGAAGTAAAGGTGACTGACCGTTTGAGTACCGAAACCTCTCGCTGATGAGGACCTCATCGGCAACTTTAAATTACTAAGTTTGTCTGTTTCAATTCGACCACTTGTTTGGTTAAGTTTTTGTTCTCCATAGGTAATGTATATTAACATCCTTTGTCAACTCAATTCTGCGATCTGTATCGTCTTGGATCACCTCTTACACACGTTGCAATTTGTAAAATCGGTTACATTTCAATATTTTCGGTACAAATTTACGGGTAATACAATTTTCATGAGACACATGCCTGAACGCAATTACGGTATTTTCCTCGAATTATGTTGGATTTAGTGTTTTCATCTGTCAGAAGTCCCAAGACATCTTTTCATTGGGAAAAATAGTGGGAGGTAAGTTTTATTCCCCCCCCCCCCCTACTGTGAAGAGGACAAAGAAAAATCGACGAGTCTTTTGAATTTTGTCCAGTTTTATTGAATTTTTTTCATCTGAAGTCACTATACTACATATTGAATTTGAAAGTCATTCGTTGTATGTTTGACAGTAGATTGCCTAACTGGCACAATTAATCAACCAAATATACAATACATTAATGATGATGTGGTTACAAACCCTTGTGACATCTGATTTTTCTACAGTGCATGGTGTCATCATGAATTGTGCTGTTATGTCGCAGATAATGTGCGCTACTTTTCCTTTGCAATGAATGGATGCTCACCAAACCCCCATATGGTTTTTTCCTTCCTCCTATGGTCTTTAGGTAAATGTAATATAATGTTTAATCGCTAATAATCCATTTGGTCTTGTGATGGTACCAGATGGCCAGATACCTCAATTGGGGTAAAATAAATAAATATCCACCAAACCTTTTCGATACACCCCACTGAACCACAAAGTTGTTTTGAGTTGTAAATGTCATTAATAAACATTTTTCAATGAAGGTTAAACATAATATGGTGTTGTCTTTAATGTTTGTTATATAACGTGCCTAAGCACCTTGGTTGAACACATCGGAGAGCATTGTCCTGATTCTTAAGTGTATAACGATGCGACGTATATCGCCATTCTTGACTGGTTTGCTTGATGTATTGCTTAAAGAAAATAATTGTTCGTTGCCAAGCAGCGGCATCATTTAGTATTTTACAAGGAAGGACAACTATAGTACAAAGGAAAAAATGGCCCGCAGCAGGAGGAAAACGTACTTTTTTGGTAGTAGTAATTCCAGGAGGGGGGGGGGCAACTGCCCTACCCTGCCCCCCCCCCTAAATGACGCCCCTGCTGCCAAGTCATGTACTAGCTCACTACCAATTTTAAAATGAACCAAAGAATGTTTATATTGTCCCTAACAGATGCTAACCTGTCAATATTATACTGTTATCATCACCCAATTTTATCTTACTTTTACTTGTGTAACGTAATTGGTCACATTGAATCCGCGAGACCAGAGAGATAGAGACGTAGATAATTATATTCTGTAGTGTGTACTGAGGTTACTAAGCGACCCATCACCAAGGAAAGGTGATTATGGTATGTAAAGCTTTCATTTCGCAGACGTGAGCTTTTTTCGGGCAAATTTGTGATTCAAATAGATAAAAAGAGCGAGTTCTTCACGGGTGACAATTTTCTTTCCATAGTAATAATTTTCCCATGGCCAACAAGATCTCTCCGAAACGAAAAGATTTCTGCATTGGAAACCGCGTTCTCAGTTCCTTTACCACTCCTTTATATAGAACAAAACACCCTGTACACGAAAGCTAGTCAATTAAATAATATTGTAACATGAGCTTTATCTGTAACTGAAATAACAGTAGTTACTAACTTTTCAGAATTGTGTCATAAACTTGTACTTCCAAAGTGTTCAGTTAGACTAGTTCTAGAAATGTTATACGGAACTTAACTGACATCGTAGAACGAAAGTTGCGAGTTTTACGTCATACATATTGAACTAACCCTCGCACTTTAAGCGTAGTTAAATTATAAATTGCCAACTTCATACAAAAATCATTCAATTCCTGCATCTTTAAAAAAGTAAGCGTTGAACGGTTGACGTGCTCCCCATTTTCGAAATTGCTCAATCAGCAAACCCCTATAGCAAAAATTGCTAGAAGTCGGAGATGAAGTAATTGGATAATAGGGTAAATTATATTTAAACTTTCTGTACCCAGTAGTACAAGGTCCATTAGCAAAATTAGATAATATCGCAAGCGACCACTATTATTTCACTAATCTAATAAGAACTTTCGTTTAATTGTAAAATTCTGAAAGCTCTACTCAACCAGTTCAATTAAGATATCAATTCCTCAACGATCCATACATACATTACTTTATTGATGACATTAAAAAGTACTTTTAACCTTTTGTAATTACGACACTGGAAATAATCTCTAGAGTCTAGATGATGGCGGTCGACTCTGATTATCACAAGGGTTCTAATTGAATTGCTTTGAAACGTTAAAATCCTGTATCGCTTTCAGTTAGTTTTAGTAATCAAATGCACTACATTGAAGTAACAGCTTCCGGTTTTAATGGCGGAAGCGGTGTTAGTCCATTTGAATACACAGAGTGTTAAAAAAACAAAATGCAAGGGCAAATGTAACCCGACGCATTTCGATACTTATCAAGGGTAACAGATTGTGATAGATCAAAATCCAACAAGAATTGCCAAGGTACAACGTTGAGGAAATCTTTGATAATTCTCATATCAAGAATGCAAAAAAGAACAATATCCAGTTAACCTTTTTTCCGCAAGGGCATAAAATGAAAATGAGGTTCAACTAGTAAGATTAATAAAAATAAATTGGGCGTCTATCAGTGCAGCTCTGTAACAGATATTGCACGTGGGTAAAGTCTTTGCTACATGGTCTATGGAAAACATACCTAGGCGTACCATACCAAGGGACATTAAAGGTTAAGAATTGTTGTTTATGTTTATAACAACTAACATATTCTAAGGGTTATACTGAACAAAAGAAGGGGTGTGATTGTTACATGACAATGTGCATCACGATACAGCCAACGCCGCAAAGCAACTCTAGAACTCTTTCAGTGGGAACATTTTCAACCAGCACGCAGCCTTGATTTGGGCCCTTCGGACCTTTATGTCTTCATCTCGCTGAAGTTGTTTATTTATGAAAAAAGATTTTCGGTCGTCGATGAGGTCAAGTGTCACATTAAACAATATGCTAAAGATCGGGGTGGGAGACTTTTTAAATGAAGGGCTAAGAAAGATCATCCCTCAACTCACAAATTGCATTGAGAGGGAAGACGACTTCGTCAAAAAATAGTATTTTATGTAAAAAAAAAGTCGGATTCACCGGTTTTTAGGTATGACTCATCGCTACAAATCGTATGCATCAATACAGACGCTCGTATGGTAACCAATAAATAATTCCTACTGTCAATTTTTGTGTAATCTGTCAGTCCAGTTCGATCAGCTGTTTCAACGCACGGACATACGTTTCATTGCTTGCACATAAAATAAACGGAACGACATACGTTTCTCAATTGCATTTTACTGATACTTTTATTTACAGAAACAGAAAAATATGTCACGTCGATTATCATACTTTACTGCAATGAGTCATACCTAAAACCCGGTGAATCCGACTATACAGGTATGGAAAAATATTATCGGTGGATTGACTTATAATGAACTAGAAAGAGACCCAATAAGCATTATATGAATGTGAGAGAGACATAACGTTACCGATGTTGCCATTTGTAGATACATATTTGAATAGTTATTAATACCAGCCTACTCAATAGACGCATGTATGGCATCGGCGCTTTTAGTTTGTTGTGTATTCTATCCCACTTAGCACTAGTGAATTCATTGCACTGTCTTTGTTTTACTTATTATAAGTCAATCCACAGATAATATTTTTCCATACCTGTATAGTATATGAATTTGTTGAAATATATGTGGCCCGTTCGGTTTTAAAAAAATTCAGTACTCTTCGATTATGGGCAGCTTGCGAGAGTTGCAAGCGCGAAACCACCTATAGGATCCGAACCGGCCAAAAAGGAGATTAAAGCAATATTCACAAAAGAGCACTGCAGACACTGTCACAGGCCACTGTCGTTTGCACAACATGGGACTGGCCAATAGCTGGGGAAAACAAAAAAAAACCGCACATATGCCCATCTGGTCGGTATACACAGTTATATTATAATACGCCTGAAGAGCCACACGGACAATAATACTTTAAAAAAATCGTGATGGAGACAAACACACACACAAAAGCGTATCTGATTCTTCGTTCCGTTGTTCCCTCGCCGAATGGATGATGAACTCAATGACGTGAAGATGGATGTCGACGGTTAATGTTGATGAAATAAGTGGTGATGAAATAGCCTTGATGAAGTAAAACTCTGATCGGAGGAGAGGTGAAAGGAAATGAGTCTGTGTCTTCCAAAATATCTTCCCAGACGTTTCACGCCTGGAAACTAGCACAAAAAACAACCCTAAACAGAAAATACGGGTCAAGTTAAGGTTCCACAAATTTGGTTCTTACCTCAACACTGAGGGTTTATCCTAACGTACTGATAATATTATTAGCACCACTTCGGCTTCGAACTGCACTGAAAAATATTTCTAAATGATCTTGACTTAACTTGTAAGTCATTAATAAGTATATTAAAGAAGTTTTATTTCGTAAATGATTGTATAAATCAATACAATTTATTAAATTGATGATAAAGCAAAGGAATCCTGTTTTTTTTCTACTATGAATTAAAGCCTTGCCACTTGGTAATTTTAAGTTTGAAATATAACTGATAATATCTGAAATTCTAGCATTAAAAGTATCCAAAGTGTTACTTGAAATGGGGAATGCATATTGATATTTAGCAAAGCAATGCTTGGAATTTAAGATATCAAAAGAATCATTAAAGTATTTGCAAAATGTTGCAGTTGCAAACAATTTTCAAATTGAGGAATGTTTAAATCTTTACAAAACAATAAGGCAGCGGCAACACTACTCAGCGTTTGAGCTGCAAGACGAACATTCATTTTTTTTTTCTTCAAAACATTATGCTGTCTTGTTAATCTATTATTGCCGGCAGAAAGTCTTTCCTCAGACTGAAGTTTCTGTAGATCGCACAGAAACTGCCATTTAATAATGCCATCGTTAGTACAAATTGTTGCAGATGATGCAAGTGAATTCCGCACTAATTTTATCATATGCGCTGCATCCCAAAATATAAAAATCTGTAATTATTTAAGATTATTTATGTAAATAATAAATCCATAAAATAAAATACTTTTTCTTTTGTAAAGGTCGGAAATCATGGGTACCATAATCAAAATTAGCTCCTAAAACTTTACACATGCTCATATTTACGGAAGCTCCATCAAAAGTCAAAGAATGACACTTTGCCCCAGTTGCACTTAATAACTCCAAGCATTTTGTCAAGAGATTTGCCCTTTCATGTCCATCTAAACTATTTATTAAAAAATAAGCTAGGGGAATTTTCCAATTTCCATTAAGGGAAACTGCCATAAATACTAGTACATTTCGGGCATGCGGACAATCATCATAAGCAGAACTTGAACCAGTGCCTATGTCCACAAAACCATGAAATTGATTTTTATGCCATTGAATATGGTCGCGAATAGACATCTCATCCATAACTAAGTTAATAATTACTTCTTCTTTACAAGCTGTTGATTGTAATGCTGTAAAAGCCTCTTTTCTAAAACCAGGTTCTCCGTCAACAACTTGGTACCATTTAGAAATTGTAGCTGTATGTGGTAAAATATTGCCAAAATGTTTTCTCACATAATTATAGGCTTTGCATGAATAAAACTGAAAGGTAATTGCAAACTTTCTTAGTTCTGGCGAATATTTCTCTTTCTGACCTTGAAGTTTCTTCTGAATCAGATCACTTAAAGAATGAGAGCATTTTGTCTGTAAATAGTTTATCGTAAATAATATACAAATTACAAAGTTGTTATTTTAACAATCATCAATCATTCTGAGCAGAGTACAGTACTCCAGAAATAACAAATATTTATTCTGGTGTACAAACATACTCTGTCAAGTATTCACTCTATATTTTAGCAAAAGATGGTTATTAATGAACATTTTACTGAACTTCATAACTTATTTTTAAATATTTACGTATAACTGGTGTTGAGCTTCTCTAGAAATCAGGTTAGTTGATTTCAAATGATTTAGCATATCGTCAATACTAGAAATTTTGTTCTTCAGTCGACGAACTTTTTGCTGCAAAGTTCGGATTTGCATTTTTTGTTTGTATATGATGTTGGCTGCCATTTCTAAACTTCTCTTAGCCTTTTTAGGGGACGAAAAATGTGTGGAGGTTGTTAAATCATTAAGGAATCTTTTTCGCGATGATGCCGTTGGGGCAGATTAATGTAGCTGTGAATATTGTTCAGTTGATGCATCGTTTGTACCTTCAGTAGCCTCTAACTGTTGTGTCTCAAATGTTTTTCTACAAAACCTGCATTTGCCCATTTTAAAATCTACATTGCATTACCTTCATAATAGTTACACAATTTGGTATAGACCCTGGTAATAAACGCCTGCGATTCTTCGTTGCCTTAGAATAACAATTGTCATTAAAATGTAATGAACATACTTTTGAGTGTTTGCGAATTTTATCAGAATGTAGACCTAAATTGGCGATCCACTTCTCACGCTCAACAGCATTTTTTGGAAACCTAAAATTATATAGCCAAAAGTATATAATAATAATAACAATAATTATAATTATATATATATATATAATTATACGCCTCTACAAGCACAAAACTCAACCATTTATTACATATCACTGAAACATTTTCACATGATATACACATGGAGTTTGGTATTGACAAATGCAAAACACAACACATCACTGCTGGTAAGAGAGAATTTGTGGATTTTGAGCTCGAACATGGTGACCATATAAGATCCATGGACGAGAATGAAACTTACAAGTATCTTGGTTTTCAGCAAAACACACACATAAAACATACACAAATAAAACGAAATCTAATCACACAATATTTACACAGATTACGCAGTATACTTAAAACACAACTACACGGTAGAAACACTGTCAAAGCTATTAACACATACGCTACACCGGCCCTTACTTATTCCTTTGGAATAATAAAGTGGACCAATACAGATTTAGAACAGGTACAGCGAAACACACGTACATTACTCACTAAACACCGAATACATCATCCACACGCCTCAACAGTAAGACTATACCTTCCTCGTTCACGAGGAGGTAGAGGCTTAACAGACATAGCCCTGTTACACCAAACACAAATACACAAACTACGAGAATACTTTTATAACAAATCACACATTTCAGCGCTACACAAAACAGTCACACTTGCAGACAAATCTTACACACCCTTAAATATGAGTAATAGAAACATCACACCACCAATGAGTAGAGATACGTACATCACACATAACATACAAACTTGGACACAAAAGACTTTACACGGACGATATCCACATGAGATTAACGAAGACTGTGTTGATATTATAGCAACGCATGCTTGGTTAACCAAATGTGATATTTTCCCAGAGTCAGAGGGTTTCATGTTTGCCATACAAGATCAGGTCATTTACACACGAAATTACAGAAAACACATAATTAAAGATAGGACAATTACACATGATCTTTGTAGACAATGTTCGCAAAGACCAGAAACTATACAACACATTATATCAGCATGTACACGTCTAGCACAAACAGAATACAAACACAGACACGATCAGGTAGCTAAGATAATACACCAAAAACTCGCCACAAAACATAACCTTTCTACTGATAACACACCCTATTACAAATATACACCGCAAGTTGTACTTGAAAACACCACACACAAACTATATTGGGATAGAACACTACTCACAGATAAAACTGTATATAACAATAGGCCAGATATAACACTTATAGATAAAACACAAAAAATCATATACATAATAGATATTGCCGTTCCCAACACAAACAATTTAGCCAATACACACGCAGAGAAACATCGCAAATACACTGATATAGCTCAGGAACTTAAAGCGCAATGGAGAATGGGAACTGCTCTTACAGTACCCATTGTTCTTAGTGCAACCGGAGTTATACCAAAAACAATACATCACAGTTTGCACATTTTAGGGTTAGATAAGAACATATACATACAATTACAAAAGGCAGTCATTATCAACACTTGCCACATAGTTAGAAAATTTCTAAACATAACGGAAGATATCGCACATCACTCAGAACCACATCACACACTTTCAACTAATATCATTCAAACACAAAATGAAACACAACACTCAATCCTCCCTTCACAAATTGAAACTCTGTTGCATACACAACATAACATTATAGAAAGTCCATTACCAACACACAACACTTCAACAATCACTCATGTAACACCTCTGACTCGTTCTCATGCACTCAAACGTAATCACACAATATACTCACAGTATCAGAATTCGAAATTAACACAAAACACAAACAACACATTACCCACTCGAGTGCAACCTATGCGTCGAGCTAAACAACAAAAAACGCTTACACAATAACCATAACACTTTTTCAAAACATACATATTATGTTCATTTTTTCTTTTCTATAAAAAGTCACTAAGTCACGAATAAGTGACGCCAACGGAGAAGCCTAGGAATATAGGGTCTCTTTTTGTTATTGATGCGCGACGCTGCGTTCATGTTAATGCCTTCGCGGAAAGAGGGTCGACGGGACGTGGCTTTTACAAATTGGGATCAAATACACCGAGGCTTCTCAAACAAATACATTATCTAAAATGTGATCAGCGTTGGTTTTATCAACGTCATTTAATTTAATGAACATAATATGTGTATAGTATTTAGTATGTTCACTTTTTAACAGCAACTTCAAATTTATATTGTATAGATATATGTATTAGTAGGACTAATCGTAACTTGATTTCGATCCGTGCGATTAGTTAACCAGGCTTGGCCTGAGTATCGATAACAATCGAAGTACATAATAATAACATTTATTCCTGTTAAGCAAGACAAAAAAACATTTACAGACGTCAAAAGGAGATACAAAAAAGAAAAACTACAATACGGTTAAATTAGACTTAAATTACCAGCTTTGAATTCGCTAATACTATAAAACGCACCTTCAATGAGGAAATTTTTTAACTTATTTTTTAGTGAATTATATGGCAAATCCCTGACCTCACCAGGCAGCAGATTAAAGAGTACAAACGAAATATTACCAAAACTCCTGTGGATTTTTTCCAATCTGTAGTGCTTTAAATCTAGGTTGCAACAATTTCTTGTGTTATAACTATGTACATCCGATCTTAAGTTTAGTTCTGGGGCATGAATCTTAGCATATCAAATACAGTGCATTATAAATATACACGGCAATGTTAGTAATCTAAAGCTACTAAACACGCAATCTTCTCTATAAGGCAGATTACCTCAGATTGTAATGGCTCGACGTTCACTTGCACAATTACCCCAAACAATATGACAGTAAAATAAGTGAGTCTGAATCAATGGTAAGTAGACTATACAAAGAATATGATCAGAAACGTTCGCCCATAAACGCCGTAAAAGGAAAATATTACCAGATTGTTTATACCTATTTATATAAATTTATTTATTCGGTGTTTTTTTTTGTCTGCAGGTAAAACACCGATTAAATAAATAAATAAATAAAACATTGTTTAACTTACAAATGAAATGATTCCATGTAACTCCACGATTCACGCACAACACAAAAGTTACCAGCTAAACTTGTTTCTAACGGCAGCGGCAGCACAGACATCTTTAAGAATGGCGGGAACTATACACTAAGTACATATAATACACAGATAATACTAGAAAACTAACGCAGTAACACCTAGGTAAACTAACATCGAAAATAAACTAGAACATCACTAAATCCTATACTAATAATCCTAAAAATTCACAAAAGTAATTTGTATACATGGAAGCTCACAAATTGTGGATAAATTCCAGTTGCTAAATCATCTCGATGTAAGGTTCCTTACCTCAAGTAGAACTCGGCCTTCCTTAATTACCGCCCCCAACCCAGCAAACACATTTATAGTATATAAAATACATATAAATTATGTAAGAACTTTTTAGATTTATATAAAACTGGAAGAAAAATAAGAGATATTTAATGTCAGGATGTCAGCAATTTTCAAAATAATATATATATGTATATTAGATGTAAATTCTTCTACATAAATTTATATACGTTTTATGTATATTTTATGGAATATTTACATAAAAAATATTCGTTGTAAAAGCGTTGCGATGACCCAAATGGCAGCTACTCGAGCATAATGTAATTATTTGTAAAAAATTATTTAAGCAGTTCCATACAAAAAATGGAAAGACTACATTTTACATGCAACTGTACTTTTAATTATATTTAACTTAATTCTTGCACGAACCCGTTTTCACCTGAACTGAAAGCCGACAGTTTATTATGATATACTTGCTTGAAAAGTGTCCCTTAACCGGATTCGAACGTTTGCGGGTGGGCGTTGCAAATTCTGAAATCCGACATTGTACCACTGCGCTAATCTGTAACATCCCTTCTTTTTATTTCGTACTTCGTAACTTTCCGCTGTTTCGCGTTATTAGTTTAAATTTTGTTTGATTATACCGTTTAGTGAATAATTATACCTATCTTTAACTTTATGTTAAAAATGACCAGGATTTAATTTATTTTATATTATTTATTTTCTATATAAATTAGACGCATTTTAGTCGATACGGATCTAATATTAAAGGTACGTGAACTACAATTTTTGGCGTTATAGAAAACACGCGCGTGCGATTACTTATGTGGGGCAAATAGAGACGGACTTTATTTTCGACCATACAATATATGTACCTAATGTAATGATAATTTCTAATTATATTTACAGAAGGCATACATAAAAAATAAGTAATATTACATATAATATTTTACATATAACGTACATAAATCTAATCATGTAAATATGACAGCACATGAATTACATGAGTGATATGTAATTATCTATATGTATATATTATATGAATTTCTGTATACAGAATATCCGTAAGTTTCTATACAATTATGTAAAATATACGTAATTGTGTGACATACGGTTTATATAACTATTAAATAATACTTACATACTTGATATATAAAAAAGCATATGTAGGGGTATTTACTTCAATTTATATATGTTGTATGTATATTTTATATGTGTGTTTGCTGGGAAGTAAAGTACCCTGGCCGTCGTGTAACCGAGCAACCCGTTTAAAGGAGTAACGGAAGTTGCTTTTCTCCCTTTGGTGATCCCAGTACCAATGAATTTAACGCTTATTTTAAAAAAAATAAGAAGGAGTAACGATCAATTTCACACCCTTCCGGGTTAGGATATTGTGTTACCGTCGATCGTTCCGTCGCGTCGTTTAGACTCGTAAGATACACAGGAAGCGCAGATTTAGATAAAAGCGCGGGTAAAAGTCATAAGCAGTTATCGTAATAGTGACAATACTGAGCATTTCCAGCATTGGTTGTTTCTTTACGTCATCAAATTGTACCAAGAGGAAGCTACTGGAAGACATACTCAACAGTTTTGTTTTGATTAGGGCACGCATACAACAAGTGTTTAGTCAATCTCTAATTCATTTAATCAAGTGATTAAGTAAGGGCGTTAACACGCCACGCCTACAAAATTTTTTAAAAGCTCAGGCAAAATATGTGCTCAAGCACTAATTTATTCAAAGTGTTATTTTGGGAATGGCGGAACATGAAAATGGATGGGGTGGTTTCTCCTTAGGATATTTTTCCCCGGAGACCTTCTCCGGAGCTTTATTTGGAAATGGGTTAATGAAACATCGTGTACTTCATTGTTGCCGACGTTTCGACCAGCAGATGGCTAGTCTTTTTCAAGACTCTTTATTTTGGAACACACGAGAATGTAACTAGAATAAATCTTATTGGTTTATCAGTGGTTATCTTTTATTAATACACATTGTATTTTAGTGTATCGAGAACATACACACCTGAAGAAATAGTGTTTCATTAACTGTGAAATGGTAAATGATTACTTTTGATGATGAATGATTACTTTATTAAAACACGAAATTCGTCAAAATCGGTTTTGTTTTTAAATTGTGTTAGAAATTAGAACCTTTCAGTGAAAAGTGTGTAACGAGATAATGGATTATATACAACACTTTTATCATCGTTTCACATAACATTTCAATACGCTTGCGGCAAATAGATTGAATTGAATTGGTATCAGTTGTATCCTATCGAAAAAATGAGAATACTGAAATATAAACGTTGCAAATTTTTCATTCCGCCGATCGCGCCTAGACAGCTCGACAAGTTTGAATAAATCGTGCTTACTTTTCCGTCTCGCAAAGGTTGAATAATCTCATAAAAGCGTATTCTATTTATGTTTTTATAGTTTTTCTTTTTGTTTTTCTGCGATTACAATAATCCGTAGAAATTGATGAAGTTCCTTATTTAGATGGATAGACGTAATCTCTGTCAACATGAGAATAAAATATCTTCAAAGACAGATACAGTCTTTATTGGTTTCATCATTAGAGATTGTTTTTCTATCGGCAGTTGACTAATCTATTGAATATCGTTGAATGATTATTGGGGGGGGGGGGGGGGGGGAGGAGGTTACTTCTAACACAGCTTAGTGCTTCTAAATTTGAGTAAACAGTTTCAAGCTTTATGTGATCGTTGTCGTTTCATACACACCCCGTTACTATCCTTGAGCGGACCCGTGTGAACGAGTAAACAGAGTCGTGCGTGGAGACCATGATCCTCCCACCTGGGACGAAAATTTAGCGTCTATTGCATATGCTATACGTGCCGCACCTATAGGTATAGTGAAGTTACGGGCTTTTTACCTTATTTTATAAATTTTGGCCGCGAATACCTATTGAAGGGGGAAAGTTTTTCGAAAAATGTTGACACCGATTCGGAGCCATACAAAGCTTCAGTGGGTAAACGGATGGAAGAATTAAAAAAATTATACCAGGAAGTTATCTATTCAAAGAATTAAGCGATTTCATGACCGTTACCGTCATTCTTACAACTTACGACCTAGACTTGTACAGTATAATGTGGGGGATCAGATATGGAGGAAAAATAAGATACAGTCGGATGCCTCAAAGCACACAAACGCTAAACTGGCCAAAATTTATTGGTCCTTTTACGATTGCAATAAAGGTAGGGTACTGTACTTATGATTTAGCAGACGCGGATGGGGTGAATAAAGGACGATGGCATGTGCAAGACTTGAAACCGCTTTTGGCAATTGACCACCAAATCATTCCATAGTAATCCATAATTTTTCCCCTATTATCGTGGGAGGGATAGGGGGAGTAGTACCGTTAAGTCTCGTTGGAACTTAACCTTTGTAAGGGAGGAATGTAACATTTTTTTTTGTTTTGTTTAAATAACGGGTAGGGGATCCCTGGGAAAGACCGCAAATAAGAAACTGTTGTGATACGCGAGGCCAAAAAAATAATAATACAGTTGCAGTTATTGCGTGACTCACGACCTAGATTTTAGGGATTGATTTTTGCGCTTTTTATATGGTGGATTTGTATTGGTATTCCACGAACTCATTTTTGGGGATTTTAGAGCGTGACTGCCTTCGTTTTTTTCTCAAGACAGGATGGGCAAGATTATACGAATATTATATTATAATCCATCTGCTCTTCAATTTAAATTTACTTATAAAAGACTCCTAATCAGGTCTCAAATAGGAGGATCTAGATATGGGAATGCAGTAGATCTATTAAACATTCCTATTTTAGATGTTACTAAAATTAATAGAAATACTTTAGAACGAGGACTGAACTATTTAATTGAAGAACCCATTAAGCCATTATATAGTGTAGATGACCATGATTATATAAATTCATTATTTGAACTGACCCCATTTTTGGAAAATGTGATTGGATATATTTCAGGCTTTATTTGTAAAAAACTTTTTTCACAGCTGCATTGCAAGATTTGCAAGCATCATTTATTATCAAAAGAATGCAATTCAAAATTACAGGCAAAAAAAAGATGACCTCTCATAAGCTGGCAGGACCAAATCGGCAGAATCAAGTCGGACGTATTTAATTATTTAGTACTTATTTTGTACTAATTTGTGCCACTAATAAAAATGTTGTACTCCTTGCCGTTTTGAAAAAAACAATGGCGCTGCTAGCCTCATATTAAGCTAGCAGGACCAAAAGACAAAAATAAATAAAACAAACAAAAAAAAGGCAGATACGCAAAGATCTGAATTTGTACTAATTTGTACCATCAAAATAAATTCAACATGTTCAAAAATTTTCCCTAAGACAACACCCAAATGATATGAAGCTTATTAGGGTCAAGAGTAAACTACCCTTTGCCAGAAGCAGAATCAGTTGATGCTCGTACGATCTAAACAGGATTTTGGTATTTGACATGCGCACTAGTGAGTACTATTATATTTCTGTCTTTATTTATGTTGGGCTTCAATTGTGCTTCTTCTACACTACGTTAGTAGTAGGGATAACATTTCTCTGCTGTATCTTCACCCAAAATTTGTTATGATATGTGTATACTCTATGGTTTAGTACTATCTATGATCGATACTATCGACCCTACTTGGTTGTCCACTAGGTGACGCAACACTTCACTTTCTAATATAAATTCTCAATTTTCTAATTGGTTGAAATATTTCGTAGCCTCGTAACAGTAGCCTCGAACCTCGTGTCGGCGTGCTACTCATCTCTCTCCTTTTAACGTCATTCACTCTCTACTATCTCTTTTTTAATTCTTTAGTTCTTTTTACTGGTAAAAGAGACTTCCTTTCGAGTTCTAAAACGGTGTAGACGCTCCCTTTTTGTGCTTAGAAATCTTCGCAAATTTCTTTAATTTAACGTTATATAAAACGGTTATAAGTGAAAGTTCTTTAACTAATTGGTTGTGGAGAAACCATCTGCTTATTTCTACCACCGCTAAACGTATACAATTATGGTTTTAATACAATTTTATGGTGTCGCATCCGAGAATTCGTTTTCGAGTGTTCTTAACGTCAGTGATTAAACTCATTGGGTATGTACTTATTCTGTTATTATCTTCAAAATTGCATTCCTTCCTTCAACTTTTCGTCTCTAATTTCTCATAATTTTCCTAGCGTTCAACGTATAGTCTACCTTTCAACGAATAGCCTAGTGTACGCATTCGCTTCCCGTTACCGTTTATCGCATGGTCGATCCTGTCAACTACCTACCATCTTTGGGCCGATAACATCGATTTCTACATTGACAACTCGCTGCCATATTCTGAAGTTCGCCGGAGACGACAAACTTCATTTACCTTTCCTGCTTCCTTATAAATTACTTTTCCTTCATTTTTCTTTAAACTCATTAACTTTAAATAATTTAATTTGTGGATACTTTACCTTACCGAAATTATTTGTTTTAGTAAATTGCTTACAGTTAACTTAAATATTTTGTGACGTCATACATTTTGTAAATACCTCATTCTAACTAGATTTGCTCTTCAGTTAATATTTTTATTACTTCAATTTAAATATTATTTTGTTTGCGTTAATGTACTTGTACGTAAAATTGTATTAGCTACTCCCTTTTACCTTAACTTTTAATTGCTGATAAATTCAAACTCTTGCTAAAATATATGCTCAGTATCCGATCCTTCAAGTGAATCGTGAGTAATTAAGTATTCTCGTAGTTTGGGACCGAACCATTATTTTTGGTCCGATTTGTACTAACTTTCTTTATTTAGATTGCATCGCTTCGGCAGACTCTTTGCAAAGGGATCTCCACCGAAGAGTTACACAGGTACCTTATTATTTTTTTATTACTTACTTACTTGGCTTGCTACGATTGTATCGTATGCTGGAAATATTGCTTCTTATGTTAACGTAATTCATTACGAGTAGTTTTTTTGCAACGCTACTTGAAAAGGTAAAGCGGATCTCTAATTAGTATTATCACCTAAAGAAGTGAGCCATTACAACTTTTTTTTGTGGATTACTATCCACTTAAATTCATTTATTTATTTTATTTAGAACCATTGCTTTATTTTATAGTTATTTGTGTACATATTTTGACCGAGTCTTTATTATATTCTCGTCAAATTACTTTTTATTTTCATTATTGCTCCATTACCATATTTTTCTTTCAGATTACTACGTTTACTTATCTCCGAATTGAGACTATCTTCGCAGTTCATACTCTCAATTTTAGCTATTACCTCTAGAACTTGCGTGGCGCCCATTTTCTCTATTGAGTATTCGCTACTCGTCCTGCTTATACTACTTATAACTCACTTTCTCTCATCATTTCTAATCCACGCCCAATCGTCCATATAACTGAGCTTACTGGTGCAATACCTATTTATAAATTGTGTTACAATTCTCAATTCTTGTCGTAACAAATTTCCCCAATTTATTTCTAGGTAAGGTGACATATAAATCGGTACCGAAAGGTTGAGCTCTAGTATCCAGAAAAAACAAATCTCTGCCTCAAGCGCCGGCTCCTCCCACTAGAAAACTACCAAACGCTAACGAAGATTCTCAACTCTGCCCACTTGCATAAAAGACGTCGGAAAAGTTTCCCTGTCGCGTAAGGATTTCTCACCAAGAAAATATCATTAAACTAACATGGTATCGGGTGTCTGCATGATAACGATTTAATTTGAGCCCTACGAATTCGAATTTGTAACTCAATAATAAAAAAGATAATACAAACGAGGAAGAATATGAAAACGATTAAAAAATTAAAAATTAAAAGATTGATTATTTGGATAAGGATGGAAGCATGTGAAATCACATTGAAATACATATTACATTTGTCTACTTATAGGTTGAAATTTCAAAATTGACAAAGAACGTACACAACGTATTTGTAATGTGGTAAGCTTCCCCTTATAAATAAAAATGTAAATGTTCCCTTGTCATTTAAAAAGAATTCAAACTAAGAATAAGAATTTATTGGTATCTGGATGGTTGTATATATGAAGAAAAATTGTTTGCGTATCTCCCGTAAAGCGTAACGTGTAACACTTTATTTATAACATTCCTTACGTCAGGACTTCAGACACTTTCCCTTTTATAAATTTTTAAGAAAGATGTCTTACACTAATGTGGTAATTTTTTCTCTTGACGCTTGAGACAAGGTGGTGATCAATAAAATACATTTGTATAAGCAACATATTTGACTTCTATTATTTACTTGACTGGCTATATAAATTGTGTGTTAAAGGAACAAGAGCTTTTAAAGAAATTATTAGGATAATTCTGTTATTTTTACCCACATTTCAGAACTGATGTAATTTTTTGAGGAATGAAAAACAAACAAAACGATATAGCGTGCTAATGAACGCAAAGGGGTGCATTCAAGTCAATTGCTTCTTGAAAACAAGGAGAGAAAGGTTGCTAAATTATAAATTTATCAAGGCAACATCCGTGAATATTGTCTCCTATAATAGTATATTAAAGTATAAGTGGATAAACAGGTCTTTAAAACACGCGCGAGTTTTCAAGCACGACGGCGCAGCCGGAGTGCTTGAAATAGAGCAAGTATTTTAAAGACCAGTTATCCACGAATACTTTACGCTATTTTTTTTATTGGTTCACTTTGAAGTCTGGTATTAAAATGGAAATAAGAACTAATAATGTCAAATGGTTGAATTGCTAATCTGAAATCAGTATACCTTTCGTTGTCATGGAAATGAGAAAAACGGAAATTAATTTGCAATCTGTTATTTTATTTGACGTAACAAAGTACTCCTGTCAGATCAATAACCAATAAACGGAAATTAATTTGCAATCTGTCAGTTTATTTGACGTAACAAAGTACACCTGTCAGATCAATAACCAATAGAATTCACGTTTTTCAAATTTTTGATGTTAGCATGGCAACTTTAAAACACGCGCGTTTTTAAAAGTGCGATTTCAACACACTGGGGCGTGGTTTAAAAGGCTAAAATAGGACACCAATAAAAAAAAATTACAAAAAGGTTGCTTACCAGCAAAATATTTCCACCACAAGTTATATACTATTTTACCTATGCCTGAACTTTTCCAGTTGTCTCGGTGTAGAATGGAGTTGGTAATGACTTCTGTATCGTGTACAACGTGTGCTTTCTGATATGTATTGTGTTTAATGCTTTTGACCACAAATGAGTGGAGTAATGCTCGAGAGGGTCTAATGTTTGTAAAATGTTTTTGTTCAGTAGTATTTTGTGTTATACCACAGTAACTCAGTTATAGGAGGCTCGATGGAGGTGCGCTAAGCGTAATAAGTACAAGTAATAACACTATAGTAAAAAGGGCACGTTGTAGTTCTGGAGAAAGAAGGTACGCACAACTGAGGGTTAGAACTACGAAGATGACTTCAGTATGGTAATGAATAATGATGAGATAGCTGAAAGAGAAAGGGGCATTCAAGAAGTAAATACAGTAAGGTTGACTTGACGTAAGTATAATGAAAGTTCAAATCAAATTTTTAAAAATTCTGGAGTGATTTGTAGTACAAAGTTGAATAAACAAAAATATCTTGTACACGAGCTAGTCTGATTTACTTTGAGGTTGAATAAAATTCAGTTGAGCTAAGGTGAAAATTAGTTAAGTATATTTGGCAGCATACAATTAAGCACTGGTGTGCAGGAAAGCATTTGAATAATAAATAGAGTAAATATTACCTTGTTATTATCCAGATGTGGACCCTATGCATAGTTTCCAATTCCTGGTAGATACCTTAAACAAAATAAAGACGCAAAAGGCCGCAGTATTTGCAGTCCGGATGATGATAGTGTAAACAATTACTCTCGAGCAGGTGGTAATCAATTGTTACCGAGTCGAACTTTCTTCAATAAGAATAAAATCGGTTGATGTTTATAAATAAAGCAAAGAATTAAATTGGTTCAAAGTAAATCGTAACAGAGAAAGTGTTCTAGTGTCCGACCGAATGTTCGGTTTCGGTTTCGGTCGAGTTTCGGCAAAAAAACGAGTTTCGGTTTAGTTTCGGTTTCGGCGGCAAACCTGCCGAAACTACGACCGAAACCGAAACTGCATTCTGGAGTTCCCGCGCTGTGCTCGTTCATGTTCGGCGCAGTAAATTCCATCCAAACGACGAAGACATTTTGCCGCGTCCACGTGCCTAATCATGTCATGACGTGACTTGTTTGTGAAGTATTTAAGTTATGATTAAGCATTTTAAAGCTGTGAAAATTAAAGAAAAAAATTAAAACTGAGTCTGACTGATTATAATAACGTTTTTTGTATTCTGTCTCCAAAGTAACCATTTTGCGGACTGAAAACAATCCGCAAAATACATCTTTAAATGACAAGTACGCTAAAGTCGCTATGACAACCTTAATGCTGGATTTTCATTCGTTTTGACGTATTTACGATATCTTTATTTTGACTTTTTATGAATTTACTTGTTGTTGCTATAACAACTATATCAAAGCTAAATATGACGTTTACAACTGTTCTGTACGTACCAAATTAAATTTTTATGAAATTAACTTGATAATTTAGAGAATTCATGCAAAAAAATGTTGTATGCATCACGTACGCAAAACGTTTTAGTGGATTCGTCTAAGTTTTCGGACTCGGCTTTGCCTCGTCCGACAAACTCGACTCATCCACTAAAACATCATTTTGCGTACTTGATACATAAATAACTATTTCTTTATTTTTCCCTCAAAACATGATCTTTGTAAGAAAGTTTCGGTTTCGGTTTCGGCCGAAACTGAGACCGTTGCCGAAATTCGGTTTCGGTCGTAAAAACCAGTTTCGGTTGGACACTAAAGTGTTCTATGAATAGTTAATTGAGAATTGTTAGAAACACAAAAGAATCGATTACCAAATAGATAATCACAATATTTTTAAGTATTAGTAAATTTGGGATAATAAAATGAGTTAAAGATATTTGTCAAAGTTGTCACTTTGACACAAAAGTTATTAGTTTAAGACAACAAAATTAATGTATATAGGCACAAAGATAAAGTAGGAATATAAGGTAAAATAACTTATCGGTCGATGTCCATTTATCTTCGGCATAATCCAGTGGGGTGTAGAATCGGGGATATCTTCACAGTAATACAGATGGTAAAAGGATTCAACAATCGACGGACGTAGAAAATGGCGTGATAGGAGTAAGCACAGACCATATATAAATCCCGAAGGATACGCTGGAGTATTACAGCAGAGATGTAGAATAAGCACTTGTTCAATGTTGACAGCCGTAGGAATACGCTTGAAGGTTCATCAGGAAAGCAGTTGTCCCAACTAAACCATTAATACTATCGATGCACACTTAATAAACCCAATCAATCGAATTTTAGTAAAGGCGATTTATCGCACATTAGAACACGGTACTTTTTCAAAATGAGATGAATGAATCATGGATCTTCTTTCGATCTTATTTTCGAGTACATATGTCGCCAGGCTCATAAAAAGGAACGTATGAAATTAAACAAATTCAATTGTCATGCCAACGATCACGTGGGCCAGAATTAACGTTCTCGCCCATGGATCTTATATGGTCACCATGTTCGAGCTCACTCCAACATTTTTAAATTGAAAGTGGAGGCTTGTGATAGATCATTTAAAATGTTTCTTTATTACTTACTCCGTAATGTTATTATTTTTTAATTTACTGCAAAAATTAACATTTTCATCAACTCGTCCCTGCGGCATGTTCCAGCAATACCATACTGCAACTATCTATAACGAAAGACAAAATTAAAAGTGAACAGTAGGTACTTAATATGTTATTTTCATCATCAAATATTTACTACAGCGAGCTTCAATGTATAATTTGCCAAATTGTTCTCGGGTAAATATTTTTGATTTTTTAAAACGATATATTTATTACAGGGAGGTTCAATGAAAAATTTGTCAAATTCTTCTCGGACAAAATATTTTTGATTTTTTGGGATGATTTATTGTAATCTTAAACATTAAATATTCCGACCACAATGTCGATGACTTTAGTAGTTCTCGACTTTTCTTTTAAATATCATTTTAAAGAACGTTTTAGGTAACGTTCTTCACAAACTTTGCGTTATACCAGAGCGTCTATAAACACTTTTTGAATTTATTGGGTCACGAATCCGTAGTAGTTTTATTTTCTGTTTCATCTGGAGGAGTATTAATTTCTTCGTCACAATCTTTCACAGTTTTGTTACAAAATATCAAAATTTCAAACTGACAACTTGAAATTAATTATTTACAAAAAATTGAAACTGTCGAACACCATGCATACCGTGAAGACCAAAAGTTTGGAATAATGGATTTTTTTCGTTTCCTGTGGGCAATATCAAAAAACTAGTGGACATGTCAAATTGATTTTGGTAATGGAAAACATTTTGCGATAGTTATCAATGTTTCTACCCCCACCCCTTCTGCGCAGTGACGTCATCAATATTTTTTAATGAGAACACCCCATTTTCTTGGCGGCTTTCTATAGATTATAAAACTATAATTTCGGGAAATATACACATTGTACCTTTTAAGTGCAGATTTCAAGAGATATTAATTTTTTTAAATGGAAAAATGAAAAACATCAACTAGCGTTGTCAACAAATAAACAAATTTTATGGCAAAAATAATGTTAAATTATTTTTTTCTTTTAGTAACTGTTTTTTTGTAACATATTTTATTTGAATTATTCATTATAAACACCTCAAATTTATTTACTTCTCTATTTATTGCTGAAACTACCCCGTTCTCTTTCAGAATTGACATCGTGACTATTCTAACTGTTAATACCTTCGTAATTCGGATTATCAGCCCTGTTTCCTCTAAGAATTACGTGGCGCCCTTTTCTTTACTTACATTTACCTATTTTACTACCCCAATTTCTTACGTTTTCACTCATTATTGCTAACCTGCGACCACCTGTCTACTAGCACTGAGCTATTGCGGCCATTGCTCCTTTTAAATTTCGTTACAATCCATTCTTGGCGTAACAAATTCTTTTGGCGACCCCAACGTGGTGCCCTACTTTTCATTACCCAAATTCTTTGACGACCAACGTGTTGGGCCATCCCTTTTCGTTACTTTAACAAATTCTTTGACTTCCCTTGAATAACTTATTACTCATTTAACCATGTTTTCCTTTAAACTATTAGATGTCAATCCCTTACACAAACCTTAATTTCAATACAATTTCGTTTAGCTTCTCTCCATAATTTTCTTTAGCTACCTTAACGTGATGTTACCTCTCCTGTTCACTTGCTTCTACTTATTTGCTATGATACTTGTTTGTTGTCATCCATATGCTGTTGAGTTACCTTTGCTTGTTACATAAATCTCCTTAACTGCTCTCTTCCTACCACTAATTTCTCACTTGTTTCTTTACCACTCTATAACTGTATCTTACTTTATTAGTTTACTCCAGTCCTTGGATTCTCTTCATGATTGTACTTCGTTCGTCTCATTTTGCTTTGGTCGACTTTTTCTCGGATTTTGGTGGTTCAACGATACCTTGCATTCATGGAATTGTCTAAGGTCACTCTTGCTTTCTTTCTACTTTGGAACAATGTTTGTGACAAGTTTGTGCTTCGCCTTTGCTCCATATTGCGAATTTATTTCGGCTTTATTGCGATAATCAAACCCTGGTATTGTTTAATTAGGACAGATGCTCCCCTGGTTATCAATCCACACAAAACAGAGTTTCTTTATCTTCGTTCTCTTTTGCTCACGTTCTTGTCTTGGTTCTTCTTTGTCATTACGAAGTATCTTCGGTTCTTTTTTGTGACGCGATCACATGCCTTTGCTCCAGACGACTTGGTGTCTGTCTTGCGTAAGTCGATAAAATTAGTGTTTAATAGGACAGATGCTCACCTGTTTTCGCTAACGTTACATGAAGGTTACTTTCTCTTTGCTATTTTACTCGTTTGTTTCTTCCAACTTTCGTTTAGGTTGCTCTGCTTTCTTGTTGCTCGATACAATACCTTTGCTAAAACGCGATATATTTCGGATTTATGTGTTGATCGAAACCCCTTTGGTGTTTAGTCAGGAACTTATGCTTCTCCTGGTTGTCATCAAAAACGTATTTCTTTACGGCTTTTACAACATTTAAGTGGTGTATGCTTATTCTTTAGTTAAAGTTCCTATATGGTTTTCTTCTACTGATCCTTCTCTCTCCTTTTCTTGGGTTTCTATTTGATTCTTTCTTCTTTTTTTTGTTTGCTGGCTTGCTTTCTCTGTTGACGACTTTTGCTTGGATTTTTGGCTTCTCTTTGGTTTACTGTTGGGACTTTAGGTATGGTTTTGTTTGGTTTGGTGTCGAACCAGCCATTCTGGGCATCGCATACTCATCGTCATGTCGCTTTTGGCTTTTCTTTATCTACTTTGATATGTCTCTTTTGAGATCAGACAATTTTGTCTATTGCTTGCTTACGCAGTAATTTTGGATTACCGCTCGGGTTCTTTACAGGGAGGAGTGATCTTCAATCATGTCGCTTAACGACCCGCCTGTTCGTAGTAAGGTTGGTTTTGTATTGGCCACCTGATTTTGGTACCGGTGATACGCACTGGGGGAATGGTTCCGTGGCGATAGTTCTCATTCCTCTGTAACTGATGAATCTTAGGGTATCATTTCGCCTATTTTTCGTCGTCGCACTTTCTTCTTCCAAAACCGTGACTATGTTCATTAGCTCATTTCTAGTATTGTTACTCAACTCATCTCTTTGGTTTCGCTACTCAGCTTTCTCTTTCGTTCACTTCCTAGCTCAACTTTTGTTAGGGGGGTGTAACGCCCTTGCGTTAATTTCCTAATTTCTATTTGAAATATTCATAATTTCTTTACATTACTAGTTTGTATTCTTTTAAAAATTGCTACATTGTAGTGTAGAGCATCTGCTCTCATGACGCATCATCTTAGTCCTATGTAATCTAAACCTTCTGAAGTCTCTTTGTTCGTTACAAAGTATGACTGAAATTCTCTTTGTCCGCTACAAAGTGTTACTATGTTGCACTGTAGATCTATTCATTTCTTTGTCCTTTGTATTAATTCTGCTTATTCCGAACTTCTGCCTTTAGGGTGAAGAGCCCACTTTTCTTCACTTCATTTCTTCAGTTAGCTGCTTGCTCTATTACCGTTCACTTCGTACTTTTTTTTTGTGCTCGAATATTACGCATTTCTGAAACTCGATTAAATCGGCTTTGGCGTATATTTCACCCTTAGTTAGTGATATTTCGGAACCATCTGCTTGTCTGAAGATCATCTAATACGTAATTTTTTACGGCTATATAACATAAAAAAGTGTACGTGAGTTCCTGGGAACGCTGGATTAAAAACTATTTTCCAGGTTGGTACTGAATTTTTGCTCGATGTAGTTACCTAATTTCGCTTTCCCTTTTAGCGGTTTTACACCCGTAAAAACTAACTTTCAATCTTCTACAATTTTCCTGCTTTTTGTGAAATTCCGACTTCGACGACCGACGCCACGTGGGAAATCAACCATTTCTTCAATCCTCAATCGCCGCTCCGAAAATTCAGTGAATTCCATCTTTACTATACCGTCGCTAAGTGAAGAACCAATTTCAGTTTTTTCCCCTTTGTTACTTATTTTGCTCATGATTTGAGTAATAACTTTCAATTTATACTACGTGAACTTTTTGTACTTTAATTCTACTTACTCAGTTATTTTTCTACTATTTTATTTAAAAGATTCTGTTTAAACATTAACGATTTTATCACTTAAAATTTGCTATATTTGCTATTGCTGTAACGTAACTTTACCTTATTATTTCGTTTTAACTTTCTAAATTACATAATATAGTTCATTTGCTAATTTAATTTTCTACTTGCTAAATATTAATTTGTTATCGAATTACCTTTAAATTCTTTTGAATTAACTTAACTATTTAAATTTGAACGTAATCTATATTTGGTATCCGATCCCCGTACTACAAGCTAGTGATTTGTATTTCTTTTTTGTGTTTAATTTTGTTTAAGGTACTTTTCAACGGAAACTTATGCATAAGGGTCCTAAGAAGATATAAGTAAGGTAAAATTTTGATCTATCATTGCAGTTACTGCCTTGTAAACTTTCGATCGTTTCCCCAATAATTTTTGTTTACTAATTTAACGTCATTGTACTTACAATTTTTGAATCCCTTAAAGGTAATTTAGACCCACGTATTTTGTGCTACAAAATTGAATATTTAATTTGTCAAAAGTCATATTAATAATCATTCTTGAATTTATAAAAACTGTTTTTTTGTAACATATTTTATTTGAATTATTCATTATAATCACCTCAAATTTATTTACTTCTCTATTTATTGCTGAAACTACCCCGTTCTCTTTCAGAATTGACATCGTGACTATTCTAACTGTTAATACCTTCGTAATTCAAAGAATTACGTGGCGCCCTTTTCTTTACTTACATTTACCTATTTTACTACCCCAATTTCTTACGTTTTCACTCATTATTGCTAACCTGCGACCACCTGTCTACTAGCACTGAGCTATTGCGGCCATTGCTCCTTTTAAATTTTGTTACGATCCATTCTTGCCGTAACATACTATTATAGTGTATAGTACAAATCGTCTTGGACTGATCAAGATTAGATTAGAAATACGTCGTGAATATTAATATTAATATCATCTATTTGTAGACAATTTTTATAATTAGACGTTTGTTATTTTCGGCTTGTAAATGGGTTATCCTCGAAACATGTCGCCGCCAGCATCTTAATTCTTAATTAAATATATTTGTCAAGGGGGAGGTTGAGAGTTTATTAAACCTCTACATCATTAAAACCCCTTCGTGAAGATCGAATTCTCCATAATACGTCGTGAAGATCGAATTCTACCATAATTAAAAATACGTCTTTGTATCATGAAAATATGAAACTTTGAGGAACATTTTTACTTCACAACACATTCACAACACCTATCCGATACAAGAATACTGTTACATTTTAAACCAACTTTATAGTTAACAGAATAATCAAGTGTTTCTTGCACTACTTTCATAGTGTTAAAAATGTTAGGTTTTTATACAGATCGTAGGAAAAATATTTTACCATTGTAAAATTGTGTGACGTTTTCTATTTACCGCTTCCCTATAGCGCGTCAATTTGTTTGTTCTGTTGTATACTGAAAGTGTGTGGGAAAATATCGCATGCGTTGCTGTAGTATCAACACAGTCTCTGTTAATCTCCTGTAGATAAGCATCGTCCCAAAGTCCTTTGCATCCATATTTGTGTACCTACGTCGAACGATTTAACGTCACCTTTACGTAGCTGTATTGTACAAATATTGCTTTAATTTACATTTTACACATGTACGACGTACGTATATTTTTAAATGATATTCTTACATCACTTAAATACGGATATGAATCTGTTATTTGTGTGGAAGATATTCCATGTAAGACACACTATTATATCTCAAAAATATGTAGCTTAATGCGTCAATAGTGGTATAATTTGATATTATGCTTGACTGATCTACCTCTAATGCTGAAGGAATAGGCACCACAAATGAAACGGTAGATAATTAGATCTATATCTCGTTTATGGTACCATATAATTATATTCAAATATCAGTTAGATGGAATTCTTATGCGTAACGTTTAAATTTATGTTAGAGGTAGATAATTGTGACATTTCCCTAACGAGAAAATTATATACCTAATTGGATATAGTCCAGTAGAGTAGGTTCAGAATCTCGTGGCACTCGGAATGCGCGGCGGGATTTACAACAATTTCGAAAAATAGGCACAACATTATACGTCCAAAAACATTGGTAGGTAAAATGCCATCCTAAATATGTAGAGTAAATAAATATAGGTGTAATTATTTATAGAACTTCATATTAGTATCGTAGTATCGCGTTTAAATAAATCCCGCCACACATCTCGAGTGCCACGAGATTTTGAACCTACTCTAACCTAGTACAACATAAGTTGCATCAAGTGGGGGTAGTTAGCTTCGTTTTTCCTTCTTGTATGGGATGTACCTGTGACGCAAAATCCAAGTTTTCGACTTCGGTAGCCCTCCGGAACACTTTTGAATATCTCTAAAACTGCTACATTTTTGCAGTCATTTCGGTTTCTTCCTATTTTGACCATGAAGGAGTACGTTTTCGACAAAAACTATTCTATGAATTTTTAAACTAGATTAAATATGATAAAGTTTAAGACAAAAGTGGGCTCGGTAGCCCTAATAGTTTCCGAGATACAGATTTTCAAAGTTTGGCAAAATCTCCATATTGCTATAATTTGTTGTGGTGGATTGGTTTAGATACCCACCAGGTCCACATCGATCAATAGTGAAATCCAGTAGTATAGGAGATATCTTCAAATTATTCATTTCTCGTGAGATAATGGAGGAGATTGTGACTTATACCAATCAAAGGGGCTCACGAGAAATTGATACCTAGCTGTAATAATGGTGAAAACAATACGACCGACGCGACGTGGAGAAATGTAAATGATACAAAAATTTACGCGTTCATAGGATTGTTGATATGTTCTGGGGCACTAAAGAGCAATCGGGATCCTTAAGAATGCTATGGCAAGACGATGTCTGTTTTAAGCGGTCCATATATTCTGCATCGATGCCCCGGAATCGTTTTTACCAAATATCTAGTTGGATGTGATTTGATAACATCGATACGAGACAAGAAAGGAAAAAAAAAGAACAAAATGGCACCGATATGTGACGCATTTGAAAAGTTTGTCCAAAATTGCCATAAATGGTACAATCTAAATTTTTACCTTACTGTGAACGAACAGCTCGTACCATTTCGTGGCAGATGCCCCTTCAAGGTATACATGAAGAGTAAACCTGCGAAATATGGCTTGAAGATTTGGGTGCTCGTCGATGCCGAAACCGCATACTGCAAAAATTTGCAAGTGTATCTTGGAAAAATTGGCAATACTCCAGAACGCCACCAAGGGAAAAGGATTGTATTAGACTTGGTTTCCGGGTTGAATCCAGGTCATGGTATCACAACGGACAACTTCTTCACGTCTTTGGAGCTGACAGAGGAATTGATTGACAAGAAACTGACCTTATGCGGAACTCTAAAAAAATAAGGCTTGCATCCCTAGAGAGTTTCTTCCGTCTCGTAACCGCCCTATAGATTCATCTATTTTTGCTTGGTGAATAAAGGTTATACGTAGCTGCCAATTTTGGAGTTCATAAATTACATTATTTGTATTTATTCGTCGTAATATAAAAGTTTTGTGGACAACGTTTCGCCAATTTGGCTTTATCAAGTCTGTAACAAAATATGTAGGTTTATGTAAAGGTTCACAAGAATATAATATGAGAACGGCTTTGAGGAAGGATTAATTTGTTTAAATTCTAATTTGTAAAAACTTACCAGAAATTTTGATATTATTTAAATTATATGATTGAGAAAAATTTTTAATTGCATGCAGCATGTGCTTAATGTTTGGTTAATGCGAAAAGTTAGGTTAGGGTGATGTGGAGTAAAATTTGATAACATATGTATTAAAGTAAGTTTTGATATAATAAATTGAGGTTTTCAATATCAGTTTTGTAGTTGATGGCAATTTATGAACTCCAAAATTGGCAGCTACGTATAACCTTTATTCACCAAATAATTATCCATCTGCCGTACAACAATTATAAATCTATTTTTGCATTTCAACCAGAAGTCACCTTAGTCTCGCACGTGTCAAAAATATGTCATACTTCTTTCTACCGAACATCGCGATGCGGCCATTTCAAAAGAAAATAAGAAACCGGAGATTATACTACACTACAATGCCACTAAGGGTGCCGCGGACACCCTAGACAAAATGGTCGCAGAGTATAGTTGTAACAGACAGGCATAACGGTGGCCATCTGCGCTGTTTATAAACCTAGTGGACATTGCAGCCATAAATGCTTTCGTTTTATAGACAGCTTCATCCGGAGTGGAACAGCCAATATTTAGATAAAATATATGTAGAAGACGGCTTGGAATTGGCAAAAAAACTAGTAGAGCCTCATCTGCGACATAGGATAAGCGACCCCAAAGACACAAAAGTTAAAGCACAATGTTCTCCGTGTAAAAAGAATGTCTGTCCATCACATAAAAAAACAGTTACTGTGTGTAATAATTGCGAAAAGTAAATGTACATAATATGTATGCCTACTCCAATTTCCTTAGTACTTCATTAACATACGTTTATTAAAAATTTTACTAGCTTTTTTCATGCAAATAGACTAATTGTTTCTGAATTTTCTATTAAAAGAAAACCTTCGTTGTTTCTATTTTTGAATCAACTGTTTTTGGGTTCAAAAATAAAAAAAAAATAGGATATCCCATTTCAAATATATAAATTGATGGCATTTCCGATTATCCTTTTGGACACCATATATCTTACACAGTTTCTACGGCCAAATTGGTCTCGGCCTTTTTCTTATTTTCAGTCTCCAAATTGTGCAAGAGACTTGTGCACGATCATAAACTATATAAAATTTTTGGCCAATTTTATTCCTTACACAACCACAATATTACACAATACACATCAATTCAGTACACCCTGTCTTTTTTATCAGCATCAAAGTATGCAGCATTAATGAGTACAAAATATATATAAAAGATTGAGGCCCGTTTCAATTACAAATTTCAGATAGAGAGGGCTTCCATTTCCACAAACTTCACCCGTAAGTTTCCATAACATCTATTGAAAGGTGAGAGCACTAATGATGGTAATTTGGGCAAAATGGAGCTGCCATTTCCACTGCCCCCCTTAATATCTTTTAGCAAGAAAAGAGCACAAAACGAAATCTAACAGCACAAAACGAGCACAGTTTGTGTGCAAATTTTCATTTCAAAATTGGGAGTGGGGGTGCTGGGGAAATGGTCTCCTAAAGTTAATTGGCGATATCTCCGAAAGGGATGGAGCACAAAACGAAATTTTAACGGCACAATTCAGCACAAAACGGGCACAATTCGTGTACAAATTTTCATTTCGAAATTCGGAGTGGGGGGGGCTGCTGGGGAAATGGACCCGCATATTTAGGTATTGTAGGTCAATTGAACACTACCTTTGTTACCTTATTATCGTAATTTTTCACAGTTATCAAAGCAAATAATTATAATAAAATTAAGAGCTAACATACGCCAAGTTTGGAAGTTCATCATCAGAAAGCAACTCTTGACTCTTAAATTCGATATAAAGTGCTATTTGTACACTTTTATAATGCACAATACATTGCGTGACGTTTGACAACGAATTTGTTTAACTAACAATAATACTGCTTCCAATATCGATGGAAATGGAATGGAAATTGCAATTAAACTGATATATATCTCGATTTACATATTCATGTTGATGAATTAATTTCACGTTCGTTAGATACTAGCATTGAATGTATGTCCCAGATGGTCAAATGAGACTATTGGCAGCCTAAACTTTGCAGCTGACATCAATGCTAAAACTTTGTTTCAATTTGTCACTAATTTGTCTAATTTATAAATATTTCACTTGGGTAGTTAGTAATTATTTTGGGGATTATACATGTATATAACGAAACGACCAACCATTACTGATAAATCGATATTTCACATTGCAAATACAAAAATGAATTAACGTCAACGTGTTCCGTATTTTCGAAAACGAATATATATAATCAATTAGATTGTATAGATTTGTTTTTTTTACCGTACCTTTTTCCCTAAATGTGTAGACCGTATTGTTTACTTACGTTGTTGTTACGATGGGCACCACTAAAGTTAACGGGAAAGGTCAATTCTATAAAATCTGTGACGCTCTGACCTTTGAACAACATTCCTCCCAAAAACGGACAAACAATTTATATTTATCTTATATGATTAGATTACATCAGCGCTTTAGGTGGATCGAAACAAACCCTAAAATTTAAATGGGGGTTGGGGGTTGAGTAACACCTAATTTTAAAGGTCGTATAGGGGTAGTTCACCTTATGAGGCGTGGTTATGGTGACCTCTACGGAACTGGCCACGCAGGTGATTCCTTCAGCGAAATGGAGTAATTAGGAGCAAAAATAAGTGCTAACAAAATGGAAGGAAATTAAATTAATTTTTGAAATAAATCTCAAGCTATGAGAGCAACTCAAAATCAGAATCAGTGATTCATCAAGCCAAGTAGCTTGACTTGAAATATAATAGCTTGGCTTGTAGCTTGAAACAGTAATGAAACTCAAGCTTTTTAAGAAGAAAAGCTTGGTTTGGCTTAATATTTGCGAATACAGGGTTAGCTTGGTTCAGAATTTGGTGCTGATGAATTTGGTCGGTAAAGCAAACCAAATATGGAGAGTTTTCTTGTTTGTTGCCCAATTACAGTTTCGCAAAATACTTTTCTGGTATCGATTAGCAATCCTTTTTGATGGTCTTGAATGTTATATGGTCTAAATTTTTTTTCTAAAATTCTTAGCTTAGTGTACTTGTTTTACTGATGCTAGACTCTGAAAAAATTTGGCTTTTAGTTGTTATCTACTCTTCTACTGCTTTTTTTATTCATTAACTCTCGTTTATGTCAAAGGAATGTTGAAAATTTACACAATCGTTTTGTTCAAAGTTGCATATCAAATCTATCTTTGAACCTTTTCTTCAGTTAAATAAACACTTATTTTGATAAACTGCAAAGTACCTACATGTTTCGAAACCTAAACTGGTTTCATTATCAAGCAAATGGGTTGATTATCGATTACATTAACATTTAAGATGGCTAAAAGCGAACGTGTTAATAAAGCTAACCTTAATTAAAACAAGACTCACCTCTTAGGGGGAAAATTAGGAAAACTTACAAAACTTTAAAGTTACATCTAATAAATAAACTACTTAATTTAAAACTAGATAATAATTAAACAAATTTGCCAAACTTACATTGATTAAATGATTAAACGATTTTTGCAAAAAGGACCGTAACCACACACACGATCTTACAATCGATTACAAGCAAAGAGATGCACTAAAATATTATAATAACCTTGACAAGAATATAATACAGAGTCAATGGAAATTAAAGTGTATATAGAGAACCGATGAATTCATTACGAAAATCTGTGATCTCATTAACCAAGTCGGAGTTGTTCTTGTGATTTCAAAAGATTCCAACCTTTTTTTCCCAAATGGAGAATGAGGCAATCTAATTTAGGATCAAACAAATGATCGGTCTTAAGTATGTGTTCTGCAAATGTAGATTTGAGGTCCAAATTATGGTTTTGATGGAGTTAATGTTTGTTAAAGCGACTGACAAATGATCTGCCGGTTTTGCCAATATAAGAGGATGAACATGAATTACAATGGAGTTTATAGACCCCTGACTTTTCAATTTTATTAATAGTATCCTTATTTTTGACAAGGGTAGTTCTAATCTAATTCTAATCTTAGTGGAAAAGGAAATTATAATATTGAGTCTTTTGAAAATGTTCTTAATGCTGTACAAGTGTGGGTAGAAAGTAAGGGAACTGTAATTGATGATGTCTCATGAGGGCTCTTGTGGGATTAATGTGGTTATGTTAATGGAAACTTCGATTCTATGTGAAATAACTTGGGTGGAGTAGCCATTGTTGATAATACCCACTTCTTGCTGGAAATTGTACGGGGACATAGGAATAGCGTGGATTCTCCTGAGAAGGGTGTTAAAAGCAGCAAATTTATAAGTAACAGGGACAGAGATAAAAGTATCGGTGGTAGTGGGTTTCCTACTATGCTAAATGAAATTTTCTTGGAGCTCTTATTTAACAAAATGCCTAAAAATGGTAGTTGATCATTATTTTCTTTTTCGATAATAAATTTCATTTTAGGATGGATGTGATTGAGATATTCTGAGAAGGAATTGATATTAAAATCATCTGAGGTGTGAATAGAGATTATGTCATCATCCCCCAAAATATGACCTTGTCTCTGAAAAAATCAGTTTGGGTAATGAGGTTGGTTTCAAGATAATATTCATAAAGATTTCCGCTAATAACGGAATAATAAATTTTCACCTATGCAAAGCTTTAATAGATCAATAATGCATTCTAATTGGCTATTGGAGAGGTGGATGGAGTGGAGATAATCTGATATAATTTTTTCGCATTCAAATGAAGAGATGCTGGGGAAAAGGTTAGTGACATCAAAGAAGATAAGTACTTATTGTCATTGACTTTAAAGTCAATGTTTGATTCATTTTTTTTGGAATTAGTGATTTTGTTATAAATTATTAATCCATCATTCACCCTTTAACCTTTACATTACAGTTTCTTTTACTTTAATTTTGCCCATGTTGAATCTTTTCAGTTAATTTAACTTTAAAATCATTAAAATTAATTATTAATTTATAACTGTAAATTATACATGTATTTTCTGAATCACTGACCAGTGTTGTCGCAATGCGACTTATTCTATGGAGGCGCCGATCGTTGTATATTAATGACGTTGCGTAATTCTTATAATTGACTTAGAAATTCATAATTGTTTTTTTATTTCAAAAGGAAAAACCACGAAGTATTATCGCATGCATTAAGTTGTCATTGTTAAGATTGCCGATTAAAAATCCATCAGAATTTATTATGCATAAACTCATGATTTTATGCTATACTTTTATTTTAATACTTCATACTAAGAAACATAAAAACTGCATTTGATGAAAAAAAAGTAATTTTAATTTATGTACAGTAAAGATCAGGAACTAAGTCGCTTTAATACCTTAATAAGACAGGGAACTGAATAACATATTTTTCATAAATATTAATGATCTTCATCTTCACGAAACTGTTGCGCATTTAGATCTTGTGCCTTAATCACACGATATTCAAGTTAATGACATTAATTTACTACAACAATTGCAAAGTTGCTTCCTTGACGATCATTGATCAGTATATTTTTAGTCACATTTCTGACATTTCGTTTCATGACCACATTTTCTAGCAATTTATAATAACCTCTTGGTGTTCACCAGCCCAATAATTGTATATCTACATCAAAACACTGTTTGACCTTTTATTGTTGATTTTTAATATTGATTTTGCTTTGTTTTTTTGTAATACCTACGGTACTTACCATTATCTACTATTAATAGTTCAACAATATTTTTAAAACGCGTTACGACAGGTACGTAGTCTAGAAAGTGCAAGTAGATCGATAAAAACATCAAACATTTGCCTCTTTCTAATAAGTTCTAAACGGTACGATCTTCCTTGCAGTCCATATACTTACGCTGTGTTCATTTGAAATAGACCCACCCTTAATTTTTCAGAAATCCGCTGTGTTCGAAAGAAATGTCGAAACACGTCAACTTTTAACTTGAGGGGGGCACTATTTTGGCGCTAATGTCATAAACGTCAGATTCGCCCCCTCCCTACTGGAGATACCCCTTAAATAATTTCCAATGGCTTTAGGTATCAAATCATACCTCATTTAAAAGTTCTGGTAAATCTCTATTGAATTGTATGTTTTTCCTTTGATAAAATGGAATCTCTTAAACTTTTCAGATGCCCCCGTATTATGTTATGACAAACGAATGTATCTTTCTACAAATAATAGTCCCTCCATTCATTCCTATTGGTATAGTCTTCCTCCATCTATACTTTCAAAGTAATAATTTTTTCGTTAATGGAACAGTTAATACGAGGGTAAATCAAATATAAACGGTAATTTTCCTACTGTTGTTAGCACACAGTTCTGTACTGAATGTAGTAGTGAGGGATTGTTGTTTGATTTATGAGGAGACGGGGAACGAATTACGTTAGCAGCTGTGCTCGGTACTGTCGTCAGTACAGCCATGACTGGGCATATACATCCGTCTGTTGCGCACCGCATCATCATAAAGTTTTTCACCAATGAAGGCGTTAAACCCTCGGAAATTTTGACTCGTTTTCACACTACTGTATACGTGGGCCAGAGAATTTAAGGGTTGGGCAGAACGTGTTGACAATGAAAGTCACTGTCGGCACCCACGGTTAAGTTTGACAGATGTAGAAAAAGTATGCAAGTATCCATATTGGAAGCTCCCAAATGACTTAAGATAATGGCTCATTTGATGTTTATCGATTTTAGCGTATCATAACAAATTCTTATTGGATTAGAAGCATTTTTAAACCATCCTCTGTAGAGTGTAGAGGATGCTACACAGACGACGAGACGGCGCAACACATACTGTGTGAATGTCCCGTACTTGTCAAATTAAGACGAATCATGTTGGGAGAATCCTGGCCGGACATGGCTAAGATTAGAGCCGCTTCCCCGTCCAACATCCTCAGGTTTATCTCACGTGTGGGATGGCTTGAGTGACGTTGCGGGGTCGAACGACTCTAATCAGGGGAGGTAGCACAAAGGGCCGGAATAGATGGCCTAGGTGCGCGTGGGCCTTCCCACCCTCCAATCGAAATCCAGAATCCAAGCAAGTTATCCTTTGTGAAAAGTTTATAACGCTGCACGTAGTACCGAAGCGCACTTTTGTATTTCAGCAGATTAAAACAACAATGAAATAGAACTTAAGAATTTGTTAAACAATAAAACTATTTCGATTTAAATTTACTATTCATTACGCAATGATTCAAAAGGAACACAGAGTACGAATCCTGAAATTTTGGTGCCAGAAGATAGCCAGTGTTAACTTACCAAAATATATTCGCTGACGTAATAAACGAATACTCCTCTCGGTCCTCACACTGCTCATTAACCACACGACTCGGGTTAGTTGTGGCACCAAATGGCAACTTTTGTCACTTACCTTACGTCTATTTTGCTTTCAGCAGATCGTTTCAAGAGACCCCTAAGAATGTTGAAAATGGTATGTCATAAGCAAAACTTCGGAATTTCGGGCGTCATTTGGGATAATAATGAAACTGCCAATACTCGCGGGAAATTATGCAAGAGAGCTGAAACTTTCAGCAGTAAACCTTATAGCCGCACACACTCAACGAGTGGCGAAGGAAATAGCAAGGAAAGTGGGCAGAGGCGTGGTGTGACTGCGTTACTCGTCGTGCCGCTCGTCCTGTCGTTCGTCCTGCGTCCTGCCCGGCGATCCATTTTTTGTGGGTTTTTTAGCGCGAGTCCTAGGAGCGGAGTGACCGGCCACACGCTCGCGTTGAACGTAGTTCGCGTCTAGCGCTAGTGTCGTTAGCATGTGTAGTAATTTAACATATCATCGCCCTGGCCGCCACCGTCCCCACCGCCCTTCAATGAATAGTCGAATGAAAAATTATTAAGATTGGTTGAATTATTAGCTGCTGACCCTTCAGATAATTCGCTATGATGGAAAAGCATAAAGCGCACGCTGCCTGAATATTATTGTCCATTGGAAGACGAATGCGGAGCAACGCGATTAATGTCGCGAGTAGGGGAGTGTGTGGCTGCTAGGGTAATATTCGCGGCAGCTGCAGCGCGAGGCGCGGTGCGAGTAGCATAGTCTGGCTGAGGCGATAAGTGTGTGCCAGAAGGCATTAACATTTTTGTGTCTAAAAAGAAGCTTCTTCACAAATTCTATCGCGAAGAGATTTTTTGTTGCAAAAGAAACGGTAACAACAACCACAGGCATTAACTAATCAAACCAAAGTAATAACAATCAAGTACTATATTTTATAACGCAGGTATTAATCACTTCCTTATATCCATATAAATATACCTACACTTGTTACGACTTACGAGCCTAGCTCTAAAGCACCAGTTATGGGCATAGAGAAGGATGTAAGTAATGGTGAATTACCTGGAATATTCTAAACGTAATTTATAGATACTTATCGGATTATTTCCAAATGAATTATATTTGGAACAAATGATAAACTTATAGAATTTACGTGTTAAAAAGAAATAATTTTCAACTACTATTAGTAAAGATAAAGTTAATATAATTAAAATCACTTAAAATATAGATCCCGTCTTCTCAATGGCTGAAATGAGAACTGCTATTAACATTATTCTGTAAACTAAAATTAAGGCACCTACCTTCATCTTGTAAAATATAGTGTTCATTTTCAATACGGTGAACTAAGGAGTTATTGATTTTGCATATAATAAGGAATATGGTTAAGTGAATTATTCACCCCTCTCAAAAGCTTATCTGGCACAGTTATTTATTTGGCAATTTCTATCTTAATTGCTAACGTTCGCTTACCTAATCTACAATATTCCATACAAAAATTCATAGAAATAAGCAAAACGAAAATTGAAAATCATTATTTTAAAAAGAAATTTAGTGACACATTTACAAGGGAAATACTACAAAAACAATCAAAATAGTACAATAAAAATGCAATGACAGTCAGAGCGTTGAACTAAGTAGTCTCAGTACTTTTTCCATCGAAAGGTGATCAGTTATTAAAGCTCTTTTTTAATTACTCCACGTTTTAAAAAAGAAGTTCTGTACATTCCATTGTTAGTTTCTTATTCACAGTAGCAAATTGTTCGAATTCAAATATGGGTCGTACTGACAATGGTCATTAATTCGATGAACTTAAATAATTTGAGGTTTACGCCGTTCCTCGAACTTGTCATAACCACACAATCCGTGACAGTTTGTGAGATGGATATATTTGTCACCGTTAAAAGGAATTCCACGCTTTATTTCATCATAAGACCAAAGAGTATAAGACATCACTTCGAGTAGGTACTTTATTGGAAAGTTCTCCATCACGATCCCCATGTAAAAGGCAGCTCATTGAAAAAGTATGACGCAAACACGTTGATTGAATATTACGCAATGGTACCACAGAAGAAATACCTACAGATGCAGAAGCGACACTTACGGCGGTTTCTTTGATGTTTGATGCGCTAGATTGCCATCTTAAAAGCAAGTATTTGGGCGGTGCTGTTTATTAAAAATATCCAATATAAAATAAAGTATACAACTTTTTTATAAATGTGTTATTTTTGACGCCAAATTCGGCGGTTTCTGTGATGTTTGCAATCTCCTTTTAGTTCATTTGAGTGTGACGGCCATCTTAAAAGAAAGTATTTTCGTATTACAAATTGGTATATGCGAAAACGGGTAAGTGTCGCTTCTGCATCCGTAGGTATTTCTTCTGTGACGGTACCTAACTTCTTCAATGCAGTCTCCTCGGCATCTTCAGAAGTAAGTTCGAATTTTCTGCGTATTCATATGGAAATATTTATGCATAATTCTACGTAACAAAACTGACAGAATGCTCAGTTGTCTAACGGTACCAATTTAATTTTTCCCGATTCACAGTGATATATTTGTGCTCAAAAGCGATTTATTCCCCTGTCTGGCGCAAAGAAATCGACGTGAACGATTTCACCTTTCTATCTGAACCGTCTGTTTAAAACTTGCCCTTTAAAAATAATCCAACTCGGTTCAGGGCCGAGTCGTGCTGCGGGTGAATGGCCCCCGGGCGGCAAGCTACTAGGGGCGGCAAAATAAAATAAGTAAAAGCGTTGATTGAAAGCAATGGTTAAAGCAGCCGATCACTGTTGCAAAGAGAAAATTGGATTTAAATACACGTCCGCCACCGGCAACCAGCGACCAAGAATTAAAAATTAATTCTGGTAAAAAGTGGGCGCCGATCTGCGTTGGCAAAAAGGCCGACCTTTTTTAGTTACCAAGGAAATACAGAATATTACAATACATATTGTCATTATTTTTGTTTATAGTCAATATAGTATAGGGGCGGCAAGGGGGGAGGGGACATGCTCCACTCTTGGGTCATTTTTTGATTCATGATTTCATTCGGCTTTAGGGAAAAAAATGATGATGTGGTGGAAGACCTGTTGTGATCGCGATTTACACTGTTACACATTTTCTTGAGTTTTTCGATTAGTTTGGTTTCTGCATAAAGATGTTTTTCAGCCCTGCGTGGGCTGAACTCGTGACTTCCTTTGTAATCTCCCCCCTATCACTTTTCGGCTCAAGAGTAAAGTACCCTTTGCCATGAGCAGAATCAGTTGATACTCGTACCATCGAAGCAGGATAATTTGTACCTCTCAAATATGAAGTTTCAAATTTCGTACCCTCCTCCTTCCTTTGGAATCTGACCCTGATCACTTTTCGGCTCAAGAGTAAAGTACCCTTTGCCACCAGCAGAATCAGTTGATACTCGTACCATCGAAGCAGGATAATTTGTACCTCTAAAATATGAAGTTACGAATTTCGTACCCCCGTCCTTCCTTTGGAATCTACCCCCTATCGCTATTCGTCTCAAGAGTGAAGCACCCTTTGCTACGAGCAGATTCAGTTGATACTCGTACGATCGAAGCGGGATAATTTGTACTTCTAAAATATGAAGTTTCAAATTTCGTACCCTCCTCCTTCCTTTGTAATCTACCCCCTATCACTTTTCGGCTCAAGAGTAAAGTACCCTTTGCCACAGCAGAATCAATTGATACTCGTACCATCGAAGCAGGATAATTTGCACCTCTCAAATATGAAGTTTCAAATTTCGTACCCTCCTCCTTCCTTTGGAATTTACCCCCTATCACTTTTCGGCTCAAGAGTGAAGTACCCTTTGCTACGAGCAGAATCAGTTGATACTCGTACGATCGAAGCAGGATAACTTGTACCTCTAAAATATGAAGTTACGAATTTCGAACCCCCGTCCTTCCCCTTTGGAAAATACCCCCGATCACTTTTCGGCTCAAGAATAAAGTACTAAATATGTTTACATTGATATAATAATCATTTTATTCAATTTCCAGGGCCGCTTGCACCATTTAAATATTATTGAAAGATTACCCTGTATAAATATTGTAGTTCAGAAGGTTATTTCACGTATGTACTTTTATAAATAATTAGTAAATTAGTAAAAAATAATTAGTAGAAAACGCTTATAAACATTTTTAATACACCAAGAGAAATGAGGGAAGGGAATGAATTTAAATGAAAAACAATAAGAATCAAAAGGTAAATATTTGACTGATTTTAGTAATGTAATTTCAAAAAAGAAATTACGAAACTGTTTAGACACCTTTGCGTCATTTTTAAAAGATTAATTGTGTCTTAAGATGTGACAATATTATGTATTGCACGAAGTGATCGGGAGTAGATTCCAAATGAAGGAGGAGGGTACGAAATTCGAAACTTCATATTTTAGAGGTACAAATTATCCTGCTTCGACTGTACGAGTCTCAAATGATTTTGCTTATGGCAAAGGGTAGTTTACTCTTGACCCTAATAGGCTTCATATCATTTGGGTGTTGTCTTACGGGAAATTTTTGAACATGTTCAATTTATTTTGATGGTACAAATTAGTACAAATTCAGATCTTTGCGTATCTGCCTTTTTTGTTTCTTTTATTAATTTTTGTCTTTTGGTCCTGCTAGCTTAATATGAGGCTAGCAGCGCCACTGTTTTTTTCAAAACGGCGAGGAGTACAAAATTTTTATTAGTGGTATAAATTAGTACAAATTCAGATCTTTGTGTTTTCTGCCTCAATCTTTCCTGTTTTGTCTTTTTTTCTTGTGGTCCTGCTAGCTTAATATGAAGCTAGCAGCGCCACTATTTTTTCCAAAACGGCAAGGAGTACAAAATTTTTATAAGTGGTACAAATTAGTACAAAATAAGTACTAAATAATTAAATACGTTCGACTTGATTCTGCCGATTTGGTCCTGCCAGCTTATGAGAAGTCTAAAAATCTTATTCTTTTAACCCTCTTCTTTTCCCAGGTCGGTAGATACTGAGTACCCACCATCGTCGGTATTGGATACTGACTATTCAATTCAATAAACAATAATTTGAACATTTTTCAATATTTTTCAAAAAAGGTATGCATGAAACCAAACGATACTGAATTAAAAGAAATCGTCGGTACCGTGAGGGGTTCAAGTTTTGTTAAACCAAAAAATAAAGTTATTACTCCCCCCCCCCCATTCACAATTTCTGGATCTGCCCTTGATGAGCGACAAGTAATACCTTGCACCCGGGCTGGCAGATACCCCTGGCTCGGCGCTGACTTGGTTGTACACTGTCTTTTTCATGTCAAAAGCGAAACGGCGCGGCGGTTCGTTCACACGTTCGTCAGTCATGTCTTATAAACTTAAATTTAAATTGTTAATGTAAAATAACGTTGGCCAGACAGGTTGTTGAAAATAATTTCTTGAGGTTTATTTCTTTAGCCGTATGTTATGTATTCAATGAGTTGGAAGAAGCAAACGGCTACTATTTATTAAGTGGCATTTATATAAATGCCAAATTTATTTAAAATAACATTTTTTCATTTTTTGACGTTTCGTCCTGTGCATTGCAGGGCTTTTTCAAATTAATAAATATGTGTAATAAATCTGTAACAAACTGTAAGCATGTAAACAACAATATGTAATAATACGAATTAATTTTAATGAGACAAGTGCCAGATGTGTGAAGAAAGTATTTTTTTTTTATATACCTATTATAAATTTTACAAAACAACTTACTAAAATCAAACTTCTAACAAATGAGTGGAAATTATGGAGGGAATTGGCACCTCCTAACTTACTTTAAACATATTAATTTATGTAAATGTAACAAAAATTCGATTAATTAAAATTTATAAGTAGGTCAATTGACAAAATGGCAACTAGAATTGATAACAAAGTGCATTAGTAACATGCGCGAGCGTACTGCCATCATGTGGATAAAATTTTAAGTAAGAGAAAAAGAAAATATTGATGGTGCAAAGGAAGAAATCGGTTTGCAACTACCTGGGGTTAGTTGACTGAATTATATTAAAGTAAAGGTTGCTTAAATTTTGAATATCGATTCGGTAATTTATCGAATTAGTATTACGTCTAATCTCTACCATTTCCAAAAACAATCGTTTGTAAGGATTCGATTCGAAATGTAAAATTTTTGGCTTGCTGTAACCCCTCTCTTCAACAATTGCTGATTTGGTAATAGGCGACTTAGAATAAAATATCTTAAACAAATTAAATTATGTTTTTTTCTATCAAAGATACGTAGACGACATATTGATTATAGCCCACAGAGACCACACAATCAGCATCCTCGATAAATTTAATAATGTCCACCCCCTTTTAAAATTTACGTTAGAACTAGAAAAAAACAACCAAATAAACTTCCTAGATATCACTATTGTACGGTCCAACGACGATGTGATTAAAACAAATTGGTACCGCAAGCCTATCAAATCCGACCGTTATATAAATTTTAATTCTTTCACACCCATGACTTATAAGAAATCTATAATTTCAGGCTTAGTTGATAGAGCGATTAAACTGTCTTCCCCCGAATTCCATCACACAAATCTAAATTTAGTACGCTCAATTTTAATTAATAACAATTTTCCTCTAACCTTTATTAATAAAAACATCACTTCTCGACTAAAACCAATCGAGGCTTCTAAGATTATTCATCAATATGACGCCTATGAATTACAACCTAACTGCCTCGGCCATATCTTTAACGATAACACCCCTGTTTCACAACCTTATATCTCTCTCCCTTATATACCACAACTTTCGGAAAAATTACATAAAATCCTTAAAAATTATAATTTCAAACCGGTCTTCAAAGCATCTAACACCATAAAGCTCACTTTTTATACTCAACTTAAAGATAAAATTGACATTAACTTTCAATCTAATATAGTATATCATCTTAATTGTTCTAACTGTACAGCATGTTACATAGGCCAAACTAGACAATTTCTTAAACACCGAATTCAACAACATAAGAATAGGTACTATAAAAAAACAACTACTATCCTCTATCCCAAAACTGCGTTAACTGAACATTCATTAAATAACTTCCACAATTTCGATTACAGCAACCCAAAAATTTTACATTTCGAATCGAATCCTTACAAACGATTAAAATAACGTGTTACTTAATAATTGTTTTTATATAAGGCTTTAAGCGTTGGCTAATTATACTTATGTCCCCTTAAGATATCAACATTTATCACTTTGGTTTATAGTTTTTCGTCACTAAATTGTATTGCTTGATAATGAGACCAGTGGGCCTCGAAACATGTCGTAGTTTTTAAAATAATTCAAATTTTTTCATTAATTTAATCTATTTGTGCTATTTCGACCTTCATTATGGATCTATTGATCATATCGAAATTCTGAAATCGCGAATGCGACGTTATGAAATTGGGATCGATGCAGATTTTGTTTGTGGTTTATTAAAGAAGAGATCCATATAATTGAACAAGGCTCCTAATAAATGGCTACAATTTTTTTTGTATCGAGACCTATGTACCTCTATTCATAACATACGTAATTAATAATAATTATATTACAATGTTCGCTTTCGTTCAAGGATGTTTCGTCTCGCATAACAGATATAATTTAAAAGCAATAAAAAGTTAATGTATTTTTATCTATATAGAAAACTAAACAAGTCATAATTAGATAATTACTGTATCTAACATCAAGATGGAAATTTAATTGTAATATAAACAATAATGACTAAGGTGGAATTAATACTTTTTAATGTTTCTGTGTTAATTGTACCTTCTGTAATTAATTATACACAGAATTACGTTTTAACACAAAAAGACAATTAAAAAATTGCAAGTTGTTTCCACTATTCCTACAGAACACAAATGGTAGAAAATTTGGTGAGATCGTGAATCTATAGTGAAATGTGGTGTAATTTTGATAACAGAAGGTTAGTTTCCGTAATACGTACTTTTGTCCTTATTTGCTCTGTGTTTGTGCAGGACGCTGTTTTTCCTCAATTTTCGCTAGCCACTCATTTGTTCCGACGTCTTTGTCACATAATTGTTTCATTTATTGAAAATTCTGTGCATTGCGTCAAATGTTAACAACAAAAATTTCAGATGATCTGTAAAATATTTCTGAGCCAAGTCTAACATTTGGTATCTATTTTATGATTATACAGCGGCGGTAATTGAATTCCGCCGGTAGACCTTGAGGATTCTTTTAGCTCTACTCTTACGGATTAGCATTCATTGTAAAACTTGTTTTTTAACTTCCTTTTATATGTAGAGGAGAGGAGGGTATTATGGAATAGTCGGGAAATATGGAATACCGATGTTTTGGCTCTGTTTGCTGCTACTATCACGTGGGAATACCATGAACTACTCAAGAAAGACTCCCATAATTCAGTACAGTGAGAGTTGACCGCTTGTTGTTATCGTACCACTCGCTACAGAACAAAGTGTGTTTTTTGATTTTTAAGAGTTTTTGTAGATAAGTTTTCAAACATTTTAACCTGCTAGTACACACGTGATTTGAACATTGAAGTTAAGCACAATGTACACTAAAACAATTGTAGTTTGTTATACTGTGGTCGTTTTTTAGCTGACAATGTTTTGCCCATCAGTTTAAAGGTTCATTTTCCAAGATGGCGTGTAGGGTATTATGGAATACTAGGTATTCCATATAACCCCACAAAATTTATTGAATTTACTGATTAGAAGCAGAAATGACTTGCACATAATCTTAAAAAATATGGTTTTTATAGTTAAAAATAACTATGTTTTATGAAGTCTAAGTAATTAGTTTTTCAATGGTTTACACCATCTATTCCATATTACCCGACTATTCCATATTAACCTCCATTTGTAACTTTTTTTAAATACATTTTTTTTTTATAACAACAAAATAAATAGTATTTTTTTTACAAGTGACAGTTCATTACAATTAGTTATAGTATGTACTCATGATGATTTTGGGGATGTTTATTCAAAAATCAGTAAGTTATTGTTAGAAATGTAAATGGTATTCCATAATACCCTCCTCTCCTCTATGTATGTACAATATCTGATATCTGAACCATTGTAATGTTTTGGCTAATAGAAGAGTGAATTATATGAGGCTGCAGAAATGTTTGCTATTTACTGTGTTTTTCCAACAGGACCAAGATCCAAAAGGTCACAAAGTCATATCAAAGTCACAAAGCTATCGATTTATTTAAATCGTGGCAGAGCTTATATAACAATTTCAAGAGATTCAATTTGCTGTAAATGAAGCCTTTGCGGATTATTAATATGATGTTAGAAAAGAAATTCTAGTGCACAATAAGATCGATCCAAACAGAGCGTTAAGAGCTTCCTGTTGGTTAACTTTGCCAAGCTTACGTACCTACATAATCTCGTATAACATGTGGTCTAATTCTTATACTCGATTCTCAAGATGTTTTTATTGGTATCGGTTTCTTCTGTTACTGGCTATTCCGAATGAAAAGATTTTTCTAGCTTACTTTTGTAAAATTTCAAGGTGTTTCAATTTTCAAATAAATAAATCAATGTTTGTAGCTAACGTTTGACAAAGATATCCGTCAAATTGTTTTTCATAATTAAACCGTCAGTGAAAGCGCGACACTTAATTTATTTTGTGATGTGTTGTTCACGAGTCTTTCTTCAAAAGTACACAGAAGGCTGTTGTATTATTAAAAAAATGACACTATTATACGTAATTGTTCATACTTTTTATCTGTCTACGTATTTTTTCAATTTAAGTAGGTACCTACCCAAAATATGTTAAATTTCCGAATACTCGCGCTAATGGCCTATTAAAAATATCACAAGGCTAATTGATCATTAAACTTAAACAAAGACCCTCACTAGTTATTTTATAATAGATTTATGTTCTACGTTCTCCAGAAAGCAACGTACAGCAAAAAATGACATTTTTCAAATACCAGGTCGTAAAACATTTAGTGAAATTCGTCGACTCGAAAAGAGTGTGCAATAACAAACACAAAAACATCCTCCTAAATTACCTACCGACATCTTTTGTACCTTGTCACTTGTCATTTAATCTTCTGAATTTCAGCAAAGAGTTTATGAATATTAATTGCAGACAAAAAAACACCAAATACATTAAATAGGTAACTACAGCGAAATTTTGTACAGCCAGAAGTGACATAATTATACCGATACATATAGGCCTTCCATTTTGTTTGAGCTCCGCTCCGTTTGAGGCCCTTATAATCCAATTCATTGGGAGGAGGTCATCCTCATCTTCATTTTCTCCATTGCTTCCTATTACATGTATATTCCTTCCAATTCCTTAATTCAAGCATTCTAAAGTCACTCTCGACTTCTTCTATCCATGTTTTCATCGAGCTACCCCTTCTTCTGGACATTTCTTGGTTTCCATACCATTATTGTTCTTATCGAACATTCATGTTTTGACCTCCAAAACCATCTCCAGCACATTACGGATTTCCACGTTTTCGCTATTTCGTATTACATTATTTCCATTTCTTACAGGTTAAACATGAATAAATTCGAGGTTCGTGTTGTATCCGTATGCTTTCTCTCTGTTACTTGTTTCACCATGTTGACTGATTTTCCCTCTACGAAGCCACCAGTATTCTCCTATTATTTTTGTTGCATAATATTTAGTCTATTATGAATTATTATCTTTGTCAATATTTTGCACAAATTATTCAGGAGACTATAATTTTTGCATTGCTTATAACCTTTTTTATATGTATATTGTTTCTATTGTCCCATCATTCTTCTCGGACCGATTGTTCATTCCATATTGTCCTTATTAGATTAAATATATCTTCCTGTAACTTATCCCCTCCCTGTTTAATCAGCGCCATGTTGATTTGGTCTTTTACCATTTTTCTATTCATTAATGATAATGATTGTTTTAACTTCTTCCAGTGTTGGATTCTCAATTTTTTGTACATCCTCAGTGACGCTTGTTCTATTTTCTATTACATTTGTGGCTTCTTTATCGGTTAAATGTACTTTGAATTAGTATTCCTCCCAGGTGGCTCTTGCTCCTTCTTCACTTTTAATAATTTTCCCATCTATTGTTCTTCAGTCTTCTGGTTCTTTTCAGATTACCTTTCGTTTTTTGATAGAAACTTTTGCTGTTACTATCGTTTTTTTCTATATCTCCCACTTTATTTACGAGCCAAATCTGATTATTTTTCTTTATTATTTTATTGCATTGTATTTTATTTTTATTGTAGCCTTCTTTCTTTGAAACCGTATTTGTTCTTAACCTTTCTATTCTGGCTATACAGAGTGGCCCATTGAAAAGGTAACACGCCTGTTTTGGGACACTTAGACCAGTTTCTTAAAAAAACGCTCGGACACGTCGATTTTCTATTTTTGGGGGACAACTTTTGATGTCAAATTTGACTTTGTCAGGTCAACCCCCTAGCCGCAGCAACCCCTAAGTCAAGAATTTAAATAGGGAAAAGGAGTCGAGCGACCCCTTATTTGAAACGTATTTTAATTCTCTATGTGACAGTATGAATGAAAATTAGTTTTATTCAATTTTTTTTCTCCCCCATGAAAAGCACCCTCCAGATTAACGAAGGTGGGGGTGTTGTTTAGGAAAAATCCTGAAACACGTCACTTTTGAACTTTTGAACGGCACATTTTGATGTCAAATTTGACTTTGTCAGATCAACCCCCTATCCCCGGCAACCCCTAACTCAAGAATTTAAATAGGGAAGGGTGTCGAGCGACCCCTCATTTGAAGCGTCTTTTAATTCTATATTTGACAGTATAAATGAAAATTAGATTTACTCAATTTTTTTTCCACCCCCATGAAAAGCACCCTCTAGATTAACTAAGGTGGGGGTGTTGTTTAGGAAAAATCCTGAAACACGCCACCTTTGACCTTTTGAACGGCATATTTGACATCAATATGTGCCGTTAAAAAGGTCAAAAGTGACGTGATTCAGGATTTTTCCTAAACAACACCCCCACCTTTGTTAATCTGGAGGGTGCTTTTCGTCGGGGCGAAAAAAAAATTGAATAAAACTAATTTTCATTTGTACTGTCGAATAGAGAATTAAAAGACGCTTCAAATGAGGGGTCGCTCGACTCCTTTTCCCTATTTAAATTCTTGACTTAGGGGTTGCTGGGGCTAGGGGGTTGACCTGACAAAGTCAAATTTGACATCAAAAGTTGTCCCCCAAAAATAGAAAATCGACGTATCCGAGCGTTTTTTTAAGAAACTGGTCTAAGTGTCCCAAAACAGGCGTGTTACCTTTTCAATGGGCCACCCTGTATTTTTCTTCAACATGTTTCTTATATTCTTCATTCCACCAATCATTAGCATTCTCTTTCTTGCATCTTCCACTGTTGTTTTGAGTCTCTTGTTCTATACCAATTCTATTCTATATTATGTATACCAATTTCCTTTTTTTCAGGTGACAAATGACAAAATGAAACCATGTTTTGAATGTAGGAAAAATTATGGTTTTTTTAACGTTTATATTTTGGAGCTATTCTAAAGAAACATTTTTTAAAATTACATTTTTAGGAATGCGTCAAGCATATACTTTTGTACTTCTAAGTATTTTTTATTAAAAACAATTTTTTGTATTCATGTTTCAAGGTAATGTGGCTCCACTCCCATTCTTGCCTCAAATTACTTTAAATCATCTACATTATAAAAATGTACCTTTATGATTGAAATTTGAGGTATTAATACTTCAAGTCAAAACTAACACATTAATGAAATTTATAAATTTTGAACTTTTGCACTTTTCGCAAAAACCAAATTAGAGGATTTTTCATTTCTCCTAATTTATCTTTGGAAATGAATATTTAGTCCGGGAGCCGGCCACCTTTTTTGCAATCAATTAATATACTTTTTATACTTCGTGAGCGGCTTTATTTTAATGAGACGGTAAACTTTTTCCTCTGCGAAAATGTTCGCAAATGGGTCCTACGGAGGTGTGCAGGAAAAAACACGTTGATTTGGAAATGACATAAAATGGATGCATATCATGGGAAAACGGCCCAATTAATTTGTGGGACAAAGTGGGCATTTAAGTATGTAAATATTTACTAAGCTACAAAAAAATCAGCTTATATTCATTATTTCTGTTAATGTACTAATACCTACATGTCTTCAAATGGGGATACTCTTGATGGACTCATTTTTATTGTAGGACAAATGTTATTTTAAATTACTTACAAAAAAACTTAAAAGTTAGCTAAAAAATTAAGTGATGTTAATCAATTTTTTGTAATTACCACATTAACGTGTTTTACCCCTGCGCACCCCGTAGGACCCATTTGCGAAAATTTTCGCAGAGGAAAAAGTTTGGCGTCTCGTTAAAATAAAGCCGCTCACGAAGTATAAAAAGTATATTAATTGATTGCAAAAAAGGTGGCCGGCTCCCGGACCAATTGGTTTATTTGATAAAAATAAATTGATCACATTTTTATATTACTGAAAATTGGAAGGATGTTATTTATTACTTGATTTGACCACTTTTATGATTCTGTTTCAATTACAGACATTAATTTAGTAACTTGATGAAAATAAACCTAATATATAAAGCTTGGATAAACTGCGTCCAACTGTCCAAATAGCTTCAGATTAAATAAGACAATAGCAAGCAATAAACAACACTTATTGTTTGCCTCAAAGATTGTATAACCTGCGACTATTTACGTAGGTCACTAAGGGTAGGTGTGTTTCTAAATTATCGATTATCATCAAAAAGTTATCTACTTTTTTATATACCATTACGGATAGAAAAACACTAATGCAGTTTCATTGAAGCAATTCCCATAAATAAACAACTAAATGATGTGAGCATGAAGCAAAGTAGTATAAAATATCATACCTTTTATGGAAAGGAAATTGAGTTGTAAACTTGGTTATATTGAGTTTCAAAATATTATGCTTTCCTTGGAATTAGTAACGCAACTGGGCTTTACACCTTATGTGAGGAATAATTTACATTCTTTTGCTACACAAATCGTCCATAAAAGGGAATTACGGAGTGTTCGGTGTTGCTATTCAATTTAAAGGAGCCTGACTTACATTCATGTATAATGGAGAGTGATAAAGGATTATGGTACTGCTTTAGTGCGTAAAAGGTAGTAACTGTAAGAAATAAAGGTAGAATTTCCTAGTAAAATGTTAGAGTGAATAAATAGTTCATAACCGCAAGCTGAAAAGTAATATATCGTTAAATTAGATTTTGACCTCACATCTGAAACACTTGGTTGAATGATTAATTTCATTTAACTTGAAAATAGTAAAGGTAAAGGAAAATCCACATCCATATTTCTCATGGAGAACGTCCAACAACTTCAATAAAAAAGACAATGGCGTCAATGGCGAAAATAAACTTGCTCTCAGGAATTTAAAATCGCATTGTCTTTCATCTATACTTATATGTATATTTAAGCTACGTACTTATGGTAAATTTAAAATCATGCACTCACTCGAGTACAACAGAGTAATTTAATGTTTATTACCTTCATGAAACAATGGTGCGTGACTTTCACCAATCACGCTTAGATCTTCATCATTCGTCCGCACCTTATTGTAGGTTATGGTTGTGTTTATGGCCAGCTTATATGAGTGATTAAAAGCAACAGTTTTAATGAAAAGCTTATCTGCCGTAGGTAAATTTTTTTCTATTCATTGTTCATGTTCGTGTACCTGTTTATGTGGCTACTTCAGGTCGCTTTTAAATCTTGACCGTAAATTATGTCGTATTAAAATCCCTTTCGTCCTCACAACTCATATAACAACTGTTTTCGAGTTCAATGAAGAAAATAGTATATTAAAGTATAAGTGGTTAAACAGGTCTTTAAAACGCGCGAGTTTTCAAGCACGATGGCGCAGCCGGAGTGCTTGAAATAGAGCAAGAACTAATAAGAACTAATAATGTGAAATGGTTGAATTCCTAATGTGAAATCAGTATACCTTTCGGTGTCATGGAAATGAGAAAAACGGAAATTAATTTGCAATCTGTCATTTTATTTGACGTAACAAAGTACTCCTGTTAGATCAATAACCAATAAGAATTCACCTTTTTCAAACTGATGATGATGCCAACTTTAAAACACGCGGCTGCTCAACTATTAAAAGAGAACCTTATCAAAAGGAACATCTTTATAGTGACAGACAGCAAAGCAGCGATTGCAGCAATCGACTCACATGTGGAAAATTCAGGGCTAGTCCTTGAATGCACACAAATGCTAAACGCACTAGGTAAGTGCAACTCAGTCACACTAGTGTGGGCACCTGGGCATGCGGGAATCGCAGGTAACCAGGTTGCTGATGAGCTTGCGAGAATGGAAAGCGCCAAACCATTCATAGGACCCGAACCGGCTTGTGGGATTACTTATAACACAGTCAAAAAGGAGATTCAAGCAATACTCACGAAAGAGCATTGCAGACATTGGTCGAAAATCCCAGGACAGAGTCATTCCAAGATCTTCCTGGAAACCCCAAACGGGGACCTAGCTACGTCCATCTTAAATTTAAGCAGGACGAAGATAAAGCTTGCGACAGAAATGGTCACGGGCCACTGTCGCATGAACAAACACCTGCACAACATGGGACTGACTGAAAGCCCGACATGCAGGGGTTGTGGTGAGACAGATTAAACGCCCTATCACGTCATTTGCCAATGTGAGGCATTCATAAAGGCAAGGGAACTCCTACTTGGAAATGAAAAAATTACACAAGAGGAAGTAACGAAGATTCGCCCCACTAAAATCCTGGACTTTGTAAAAGATACAGGTATTCTTGAAGGGTAGACAACACCGGGGAGCACAATAGACCAAAAGGTCGCAGTGCGGGAACCTATTGGGACTACCCCTAGAACTAATAATAATAATAATAATACCTTTCGGTGTCATGGAAATGAGAAAAACGGAAATTAATTTGCAATCTGTCATTTTATTTGACGTAACAAAGTACTCCTGTTAGATCAATAACCAATAAGAATTCACGTTTTTCAAATTGATGATGATGCCAACTTTAAAACACGCTCGTTTTTGAAAGCGTGATTTAAACACGCTGGGGCGTGGTTTAAAAGGCTAAAATAGGACACCAATAAAAAAATTAATGAAATACCTATCAGAAAAGCAAAAGGGTGTCTACCAGTGGTTTGACCACTTTCGAGATACATAATTTAGTTCTAATAAGACCACGTCGCCTCTACAATGGCATCTTGATCGCACTGAACAAATTTATGTACAAGAACCAACCTTGACAGATATTAATTATGCGAGAGAACATTCAAGAGACCATCTCGCAGTCTGACACTTGGACTGTGCCATTTGGTAGAGGAAGGTACACAAACGAAGCGATTCGAAAATCCTATCGGTTGCGAGCAAGTTTTGCTAATCCGTCACATAGTTGTTTCTTAGCGATTGAGTTAAAATGAATGTTGAAATTACCAGCGTTGGATGTGGTGGCATCTATTTCGCTTCAATGTGCAACCTATTTAATGTCTTAAGTATGACTTGATTTTTACATCCAGTTATAGCTCCACCACTAATGCTCACATCTTTCAAATGATACCAAATCATTGATTTTGATCGAATTCGTAAATGGTGTATTATTTCGTGGAATTTTACACATGACAGGAATATCGCGATAAGCCAACAAATACAACATCAAAGCAGAAGAAAAAGGAATGAATGAGGCTTTCAGTACAAGAAAATCTCATAAAGTAAAAAAAACCATAGATATACGTCCAAGTGTGAATTAAGTTGAGGAAACGTACTTAACGAAAGTTTCAACTTCCTATGGAAGGAATAATAGCACCATTTGTCACTAACTTGGATAAGGATGCAGCAGCATTGGTAAGATGGCATGTTAATACATAATGCTCGTTAAGCAAAAAAAACAATCTGTCTGAAAAAAATTTCCAGCACAGCTGAAGTTGAAAGGAGCAAGAGTGTCAGGCGACGAGGGGAGTACAACGCTAGTTGCAAATAGTAAAGATTACTATAAGAAAATAAGAAACCTGAATGACCAGCCCATCACTACGTACCCTATATCGCTTAAATTAAGAAGAACAGCATTAGCGAAGAAACGTAGGTACTATTAATATTCAGAGATAGACTCATCGAAATGTCCAAAACTGAATGTCTCACAGAAAATTCATAAAATTGGTGCTCCACTGGGTCCTATCGTTAGGTCAATCACAGCAACATCTAGCACAATAACTAAAAACGTATGCAGAGAGCTAGGTGATAAAAGCCGACCATCTCATTGCAATACTATCCTGTTCACCCAACAGATATAGTAAAGCTCCTCCCAATAAATTTTGACCAATGTAAGCAGCGACCAGTTTTACACCAGCAAAATTATAAATACGTTACAGATGTCAAATTCATTTACTCCAACTAAGTACAACAATTGAAATCATTGAAATTCAACCAATAAAAATGTTGCATTTAAATGTGGTGGTAATTTTTGGGGAGGAGCTTCACTATATCTGTTGGATGAAGAGATATTAGTCGTCTTTGATGTGATATAAATAAATAAATAAAAATAAAATAAATAAAAACAAATAGGTATTATTATTCATCTACCGTCGCTATAAATAATTAGGAGAAGATACTAGATTCCTAAGGTAATCCATCTTCGAAAACCTTGTCTGAGAAACGTCTATCTTATATGCAACGACCAGCGATACAATCAAAGAAAAGGTTCACCAATCAATTCACCACTGTCATAAGTGAGAGCCATTCTGTTCATGAGGGGGGAAAATAATGAAACTCTCCTGTTGTGATATAGAAACACGGAACACAATAGTTTGCTGGCTTTCTAGAATAGCTGTACAAGGCGCACAATAAAATGAAGTTCACCATGGAGACCGAAGGTAACGAAATTAGGATTCCAGGATGTACAAATAAATAAAAGGAAAAATTGACATCTTAGGCATACCATGTAAAGAATTGTCTTTTCAGTAATTAGTACTGCTGATATAATTATATCAGTCGGTTGACAACTCTAATTTTTAGTTCGTAAGCAAACCCTGTTACAATTTGTAAGCTGTGTAATGTTGGTTGCCTACGGTTACTATTGTTTATTTTCCCAAGGTAAATCTAAGTTGGAGACGGTAAATTCGGGTCGTTGATTAAATAAATCGGTGTTTATAAATGTTTATAATGAAAATTATAACAAAATAACTAAAATACAATGGTAATTAAAATAAATAAATGATAATCCTTGAATGCGGCCCAAAGTCTCATTCGACCTTGTCAAATGGCATCTACTTTGACAGTTTGCTTTTCTGTAATAAATATTAATTTATGTACAATGATTATTTACAATTTATGCTGTTATTTAACGGAATCGGTTAATTCTGGTGGTTGTAATTATTACTCAGGACAGGTATGTAACAATTACAAGTTAAATTGAATAATTAGTCAGGTTTTCAGGTTAAGTGTAAAAATACAGGTATCGGTTATCAGGTTTTCTATCGGAACTTATGAAAAAGTTATAACGGTAAGGTATCAATGACCAATGAGCTCGGTTTACAACCAAACGTCAGTTTCAGGTAAATGGATATTCCAAGTCTCGGTTATACTACCGTAACACAGAATATTTGGATCGGCTACAATACGCTCGGTGTTTAACTACCGTACGTGAATGCATCCGGTAATACGGAGATTTATTAATATGCTCGGTGTTCAACTACCATACATAAAAATACAGGGTTCCTCTGCTCGGTTATACTACCGTACAGAATCAAGTGAATTAAATCAGGAATAATCAGGGTTTTCTGCTCGGTTATACTACCATACAGAAGCGGTTATATCGGGATAAACGGAATTCTCTGCTCGGTTATACTACCGCACAGAATCAGGTGAGCGTTAATTCAAAATGTAAACAAGGATTCGGATTCGAATTCGGATTTTGAGTCAGAGTCCCTAATAATAACGGTGCTCCTCCTTATATTGGTTTTCTTTCTCGGTGGGAGTAATAGTGGGAGAGTTAGAGTGGGAATTCATGCGTGATAGTTCTTGTTAGCGACCCCTTCTGGCGAAAATTACCATTATTTGTGGAATTTCTCCAGAAGTTCTCAAACAAATAATATTATATAATTTCACATCATTACAACCATGCACCGGAAATCCACTCGCACCAAACAGAATCGTCCAGAACAACTACGGTCGGTACTCAAAATACTAATCATCCGATCAAAAAGAATCGCCGACCCAGAGAATGAAAAACGAGAAATGGAATATATAACGACAGTATTGCTACACAGAAGGTCGGTTCTCAAAAGAAAATATCTACAATGCCTTGAAGTCATAGACACTCAAACCTAAAGAAGAAGAATGAAAAACGACACCGAGGAAAATGTTACTCAAATAAGACGGACTACCGACAAGATATACACAAAAATAATGTCGTCAAAACGCCATTCACAACGGAGAGAACAATATACCTACAGGGTAGACCATTTTAATCGATGCACGCGAATATCTCGAAAAGGAGAAGTTTTTTCAAACTATGTTTCAGACAAAAGCCTTATGGCTTAGAGGGGGAAAGATGATGACATTATCAGTTTAATTGTAGATGTCGCCACTTTAGAGAGTCCATCATGGCGGCAATTTTTTTAAATGAGAGTGGATTTGTTTTGCAAATAAAAGTTGTAACTGGCAATAAAACGAATACAACAATTCTTTTTTTTTTCCTTAGGATCATTTTTCACTGAGTTACGGTGTTCCAAAATGTATAAATTAAGTAAAAGTTTCCACCCCCATAGCGTGCGTATTTTGTAATTCTGCATCTCTCGCGCTAATCAAGCCCTCTGAAACGTGAAAGGCGAGGGGACTCACGCTAATCAAGCAACCCAGAGGGTTGAAAGCGGCGCCACGTCCACGTCGTTCATCCTGGTTAATGCTAAGGACGGGAAAATGCGTGTCAATTAGTCTGGAGCTGGTTGACCATCAAACAGAATCAGTCCAGATAACATATAGGAACACCAGAGAAGGGGAGGAGGGGGTGTGGAGTTACAAAATACTATTGATAATGTCATCATCTTTCCCCTTCAAAGCCATAAGACTTTTGTCTGAGACATTTTTTGAAAAAATAAAGCATCGATTAAAATGGTCTACCCTGTATTTAATTGGAGAAAATTGTAGGTTATTCAGGTGTAAGAATAAGTGCATAAGTACTATTGGTATATTTTTCAAAAACTAAATATAAGACAAATTGAATACAAAAACGCAAGTATAGTTCGTTTAAAAGTATAACGAAACAAGTACGATTTTCAAATTCTGTTGAAAAAACTTTTACTTTTTAAATACATTGTGTACCCAGCAAACACATTTATATATAAAATACATATAAATTATGTAAGAGCTTTTAAGATTTATGTAAAACTGGAAGAAAAATAAGAGATATTTAATGTCAGGATGTCAGCAATTTTCAAAATAATAATATATATGTCTATTAGATGTAAATTCTTCTACATGAATTTATATACGTTTTATGTATATTTTATGTAATATTTACATAAAAAATATTAGTTGTAAAAGCGTTGCGATGACCAAAATTTCAGCTACTCGAGCATAATGTAATTATTATTATCAATGTAAAAAATTATCTAAGCAGTTCCATACAAAAAATGGAAAAACTACATTTTACGTGCAACTGTACTTTTAATTAATTATATTTAACTTAATTCTTGCACGAACCCGTTTTTACCTGAACTGAAAGCCGACAGTTTATTATGATATACTTGCTTGAAAAGTGTCCCTTAACCGGATTCTCGAACTTTGGGAGTGGGCATTGCAAATTCCGAAATCCGACATGTGTTTTCATTGTCTCCGACATTGTACCACTGCGCTAATCTGTAACATCCCTTTTTTATTTCCTACTTCGTAACTTTGCGCTGTTTCGCGTTATTAGTTTAAATTTTATTTGATTATACCGTTGAGTGAACTACATTTTTTGGCGTTGTAGAAAACACGCGCGTTCGATTACTTATGTGGCGCAAATAGAAACGGACTTTATTTTCGACCATACAATATACCTATGCAATCATAATTTCTAATTATATTTACAGAAGGCATACATAAAAAATAAGTAATATTACATATAACATTTTACATATAACGTACATAAATCTAATCATGTAAATATGACAGCACATGAATTTCATGAGTGATATGTAATTATCTATATGTATATATTATATGAATTTCTGTATACAGAATATCTGTAAGTTTCTATACTATTATGTAAAATATACGTAATTGTGTGACATACGGTTTATATAACTTATTAAAGAATACTTACATACTTGACATATAAAAAAGCATATGTAGGGGTATTTACTTCAATTATACATATGTTGTATGTACATTTTATATGTGTGTTTGCTGGGTAATAACTGAATTACGTGAGTGGAGTGAAAATGGATTATTTTCAAAATCACCCTGTTGCTTAAAAAACATTCTATTAGCGGCGTGCTTCTATCTTTATTAATAACGAAGAAATCCCGCCGAAATACCTATGGAAAATTGGACACACCTGTACATACCCTAAGCAAATGGTGACATGAAACCCTCGGATGTGAAATACACGCCGTCTGGAATTCATATTTCGCGTTAAATAAATTCTCTGTAAAAATATGACATTTTTTCAGTCTTCCATACCCTTCCAATTCGTTGTTTTGAAGCTTTCAGAGCTTTCCGGCAGCCGAAGAGGCTAGGAATGCCGGTAGGGGGCGATTCCGTCGCTCCTGTTTTCAGCGGAATGAAGTACAACGTTTACTCTTTCCTTTTCTTAATCTGCAATAGGTGTACAATTTGTGGATCTAAATCCTTATTCAATCATTTAATTTAAAATGGTACGTAAACCACAAACTGTATTCATATCATGCTATTGGGAAACGTATAGATTAGTTGTAGCGCATTGCCATTAACGTACATAAATCGACATTTTAGTTATTCTCGACACGTCCGTTTAACTGATATATGTTTTACCATTTTTCTAACCAATTGAACGTTACAATTTGTGTGCTCTATCTGATTTGTTAATAATGACAGATAAAAGATGTGACATAATTTAAAGTCGAAAGTAATACATTTGTGCTGCTCACTTATCAACTTTCACATAAGTAAAGATGATTTTATGGAACGTAAAAGTTAACCCCCGATCCTTATTAAATTTATGGAAGACTGCGCGATGTGGGAAAATCTATAACAAAAAAGTTTAAAAAGTGATAAATTTTGCTCGTTAATACACAAGTTTATGTCTAGATATAAAAGCAAGGCGAAAGGACATCTGCTGATAAAATTATAAGGAGCGAAGGATATAAATAAGTGTCGACCGTCATTTAATTTCAATCCCTTAATACGACTGAGACTCGTCGATAATTTAAAATTTTAAGCTGGTGAAAAAGAATGTGAGACGTAAATTATGTAGTTCATAAAACTGTTACTTATTATTTTTGAGCTTCGAATATTTGTTTTCTAAAATATTTCAGTGATGAAGTGCTCGGCAGCAATATAAAATTCAAATTCTTGCTCATAAGATCTACATCCCTTCATGTACCAAATACGTGCTTGTCGCGCGCTTTCTCGAGCATTCTTTCCTTTAACGCACACTGATTAGAAATTGCTTTATTGTATATTTTTATCATGATACTGAAGTAAATCGGATTTTCTATATATTTCGACTTGAAAAACTAGATTAAACTTGTTTAGGTGAGAAAGAAAAATACGATAAAGTGACAAAATGAAATGTGAAATGAATGAGTCAGTAAAAGAGCAACTAAATGAATTATTGTTTTAAAACAATTTAATGTGGTATACTGCCGTGTTAATTCTAAAGGGCGTATCTGCAAATTCGACAGAAATGGAGTTAGACGCATTTTTAGAATCCTCTTTAAAAGTACTATGTATGTGTTAAGAAGAGATTGCGTATCTCAATGTTAAATAGGCGATAACTCGCTTTTAAAGAAAGGCGTATCTACAAATTAGCCGCCTGTGTTAGATTAAAAAGGCGTATATGATGTTGTTAGTTGAAAAGAAATTGACAACTTGAAAAAAGCTTCTGTTGCGGTTCAATGTGGTAAATGTAAATAATTAATACCTAAACGTTTAAGACTTCAAGCTTTTTTTAGTTACTTCACATAATACTCCAGTTAGTCAAACTATTAAAAATATGAATATCATAAGCAACATTCTTGTACATCCATCCACTTCTACACCAGATGTAGACGCAAGCCAGTTAAACTATACTGATAATAATGAAGTTCTAGAGTTTGCAAAAGAAATTTGTGAAGAAATTTTATCTAATGTGGAAAGATCCCTTTTGCTACATACGCTTACAAAGGATGGAAAACCTAGACAACGCAAAAAATATCTACTATCTGTAGAAGAAAGGCGAAATATTAAGAAAAAGAAGCTAATGCAGCTACATTATATTAAAGAAGCTTGCAATAGTGACACTTGCTTAAAAAAGTGTAACGAAAAAGTGTCTGAAAACCAACGATTGTTAATAAATCAAACGTTCTGGAAAATGACCAACAAAGACCAAAGGAGTTTTATTTTAAATAGTGTATGCAGAACACTAACAAAAAGAAACACTACTGCACAGATGGTGTCACGCAGAAGCAAAACAATGACTTACGCATTCAAAGGCGAGAATGGTTCTAGAAGTGTAGTGTGCAAAACATTTTTTCTCACTACCCTCGGATTTAAAAAAACTAACGACAAACTAATCCGAAGTGTTTTTGATAAAATTGACAAAAATGCTATAATACCAAAACGTAATGGCCGTGGTAAACCACATAATAAAAAATTTGATCGTCAAATGATTGTCAAACACATAGAATCGTTCCAACCCTCTATTGCACATTATCGCCGTGAACATGCTCCTTTCAGAAAATACTTGCCCAGTGACATAACAATAAAATTGATGTATGATGATTTTAAGGAAAAGCATCCCAATATACACTTCTCTTATTACCTTTATAGGGAAGTTGTTAGTAGCCTTAACATTCCTTTTTCGAAACTTGGGCACGAAGAATGCTTTACCTGCGAACTTTTCGTAAAACATTCAAAAAATAGCGATCACAAAAAGGAAAGCCTTAATCTAGAATGTGAAGATTGCAGAGCTTGGAATAAACACCACGAAAAATATAAATCTGCAAGAGTACAGTATCAGAAAGACTGTGACGAATCTCAGGTAGTCGTCACAGTGGATTTGCAGAAGGTAAATAAATAAGACTTATTATCTTTACATTTTACTAACTCATTATGTATTTTCTAGATAATAATGCTTCCGCGCTGTGACACCTTCAAGGAAGTAATTTTTGTTCCAAGATTAGTCGCTTACAATGAAAGTTTTATTCCTGGAGGGAAAAAACCGAAAGTACCACCTTTTGCAGCAGTATGGCATGAGGCCACTGCTGGAAGAAGCAAGAAAGAGATTATAAGTGCCTTTTACCAATATTTTTTGCATATTCGTGATGTTAAACATATAATACTATGGGTAGATAATTGTTCGGCCCAGAACAAAAATTGGTGCTTTATATTTAGTCAACTGTGATGAAGTTGCACTTAATCATTTGGAGCTAAAATATTTTGAAACGGGCCATACTTTTATGGCCGCAGATTCCTTTCATCATGCAGTAGAAAAGTCGTTAAAAAGAAAAGGTAAAGTTTACGACTTCAATGATTATCTAGATGCTGTGAGAAATTCTTATAAGGGCGTCAACGTTGTACAAATGAATGAAAACTCATTTTATGACTGGGAAGACCACACCTCTCAGTATAAACTTAATAAAATAACACCAAGGCCTTATTTGAATTCTATGACGCAAGTCAATTTCAAAAGAGGTCAAAAAACCATTTCATACTCACAGTCTTTTGGAGGTCCGTTTGTTTCATTGAACTTTTTAAACCATAAGAGTTTTAAAACGAAAATAACTAAGCCTAAATGTATATCTCATCCAAAAGGGATTTCGGATGTAAGAAAACAAATTATTATATCAAGACTAGGTCCAATATTTCCTCCTAACAGATTAAAATTCTGGGAAAACTTACCAACAACAGAACACAATAAGGCAGTTATCGATGACAGTGACGATAGTACCTAACTATTAACTAATAGAATACAAGAATGTTTAGTTACTTTAATGTATGTATTTATGAATCTCTTCTCAATAAATACTATAACTTTGTCACTAATTGAAATCTGAGATCATTCATACCTAAATTATATTAGTTGAAATGGACGTATCTGCCAATAGTGGTAACTTGTGTTAGCCAAAAAGGGCGAATCTATCAAAAGTCATATTTGCCGGAAAGTAAGAGAGCTTGAATTACTCACAGTACTTGCTGCCAGTATTATATTCAATAGTATACAATTAAAATTCCTCTATGCATAAATGATTTGATGGCATAACTGAAGATATTAAAAGTCAATTTTCTCAGTTTCTATATTATTGTAGATACGCCCTTTAGAATTAACACGGCAGTATAGCCCAGTAAAATGCGACGAAATTTAAGGATTAGGATGAAATAATGGTTACAGCTTTGAAAATGAACAGGCTTGTTTTGTGCTCCCTTTGAAGTGTTCAACCATCCGTACCCCCCCACCGAGAGAAATGGGGGGCGAAAAAGTGTCAAAAAACAGGTTTTCGTAAATAACTGAAAAAGTATCAATTTTATCAAAAACAAAAACGTTAAGAAAGTTGTGTCTGACAAAATTCCGCACATTTTCATGTTAGTCCAGTAACCTTATACTTCAGACCTTGCGTCAAATCCGGTAGTTTTGATTTTTTGCTGACTTATTTATGATGTTGGCCCAATGAATAATCCAAGTTTGAGACCTCGAGCGCCGAACGCAACCTTGTCATAAATCGAAAAAACCGCAACATTTTCGACTTTATTTCGGTTTTTGGCGATTTTAAGCCTAAAGGACTAGTTTTTCGATAATACCTACGCAGTAAGTTTTTAAAGTAGACTAAATTGTCTACAATATGAGATGAAAACTGTCTCTGTAGACCCAATAGTTTCCTAGATAAAGCTTTTCAAAGTTTATCATTTTTGTCGAACTTCGCAATTTTTAGCAATAATTTGTTATTCTGAACGAATTTTGACCCTATTTCTTCGGGCTTCGGGATTATATTGTAGTGTATTCTAAAGAGGTTTGAGGAGTACGCAGACTCCCCCCTCCCCATCTCTTACATTTTTCATATTTCTGAAATATACCCCTGTTATATTATCGAAGCTCTGTACGTTTTATGGTGGGATGTTAAAATTAAGTTAATTTTGCCTTCTTGGAAGGGCCCGGTTGAGGTTCGTCCGTATGTGGATCATCGTATCGTGATGGCATATCCCTATCAGGGGATCGCGATGTATCGTCGATGTCTTGTGCCCATAAGGCATCCTCCATGTCGACATCGGACAGATCGCCGCCTTCTGGGGAATCGAAGTCTATTTCTACTGCAATATCCGGTACGTTGTCAAGGAGGCCCCGCTGCAGTGCCTGCAGACTGATGAGAATGGGCGAAGTTAGGTGAACAGATCTGGGGGGGGGGGGGGGGGGGGGATCAAGCCCCACAGATAATATGAGAAGAAGTATGTATATGTGTATAACGTCTACAGTTTTTTAAGATGTCATGGTAGTGCTAGCTAGTGGGGCTAAATTGAAGTTTGGAAGGGCTTAGCCCCCCAAGCCCCCCCCCCCCCCCACTTTGTCCATGCTGATAAGCTTGTCATCCCTGTCTTCCTGCAGCTGCACGCGTTCCTACAACCCCTCTTGCAACCGCAAGAAATCATCCACAAGAGGTGTTGTGGGGCTGCGCCTCTGGACATCATTTTGGGGCAGAGGTCTTCTGACTTCGATATCCACCCCCAGGCAGAGGGTACAGTGTGACTCCCAACCACGCCTGTACCCAGGAACCTCTGATAGAGCCTGCCTGTGTTGCTTGAGTGGCGTCTAAAGTATTGCTAAAAATTGCGAAGTTAGACAAAAATGATAAACTTTGAAAAGCTTTATCTCGGAAACTATTGGGTCTACAGAGACAGTTTTCATCTCATATTGTAGACAATTTAGTCTACTTAAAAAACTTACTGCGTAGGTATTATCAAAAAACTAGTCCTTTAGGCTTAAAATCGCCAAAAACTGAAATAAAGTCGAAAATGTTGCGGTTTTTTCGATTTATGACAAGGTTGCGTTCGGCGCTCGAGGTCTCAAACTTGGATTATTCATTGGGGTAACATCATAAATAAGTCAGCAAAAAATCAGAACTACCGGATTTGACGCAAGGTACCACCCCTTTCAGGCGACAAGGTTACTGGACTATGTTTTGTTTTTGTCTCTACGACCAATAGGAGCCGAGATAGATTTTTTTTTAATGTCGACTGTTTTGCGGGAAGAGGTAACACGTGCGCGCATCGCGCGTATTTCGCTTATATCTCGAGAATGGCCATTCGTATCGCAAAATGCTTCAAATAAAAGTTGTAGAGAATTTAATTACGAACAATTTCCGTTTTTTAAACATTTTCATACGATTAATATTGACAAAGATATAATCATTTAAACCTTTTTCTAAGACACAATCGCTGCTCGTTTTGCATAATAAAATCAATAATAAGTCGAAAACTATCTACGTACTTAGTGCATATAATGAAAGTTAGATAATTAAATTTTGAATCTATATGTATACACGAGATATCATTTTGGTAATCTTTATAAGGCGATAGAGGAAGGAATAATGAAAAATTCTCATTTTCGAGCGTTTCTTTGCAAATATACATATATGTTTTTACTACTTGTAGACAGTAAAGTGTCTTATAGTTTTTGAAAGATAATTAAAGTACCTGCCCTACTAAAATCCTGGACTTTGTAAAAGATACAGGTATTCTTGAAGGGTAGACAACACCGGGGATCACAATAGACCAAAAGGTCGCAGTGCGGGAACCTATTGGGACCACCTCCAGAACCAATAATAAATAATAATTAATAATGTACCTGTAAAATGAACGTTGGAAGAAGTTCTTACGACAAATAGTTGGCTAGTTACAGCTGTTTGAATATATACTCAAAAATTGGCATTTTATTAAGAATCCCGATTTTCGCTCAAAAATGGCCGTTAAATTTTTGTTAAAAATTGGTTTTATCCTATTTTCAGTACTTTATATACAGGGTGTCCCACTGCTCCGTAATCGGTCGATCACTCAATATGGGTTGAAGATACACAAAACAGTTTCAAATAAAGGTTGCTTTGATTTGAATTGCGCATTTTTTAAAAACATTCTTATATCTACAGTACATATGTTGTATTTTCACGTGGCAGGAAAATGTCATTTGTCAAAATTTGGTACAATTCAAGGTCGGACTATAATATTCATAACTAAGTTATTCTTCAAAAAAGGAAAAATTTATTTGACGAATAATATTACCCTAATGTCGTGTTACTCTACAAAAAAAAACTAAGTGATTAATTTTATACCGAGTGTTTAAAATGAGAATTCAAACTTTGTGAACTTTAAATGGAATTTATACGAATATTTTAAATGGAACACCCTGTATTTTTATTTACCATCAAATTCTCGACAAAAAACCCTATTCAACGGTGTATTATTTTCTGGTATTGTTTTTTGTACTTTTGTTAATATTTACGATTTTTAAAATTTCACGTAAAAGAAATTTGTTAAAAGTAATTTTTATTTAATTATTATTACAAAATACCGTTTAAATAGTTGGTATCAACGCAAAAGAACAAAACTCAAGTCCTGCGACTGTTGCACTTTATTGTAAAAATAAATCTTTGAAAACTATATATTTTCACAGAATTTAACTGAAATGTACATTTGTATTCAGTGTTTCTTAAATATCTTCGTTTCCATTAATTTTACGACAAACTTTTATATAAACTAATTGAAAGCTTACAAAATTTCCTATAAAAACCACTTTGTTGCGTATGTTTTTCTGTAAACAGCGACGATAAACTGACGATTGAAGATGCAGGTAATGTATAATTTTTACAGAAATTGTAACAGTAACGTTATTATCCGGCCATTAACGTCAATGTCCGATTACCGTCTTTGTCCGTAACATATACATATAGATTCAAAATTTAATTCTCTACAACTTTCATTATATGCACTAAGTACGTAGGATCAATAGTTTTCGACTTATTATTGTGTTTATTATGCAAAACGAGCAGCGATTGTGTCTTAGAAAAAGGTTTAAATGATTATATCTCTGTCAATATTAATCGTATGGAAATGTTTAAAAACGGAAATTGTTCGTAATTAAATTCTCTACAACTTTTATTTGAAGCATTTTGCGATACGCATGGCCATTCTCGAGATATAAGCGAAATACGCGCGATGCGCACACGTGTTAGCGTTTCGGCGCAAAACAGTCGACATTTAAAAAAATCTATCTCGGCTCCTATTGGTCGTATAGACAAAAACAAAACATGAACATGTGCGGAATTTTGTCAGATACAATTTTCTTAACGTTTTTGTTTTTGATAAAGTTGATACTTTTTCAGTTATTTACGAAAACCTGTTTTTTTGACACTTTTTCGCCCTCCATTTCTCTCGGTGGGGGGATACGGATGGGGACTTTTGCACACTTCAAAGGGAGCACAAAGCAAGCCTGTTCCTAAATTTTCAAAGCTGTACCCATTATTTCATCCAAATTTTCCCATCTTACTGGGCTAGTAGTAAATAAGAGTAGAATGTCTCCGTAATTCTACATACTTTCACGCATATAAAATTTTGTTTTATTTTAACGTCACATAAGTTATTCTTATTCGTTATCCTACTAAACGTAATGATTAGATTTTCTTCTTTAACATTAGTTTCCAATTCTACCTTTAATATAATTATAATTATTGTTGAATATTCTGCAAAGATGGATAACTTTCGTGTATTTATTTCTAGAATGAAAACAAAAAAGGTTATTCTTTCTGCGTTTTGCTATAAAATTCGAATCAATTATGGCAGATGATGATCGTGCTTAAATGATAGAGAAAATATTGAAGCTATCAAACAAAACAAAAAAACATTTTCGAGATGGCTCGAATAAGGTTAATATAATTTAGTCCTATAGGTTTATTTAATTCTTGTTGGCGTGTTTACCGTCTGTGACTTTTCTTTTTATTAAAATTAGTATTAATATTTTCGTCTTCGGTCGGTATTATAGACAGCATCATATAAAAAAACTGGATTTATATCAAGGCGCGAATAGACGTGAGCTAATTTCCTGTAAAGGAGTATTTATTACTGCAGTACGATTTGAACTTGAAAATTTGATGCTACGTGAACCAATAATTTGAAGTTGACACCTATACATTTTTCAAATACCTACCTGTCTGCCATCTTAACATAATTACATTTATCTCAGCCCGTCTAAAGGTTTTTCAGATCAGCATCTCTAATGATGATTATACCAAAAAAGTTATGCCAACATAAAAACTAATAAGTTATATATTCAGAAAAAACATCATAAAAACTACGTTTATGAGTATAATAATTATGGTAGGTAGAATGAACTGGTAAAGAAATAAAAATGTAACTTGTAAACGTTAAAATCGTGGTTATTTATCGCTTCCTCTATTTTTACATTTCGGCATTTGAAATTTCTATTGAATAGGTATTTGTTCTAGATAATCTAGATGGTTAAACAGATTGCCATGGAACGATAGTAATCGTGTCAATGAAGTATAAATTATGTATTAATATTGACCTGCGTCTATTTCTATGTCGCAATGTTTATCGTGAAATTGTCACGACTACAGACTTACAAATAAAATTGATATACACGTTCCTGTGTATTGGCTTCATATTTCAGGATATTACAGAAACACTCACAAAATGTAAAAAGATAAAAGTAATAACTAAATTCCTCTAGGCAATCTGTATTTTAAACGTCAAGCTGACAAGCTGCGATAATTGAAAAATATTGTAGTTTTCATCATAATGTCAGTCTATTGTTTTTACAGATCTTACAAAGACATGTTGAGCTTAACTACATTTAGTAAGAGCTTTTTGTAAAAATAAAGCATAAACATTGTCGTAACAGATATACTTAATAAAGGGCAAAATAAAACAATAACAGCCAATTAAAGTACGAATAAAAGACAGGCGTACATTTTCTGCAAATAATAACTAAAATCGACGCTTTTAATTAACTTTGTCTAAGATTTTCCTAAGGTGGTTGCTTAATTGGTACAAAATGACAACAGCGTTAGAGATATAATTACAATTTGAATTAATTAATTATACAGGGTGTCCCACTGCTCCGTAATCGGTCGATAACTCAATATGGGTTAAAGATACAGAAAAAAGTCTCAAATAAAGGTTGCTTTGATTTGAATTCGCATTTTTTAAAAATATTCTTATATCTACAGTATGTTGCATTGTCACGTGGCAGGATAATGTCACTTTTTTTTAAATGGCACACCCTGTATTTTTTTCTCTTAATGTATCGACCAACCATATTTACATCACTCCTGAAATTTTTTTAATATTGGATGTGCGTTGCCAAGTTATTAATTATTTTGTCAAAATTTGGTACAATTCAAGGTCGGACTATAATATTCATAACTAAGTTATTCTTCAAAAAAGAAAAAATTTATTTCACAAATAATATTACCCTAATGTCGTGTTACTCTACAAAAAAAACTAAGTGATTAATTTTATACCGAGTAAGAGGTTAAGTTATTACTACCGTAATAGTTAGGATAAAACGAATTTTTGGTGTTAATGTTGCGGGTATAATCGGCAGTTAAGAGGGGCTGATTAAATTAGAAGATTCCTTTAATCTCAATCCCCTCAAATCTCTATTTAGCCAACTTAAAGACAAAACCGAACCACTCCACCAAAGCGACGTAGTGTACAAAATACCATGCCAACAATGCAAATTGGTGTACATAGGGCAAACAGGCCAAAAGCTATCTAAACGGTTGGCACAACACAAAAACGATTGCAGGAACAAACCAACAGCCACAGCCTTAAGCACACATTTCAAAGAAAACGACCACATCATCGATTTCACCAACACCACCATCATGGATACCAGCAATAATCTGAAATTAAGAAGCTTCCTAGAGATGTGCCACATAAGGGGAACACAAGACACCATGAACTTTAGAACCGACGTAGAAGGCCTCAGCGACATCTACTCCTTCTTGATCGATTACGGTAGCTCCTAAAAAGAACCTGACCACCCCTTACCCATCCCTGTTCCCTAGTCATTCAACAAATTAACTTTCACCCCCCCAGTTTAAGATTCTTTAGTATGTAGTCGTCTCTTAATTTATTTGTTAATTTTTTATTAATTGTGTTTTTGTTTGCTGATTATAATTTATATTGACATAAACTTAAAATTTAAATTTAGCGCCTTTATTTGGCAACACTGTCGTTGGTCAGGTTATGTTAACCTCCATACTTAAGATAAGATAACTGACAAGTGTTTGAATTCTATCATTTTAACCTGTTAACCACTCGCATACACATGTACTTCATTTTAAACAAAAATTGTAATAATTTCTTCTGTAACAGTTAATTATTGTTAAATATTTCATCTATAGTAAGTTATTGGTAATTACTTCATTATTCTGTTAACTGTGAAATTTTTAGTAATCCTGATGAAGGTCGAAACCAACGACCGAAATATATTGATTATATAAAAAAGGAATCTTCTAATTTAATCAGCCCCTCTTAACTGCCGATTATACCCGCAACATTAACACCAAAAATTCGTTTTATACCGAGTGTTTAAAATGAGAATTCAAACTTTGTGAACTTTAAATAGAATTTATACGAATATTTTAAATGGAACGCTCTGTATTTTTATTTACCATCAAATTCTTGACAAAAAACCCTATTCAACGGTGTATTATTTCCTGGTATTATTTTTTGTACTTTTGTTAATATTTACGATTTTTAAAATTTCACGTAAAAAAATTTGTTAAAAGTAACTTTTCTTTAATTATTATTACAAAATACCGTTTAAATAGTTGGTATCAACGCAAAAGAACAAACCTCCAAGTCCTGTGACTATCTTAAGTTCAGATTTTTAAAAGATGCGCAATTCAAATCAAAGCAACCTTTATTTGAAACTTTTTTCTGTATCTTCAACCCACATTGAGTTATCGACCGATTACGGAGCAGTGGGACACCCTGTATTTTGTTATCCGCCCCAATTATTAACTTTTATAAATGCAATTATGGCAACAGTGCAATGCAATTTAGCAAATTACTTTTCGTGTACCGCTGTGGATTGTGGCAGCTGCGAAGGTTGTGTTTGGGGGGGGGGGGGGGGGGGGTGCAATTTTTTGTCCTCGTTAACTTTTAAGAAGACATTTCATGATCACGGCACGATACCTTACTTTGAACTATAGCACCGAAGTATGATAATAACGCAATAAATTATTTTACAATACGCTTAGATATAAGTCAAAATAAAGAAATTAGTTACTATTGATAAAAGATATAACTAGTGAACAATTAGATAGTGGTTTCTGGTGATGGCCAAACGCAAGACCAAGACAAGACCACATAGGTCTTGGTCTTGCACCAATTTGTCTTGGTCTTGGTCTTGCATTGATATCCTTAATCTCGGTCTTGGTTTTGAATATGGAGTTTTGGTCTTGTTCTTGGTCTTGCACGCAAGACTCTTGCAGTCTTGCATTTTTACACTGTACTATGAATAATATCAAATTAATCGAAATTTTGTGTCCTTTGTACGTGCCTTTATTGTAAACTAAGTAAAACGTGCTTTTTTGGTTCAAATTTAGGATTAAGAATTTGGGACTTTCCCAGATTACTAACTCAAAAAAATAGTCACTTAATTCAAATAAGCTAATGTTTCTAAAATTCGTAACAGCGTCTTGTAGTTAATTTCTGATTCATACACCATGCATTTTATGATTTCGTAGTTTAGCCTCCGCAAAGTAGAGGGAGCTAGCTCATTTTTATTTACATTTCTTATGAGTGTGCTCAACACCTTCAAGTCGAATGGAAATGAAATTAGAATGGAAATAGACATCGAATTGAAACAAAAATACTACACCAGAATCTCAAATGGCAATACGGATTCATAAAACTTTAAAATGAAGCTATCGTTAGAACATTTTTAGGTACTGTTTAAATTAAAATATTGCCCCTATTGCAGTTATTTTCTCATAGTATTTATTAATGCTGATGAAAGTCAAAAAATAGGTGATGAGAGGAGATGATCGCTTTGTTTGATTTATCATCTGACGAGATATCAGTAGATACATTTTGGGGTAAATTATTAAAACATGAAGGCTTTAAAACTGAGCTACCTTTGCTTTTAATGTTTTATGTTTACCACATTCAAATGCAGAATGTAAAAGAATATTTTCTAAAGTAAATCTTTTAAAAACAAAAAATAGGAATAAGATAAATAATACTACTTCTTTTAACAGCTCAAGCTATGAAACAACGAATTGTGTTAATTATGCATCAACAAAAACTATGATGCAAAATTTCACACAAGCTATGTACGATTTTAAAAAAATCGGAACATGAAACTAATGCGATTCCAGAGTTATTTGAATCAGAGTAATTTTTTTAAATTTAAGGAATGTCTTTTTTACATACGTATAACGTATAAGTAAATATATAACACATATTTAGTAAAAGCGTATTTTCTTGTAGGAGGTATTTCATTTTTTAATATTTCTAAATTACTGGTAATTCCTTTTGTACTCCTATTTCTATTCATTCAAGGAAAATACGATATACCTACGTGCAACTATTAGGTGGCCGCAAGTCTCACTGCGAAAACGAAATTGAGCGCAAGTCCGACTACATTTAATTAAAAATCTACTTGACCGCAAGTCCCACGATCGCAACTCGATATTTCGTTTAAGAATAGTGATAGAAATAGTGATAAATGATAAAATTACAAAATCACTACCCATTTGTATTTGTGTGATCGAACCTTTCCACAATGGTATGATTATAGTGGTTACTTATTAATTTTATTTTTCAAACAAACCTCACTTTACTAAAGTCAAAACAACCCTTTTTCAAAAAAATGTTTTTTTGTGTGGTATAAATAAAAAAAAATAAATAATCGTTCGTAATAAGAAAAAACTACAAGAGTCTTGCGAGATAGTCTTGTTCTTGCCGATGTCTTTACAGAGCTGGTCTTGCATCCAGTCTTGGTCTGTAACCTTGAGTCTTGATATTGGTCTTGCTAATGGCGTTGCTATCTTGGTCTTGGTCATGGTCAAGACAAGACTGCAAGACCAAGACCGATTTTGGCCGTGACCAGTGGTTTGTGAGTTTGCTGCAATAAAAAGTTATTAAAGAATGACTTATTTGTGATACAACACATGGCATTACAGTTTTAAAAAGATTATTATGTTCCCATAGTTCCCAACGAACGCTATCTCTACATTTAGATATAATATTTTAGACATTGACAGAAAAACTTGTAATTGACGCAGTCGCTGTTAAACCGTAAAATACGTACCCACTTCCTTTATAATCAAATCAAAAGAATCCATTTTTCTACCTTTAATTATTTTAAATAAAGGAACTTCGAGTATTGAAAGCTCAATTCACAATTTGAACACAATCCTCCTTCCATCGCTTCCTAATTCGATGTTTCTACTGAACACAGGAAATTCTAATGAAAATATCGAGGTTGAAAGCAAACGACATTTTACAAAATTATACCTACTTTAAAATACATTTGCATCATTTGGTACCCAATTTATAATATTTCTATTCAAGTAATTGAGTGTCTCGAACCGCTTGTTGAAATCCTTTGGGGAGCATTGTTAGATTATGTTTTAAAGTATTTCCGTTTTCAACTGGGAATATATTTCTGTACATCGTTTTGTTGTTAATGTATGTTAATAGTGAAAATAAGACGTAGATAAATACACATATACGATTAAACATGGAGGACATTTGGTATTTTTGAGATACATCCTTCGTGTTGGAACTACCTGCTTATATGAACGATGCTACCAATAGCTCTCAGTTGAAGCTAATTGAGATATTGACAGCAAATTGAATCTATATTGTACGAGTATTATGTGGCCATACAACGAAGTTTTGTTTACTTTATTGTGATGTGGTCGACCAAAAATACTTATGCAGTGGTTTGAAATTGATACCTAAATGTAATAAATTACAAAAGGATAATATTCAAGTAAACAGAGCTGAAATAACCGAATTTCACCATTCGCATCAGGCAGAACATTTGTGTTAAAATATCCCCCAAATCAGCAGCTTTCGTTGTAACATTGTGAAAACGTGCGTTATTCGTCCTGAAAATTGCCGTATACGTTAACATCTTCTGTATTATTACGTAGTCATTTATTGCTGATGTCAGACAAGTGTCATATGGAATTGGTTACTTGGGATGAATATTAAGAAGGCTTTCGAGTATATAACGAGAGTGATAAAAGTTCTGGCTCTAAAATTTGCAAAATACAAAACATTTTTTAATAACCAAATACATAATCTCATCAAAACACTTTGTAATAGCAGGTAGTATTATATTAACATTGTAGTAATAGAACAACAGAAAAATAAATACAATGAGTGCTCAAAGATGTCTCCATTGGTTTCAATCAATTTTGGGAAGTTGTCGGTTTTGGTCGCGCTTTTTCTAGCGATGTTATCTAGAGGTAATTTTTTATTAATCGTCCTTGCTCCAAAATTCGAAAAAGCATCTTCGTAGACCTTGTCGGAGTTGGATAAAATGATACATCGCCAATCTCCTGAGGTAACGTGAAAATTTACTTGCAGAAATGTTACCCCCCCTCTCTACCCCTCCCCTTTCTTTAATGATTAATTAGGGAGCAGATGATCACAAAAACTTATGGCCGACAATTATCGATTTAGTAAAAAGTGTGAGTCAAAGGAACTGCATTCACGTACAGTGGCTAAGATACTACTGAAACTGAATTAGGCAGAGTGGGCTTTATGAAAGGAGCAAAACGAAACTGTAACGATATAGGCCGAAGGGCCGAAGTCACGTGTACCAGAACAATGGAATCCATTCATCGGAGCAGAAAATCCGTAAGGGAACACGCGCAGTGTGAGAAATGCTTAAGTCTGCAGTTTTTTAATCTCAACTATTAAATGCAAAAAAGCGGAGTGACGACAAGCAGCGATTATCTCCGCCCATACCCCATTAAGAGCCAAAATTTTGGGCGGGTTGGTACGCACTCAACGGTGGTATCCTAGCAACGTGCTAAATCCAAATAAAAAAATCACACGCTGATCAAAGGTAAACACAGTCGGGGCGCCATTAAGAAGCAAACTTTACCACGTGACTAGTCAGACCAATAAAAATCGATACATCGCTTGTCGCCATTGTTTGTAGTAGTCACTGTACAAAAAAGTAGAGACCCTTTAATAAGAGTCTGGCCAAAGCAGCCATTTTCCGTCACAACGTGGCGCCAAATTTGAAAAATTTAGAAATGGCTATACCTCCATGGGTAAGCCTCTACATAAATTGAACTGTTTTGCACGCAAAGGAAAATGTGATGTTCATGAATAAGAATAGAAGTACTTAAAAGTTTCCAAGCTGTCAAAGTGAGGAAATTTTTCTTTAATACAAAAAAAGAAGTAAAAGTCCAATAATTACTAAACAATTTATTAAGCAAAATATAATAACAGTTATTTATGACAGAAGTGTGTGAAATAAAGCTTTTATTTATTAAATAATTTGTTCATCATAGGGTGGGAGTGGATTAGTTATTTACAGTAAGAGTGAGGAAGGTAAAACTTTCGTTCACGCGAATTGCGTGTTCAATCCAATTCAAGTGAACGAATGTGACCTTACTCTCGAGTGCTGTATTTCATTTTGTTCGATACCTCTTTAGAAAGTGACTATAACTTTATATTACAATTGGAATTATTTTATTTAAAAAATCACACAGTCGTGAGGATTCGTTGCTATGAAACAAATAAAATACAATATAACTGCGACTTGACAAATTGTATAACGTCAATGTGTGTGCATTTTCGACCATTCACCTCATTGGTCATTCCTCATTGTGACGGAAAATGGCGGCACCAATCAGGAAGTGGCAACGCTTTGGCCAGACTCTTATTAAAGGGTCTCTACAAAAAAGTTAATCCTTGTGCCATCCAACAGCAGGATATTGAATTAGCCAAAAAGGAAATCTATTAATTTACAAAATACCATACCATTGACTTTTAAAATAAAGTAGATAACGCACAGCGTTGCAAACTCTACGTATTTAGGAGCTTCCTTGCGTTTTTTATCATATGTTTGCTTCATTTTCTTTCTGTTTTCTTCTTATAATTCACTGGTCTCGCTTCCCATTCAATTTCATACTTAAGTCATTTATTTCGTTCGTTAAAGGATTATCGTTAACTGAAAGATTAAATCTGCCGAGTTTCTTTTAGTCACGCTGTGTTCGCTATTGTTTATGACCCACTGGACTTCAGTAACTTTATTCCATTATTCCTTTATACCAGTATTCTCCGTCTTGGTCATTAGTACTTGTAGATGAAAATGTTATAATCATACCATTGACCCTTTCCACTTGTCAATTTCCTCGTCGCGTGTTTCCCTACATACCATACCCCACATAATCTACATAGCCTTTTTTCATCCTCCCGTTAGTACTTATTTTCTCTCTCTTCGTTGTCTCACAATCAGTGTCTCAGGTACCTTCACATGTTGTACTTCATACTTCACCCAACATATTTTTCAAACTCTTTTAGTGTATATGGTGCACATCTATCTGTGATTATTCGTTGTGGTTTGCCATAATGTGACATTAATTCATAAATAAATATTAACGTATGTTTAAAGTTATCCCCCCTCCTTCCCGCTCCACGTCCTTAACTTTTTTTCTTTCCTCAACCTCCTCCATCCACCCCAACCCTTCCCCTCCCTCATTTACGATCTCTTTCTAACTTCCTCCAGTACGTATTTTCTCTCCCTTTGTTTTCACATCTATATCTCCTAATCAGTTCTTTCTCCTCATGCTCATATTACTGTTTAAATACCTCGGTACATCCTCCATCATTCATATTTCCAATTATACCTCCCATCTTTTACTTTTTCTCGCCTTTCTTGCATCATCGCATCTCTATCACTCTCTATTATCTTTTCCCTCGTCATGTCTCCTAACCTTATCTGTACCTCATTTCTCGCATATCCCCCCGTTTATTTTTTTTTGGGGTAGATCAGCATAGAATAAAGGTTTATAACTGTCGGCACAAAAAGTATATATGTATACTCGAGTTTGAAGCTGAATAAAAAAATAACCATTGGGATGATTCGAATGAGCTTGGTATCAAATTAAAGCCTATTTATTTCTACGTTATTTAGAAGTAACAACTTTTTTTTAAATGGGCCATTTCTACGGCCGAACGATGCAAAGTTCCCGTTTTCGGGCTTTGCGACACGCTGGCTAAGTTTAGAGTTACATAAAAACAAAACTACTCGCTCAAATGGAACGAAATTTTAGTATGTTGTAGATTCAACCTTTGTTAATATGATTGTAAAATTGTATTATGAAAATTTGATTTTTATAGGCGCTACAGACGATATTGTGGCACATTGCATTCTCGGGAACGGTAGGTTGCAGGAGCATTAGACTTACACGAACGTCTTCGTTGTAATATGAATAATAAAATGAGACTCGTTTAGAAACCAACATTGTGTCACGTTTTTGGAAATCAATTTTTTAATTAATTGCAGTTTTTCACCGCCGCATTGGCTACAAACAGAGAGCGTGTGGCCTGCCAGTCCATTAGAATCTTACGATTCTCTCTCTAAGCACCGGTGTATGCATGTATCTCTAATTATATAATTTTCTTTACTATAATCATTACTAGAATTTGGTTAACTTTCCTGTTTCGTTTTCAAGGACAATCTTTTCTGGTAGGTAGTTGCTAATTTTTATAATTGTGATAATAACTTAGTAGCAAAGAAAATTATAAAATTAGAGATACATGCATACACCGGCGCTTAGAGAGAGAAGCGTAACAATCTAACGGACTGGCACGCCACACGCTCGCTGTTTGTAGCCGAAACGGTGGTGTAAAAACTTCAATTAATTAAAAATTGTTTTCCAAAAACGTGACACAATTTTGGTTTCCAAATGAGTCTCATTTTATTACTCATATTACAACGAAGACGTTCGTGTAAGTCTAATACTCCCACGACCTACCATTCCCGAGAATGCAATGTGCTATAATATATATAATATATAAATAATTTTGATAATACAATTTTACAATCATATTAACAAAGGTTGAATCTACAACATACTAAAATTTCGTTCCATTTCAGCGAGTTTTTATGTAACTCTAAACTTAGCTAGCGTGTCGGATCAAATCGTAATTGATGTAAATATTAAGCAACCGTTCCTCTAGTATGTACCGGCATGATCTTATAACCAATGGGAATGATGAAGCGTGATTTCTGTATGTATGCCATAATTAATGCTACATTTTTATATTAGGAAAGTTACCAATGCCTAATATTCGTGTTACAAAACACTTTTTCTAGAATTTTTTTTTGTTTTAAAAAACTCATACAGGGTGTTCATTTGGACAAAGCATCGTATGTACTAAGGTTCGTGCAGAGAAAGACCTTCTGCGTCCTTCGATGGTATTAGTAGTAGGTACTAATAATAGTAATGGTGAAACTGTTTTGCAATAAATACCAAAGAGCGACCATCAATTCCATACAAAACTACAATTTATGCGTTTAGGCCACAAATTTGAAACAGGGGGCACACTGATTAAGTATGAAGACGATGTTTAGAACAACGATTACAATTCAACTGAAAATCCGAGTTTGCGGTAAATTTCGCACTAACGTAAATTTCGGCCGTTCACATTCTCACCAATAACTACGTGAAGGAGATTATGAGAGACGCAACGCGTTATGTTTCTAAGTGACGGAAAGGTGTCTTCAAGATTTTATTTTTCGTAACGAACCAATTGTTCAAGGTTGAAGGACACGAGCAACTTGTTATGATATGTGTATATTCTATGGTTTAGTATTTAGTTGTGATCGATATTATCGACCCTACCTGATTGTGCACTAGGTGGCGCAATATGTCCCTTTTTACATTTAAATTCTCAATTTCCTAATTGGTTGAAATATTCTTAGTCTCGTAAATAGCCTCGAACCTCGGTTCCGGCGTGCTACTCATCTCTCTCCTTTTAACGTCATTCACTCTCTACTATCTCTTTTTACTTCTTAAGCCTCTTAGGTTTTCTTTTACTGGTCAAAGAGACTTCCTTTCGAGTTCTCAAACGGTACAGACGCTCCATTTTTGTTGTGAGAAATATTCAAAATTTCTTTAATTTAACGTTATATAAAACGGTTATAAGTGAAATTTCTTCAACTAATTGGTTGTGTAGGAACCACCTGCTTATTTCTACCACTTCAAAACGTATACAATTACGGTTTTAATACATTTATTACGTGTCGTATCTGAGATTCCTTATCAAGTGCTGCTTGACGTCAGTGATTGAAACTGATTGGGTATGTACTTATTCGTTTACTATCTTCAAAATTGCATTCTTCCTTCAACTTCTCGTCTCTAATTTCTCATAATTGTCCTAGCGTTCAACGAATAGCCTAGCGCTCAACGTATCGCTTCCCGTTTACCGTATGGTTGATCCTGTCAACTACAATATCTGAAACCACCATTTGGGCCGGTAACATCCATTTTTGCATTGACAACTCGTCGCCATATTCTCAAGTTCGCCGAAGACTACAAACTTCATTTACCTTTCCTGCTTCCTTATAAATTACTTTACCTTTATTTTCCTTTAAACTCATGAACTTTAAATAATTTAATTTGTGGATACTTTGCCTTACCGAAATTATTTGTTTTAGTAAATTGTTGTACAGTTAACTTAAATTTTTATGACGTCATTCATTTTGTAAATACCTCATTCTAACTAAATTTGCTCTTCAGTTAATACTTTTGTTACATAAAGTTAAATATTATTTTTTTGCGTTAATTGACTTGTACGTAAAATTGTATTAGATACCTACTCCCTTTTACCTTAACTTTTAATTGCTGATAAATTTAAACTCTTTTGCTAATATACGCTCAGTATCCGATCCTTCAAGTGAATCGTGAGTAATTAACTATTCTCGTTGTTTGGGACGGAACCATTATTTCTGGTCCGATTTGTACTAATTTTCTTTATTTAGATTACATCGCTTCGGCAGACTTTGCACAGGGATCTCCACCGAACATTATATACAGGTACTTTATTATTATTACTTACTTACTTGGCTTACTACGATTGCATCGTATTCTGACAGATTAAATTTTCATGCTAACGCAATTCTCTACGAGTAGTTTATTGCAACACTACTTGAAAAGGTAAACCGGATCACTAGTTACTGTTATTACTACTTAGTAAGTCACTACAATTTTTGATTATTATCCAGTTACGTTCTTTTATTTATTTTATTTTGAATAATTGCTTTATGTTATAGATATTTGTGTACTTACATATTTTATTTTGACCGAGTCTTTATTATACTCTCGTCAAATTATTTTGTTTACTCTCATTATTGCTCCATTACCATATTTCTCTTTCAGATTACTACGTTACTCATCTCCGAATTGAGACTATCTTCGCAGTTCATACTCTCAATTTTAGCTATTATCTTTAGAACTTGCGTGGCGCCCATTTTCTCTATTGAGTATTCGTCACTCATCCTGCTTATACGAGTACTACCTATAACTCACTTTCTCTCATTATTGCTAATCCACGCCCAATCGTCCATATAACTGAGCTTAGTGGTGCAATACCTATTTATAAATTGTGTTACAATTCTCAATTCTTGCCGTAAGAAACTAACATCCAACATAAATTGTGCAAGAAAATATTATAAAGAATTGATTACCCCTCGTATTCATGTATCAAATAAGGAGGGTCAATTACCATTAGCCTTAAAATCACCTTTCATATTTCTCGTTTTGCCCTTTGCTTATGGTAAGCGTCGTTTGAATCCTCGATTAATCCATTCTGTAGTTCCGGTTTAAAAATGAATTAATTCAGGAGAAAGAGCTTACATTCTCGCATTACGAAGTGTTAACGCACCGCCTTTCTTTCCCGATTTTAATGACAGTCCTCGCCTCGAGCTTTCAGAGATACTTAACCTAAATTACTCAACAAAAAAAATAATTAAACCAGCGTAATTCAAATGCTTCAATTTAATTATTTTAATAGACATTGTGTTTTAAATTCTATTCCTGTATGAATGAAGAGGAAATGCTCCAACCCAATTTAAGGTAAACAAAACGTGCCATTTGACAATCTTGTTTGTTTTTAACGCAAGTGCTCTCTATTATTTAGACAAGTATTTACGTAATTGCTTGCTGTACAAAAATAAGTCCTTTCATTTGTAGCTTTCAACGACTAGGCACTAAAGTTAAGGGAATATATACAAACCTTGTTTCTCGCGATTTTATCGTCCGTTAATTGACATGTAAATTAAAATTGTATATGAATTAGGACCTTAGGAAACGTATTCTCAGTTTATTAATATGACTTTACTGTAAAGCAAAGTTTGAAGATAATAAAGCTTTGTCGCCATAATGAGAAGGCTGATCAAAGAAGGTTTAATAAAACTTCTTGTTAATCTCACATACTTACATGAAAACTTGAGCATTAGGTAAATAAAATAGAGCTTTTGTGTAATATTATAAGTAGATATTTTGCTAAAAGCGAAACTTAAATCTTTCATCCCCTATATAAAATAATTCTAGCCACTCACGATGGATTTTAGCCATTCAAAATGGTATTAAATCAGAATTTAATGGGTTAGTACTAATTAAGATGAGGATTTAAAGAAAAGATCCTTGTGAATTCTACCAATCGAATTATCTAACGTTTACAATAAAGGTGAATTTATCATCTCAAATTTCGGTAATTAACCGCTGAATTGCAATAGAGTACGACATAATGGAACTATTTGTTTCTGCTAAAGCCGTCATGGTCTTCCATTAGATTTAAATGAGTTTTTTTTACGTATTTGTAGCCGTATAACACGTATACAACCTTGGATTTAAAACACTTTATAGACCGACAGCTTCAAATTTATGTTAATTGTAACATTAAAATTTTATGTTATAATTAAATAAATGTGTGAATAATTTGGATGGTATAGCAGCTATAGCTCATACACAAATTATGTCATTGCTGTAAAAAAAAAATACTTTAAAATCGTAGGTATATAATTAGTAAGTATGTAGGCAAACAAGTGATTTGCTAATTAAATGTGTTTGAATAAATTATGGACTGCAGGATTTTACCTGTGTTTTCAACGTACGCTTCAAGTTATCGCGTTGGTTGTTGAGGGTAATAAAAATAAGACTCAACAAGTAAAAAAGATAGGGATCTCTTTGATTTACAGCTTTATTAGTCTTAATTATAATTAAGTTAAAATTTATGAAGGAATTAAATATGCCCGTGGTTTTACTTCAGTCAGAAAATGTATAAATATTTCTTTTTCGACTCAAAGACGAAGGTAATTTATTCATTACATTTATAAACTGCTCGCCTTAATCAAATAAGAGTATTGCGAAGCTTTATGTTAAATCGTTATTTAATTAAACATTGAAAAATGACAACTAAACTTGCATGTGCGAGTTGCAAGTAGGTACTAATGTAATTTGGAACATACAAGTGCAGTAATAGCGTTTTTATTTTCAGATAAGCTGCTCTACATCCCATATACAACAGATTGTACGAGTGGTAAGTTACAAAAAAGTATTAAAGGTATCTCATCTCCATCTCCAAACAATTTTGGAAAACTGAAATTCATATATTGCACAACTCACCCACAGAGGCGGATTTACGAATTTGCCGCCCCTAGGCTGGAAATATTTTGCCGCCCCTCATCTACAGTAATTTTCGCTAAAATATTGTATTTTTTCATATGATTCGAATTTGTCTAGATGTCATTTTATTATTTAAACTTTTGAACTCTAAGATTTGCCGCCCCCTAAAATTTGCCGCCCAAGGCTATAGCCTTTCTAGCCTTATGAGTTATGATAAATCCGACTCTGCTCACCCACAAAATGAGCATACATATGAAATGTAATTTTAATAATTATTATAGAAGTGGTATTCGACAGTGTACCAAGCAACTACAAAATAACCTGTCACTCAACAACCTTTGATATTTGTAATGAAAGATGTCCTCAGCACGTCGAGTAATGTTTATAATTGTCCAATTTTTATGGATGACTTTAATTTTGTTCATGTCGGAGTGTTATCAACGCGAAGTTTTAAACATGTCGTTTTTGCAAGCAAAATTCCAATTACAGTACTTTTCAACGTTTAGTAATTAACACATTTTGACGTTAATTAATACGCAAGTTCAGTTTTAATTTTATTGCTTGTAATTTTTCTCTTTTTGGATATTAATTAGAACATAAATCCTGCCATATATAAAATTATTCACTCTACTTCGTTGTGTACAAAGACAACAGAAAATGTACAACATGCATAAATAATTCTCAAATGAGGGCTGTCTACAGTTCAGTAGGGTAATTACACCTCTTCAATATTTTATTGTAATGTATTCAGAAATTTTAGTTAAGTATAATATGTACCTTTACCAGATTTAATAAGATGATAGCAGCACCTAATCGATTTATAAATATAAAAGTAGTACATCATCGAAGGGTTATTTGTGGTCTGGGATCCCCTTGCTGTGTTGGTTTTTTAAATGAGGTGGATTCTGTTCTAACGACGATTTTGTTGAAAATAAGACAAATCCTATGTGTTGAATTCGGCGCCAAAAATAAAAACAATGTGCTAACTTCGAAATAGTCTATCAATCAATTTTTTCGATTATAAAAGTTTTATACACCTTTTTATTTTGTTCTTTTATATTTAGTGATTTCATTACAAATATTTATTCAAGTTTGGTGTTATCTCTGGTTAATCTCAACAGGTTATGGGTCTACTAGGGATTCACGGGCTTGACTTGTATTTTTAAAGCTTGACATAAAATCAAGTCAAGCCTACAAAAAACCAAGCCAAGCTTATCAAGCTTATCTGCGGAAAAGCTTGAATGATCAAGCTTTTCCAAGTCAAGCTTTCAAGCTTTTCCCATGCTTTCAAGCTTATACTTCTACGCATTTTTTTGCTATTCCATGAAACATAATTCTTGGAAGATCCAGCTGATGATTTTGAATTCTACCATAAAATATATTCATTCGGTATAAAATCAGTCATTCAGGGTATATTTGAGATAGTCTGTGCTCTACTAAAACAAAATATACCATTCGTAGGTATGTTGATTCGATTTAGTAAGAAAAGAAAATTTTACTTAACATCATTGTAAAAAAATTGCCAGTAGATATACAGGGTGACCCAGGGCTGTGTGATTGGTCCATAACTTTCTTGCTATTCAAGATATCGACATGCGGTTTTCACCGCCAAGTAAGCACACTTATACTGCACATTATAAAAATATTTTGATTATATACAGAATGTTCCTATACAGGGTGGTAAACCAAAGTTATGTTTTTTTAAATGGGACACCCTGTATATTTCTACATTATTAGTTTTTACATGAAAAAATAATGGCACGTTGTATAGCTCACTATGGGTCTAGCTCCCTTCGTTTCGGCGTTATTCGACGTTTTATTCGGAAAAAGGCTCATATTTGATGGATCACTGCCCAGTAGGCCATGGATGTTTTTCGAAAAACTTGCCACAGAAAATTTTAGAATAACTTGGAATTTTAATAAATAGTCGACTTTTGGTCCATGCATGCACACACTATACAGGGTGTGCTGAAACGCAAAAAGTCGAATAACTCTTTTTTTATAAATGGAACACCCTGTATTTCTGTTCACGAGTCGATTAAGTTTTTTATAAGCTTTCCACTGATATGCAATTTGTTTGGTCAATTCTGAATAGTTACTGAGATTTTTCGGAAAAACTGTTGCAATTATGAAGAAGTTGTTGATTTTTGCAAGTAGGCTGCTGTTAACGAATATCGCGAGTGATATGACAGTTAATTTAGATGCTAGTGTGATAATCTACATTGTTACTTGTGCACATTTTTGCTCCACACTAAAATGAATTAATCAATATGGATTACTGTACAAGGGCGTCGCCAGAAATTTTCCCCGGGGGGGGGGGGGGGGGGGGCAAGCACTATTGGGAGTTCGTGACTGGCGTTTTTTCAAGATTTCGTACAACATTTATTTTTATTTTTAATAACTTGCCTTTTTTCTTTTTCCCAGGGGGGCAAAAGCCCCCCTTGGCGGCGCCCTTGTGACTGAATTGGTGAAGCCGATCGAAATGTTTTGTTAGCTAGTAGAATATACATCAAAAATCTCTCGATGCGAGAGTACCACGAGTAATTTCTTTTCAAAACTTAGTCAAGACAATGTTAACTCGATATTGCGGCGATAGTGATGGTTATCGTACATATATTCCATCTCTTGGAAATGTATACACAAGCTAGCTGTACCGGAAAACACCTGTGATGAACCTCAGAATTTAGACGAGTCATCTAAAATTGTTGAAGATGAGGTTGATGAAGTAACCTCTTAACCAAGAGCTTTACTAGCATCGGTCTCTAACTCCACAAATGTGCCTCACACTCACTTGTGGCCAGCTCCAATCGAAGAGCCGTTGCAGGCTAGTAGGTGCAATTTTATACGCAAAGATATTCCCTTGAAACAGTAAAGATCTACGAAGTCGATGATATATGCTGTTTCCTTCTTAGCAGCACGTGATTTATTCATTCTGGGAATGAAACAGTTTTCGGTCACCATAGTATAAATTGTAGCTTGTTTTGGTTGTAACAGAAACGAAGATATCAAAATGTACTGCTTGTTTATGCTGGGGGAAATATTGTCTATAAACATCATTCCGTACGTCTTCAATAATTGGTCCGTGTCGTTTCTTGACAGTGAGAATATTTTCTTAAGCGCTTGGTGGCAAAGTCGATCCCCACCATTTGATATTAGAGATTGGACAAAAAATTGTGATAGGTTCCTTCTCGCCATTTCACATAAAATACTGGGCATATTGTCAGCAGATCTCTGTTGAATGAGAAACACGTAGAGCTTTCTTTAGGTCCCCTACCCTTACCTTACGAAACACTTGTGGATCTGTTAGAGGTGTTTGCACAATCGTTGATGCGGCAAAATGGTACAGATAGCTCTTCAAAAATGTCACCGTATAACGGCTGTTGTTAAAATTAGTCAATTTTCATAATGAAATTTCTCATTTAACCCGGGCCCTTTTGGCTCCGGTATTTTTATAATGTTTCAATATTAATTATCGTTTTGTTTAATTCATTGATCTTCACTCCTTTGACATTCAATTTGTGATGGATTTTGTATTGTTAGTTTAATTTAGAATCAATTTACTTGAAAATGAGACTATAGTTTGTCTCGAAACATGTCGCATTCCCAACTTAAATTTATATTGTTAATTAGTCAAACTTTACACTTGTTTTTTCACCTTTGTTGAAGGTTAATAACGAGGTGTTTTTACATATAAAAAAACTTCATTTCCGATTAATGCTGGATAGTCACCCTCGTGAAAGTGAGTAGCGGGGTACTACCAATTAATTGTTTAAAAACGTCATTACCCATTAGTGTTGCCGATTAATTTCGGGGCTAATGTTTCAGTATACTTCGGTATACTTATTTCAAAAAACATAACCACTCATCCCATTCGTCATCTAAGTCTGACATAATTCACATATTAAATTCATTGTCTAAGGGGAGGTTTTAAGTAGTTTTATTTATTATCATTGACCCCCTTCGTGTATTACTGACATATCATGGATTATTAGTTAGTAAGCAAAAATGCATTATCAGCACCAAATATAAAGTTTAATCCAGCTAAGATTCTGCCATTCCATATCACATGCACGTCATCTCCGTTATTAAAGAAAACTTATAATTTTCCAATCATCTGCAGTAGTTTTTTGTTGAGCTCATGAGTCTGAAATCTAAAAAAAGACAACCAATTATATGCAAATTTTTCGCTAAAGAGGGGTTGTTGTTAACATGTATCGTTCTTTGCCATTCCTAATTTTCCCTTTGATCCTTTTCTTTTTTTGTGTAACAGGAATACACTAACACTCAAGGATTGAGGATGAGAAAAAAAGGAAAAAAGAAACTTGAAAATGAATCCAATCGCAAAGAACGTCTTGCTCTCACTGAGAATGCAGTAGAGAGCATCGCCACTTGGAAGAAGTAAATAATGATAAATATCCACTTCAACACCTACCAAATGAGAACTGTACCAGTGCAATTTGTCTGACACAAAAAGCTATTTCAATTATTATTGTAAATAGAAAGACTTTCGACATATTAACATTTCAGTATTCCTTGTCATGGAGATAACAAAAGAAACCCCCAAAACTAAAAATCCGTTATTCTCAGCTAGCTTTCAGGGGAATTACATTATAATCATTACTTATTTTTAACAAAGCTAACGCAATGACAATTTATAATTATACAGGGTTATTAAAAAGTATGGAAACGGCGATTTATTGTCGTTAATATTCATTTTAGGAAAAATTATTGTTCAATACAAAAGTCGTTTATGTAATTTTTATCTATACTTGGGAATACTTCAATTTTTGTCATCTGCAATTGTTTCTGAGTGAGTTACCCCGTTCCGCATAATTTTTTTAAATGAGAACATATTACTTTTACCTCATCATTCGATAGAGCCTTTTTTTCTCTTTAAAAGAGCACTAAAGAAAATTTTTTTAACATTTATTTTAATAACATTTTTTCAAAAATACGCCGATTCAAGTATTTACATGAAGTAGGTATATGGAAGACAAAAAAAGTTTTGAATCAAAATCTTATCACTAAAAACAAATTAATAACTAAGTAATTTAAAGTAAGTGTTCAAATTGTCCCCCATTTGTCATTTGACAATAGCTCAGTCGATTTATAAAACCACGTAAGTACCTACTTGATGTAAAATGAAATTAAAATAAAGTTAAAAATTTGCATAACCTCACTTCCATCACCACATGTTTATACACGAATCCCTTAACAAAAATTACATATTGACGATCACATTGTTCTTTCAACATTTGTCCTCATCATTATACATATCTTTAATATCACCTCACCTTTTATGACGCTAGTTCCTGATGATGGTTTTATAACCGAAATCGATAGACGACAATAGAAAATCTAATAACGTGGTTTTTTCTTTCTACCTTGTGATATCATTCCCGATATCCTCAATATAATACTTAGTTATTAATTTGTTTTTAGTGATAGGATTTTGATTCATAACTTTTTTTTGTCTTCCATATACCTACTTCATGTAAATACTTGAATCGGCGTATTTTTGAAAAAATGTTATTAAAATAAATTTACAAAAAAATTTCTTTAGTGCTGTTTTAAAGAGAAAAAAATGCTCTATCGAATGGTGAGGTAAAAGTAATATGTTCTCATTTAAAAAAATACTTGAGAAGTAGCTAAAATTTTTATTGAGGTTTTCTATGGCTATCGATTTCGACATTCTTGTCATCATCAGGCCGAGCGTCTGGGTGAATTTTTGAAAGCATGAATGAACGATATGGTATATTCTTGGTCAATCTTTGTTGAACGGGAGGTAACATGTAGCACTTGGTATATTGACCGAAAGATATCAATCTTACGACCGAGATATATTAAGTTTTCAATGGCTGTTATTTATCTTGTGGAATTACATTTTAGTCTTATGCAGGTGACGTAGGAAGTACTCCGAATTATACTCTATTAATTTCTTTTTTTTTGTTGAAGTTAAGCAAAGCACTTACAAAGGAAAATCATATCATATCATAGCATACCCAAATTTCCCCCACGATTTGTATTGTTTGACTTCCTTCGTTTACATTTTTAACTTTATTTCGTCATTGAGTAACGTATTAATCCGGAATCCACATATTCTTTGCTTCGCCCATTGAACAAAATGTAGCTTTACAGGTGAGATGCGCAGACAATAAACAAGGACACAACATAAAATATAAAAACACGTCTAATGTACTACAATTAACGGCGGAAGTAGTTTGCGGATTTAATATGAAAACAAATTAACGATTAATTAATTGAGATAACAGAAACTGTAGGAATTTAAGTAATTTTTCGATAGAATAAAAAATATAGAATTTTCAATTTAATGAACTTTAGATCACACTGTCCTTCAAACCATTTAAAATTGTTTGTTATTCGCTAATCGCCTCGAGGAAGAAACCTCGTTAGACGTATTCCATTTTCATGAAAATCGCTGGGAAATAATATAAAACCAATTTTGCAATTCTCTTCAGTCTGCAGTAGAATTTACTGCCAATTAAGGTAATTAATCATAAGTTGTTTATTAAACATTCTTGTAAAACCTACTTTCTTTTGTTGTGCTTGTTGTATTTTTGTGAAATCCTTATGCTCTGAATACGAACGTAATTCTTTCATTTTCCTAATTATAATCGTTTTTAAATATCGTAGGTATTAAAGCCCTCGTTTTATATTGCCTAAATGCTCGTAATCATTATATTTAATGTCGCTTATAGTTGATTACACTTGAAAGTACTTAGAAGAAAATTATAATGGAAACTATTAAATTGTAACTAAACATGCGGAATGTAACAAAGAAAATGTTTGTATTGTAGCGTTATACAAAAGAACTTGTCAAAAATGAAATAAATCGCTCTATACTAGATGAAGTGTAGGAATATCGTAATAACAATCCGAAGTTACTACCGTGTTCGTGCCCTTTAATATTTGACTTCATATTGACAAGCTGTCACGTATATTGTGGATAAAATAAACACCAATTTTTACCGTAAAACGTAGTAAATAACCATTAATGGAGACAAATGCGTTCGTGAAACTACATATGTGTTTGATGTACTTTTCACGATGTGATGAATTCTAATGCAAAGTTTAGTTTAAAATATAGGGCGTCATTTAAAATACGACGCAGTCTTTTTATTTTCCAAAACTCAGTACTATAGTCAATTCGATTGATTCAAACTGTTTCTCCTTTGTGTTGAATTCATTCGAACACCTCATTTCTAACATATTTTAATATATTAACTATTTTGTTACTTTAATTCCCAGATATTGAATTATCCCAAATACTTAACTGGCAGATTAAAGCAAAAAGGGGGAGAGGGACGTCTCAAACTATGATAGTTCTACGGAATTTTTCATTAAGAGTGTCCGAACTTTAAAATTGAATAAAAACCGTTGTGTGTTGTTCTCCAGTTGATCAATTGTTGTTGGTTTGTTGCGTAGCCCCAAAGAAAAAATGTCACGTTAGTTAGTCGCCTTTAACGCAAAGGGCGGTAAATCGCACGATCTTGGTAACCATTCCACATCGCCTCTTCTGGAAATAACGTTTTCAACTGCTCCAAAGTCCAATCAGCGAACGTACGACGAGCTTGGTGGTCTTGGAGGCCTCAGTTTCTGCAGCAATTAATATTCTCTGTTGACCGCGCGTTTCGGCGTCGACTTTTATAATAAATTTTAACAATTCTGACGCACTGTTGAATGGTGTAACGTTGCATGATAAAACGGTGACTACAGGTGCGTACCGAAGGGGGGGTTCTTGGGTTAACCCCCCCCCCCCCCCCCCCCTGAAATATTCATTAAAGGCTCAATCACTGTTTCTAAACACAAATAATAATAATAATAATGTTAATTTTGAGATTACAGCTGTCATCCCGAAGAAATAATCAATCGTCTTGCGCGTTTATCTAGACGTATTAACTTTGTTATTTAGATTATTATTATTTAAAAAAAATGCTTCTTTTTATGTTGTTTTTAACCCCCCCCCCCCCCCCGAACGAAAATCCTGCGTACGCCCCTGGGTGACTATGAGAAGTGAAATAAAAGCCTCACAACCTCTCCTTTACATTATTGTAATTGTTGACAATTTATTTAAGACGAGTCAAACGTCAAGCGACGTGTTTCAGCATCACAGATCCCATTCTCAAGCATCATTCAAATGTCAGTATTTAAAAATATGATTTCATAAATAAGCTAAAAAAACTTAATTAGTATAACATACAGCTTCAAAGAAAATTAGACAACTCACTCAAGGGAAAAAGGTAATCACTAATCTATTAGCATTATGGATTTGTGCAGGATTCAGGGTTCAGCAAAAGAAGGGACTTGTAGTTTACATTGAATGAGGAAAGGGTATGTTTGTGACTGTGAACAATGTTACGAGTTAATTTAGTAAATTTAAGAGTAGGATTAACCCTGTTTGCCCACTGTTGTACAGTATTCCGAAGATTCACAAACAAGAGGTTCCTAGGTTCCCAGTTGTTAGCTTCACTGACACCCCGGTTTCAAAAATCACTGAGTGGCTAAATACTATTTTGAAAAAGCACATCAGATTCAAACTTAATTTTTCCTTAATAAACTCCTTTCATTTAACAGAAAAAATTCGGTCTATCAAATTGCCTTCATCGTTTTCCATGGTCTCCTTTGACGTGACCAATCTATTCCCTAGTATACCTCCTAAGGAAGCCATCCAATTTGTTGTTGAACACTTAAATTCCACTGAACTTTCCAACCAACAACTTTCATGCATCATGTCCCCCTTACAACTCTGTATTCAACAAAATTTTTTTCAATATAATCATAAATGTTGTTCCCAAAATGAAGGCCTTGGCATGGGTTCCAACCTCTCCCCCCTCCTCGCGGAAGTGTTCATGAACCACATGGAGTCTAAATCCATTTCTACGCACAACTTCTTTAAAGACCACATCATATTTTGGGGTAGGTATGTCGATGACATCATCTATGTTCATTCTGCTAACGACAATGGCATTAATGATTTCTTGCAATAGATCAACTGCATACACCCTAACATAAAATTTACTATGGAAAGTGAAAACAACTCTACTCTCACCTTTCTTGACGTGTGTTTACGAAAAAGTCCTCATACAACCGCGTTCAGCATTTACCGCAAACCCATCACCACGGAAAATTTGATTCCTTTTAACTCAATTCATCCTTTTTCACACAAACTGGCCGGCCTAAATTCATTACTTTTCAAACTTTTTAATATTCAGATGTCCCCTGCTCATTTCACTTTATTTAATGTCATTAAACAAATAGCTGTTAATAACCGTTGCCCAATCCCGATGATCGAAACACGATTCATCTACCCCTATTCAGTTTGATAAAACGACCCGCATATACATATAGATCTTTACCTTTTTACCCAAACATTTCTTATATAATACAAAACATCACAACATCCATATTTCCTTTTCTAATGTTGATACCTTACGCTCCTCAATTGTTAGAAACAAAGACATTCCTGAAATATTAACTTCTTCCGGCATCTATAAATTAATATGCAATTCTTGTTCCTCCATTTACATTGGGCAGACAGGTAGATCTTTCTCGACTAGAATAAATGAACATTTTAAATCTATCAAAAACAATATAACCTTGATCATAAATTTACTTTTGCTCAAAATATTCTCAATTCTGGCCATGCCTTCAACCCGAGTTGTGATTTCCGTATTTTACATAAATGTAGGAAAGGCCCTTGCTTAATACGCTAAAAATGTTGGATATCAAAGTATAAGTAAAAAAGTATAAGTCTATTTCAATTATACGATTTCAAGTTATACCGGGTGGGGCAGTCAAAGCGCACGATTAACAAACCTGGTAGAGTGGAGGGGGTGTGCAGTGAGGGAAGTAGGCGGTGACCCAATCGTTCTGCACATTTGGAAATTTGTAACCATGCAACATTGGAATGGTGAACAGCGAGGTTTCGCTGTTACAGCGTATTTAGAAAATGTCCAAAGTTACATACGTGCACAACGCGAATTCCGCCGACATTTTCATCTGGCGCCTCGTGCTCCTGTTCCAAGCAGGAAAGTCATTGCTGTTTGGACTGCCAACTTAAAAACAACGGGTAAAACAACAAAAAGAAGAGGTGGTAATAGAACAGTGCGAACACCCGAGAATGTGGAGGCAGTATGAGAGTTAGACATTGTGTTCAAAATAGTGGTCACCACCTTACTGGAGTCATATTCAAAAAATAAACATTTTTTTCTGTTTGAATTAAAAATTTCATTTATGTTCTTAAGATTTGTTGCAATATATGACTAAAAAACGGTAATTATATATTATAGGGGACCATGCACCAACCCGTTTCAACTTTTCCCCTATAAGAAAGGATTACTAGACAACTAAGAAAAACTATAACATAATGGGCGCAAGTCACTCAATTGTTTAAAAATGCAATAAATAAATAGTAGCAATTTAATAGCTTGATGTAAAACTTTGTTACGGCAAGAATTGAGAATTGTAACACAATTTATAAATAGGTATTGCACCAATAAGCTCAGTTATATGGACGATTGGGCGTGGATTAGTAAGGATGAGAGGAAGTGAGTTGTATCTAGTATAAGCAGGATGAGTAACGAATACTCAATAAAGAAAATGGGCGCCACGCAAGTTCTAAAGGTAATAGCTAAAATTGAGAGTATGAACTGCGAAGATAGTCTCAATTCGGAGATGAGTAACGTAGTAATCTGAAAGAGAAATGTGGTAATGGAGCAATAATGAGAGTAAAAAAAGTAATTTGACGAGAGTATAATAAAGACTCGGTCAAAATATGTACACAAATAACGATAACATAAAGCAATTGTTCAAAATAACTAAATAAATGAATGTAACTGGATAATAAACAAAAATTGTAGTGACTTACTAAATGGTTATAATACTAATTAAGGATCCGCTTTACCTTTTTAAGCAGCGTTTCAATAAAACTACTTGTCGTGCATTACGTTAGCATGAACAATCAATCTGTCAGAATACGATGCAATCGTAGTAAGCCAAGTAAGTAAGTAATAATAATAAAGTACCTGTGTGTAATGTTCGGTGGAGATCCCTTTGCAAAGAGTCTGCCGAAGCGATGTAATCTAAATAAAGAAAATTAGTACAAATTGGACCAGAAATAATGGTTCGGTCCCAAACTACGAGAATACTTAATTACTCACGATTCACTTGAGGGATCGGATAGTGAGCATATATTAGCAAAAGAGTTTGAATTTATCAGCAATTAAAAGTTAAAGTGAAAGGGAGTAGCTAATACAATTTTACGTCCGAGCAAATTAAAGCAAACAAAATAATATTTAACTTTAAGTAACAAAAATATTAAATGAGGAACAAATCTAGTTAGAATGAAGTATTCACAAAATAAGTGACGTCATCAAAATTGATGTAAAACGTAAAACAATTTACTAAAACAAATAATTTCGATACGGCAAAGTATCCACAAATTAAAATATTTAAAGTTAATGAGTTTAAAGGAAAATAACGGTAAAGGAAGCAGAAAAGGTAAATGAAGTTTGTAGTCTTCAGCGAAGTTGAGAAAATGGCGGCGACCGGCGAGTCGTCAATGTGTAGTAATGGAAGCTAACGGCCAAAACGGTGGTTTCAGGTATTACAGTTGAGAGGGTCAACCATACGGTAAACGGTAAGCGGTACGTTGAACGCTAGGACAATTATGCCAAATTAGCGACGAGAAGTTGAAGGAAGAATGTAATTTTGAAGATAGTAAACGAATAAGTACATACCCAATGAGTTTCAATCACTGACGCCAAGTAGCACTTCATAACGATCTCAGATACGACACGCAGTAAATGTATTAAAACCGTAATTACATACGTATGGAAGCGGTAGAAACGAGCAGGTGTTTTCTCCACAACCACTGATTGAAGAAATTTCACTTATAACCGTTTTATAAACGTTAAATTAAGAAAATTGTGAAAATTTCTCACTACAAAAATGGAGCGTACGTGCAGTTTGAGAACTCGAAAGGAAGTCTCATGATCAGTAAAGGAAATCGAAGGGGATTAAGAAGTAAAAAGAGATAGTAGAGAGTGAATGACGTTTAAAGAAGAGAGATGGGTAGGACGCCGGAAACGAGGTTCGAGGCTATTTACGAGACTACAAATATTTCAACCAATTAAAAAATTGAGAATTTAAGTGTAAAAAAGACACATTGCGCCACCTATGGCACAACCAGGTAGGGTCGATAATATCGATCACAACTAAGTACTAAACCATAGAATATACACACATCATAACAACTTGACTGATTTCTCTATAGGTGGCGATATCATAAAAAATGCAAAATACAGTTCCACATTAAAACGGATCGATATTTACAAGGCAATATTATGGCGCATGCACGAAACGCACCGATCAAAAAATTGTACGAGGTTTAAAATATATATGCGCATGCCTGTCTTACACAAATCGTCCATAATTGCTAAGTAGAAGACGGTAAAAGCACAGCATTATGCTGTGATAAAAGCGTTGAGTGAAAACAAAAACGGAAATATGACACTAAACGGCGTTTGAAACTAAAAAAGGAATGCTTACGACAGCGTAGATTGTCATGAAAGTGTTATTGCAGGTTTAGTATATTTTTTTTCAATTTTGCGGTCCGATAATACACAAGAACCGTTATTTTTGTTGTTTATTGTTAAAGTTCGATCCACAAGAGTTGGCGTCACGTCATAGGTTTCCGAATGAATGCACGACATTCCTTTTAAACAATCATTAAAGCTTAATACATGTTTGTGATAAAGATGGCAATACAGTTTGAATGTGTTTTAAGTAAAGACGTGCGTATAGGTGATCGCCAGTGAAAATAAGAGAGAAGTGAGTATGTCCGTATGTCCAACAGCTGACTTCAATCAACGCTTCAACTTAAAGTGAACGCCAAACAAAATCCGTTGCACGTATAATGTGAGTGACGTAGATTGGGAGCAATGTTGCCAGATTGTAATTGGAAGAAGGTAACGCAAATAAAACTTCTGAGTTCACTCGTAACTTTAGTTATAATAAATAAAAAACAAAATCAAAACTTCAAAATTGTGACAGTCAAAGCATAACCACAACAAAACATTACAAAATTAATACCTTATGGAATTGGCATTGGCAACGTTGTTGAAAACAATCCATTGTTACCAACGTGGCAATCATAAAATTCTGATGAAATTAATTTTTACAGGTCGAATTTTCACGATTTTTATGCCGTTACATTTACGGCAGGGACGTCAATTATCAGCTGATTGCTGACGTGCAACGGATTTTGTTTGGCGTTTACTGTATAATTGTACGGGTTCTGATTTGACTTCTATCTGTCAATGTCAAATTTATTAATTATTTATAATCTCATGGAGTCCAAACGCAGCAGACGTTAATATTTTGATTGCACTATTCCGCATTTAGATTTACTAAGCTGGTAACAGAGACTTTGCTGGTAAGCTCTAACTAATATTTTAAGATACATTTCATACATAATGGATTAAGCACGTAAAATATAACTACTACAATTTTAAAGTAGTACAAGCAACTACCTGTGGGAATTGCAACACTGCCTTGTTACGATTTGGCAGATTTCATTCCTGACGTCATTATTTCTTAAATATGTAAAAGACGCTCAATTGATTTCAAATTTTAATCTTAATACATACAATTACAAGTAATGACGTGCACGCCAACTCTCCTGGATACAATTTTACTAATAAAGCTCATATAAGGAAAGATAGGTTATAGGTTATTTTTGTTTATTATTACAAATAATACGAATTTAAACGGTCACAGTTAATTGCTAGTGAGGGAGCATTCGTCACCCTACTGACCCTATTCTATGGATTGTGTTCCTGCAATGACCGTCTCTTTAATGAGGTTAGCCTACTCACATGTATATGCTACCCATTTTTACAATTCAATTTTGTATGTAAGGTAGTGTAAACATAATATTATACACGTGTGCTTATTAATTGAGTACTATTTTACTGTCACAGCGGAGGTTGTCATCGTCAGATAAAACGACTCCCGCAGTTGGACCGTGTTAAAGCTGATGCAATTTAAATATACGAATTCCCTGACGAATTCATACCTACAACGCCACCTATGGAACAATAGCATGTACCTCTATAATTACAAAATTATTTTATTTAAAAATTCCGAGAAATTGTTTTTTCATTTTTTCTATAAGGGACCCATTTCCTAGCATTCCTAAAAAATTTTCCCCGAAATAAGGTTGGTCCCCTATACTATACTGTTACCTAAAAAACTGTTTCTGTGTATGTTTTTTTTATACTTAGAATCGTGCGGCTTGACTGCCCCACCCAATTTCCTGCCTACATTCTAGTGTGTTGTCATTCGGATTGTTTGCTATATTTAGAAAATATAGTACGTGCTAGAATTTATGTAATTTCAGTAGATTCTGATGGACGATGTGTTGAAGAGGGTATTGACCGGATTACGTGCAATGGCCATGGCCATAGAGAACGCCCAACACACGATAACAAAAGATCAAGGAATCAACACGGGCTAGAGCTGGTGGAGCACAGGACGCAAGTTCCATTATTAACAGCGGACCGAAAACTTATAGATGGCAGTAAGTCGAGGGAACGATAGTTCAGCTGGAAAATAATATTAGGGCTACTAATAGATATGGAGATACACTTTCTAATCCATGTAAAGGAGGTCGTGATGAGAACGGAAAAGATCACCAAAGTCTTCGTACACTTTATGCTTAACAGTGCAAGAGCAACGGCTAGAAAAGGACGCTGATTATGTAGAACAGTGATTACAACGCAAGGTAGTGTTGAAAGTCGCATCGGGGAATTCACAGTAGGGGAAGTGACATACGCGATAATTCGGTATACTTACTCTTAACATGCATCGTTCGTGGTGACCCAATCAAGCGACATTGAAGATATTAAAAGCCTTCTGAAGTGATGATTGCAATACATGAAACAGAACGTATCAACGTAAAATTAGACATCCTGACGGCTTCCCAAATTGCAAGTTGGAGACTACCGCAAAGAAATGAAGGAACCATGGAGTGATTTGGATCAGGATCTCTCATTTTTTGACAACAAAGGTCGTCTAGAGAAAAACATAGTTATTCTGGAAGGTAATCGAAGCAACCAATAAGTCCTTGTGATAGTTGGTCTTCGTAGGTTATTTCCGGCGTACACGTATTATCGACGGTAATGGTTCGCCACTGAGAGCAAATAACTTTGTTGTTCATCTCAGCAACTCTTTCGAGAGATTGATGAAACGAGCTAAATCTGCAGATATAAACGAAGAGAAACGTAAATGTAAGTAATGACGACGTTTACGAGCCAACTTGACCGATAAGAGCTATCTGTCGGATCTTCTTTCTTTTTTCTATTCGGATGAATACCACCCGGCCTCCTTGCATCTCTCGCCTATCTCGAGCATCTTACGAAACGGTCTTACAAAAAGCCCTGGTGCTTCCTTGGGCACGAGACCTACTAACTCCGCAGATTTTCTTTTTTTCTTTACTGTGGCTTTAATGTAATAAATTTCACGTAGTAGATGCTTTACGGTTACTGTAAGATTTAAACGTATACGTATAAATTGTAATTTTTCTATTGCAATATTCTAATTTGAACAAAAAGGGCAATTTATAGATGAAAAACGGTTTTCCGCTGACAGCTCGACAAGTATATTATGTTTGGATGTACAAAAATTTGACAAACACGTTCCTATAGGTACCTATAGCATTAAATCTCCCACAAAAATGATTTTTAAAGTTCTACATTAGTTTTAAGCTCAAAGTTATTTATAGTTAATTTAAAAAAAGTATCTATGCATTTTTATGTATAAAATTTGTCTCTTTGACAAGGTTTGTTAGTGTTGTCCGAAGAATCTGTGCTTGAAGGCATTTCTTTCTCTACACATTTGGAATATTTATGAAGGGTCAGAGGAATTCCGACATCACGTAAATAACGATATCCTAAAGGGTAACCTTCCTAGGGAAGACCAGGCAAGTGATATCTATTTTTATCCGGCTGACATCAAATTTAGTCAAAAAAAAAGGTTTCGTTCTAAATAACAAGCGTTATTCCGCATTGGCATCCTCTAAGCAAGTATATGACGTGTCCTTATTCACGAAGTTTATCGTCCATTTGAATAAAATTTTTTTTGTAACAGCAGAATCTAACAATAACGAAATTATTTGCTTATGCGTACCTACACTACGTTCCTAAAAATGGGAACAGTTGCTTAATTGATATTTGATAATATCTTTCTTGTTGGAAAACGTAAATATATTACCTATACCCTTACCCTTATATAATAATATTTAGTAGCATTCCTAAAGGGGGATTTGTAAATTTTATATTTTTATGAAAGTATGCAAATTTATTCTACATTGGTAATACATGATTTGAAGAGAATTTGAATTGGTATTAGGAAATTACATTGAAATGCTCCACAAAATGAACTGCTGAATTGCATCAAATATGTTTAACACGTGTGCAGCTTCATCGTTACTGTTATTGTATTAGTAGATAATGTAACAGCCTGATATAATGTACAGAGTGAAATTATATAGGTACCTATACAGGGTGTCCGGGAAAATGTGGGAAATCTCTCGGATTTAGACAGGGCATGGAAAAATAAGATCACAAGTTCCTGTAAAATTTTTCCCTACAGGCCTTCTCTGCGGAGATATATGCCCATGAAGGACGCCACTGGTAATCCTTTTTCCTTGAATAACTTTCAGAGAACTGAATATAATTTGATAAAAATTTAATATGATGGACACTAGTAAGGACCTCTTAAAATGGTGTCCAGGAAACATTATTTAGCTTTCTAGTTTATCAGGACCGGGCTAAGCTTTACATATTGATGCTCAAATTTTTAACACCCTGTATGATAAAAATTTTAAAGAAATGTATCTGGGTAGCTTGAACCTTAGACTCAATAACATGTACTCTTGTTTATTGTGGATAAAATGAACCGTTTTCGAGATGAAGAATAATAAACGAACTCATATTGTGTTTCTCTAATGAAAAGGACCATGATTTCATTTTTATTTTCTCGTCAACAAAGTGCAATCAAAAGTCATTTAAACAAAAAAAGGCTTAATTTAAAGCTGTTTAATCCGAAAAATCTAAAAAAACGAAATTATTGAAAAACTTGTTAAGAGTGTTCAACAAAGGCTCCGTGAAGTCTAATATACATGAATTCGTTAATTATTTTTTACCTCGAAGGGGACAGTTTCTCAATCTGCTGTAATAATGGCTTACGGCCACCTCCTTTGACATGTAGGGACAGTTGATTAATTTTCCATCATACTGTTATGGGACTTTCTGGCCCAGTATTTTGATAATTATTCGGCCTCTCACATCATTCCGCCTTTAAAAGTTTGAAGATTGCTTATGTGGATGCTTATCTCTAGGTGTCGCTGATATTTTTTTATGGGCGTTGGCATCCCGCACGAGGTTCAATTTTGAAAGTACCAATCTGTGCATGTAGATGAATGGTTTAGCTAACGCATAACGGCACAAAATACTTATTATAATGAATGTAAAAAATGGACATGGGTCACATATCTGTTCAAGCAGATAAAATTAATGGATATAGTGTGTTTAGACATTTTCCAATTTTAACACCGTTTTCTCAATGCTTTACTGGCAATTATATTTGATTAATGAAACACTGACTTATAATATTATAGGTAGCATACAAAAGTCTGGAAAATATAGTCGTTTTTCATGCTTTTATTACGATGTATAGATTCAATAAACGCGCTTTGGTAGAAATAAACAAAATCAATAACAAACATTAAAGCTTCTTCGGGCATTACATATTCCTAAAAGTAGAGATCGACGTTGAAAACTTTTCCATACATTTATGTGAAATATCGCGTATGCTACGTAACTTTTTACCTAAGTGCAAAATGGTGACAGTTTAGGAATTAATATTACGTAAAATAGATTGTAATACATTAGTTTGCATTTAATATTAAACTTATTTTCATATTAAAGTGCTTGTAGCTTTGAATATAATCGAATACTTACGAGGGTGTGTTTTTAAATCCGCAACTTAATTAAGAAGGAAACATATTACAACTAAATATTTTTGTTTATGACGTACTCTTACAAAACACTTACGGGAACCTTCACTAAGCTCTTCACAAAGTGGGTTAACGGCTCCTATGACTTCATTTTCTGACCCAGAGCGTTTCCCAACAATTCCACAGTTAAAGAAGTTAAAGAAATTAAAGATGGAGGATAAACTTCAAAGGGAAAGTGATGAGAAACTTTTAGAAGAAGCCAAGGCGTAAGAAAAGTTAATTCTGAAGTTAAAGTGAAGAAAAAGTGTGTTGTTAATATACAAAAACAAGTAGAGAAAAGTATGTATCTATAATTGTATAGTCTTATATCGGACTTTTTTTCAAAAAAACAACATAAACAGTCAATAGAATTTGACAAAACATCACTTAAATGGTAAATTTGTTTAACAGGCAACCTTTAAAAATACACTACCTCTTGTAAGTTAAATTAATTAATTTATTTTAGTTTAAGGTGTTTAATAATAAACTGTAATGCAGTATAAAATTATAAAACATAAGGGGAGGACGGGGTGGATGGTTTTATAATTTTGTAAAAAAGTTTATTTAATCAGGAGGAATCATAATTTAACAAAATAACTAAAAATGTCGGGTCGATGTTTATATTTTTTTTCTATTATTCTTTGCTAAGTGTATTTGTTTTTAACGTTGCCTCGACTACCGTTGGCAATCACTCATCGAGACAGGCCGTGTTAATAAGGTCACGTTACATTTTTATATTTTATTTTTATGGGCATACATTTTGTATAAGTTCGGTATTTACATTTATTATAAATTGGGAAACATGGGAAACACGTTGATTATTATTTATTTTTTTATTTTTTTAACCAAATTTAGTTATATTTTAGTTATTATTTTTAATAATTTTAGTTATTTTTTATTTTTTTCTTAATCAAAAGCTGTTACAAGCCCTGCACAATTTAATTCTGTTTAGTAAAACCGGCGATACTCAGATTTTTTAAGCCAAATGGTGGTTTAATGGTTTAGTGGCATCTTTCATTACAATAACTAATGCAGCTTTTCGAGGTAACAGTTTTCTTTCAACATTATTGGAATATTAGGATGAATTTTATTAACTACAGGAGGTAAATTGTAATCCGATACTCGTATAGAGATATTGTGGCTTACTTTAATATCGAGATAAAACGTCCGAAATTTCGAAAGGGAACTACATTCCCTGAAATTCGTAATTTTTGAAGAGGGTTTCTGATGAAATACGATTGTCGATATAGGTAAACGATAAATGGTTAAACTTGAAAGGTTACTTCTACCGAGATTATCCCAATTTTATCCCTTTACGAACTTGAAGGAAAGAAAATCATTCATTATTCTAAAGTCCATACGAGAAAAATTCAAATTAAGTAAAACAATATACCTATACCATTCTATCATAATGTTACTCTATATTTCAGCGTATAGTAACTCTTCTACGCACTTCTGTAATAAGATGTTCACAATTCAAGCCTCTGAGGAAATCTTATGAAAAGTTCTATTTCCTCTTCATCGTTTACTTTGAAATCCTCTTTGTCTGGTCAACTGTATTCTAACACGTTACTATAAAGGTATTACAGCAAATTGTTTTGAGTACAGTAAGCCAAAAACGAGTCTGAAAATTAAACGGTTGTGAGTTAAAAGTTTTTGATTTTATTATTTTATATCAAACTTGCTAATTAGTTAGGGCTTTGCATATTTGCGTAGAAAACTATTCTTCTATCTAAAGTTGATGAAGTAATACAAATAGTAAGGATTTATAATTAAAAAAATACTTACCAATTTATGGAGCGCTGAAAATAAAAAGCGGCATATTTTACAATCCTCACAAAAAATGTGTAAGTATTTAGAATAACAAAGAACAGAAAAGAAACATAGTAACAAAAAAAAAGTTTCTTCCAATAAATCAACGGCATTTTCGTTTCTCTTTGTGAAAGTTATTTCGAGGTCTTTTATATTCATTCATTTTAGGAACTGCGATAATGATATCTCTTTTCTCATTTTAGAAATAGCGCGTTGTGTTTCCGTTTTCTTATGAAATTTTATCCCCACATTTTTATGCAATAAGTGTAGAATACATTGAAGTTCAATATCTTAGTAATCAATCTTGCTGACGACCTTTTCACAAATTTGGAAGGCACAATTCCTCTAAAATAAGAAAGTGTGTCATAATTTTCCTTATTAACTTATTTAAATTTATTCTCTAATTCTCTAAAAAATGTTGATAAGCTAACATATTATGGCTTAGCTAAGTGTAATGTTTACGACATTTCGAAAATGGTTTTGGTGCCGAAACTGTACTTGGGGTGTTAAACATCTTCCATATTACTGATGAAATCGACGGTATTTTCTAATACTGAATGTTAGGTTGATAGTATCTAATAACCTGCTTGAAGGTGTAATTTAAAAATTTTGATAACTTGTAGGTTATATAGTGCAGTGGGGTTACAACAAAATTTTATATGCAATGGCCACGGTCGCTCAGTCGGTGTAGGCAAAATGGGGGTGGGTTAGTTATGATGAGTGAAAGACAGATTTTGTAGGTAATGGGGGGTAGCAAAAGAGGGTGCCACGGAGTTCTAGAAAATGTTTGTTGTTCCAAAACCGTAAATCCGAACTACGAAGATATCTTCAGCCTTTAGTGAACAGTGATGTGATAGCTGACGGAGATGGGGGTAATTGAGACATAAGTACAGTGACGTAGATTTGACGTGGTTATAATGAATATCAAATTAAAACGGTAAGAAAGATTATATTTCCGATGTGTCTTAAATTGGCAGCAAGATAGCGAACAGGAAGCAAGTTTAAATTAAAGAATGAATGACGGTATCGGTGACGCTAAAGAGATGGAAAACGATATGAGGTATTGAGAGGAATTTTAAAAGCAAAATAGTTATGAGCGGTTAGAAATTAGAATAAACTTCGTTTTGTTTGGATTGTTAACCAGGAAAGCAGATGTCCTAGTTAGAAGCAATACCAGTATTCGATGATCACGTAAAGACGAAATAGATTCGAGATAAAAGAAATGTGACATAACAAAGTTTTCCAAAACGTTGTTTAATAGCAAAAAATCGTGTAAGAGTAATTTGAGTAGCCGTAGACACTTCGGTTAATGCTTTATATTCGTAAAAGTTACGGTTAATGATTATTATGGGGAGTAATTGGTCCCAAGTATATCACTAATATTGATCGCTGACCCACTTCACTTCCCATATTTAGTCATGTGAGGCTTATCACATCTAGTATTTGTCCATAATGGATTGCTCTATTCTTTACTACAAAATGTATCGTTGGTCGTTGGATTTTCATATTTTGAAACGTATATTTTGTTGTGATTTGTGGTAGAACAATATGTTGTTTATCCTCATTCCATCCCAGCAAACACACATATAAAATATACAATATACAACATATATAAGATAAATTAATAAAGTTATATAAACCGTATGTAACAGATTATGTATATTTTACATAATAGTATATAAACTTAGGGATATTCTGTATACAGAAATTCATATAATATATACATATAGATAATTACATATTACCCATGAAATTTATGTGCTGTCATATTTATATGTAAGAGGTTAAGTTATTACTACCGTAATAGTTAGGATAAAACAAGTTTTTTTGGTGTTAATGTTGCGCGTATAATCGGCCATTATGAGGGGCTGATTAAATTGGAAGATTCCTTTTTAATATAATAGATTTATGTACGTTATATGTAATATCTTATATGTAAGAAGTATTACATATTTTTTGTGTATGACTTCTGTAAATATAATTATAAATTATCATTACATATATTACATTATCGAAAATAAAAGTCCGTTTCTATTTGCGCCGCACAATTAATCGCACGCGCGGGTTTTCTATAACGCCAAAAATTGTAGTTCACGTACCTTTAATATTAGATCCGTATCGACTAAAATGCGTCTAATTTATATAGAAAATAAATAATATAAAATAAAATAAATCCTGGTCATTTTTAACATAAAGGTAGGTATAATCATTGAATAAGACTTCACTCAACGATGAACCAGCGCAAAGTTAGGAAGAACGAAATAAAAAAAAGAATGTTTCAGATTAGCGCAGTGGTACAATGTCCGATACAAAGAAAACACATGTCGGATTTCGGAATTTGGCACGCCCACCCGCAACGGTTCGAATCCGGTTAAGGGAAACTTTTCAAGCAAGTATATAATATCATAATAAACTGTCGGCTTTCAGTTCAGGTAAAAATGGGTTCGTGCAAGAATTAAAAGTACAGTTGCACGTAAAAATGTCATTTTTCCATTTTTTGTATGAAACTGCTTAAATAATTTTTTACATTGGTAATAATTACATTATGCTCGAATAGCTGCCATTTGGTCATCGCAACGCTTTTACAACTAATATTTTTTATGTGAATATTACATAAAATATACACAAAACGTATATAAATTCATGTACTATAGATATAAAGAATTTACATCTAATAGATATATTATATATTATATTGAAAATTGCTGACATCCTGACATTAAATATCTCTTATTTTTCTTCCAGTTTTATATAAATCTAAAAAGCTCTGATATAATTTATATGTATTTGATATATAAATGTGTTTGCTGGGATTGATCGTGCGTCATGTCTCCGTTATGATTTTTTAACTTTAAACTAGCAGGATCCATAATTAAAGTTGTAAAGTTTAAATAATTAATTAAAAGCTTGAAATGGAGTGATGATTTTCTTCTAAGTTATATTTTATTATGATAGTAGGTTAAAGGGTTGATCTAGAAAGCAGTAGCGACATGTTTCGATATGTTGACAATATCATTATCAGGCTAACATGGGTAAAGATATATAAACAATGGGTGATTAATACAATTTGAATGGTGATTACAATTTGACTTATAAAAACATTGAAGAAGGCTAAGCCACGGATAAAAGGAACGAGCAAGATGAGCAAAATTAATAATGTAAATCGACTAAGATGAACAAGAATTGAGCGCCAAAGGTGACGTAAGGTTAAAATAGCATAAAAGCTTCATGATTTAAGCAGATTAAAAATCAAAAGGCTTTCATTGTACTTCTTATTTCTGCTTGATACTATCGTATTTTCGATTTTGTTGTTAAGCTCTCCTTATTGTTAATATGTTTCTTGATTTTCAATCCCTCTTCTAGCCTGATTCGTCAAGAAATATTCCTTTCTATTTAGAGGCTGATCGTTGGAGCTACCCAAGGCGCCCAGCGAATTATGCGTACAGTCGTGATAATAAAAATTGTAATACATTGTACAGAGATTACCAGCAACTTGTGGAAGTATTAATTGTCATACTATGTTAAGGTCAATTGCATCTCCCTACATGTTTATTTGTGTACTTATGAGGAGATTCATAAAGCAACGTGTATTCATAAATAAGAATGGAAAGGATGACGTAACTTTTCAAAAAGTTTACACGAACCCTTCTGTGTCCAAACTTAATATTAACGTAAAGGATTAAATCTAAACTTCCACTGTTTCAGTTGTATAAAGCAAGTTACTTACCTTATCTTGCGATTCATTTTGTAACTACTGTTGCGTTCTAATTTGTGTAACCTCGTGGCTTTTGAACTAAGAACTTTAAGGTTGAAGTAAATGGCATGCTAAGTAGCATCCTTTTAGTATAGTTTTATCTCTAAAGGATTGAAATGGGGATAAATACGTTATAATTATTTACAATAAATGTTCTTCGATAAATATGAGCCATTTAAGTCATTGTGAATATTAGACTATTTTAGCGTAAATTTGTTCGCTGAAAATATATGACGCACACAAAGATTTGGGCGACTTCATGATTCTTTTATGATCATATTATTAGAGATAGGGTGACGTCATTTGTTCTTGTAAGATAAGCTCCATTTGGGTCCCTGTACGAGACAATATGTTCCCATCTGCTGTCGCAAGAGCGAGACAATTGCACCAGTTTTAAGAAGTGAAGAAGTGAACAATTAATTGGTCGTTCCATGTTCTACAGGCTGGAAAGTCATAGCAAAGCTACTGAAGAATCATTGCTATCCAATGGCCAACGTTTCTAGAAGAGTATATGGAATATGACGATTTTTGTGACAGGCAGGTGACGAGGCAGCATTTTTCTTGGACGATAGTGTTTGGTGCTGTTGATAATGTGTTCTTTATCCATCTTCCAACACCTTTTGAGCAAGAACGCCCATGAAGTTCCTATTCCTCAACTTCACTTCCACAAATACATCGAAATGGTACATAAATGTCACTTCCCTAAATAATGTATTATCATCTTGAAAAGTTCAAATTGATTTTGGGGGAAGAACATGGAGCCAACCACCGGACTCCTTGACACAAGAGGCTTCATCAATTCTAGATTAAAATTATAAACTAGAAATCCGTTGCTTGATAACCAATTCATTCCAGTTTCGTTGAAAAGATGGCTCCGTTGGTATTTGAAGAAGGGATTCATCCCAAACTTTCATTGCATCACTGTAAAATGTAATTTGAGACTGACTCGTCCATAATATTAGGATACATCAAATTGGAAAGAGTGAAAATACTATCTACTGATGACAAAAAAGCCAGTAAACAAATGTCCTCAATTTTTCAATTTTTCTAATTCGAAGGCCGCCAAACTTTACTAGGAGACAAGAAACATTCCATTTGTTATTGTTAATGTGAGAGTTGGTTATCTTTTCGAGCGTCTTCCTAATGTCCTTATCCAATCTTCTAATTAAGTCTACAAACAACCAACTAGGAGCAGTGGCGCACCCGGGGGGGGGGGGGGGGGGTCAAAAAACCCCTCCCGAAATTTTGAACAATGAAGTTATTTTGCCGACAAATACTTTCGCCTTCAAAATTTAGCAATATTGCTGTACCGTAGGTAGTGTAGGTATACAAAAAAGTGTTGGATATGCACCACGCACCACTTTGTTTCTTCGATGAAGTTAGATAGTCCGCTTAACTTTTCTCATATATTTTTGACCCCCCCCCCCCCCCCCCCCCGAAACAAAAACCTGGGTGCGCCCCTGCCTAGGAGTCGTCCGACATAGGTATCTGTCAGTTTAAAAAATGTTGAGTTGCGAGAAAGCAGTTTATTGCTAAACATGTATTGTACATACCTACATCATATTTATATACCTCCTTCGTCTAATTTTAAATAGCACATCCATGTTGACATGTTTCGGAATTCAAAGCACAAGAGAAATAATTGCCATGTGTTACGATGTAACAAATTTCATTTCCCTACTCTAAATAGTTTCAGTTGTATATAACGAATGGGTGAAACTCCTTTAATATTTAAATTCCATGTAGGTTGTAATAAACTGTTGAGTACGTGTTTGAAGACAACAGGTTCCGCATTCAAATTTGAAATCAATAATTGTTACACGCGAAAACTCTATCATTTCCCCTTTGTGTTTTAAGAAAAAACAAATTTCTTCCATTTTCAGGAAAAAGCATTTCAATTCACCTTAAATTGTGGTATAACATTCATACCGTCAAGTTTGATTATCCAAAAAAAACACAAAAGAAAATTGATGTAAATTGGTTGTTTTCTTCTTCCTTTGTGTTTTCACATATTAACATCTAAAATATTTGTTTCAGACTCATTTCGCTGGCAATTGAAGGAAATTCTACAGACTAAGTAAGTAATCTAAAAGCATTACCAGTAATCCAATATTCTAGCGAAAGAAATTATTCTTACTTGTATTCATTAAACTGAAATGAAAGTCGAGTGTAATAATACTTCCGTTAGTATTCCCTTCATAAAAGTGAACCGTAAATGAGATTATCGTTGCTATTACTGAGTCTAGGTCAGTCGTGCTTTCATCGTAATCGCTTTATAAAAGTATAAAAATATGCATGGAGATTTTCATTAAGAGCCTTGCGTAAATTAACTGTATACAATGAAAATTATTTAGTATACTCCTCGCTTTGTTTTTCCTATTTATGACTCAAGTCTTGCCTAAAGTTATGACTTGGTAGCGAATAACAACATTATGTAACCTTTACGGCTAAATTTAGTTTCGGATTTGTGCACAGAACAAACCACAAGAAAATATAAATTAATATGCTGTCGGCTATATTACAATTTTTTTGATATTTACACGCAATTGCACCAGAAAATGAGGCAAACTCTTTTTTCGTGAAAATGATAGATTTCTGAGAGTTGCATTAGAATCAAGTAGAAATTTGCTATTTAATATGTATCGCTGACATTTAAGAAATCCTTTCATCTAAGGGGGTGCAAAATATGTGTAGAATGTGAGGAAAATTTCACATTCAGCCATTTAACCAGACATCAACCATTGAGAAATGCAGGATGTTCTTATGAAATGTTCGGTATAAAATATTTGCTAATATCCTGAAAAATAGATGATGGAATAGCAATTTTATCTATCTACTTCTATGACTTATTTGTGCCATTCAATAAAGACATATATCTTTCACTCAACGTTTATGGTTAAAGTGGACAAATAACGTGATAGGCTGCCTCAGCACAACCCCTGCATGTCGGGCTATCGGTCAGTCCCATGTTATGCAGGTGCAGGTGTTTGTTCAGGCGACAGTAGCCCGTGACCATTTCTGTCGCAAGTTTTATCTTCGTCCTGCTGAACTTTAAGATTGACGTAGTTTGGGGTTCCCAGGAAGATCTTGGAATTACTCTGTCCTGGGATTTTCGACCAATGTCTGCAATGCTCTTTCGTGTGTATTGCCTGAATCTCCTTTTGGCTGTGTTATAGGTAACCCCACAAGCCGGTTCGGGTCCTATAAATGGTTTTGCGCTTGCCATTCTCGTAAGTTCGTTAGCAGTCTGGTTACCTGCGATTCCCACGTGCCCAGGTGCCCACACTAGTGTGACTGAGTTGCACTTACCTAGTGGGTTTAGCATTTGTGTGCATTCAAGGATTAGCCCTGAATTTACCACATATGAGTCTACTGCTGCAATCGTTGCTTTGTTGTCTGTAATTATTGAGCAGCCGCTGTCAAGGTTGCATATACTTCGGCTTGGAACACGGTCGCTTGTTGTCCTAGGCTTACAGAAATTCTGCTGCCCCGTCCATTGCTCCCGTATACTCCAGAGCCAGTGCTCTTAGTGGTTTTCGAGCCGTCTGTGTAATTCACGATTCCATTTAGCTTTGCTTTACTGGAATTATTCTCCCAGCCAAGTGGGGATTGTTGCCTTAAACAGTTTGGTGGGGCAAACTGTTTTGGGTGTCCTCTCAGTTATCATACTAAGGCTTTTATTTTTAGAGATTTCTTCAAAAATTAGCGACAGCCCCCCCCCCCCCCCGCCTTGGCCATCCCTCCTCGCCGTTAACTCTCAGCGCATCTGCCCTAATTACTAGGTTTAGTGGCGGTAGGTTCAACAGGGTCTCCATAGCTGCAGTAGGAAATCGTTATCATTTCCCCCGTAATTCCAAGGCAAACCCTACGCTGCACCTTGCTAAGTTTCTGCATGTTATTTTGGGTGAAGGTTTTATCCCACCACACCAGTGAAGCATACGTAATGATCGGTCTGATCATTCTGGTGGATCATCATTGGAAATAAGCCCCACTTGCTTCCGAACGCTCGCCTATAGGGCACAAGGACTTTGTGGCTTTGTTTGCTGTCTTCTCTAGATGTGGTTTGAAGGTCAGCCCTTGGTCTAGCGTTATGCCCAAGTATTTGCCGTCTCCCACTACCTATACCTTGGTGCCATCCTTTAGCAAACACGGTTAAATCGGCAACTGAAATTATATAATAAATGTCATTTATAAATTGATTATCGGATTTGTTTTAATATTCACGCATAAACTTTCCCCCTTCTCTATTAGTTTTATTACATAGGATGCTACTTCACAAGCTAATTGACAGAAAAGACAAATCCATCCCGACATTGTAATAAGGAAAAGCAAAAATCATCGGCGATGGCCTATCGAATTACCACTAAAATTCCCTTAATTAAATGATTGTTTAATTAAAATATTGGTTAGTATTTAATGAAGGTTTGGCGGTTGAATCGGATCACCAGTTATTTGGTGATAGTGCCAAATAAACAATAAAGGTTTGGGAGTTATGAAAACAACTAACATTTCTATTTACAAATATGTACAAGTTTTAACAACGCGGAATGCGGTTAATAATGGAGGCCGGTTGCCGGAGGGTAGACTGGTTCTGGGATGCAGGCTGACGGGTTGATGTAGACGGACTGGTCGGTGTTTCGTTGGCGGCTCTTCAGTACGGAAGCGACTGTCTACCGGGTGTCGTCGCCACAGAAGTAATTATTAGGTCGATTGCTTATACTGATTAATATATTAAAATTTTTATTTACACGTTAAATCATCCGTTATTTATGTAACACCATTGCCACCATTTTTGGATTTTTCGATTATATATCGGAAACAGTGGGGCCTAGAAAAAATTGATTTGAATAAAAATGAAAACTAATTAAATTTCCTATAAAAATGTTTCCATGCATATTTGTCGAATTTTCAACGGTTTTCTAGATATACGTAATTGAATAGCGATAATTTTCGAAAAATCCTTTTTAGCTAACTTTTTTTGTGAAGCATTTGCTTCTAATGCCTCCCACAATCGTTTCTCAGAAAATTTTTCACAAAGGAAATTATTGAACATTAAATTTCCTTTAGTTTGAGGTAACTTTTGCAACTGTATCTTCAACCAGTCAACAGTTATAGAATTTCTAACATGTACGCTCAATTTCGATGTTGCTCTAAAAATGAGTATGTAGTCCAGTCAATGAATATATTGTAGAGTGCATGCGAGACTTTTTGGCATCAGGGCTTTGTCAGGAGTAAGTTAGTTGGTCCCCGCTCCTGGGAGATAAGCTTAAGGTGGAACGGGGGAGGGGAGGCATTTTTGGGTTTTTCGATTATATCTCGGAAAAGATGGAACCCAAAAGCTCACCTCTCTGGGGTGGGGACTTTTAATATGTTTACCTATTAACTACCCCTAACAATGCGCTAAAGTTAAAAATTCTCGCATGTTCCATGCACTCTACAATGTATTCATTGACTGGATTATAAGTTGTGAAAAAAATTTGATTTTGTATGTGTGTAGGTGTAACTTTAAAAATAATTGTCTACATTCTAACAGGAAAAGTTGTTCGATTTCTTTATTCTTATTTATACTGAAATGATTCTGAACTTATATACTTATATAGACCATTTATTACTTATTTATAAAATATCAAATAATCATTTTTGTTACACCACATTTTAAAAATAAATGGGTGAATAAATACAGCACAAATTTGGGAATGAAAGATCAAACAGCGTTTGGTACACTACAGTGCTTACAAAAAGCATTTGAAACTCATAATTCCTACGCTTTTAAAACACATTTTATAAAATTAGTCCTCATTACATCAATTGAATTGATAAATGGCGTTATCGTGTTTTTATAATTGTCCTAAACAGGCAACAAACTAACCATCACTTTTAAATTAAAGATATAATATGAATTGAATTCTGCGTCTGCCTTAAAGCCCTTAAAGGGTTTAAAATCCAACAGTTCTGAACAAACCTTATTAATACTTGGTATAATTTTAATACCTTCGTATATTATTGATGTTTATATTTACCTCGTAGTCAAGCATTTAAAGGATCTAATTGCTTATAAATTGGTTGTGTTTTCTCCACTTTATTGGGTAGAATTCCTTCTTACCGTGGTTTTGAACTGACTTTCATTAAACAAGTTCTACTTCCTTCTATTCATCAAAACTTTTGATTAATTTATCTTTTTCAATTTATGTTGCACCACATTCTCGTAATAAAATTCCAATTACAACTTGTGTTGTATAACGTTGTTGTCCTAGTACAATTATTTATTATTTTCCTGTTCGTCAGTTCAAATTGCTAATTTAATTGTTAATCCAGTTAAACAGAAAATGAACTAAAGAAGACTGTACTGTAAGCGCAAGGGTTAACTTTTTTACATCAAAACGTGTCGAGCTGATCTGCGATGTTCAGCTGATTGTCTGCACCTACAACCCTTGTTTTTTATCATTTCCGTTCCCCGTTACATCGATATTCTTCTTTAATTTCAAGACACACACACACACTTAAATTATTTTTATGAGATGTGTGATTCTTTTCGGCTAATTCGTTCATGAGGTAATTAAAATGAGAGACATCCCATGGTTCTATAGTCTGTGTAAGTCTGACTTTACAGTGTACGGTATATGGACTGCAGCATTGCAACACTGCTCCAAAAAGTAGCTTTCAAGTTTTCAACAAAACATGAACCCCTCAATCAAAATAAATCCTTCTTTTGTATTACACACAGCATATCTATTAATACCTTTCCGAAGGCGACCTTACCGGCTACCTTTTTGTCAGCGGTTATCAAACGCCGCCCTCTCCCTATTTCTTACAATATAAAACTGTCAACACTGGCCATAAGGTTTAACATTGGCTATCTTTCCTGTGCTATAAAGTCAGACTGACACAGACTATAGACCAATATTTCGTGTTTTTTATTAGCAATTCTTTAGGGCAACTATAAGTATTACAATAAAAGCAGTTAATTAGACTTACAGAACTTAGGTAGACATTTGCCAGACAATAGCAATCCTTATGTAGATGAATTATTAACATTTAGTGAAGAGTACAAATTATTACATTTTATTAGGTTTTAATTTGTACTAAATGTTTGGCAAATTCTGTAAGTGGACTGACTTATGGGCTTCCGTACAACCAAAATATGGTTTGCATCAACCAGCAACCTAGCCATGCTTGGGTTGTCAACATATCCGCATAACACCCTCATGGAAGCGAAGAACATATTTTTATGTTCGCATTTCGCTTATCGTACTGGCCCCACCATAGTTTGGACTGACAATAGCCAGCAATGTGCAGTAAGATTCTCCCTCCTAGACTGGTGAAACTAAGTTAATGTCCTTCACATGCACTTTGTTATTATTTCTGCGGAATAAGGTCTGTATACACCTCCAAAAAAATAACACAAGGATTTCACTGGGTCGATCCGGCAGACGCAGCATTAGGATGCCAATGTAAGCGATATTCGTGTTTTGCTTCGCATCGCTGAATCACTTCCTTAATGAGGGATATCCTTAAATCTCTGTGAAGGGCACAATTGCTCGACGATGATCTTTAAGTACCTTATTTTGCTACCTCTGCATAATATTGTATGGGGAGGGCTGCACAAGCAACAGCCGCTTGTGCAGCCCCATAATTGAGTGCCGTACGTTCGAATCGATTTAAGAATTTGGATTCGTACCTTGGAGTGTCGGCCGACGAGCGGAATTTGATGTTGAGCTCTGCATGCTCCTTTAGCTTATTGTGTCTCATGAAATGATTTCTTTTCGTTAAGTTTTATTCTCTATTCCCATGTCTGTATTCCATCATTAGTCCAGTATCGTTGGTCCAATTTTCAGTATCCCAGTGTCATGGGTAAATGTTGCGATGGTCACGTCATCAGTCTTCGGTATGTCCCACATATAGATTAAGTATAAAAGAGGCTTAAAGACGTTACCATATGATACTCCTGCGTGGACCTCTCTAAAGCTTGCTTCACTCTAAATATTGGTCCAGTTAGATAGAAATTCAAGATCTGAGCATACTTTTCATGTAACATGCTGTGAAATTTGTACGTCTGTACTCGAAATCATACCCAGTCAAAGGTCTCAGACGGTTGCTGACCAGTACTGTTTGTCTTCCAAAGTCTTCTCGATCAGGTCAGTTTTTCTATAGATTTGGTATATTATAATTTTTGAAGATTGAATCATTACAGAGCGACTCAATCAATATCTATGAACACTTTGTCTAATGATTGGGATCATGAAAGTAAAAAAATGTCTATACAAGAATTTCGAATAATAACACCACCTTCTATTCCAAAAACCGGAAAGGTTGGATTGGAAAGGTGGAGTAAAAGAAAATAAATATCACTAATAATTCTTCACATTAAGTGATCTACTTCATCTGTATAAAAAATTGTATTTACAAAAAAAACTGAATTCGGTATTTCGAAATTGGTTTCATTTGGATCGTTCTTTTCATTTTTAACTTTAATGGAATTCTCTTAGATATTAAAATCAGTATTAAAGGGCTACTAATGAAGTCGAAAAAAATTAGTGGAAGTTAATGAGTTTAATTCGGATAGAATTTCAGATTAAGGGAAGATGATGAAGAATTACAGTTCGTTGAACTGAAACACGCTGAATGGATTCGATTAAACGTTGTTTCTACGTAATTTTTCTAGTATGGAAATAAGCAGCGAGATTCCTCTTCTTTGTACGTGATCTCCGTAGCGTCGACTACGTTATTTTAGGTTCATGAATAATCAGCACCCACTCAATTTGTTAAATTTCAAAATATTAATTAACTATGAATACAAGCAACATTGCTTTCTTACCGTTTATCTCTAACGTAATATAAACAAGGGTAGGTAACAGTCAGTTCTCCTTATGCTTTTGTGAAATTAACATCCACATACAGAATTTCATGATAATTCAGTCTTTATGTTTACTTTCGTGTTATAGTACTACTTATATTATACAGTGTGTCCCAGATTTGACACATTAACATTACTATTTTAAGAACTAGAAAATCGATTAAGTTAGAGAAGATTTCGCATATTTTTATAATATTTAATAATTTGGATAAACCAAATGCTGACAGCTTTTTTATTCTTCAATAGCTCGGTAAACGTTCAATTCATTTGTAGGATCTTATAAGAGCAATTTGTACTACTATCGGAGTAAAAATGCAAGGCCTCTGACTTTAAGTGGCCATAACGAAAAACTGAGGGGTGAAATTTCTTCATTTTTGGGCAGTACATTAGTCATTTATATATGTTTAACATGTGTAAAAATCAAAATGGTAGAATCAGTTGTTTAACTTTTATTTTAATTAACATCAATAAAACGCTGTATTTAGTATTTTCCTGGTTGACGGTCAGTTTTAACTTATCATAAAATTGTTATTGTTTCATAAATTGTTACCAAATTTACAAATGTTGTAGCACACATACTTCTGAAAAGCCGACAGCCAATAAATATTGATTATTCATATATTTAACTGGTTTTCTAAGCCCTAACCGAAAATGTGCTATTTTACCATATACGGAAACTAAAGAAAAAATTCTTGTTTTAAATGCTTTTGTATTACTCAAATCAAGCTGCATTATTCCCGTATTGAAAATAAAATTTGTTTTCTTGTAATTCAAAGTAAATGTTATGTTTATCGTGAAAGAAAGACGCACATATTCCCGCGAGAGGTAATCTACCACATCGTAAACAGCGAGCGGCAAATCACAACAATGTGACTATTCTTTTGCATTGTACAAAACCATGCAATTACCTTACAAAAATCGCTAAATTGCTCTTGGTATAAAATAGGTCATGAGGGGTCTAAATTTAAATTAGGTAGACGGACACAATGATATAACTTATGGACATATGGTGGGTGAAATCGCTAATAAAGTTTAAAAAATAAAAGGTTTCAAAATTGACCCTTGTGGCAGCGCGGAGGTTAATGATCGGAAATGAGATATTTTTCCATAGACAGTGATTGTGCGGTACCTGTTTTCCAGATAAAATGATATCAAGTTCAAGCTGAACATATTAAAATTATAATAAACTTATAGTTTCTCTTTAACAAGACATGCTACACATTAACAAAGGTTTGGATCAAAGGAAATTGACGTGGCATGGTCACCTCAATCGGGCATAACCTTTTTCCTGAAAGGGTATAGAGAAAGTACAACAATGCAAACAGCCAAGATAACTAGTTTTCGGCTTATACCGCGTCGTTATGTTCCACAGCCTGCGTTGAAAGACTTTGCCTTGTGAGCCAAAACACGGACTTTTGGGATGATTATCCATCCTCTTAGCTCCCGATGGTGGTGCGCTGTTAAGTCTAGGTTAATATCAAACCAAAACTTTGACGTTTCGCAAGATATTGCAGCTTGGGTCTTTAGAGTGATAGGAATGAAGGCTTTGGTAACGTTCCGCGGCTCTCCCGAAGCAAGGCTGTCGGCGGCGCCGTTGCTTACCGCCCGTGCTATGCTCTTGGCCACGATACGACAGCAGAACTGGAGCCAATCAGACTGGTCTTCCATCCAGTCACGCATCCGTTCGGCTTGGTCTCCGCCTTGGGATTTGGGTTTTTATTGATGTTGTCCCATCTCGGTATTGCCTAGGCTGTTCCCCCCGTGCTATCAATGCCACATGGTCTAACGCCGGAGCCCTGCCGAAGCATGACCAACGACGGCATTGTATTTCCCCTGCAGTGCTCTTGGCCACGAGACGACACCCGAACAGAGGAAGTTTGGTCCGCGACAACGTATTTTGTGCTTCCAGGTGCTGTTTTACAGTACCGAGCACGTTATTCGGGTATTAGTCTTTACATCCCATACGATCCTTTGCGTAGGCCTTCCCCCATTTGCCAGATGTAGACCCTTCCGGTGGAGAACCGCTCTCCGGTGAACTGGTCCAGTGGTTGTTTTACGAACCACGAGCATCTATTTAGGCGTTGGTCTCTCATACGATCATTTTCAAGGTCGTTCCCTTATCATCACTTTATAATTAAAATAAGTAGTAAAAATTATTCGATATAACAGATTAAAACAGTTAGAATCGTGTATGAATAAAACGTATGCACAAATCGACTAAATAGGTTAAAATAAGAATGTATATAATCGATTACTGTTACTGTTCATCCCGGTTAACCAGCCTCGTTATATTGGCTCTCATCCGTTTGAATTTCCCATTTCTCCTGTGTCTCCATCATTATTCCGATGATGTTATCTTCGTTGATGTGGACACCAGCCCACCTCTCCTGCTCGCTGTACCGCCTCGCCCATCTTGGGCACTCGAAAATCGCATGCGCGGCAGTGTCCACGTATCCGCACTCGACGCACCTGTCACTTTCCCTTTTCTTAAAACGCTGGAGGTAGACTCCATTCTCCCCATGCCCCGCCAGAATGATTTTCGCAAATGCCCCGTGGACCGTCAGTCACTCACAGCTTCCACGTGTTTAATAAACGTGATGTTCTTATGCAGAGTCACCCATAGTATTTTCATGGAGGCCTCGGCTTCCAATCTCTGCATAAGTATGTCGACAAGGGTCGCTCACATCCTCTCTGGGATCGGCCTCTATCCGTACCCTCGCCTAGTCTGGGTTGAGCTTCCGCACGTTCCATGTGTGTGGCCTCTCTCTTCGCCTTCGCATTGTTGTTCAACTCCCACCATAGGTAAACGGTGGTCGCTGAGCGTCTCAATGTCGAGAACCTCCCAAACGCAAAATATAAAGGAAATCGGCACACATTCTAGGTCTAGGTTATCTAATACAATTAATAGTTTCGCCTCTCTAGGATAAGTCAGGATGAACGAACGGACACACTAACGGACAAAACGCAAACAAATTAAAAAAATGCGCTAAAAGAGTGATTTTTATTACAAACAAAACAAGGTAAATAAAAGCAATAATTAAAATCAACCAAAAAAGAATCTCGTAATTGAAATTAGTTATACTACTAGACAGACCTCCCTTCTTAATGACCTATTGCTTTCGAATTTTAAAAGTAAGTAAGGGGGAGTTTGTAACGCAACAGAATCTAACAAAAACATATTCTGACAGCTTCAGCCAGCATCACAATCTTTCCTTCCGTAATTGAAGGTAACGGACCCTTTCACCAACAATAGCAATTTATCCAATATTTACTGTTGTGCTTTGCTTCAACAGTTTTGGAATCTAGATCTTGTTTTCTTAGAGCACTGTTCTGTTGCTGCTGAAAACACACTTGAAACACTTAAGTCTTCTCACGATTACATCAGAGACGTTCCAGAAACGATTTTTTTCGTTCATTGTTCCCGCTTGCCTTTTTTAAGTGTTTTATAAATATGATTTCCCAGGTGACTACTGTGTAATGTAAAATCTACATAATAAATGGTTTATAAGATAAGCTTCTCATCAAAATGAATTCAACCGTACACAGAAGATATTAAATTTCGGTATGCATTCGGTGTAGGATTACACTGATACACATTCCCATATTCATAACACGAATTTTATTGCAACATTCTACACAATAAAGTTCCCAATTTTGTATTTGGTACTTACTTCACCAATAAGTATGTTTTTTTACAACCATTTTTTCTGATGTATCGGATCTTGTCTTTTGGTGATCGCCAATGAAAGTCTATTAACGTCGTCACACGTATAAAAATCGGGTAAAATGGACAGTCACGTAATTTTTATTCAATAGATATAAAAATTCTATTACTGCACATAATTAAATATGTATAGTTTGGTGAGTAATTCCAAATAAAACTTTGTGTCATTGTCAAGCGTAATTTTAATCTCCCAGCAAACACACATATAAAATATACATACAACATATATCAAATTGAAGTAAATACCCCTACATATGCTTTTTTATATATCAAGTATGTAAGTATTCTTTAATAAAGTTATATAAACCGTATGTCACACAATTACGTATATTTTACATAATAGTATAGAAACTTACGGATATTCTGTATATCTACAGAAATTCACGCTCACGCGATAAGGGTGTTTAAAATTCAAAAAATTGCGATTAGAATAATCGCTAGAATAAATTCCCGACCGCATTGTCAAATGTACTTCAAAAAATTTAAAATCATGCCATTTCCGACATTGTACATATATCAGGTGCTCTTGGAAGTTCATAAAGGTTGTTCGGAATTTAGCACGGTGGCTGATAGACATTCCTACAGCGTCAGAAATGCAGATTCCCTTTCAATACCTAAATACAGGTTAGATGTGAGTAAAAAAAACTCAATAGATCTAAAACTTTATAATAAACTTATTACTGGTCCAGTAAAAGGTTTACCGCTTGCAAAGTTTAAACTAGTTGTAAAAAATTACTTACTGGAAAATTGTTTTTGTAGATAAACCAGAGAGTATTCATGCTCAATGTTTGTGTTAGCTTATAGGTTTTATTTATACACATAGAGTTATACTTACATGTTTTGTGCAAAGTGTTTTGTTAATACATATTTGTTTTTTTTTTGTACTGACGCTGCCAAACAAATGTAGTTTGAAATGGTGAAATAAACATTATTATTATTATTATTTTTATTATTATTATAATATATACATATACATAATTACATATCACTCATGAAATTCATGTGCTGTCATATTTACATGATTAGATTTATGTACGTTATATGTAAAATATTATATGTAATATTACTTATTTTTTATGTATGCCTTCCGTAAATATAAATAGAAATTATCATTACATTACATATATTGTATGGTCGAAAATAAAGTCCGTTTCTATTTGCGCCACATAAGTAATCGCACGCGCGTGTTTTCTATAACGCCAAAACTTGTAGTTCACGTACCTTTAATATTAGATCCGTATCGACTAAAATGCGTCTAATTTATATAGAAAATAAATAATATAAAATAAATTAAATCTTGGTCATTTTTAACATAAAGTTAAAGATAGGTATAATTATTGAATAAGACTTCACTCAACGGTATAATCAAACAACATTTAAACTAATAACGCGAAACAGCGCAAAGTTACGAAGTACGAAATAAAAAGAAGGGATGTTACAGATTAGCGCAGTGGTACCTACAATTTCGGATTTCAGAATTTGCAACGCCCATCCGCAAACGTTCGAATCCGATTAAGGGACACTTTTCAAGCAAGTATATCATAATAAACTGTCGGCTTTCAGTTCAGGTCAAAACGGGTTCGTGCAAAAATTAAGTTAAATAGTAAAAGTACAGTTGCACGTAAAATGTAGTTTTTCCATTTTTTATATGGAACTGCTTAAATAATTTTTTACATTGATAATAATTACATTATGCTCGAGTAGCTGCCATTTTGGTCATCGCAACGCTTTTACAATTAATATTTTTTTATGTAAATATTACATAAAATATACATAAAACGTATATAAATATAAATTCTGAAGCACGCTAAATCCCAACAATTAAAGAAGAATAACATTAATTTTAAGTGACTTGCTTTTGAAACCTTGGTGTAAAGAAAAGAAAGACTTTATCTCTGAAATCGGACTTTGCCTTAAAAATGTTACTGGAGAACCACAAGCTCAACAATAGCTTTCGCAAAGACATAAAAATAATAATAAAAATAAAGTCTGCAACTACATCTGATATATCTCCACAATTGCCGATTTGCAGCAACATTTTCTATCGCAAGAAGTGGATTTTCCAACGTTATAGGGTAATTGGTAAGTTGGTAACTGGTGCCATGAATCTATTATTGGAAGAAAGTGGACGAACTTTTTGCACACTGATGCATATAAACATACAAATACTGTAAGTAAAGACTGTTAAAGTAACTCATCCGGTTTTTAAATCAGGTTCCACTTCCGAAATTATAAACTGTAGGCCAGTTTCGATTCTGAACTGTTTGGCAAAAGTGTTTGAAAATTTGGTTCATAAACTGCTTCTGAGTAGTGTTAAAAGCCAAATAACCCCTCTGCAGCATAGGTCACTGAGACCAAACTGTTAATTTTTTCTAATTTTTTTTTCTTTTTTCCTCGTCAAATAACTTGACTTTTAAGTATTTTGTTTTATGCAGGCCGTTTTTGGCATAAACCTATGGTTTTATTGTAGTAGTGTAAATATCTGTATTACTGATTTAATAAATAAATAAATCCTATCCGGCGTAATTATACGATATTTCTTTTACCCCGTACATTATTAACTAGGTATTAATGTGATATTTATTCTGTATTGTATAAAATAACATATTGCTGGTGTATAAAAGGTATAAAAGAAATATTTAAAAATAACATTCCGATATAAATTTGAATACATTCCATGTTCAGCATTGTGTTTTTGTTTGTGTTTTCTACCTACTTACAACCCAGAACATGGTGAAAAAACAACAGAAATAAATATCTTACCTTACATTTCGTTCCTTAACCTACTAATCGTAAATATTTGATACAAATAATAAAAAATGTGTTTGAAAGAAACGCCGAAAAACACGTCAACTTTTAACTTGATGGAGACACTATTTGGCGTTAATGTCATAAACGCCAAATTCACACCCTCCCTACTGGAGATACCCCTTATTTGTGTTCAAATGGCTTTAGGTATCAAGTCATACTTCATTTAAAAGGTCTGGTAAATAAATCTCAATTCAATCATTTATGTTTTTGTCTTTGATACCAGCCTTTCATTGCTATTTAAATCGTTTAAAATTGAATTTCGTAAACTTTTTAGATGCCCCCGTATTAGGTTATCACAAAAAGAATCTTTAAATAATATGATAGGATGAAGGCTGGTAGATTTACCAGATCTTTTAGATGTGAAGTGGCAAATCATTTACCAAGAGGACGAAAACCAGAGGTCCTAATATGGATCCTTGCGGTACACCTAGTGCTACTTTGGAGTTCTCCGACTGACATCCGTCTACGTTTACAGTTATTTTTCTTTCATGCAGATAGGATTTCAACAATTCATACATTGGTTCACGAATGCCTAGTGCCCAGATTTTGTCTGTACAAAATTATGATCTATTACATCAAAGGCACGGCTAAGATCTAAGAACTGATAAATACATTAAAAAAAGATTCTGTTCAAGATTCTGTTGAATGGTCCTTTGGAACTTGCTTGCATACTTTTCAACATATTTTAACAACTTATTAAACATTGTCCTTTCGAATTTTATGCGATAATTATCTATATCTCCTTTTGAAGTAAACGTAAAACTGTTAAACAACTCCAGATCTTCATCTCCTATTAAATATTAAAATGTCAGTGGCGAGGGTATTCTATTTTCCATCGTATTAAATACGTTATTTGTGATTAATTCTGGGCTTACTACTGACACGATGACATGTCACGTTGAACTAAACTTACTATTAAAACTTGTTAGTTATCCATATATTACTTTCTATTGAATTCTGTAAACATTACCAACTCTTTGGCACTGACATTAACACCGCCGGGGGACGCCGGTCATATGATCCTTCTTGAAAACGCTGTAGGTACCTACCTACTGGTAGCATTTCATAAATGAAGATAGAAGAAAGGGTTTCAGAGTCGATGAGCGATTCAATAGTATTTGTCAGACTCCAATTTTCTCTTTAAGGAAACTTCAGCACACCCATCGGCAACAGTGGAGGATTTTCAACTGCCATGATGCCTAATTATTATTAGCTACATCATAGAGCATGTAAATGGGTAAATGGAATTCTTATGAGCAGTGCCCAAAAAGTGGTTGCGAATATGATAATTTTAAGAAAGCAGCACCTATTTGATTTATACATAGATGTCCGTTGTAGTGTCGTTGCAATACTTTAGGAAGAAACTGTGACAGATGGTCTAAATACGTCAAGTAATCTTGATACATTAATTTTGGCTTGTTGTGTAGAGACCATAAGGTTTATAATACACATTACCAACTGATATATCCGCAAACTTCTCTTTTCTGCAAACACTACCATAATCCAGAATTAATTCTTGTATTTACAATAGCAATAGTTGAAATGAAATTATTGCAATGTCTGTTCTATTCCGTAGTGATTCGTAAATTTGAAAATGTCAGTGTTTTGTGTAATACTCAGAATTTTTGGTTCATCTATGGTGTTAAAACTTTATTTGGGGGGTTGCAAATATACTGAAGGATATATACAAGTGCTCTTCTAATAGTAGACTCGGAAATTTCAGTGGTGAGACTGCTGAAGCAATATAATCCTTTACTTTTATTTTTTACACGGTGATTACTAAGAGACTTATTGCAGCTGATACAATTTTAAGAAGTTTAAATATTCAACTATAAAATACTTATTGTAATTTATTGCTGAACGGTACATAAATAGCTATTTTGTCGTCGCCTTGCATTAAAAAGCTATAATTATGAGCGTCAAAATCGTTAATCTCTCACATTACACCATGAGTACTATATAATATACCGTGCCATAAGTCTTCTTGACATCAAATTAAGATAACGGATGGATTGTTCGTGAAATTTATTCCATAAGCGCTCATACGATAAATATTCAAATTTTTTACATTATAAACTAAATTACTTTAATATCACTAACTATAATAGTAATTTTTGTATATAGTGCGCGAAATGCCACTTAGGTGATCGAGAACTGATTTATTTAACGAGGTGCAGACGAGTTAAATAATAGTCGAGATCACCAAAAGTGTTTCGCGCACGAGTTGCAAACAAAATTTTTTCTACAAACGCAAACGAAACGTGAAGAATTTGACAATTATTTTAACGTTAAAATACAAAACTGTCATCTAGTTTGCGTGCAGTGCGTACTTCGCGCCTGGCGTCGTCATTTCGGGCACGCTATCATGGTAACGTAGGTAAGTGAAAAAAAGGGTCACTTCGCGTATTGTTATCGATGCGCAAACCTTGTCATTTTTTGACGTTTGTAGAAAAAACTTATTTTTTTGGTTTTTTTCCTTATTCCCGTTTATTAGCATTAGTTAGATACCTATTTGAATACTTTTCTTTTGCTAATAACATTGACTTTATACACCGTAGATATACGGTTTAGGTTTATATTTTATAAACCATTTTGGGAATACAAATGCCGCTGGAATGGTCTTAGTATATAACCTTGGGCCACAGCGCCAATGTACTGGAATCCCATTTTCTCCCAAAGTACCAAAAGGATATCTCATGACGTAAAAGGTTGTGGAAAAACAAAATGGTTCGGCATACACACCTTTGTTTTCACTGTTATCAGCCTCGGTGTACTCTTTTACCAGGTATGTGAATTCAGTGCAGCTCAGTTTTTTAACCAGCTACGTCTGCAAAATCTTTAACCAGAACCATTTGATGGTCTGCATAATGAGTGACTTTTATTTGGGTCGAAGAGTTTTTGTATATTAATTTTATGGCTTTATTTACAATAATTTAGAACAAACGCATACTTTTCTTATTGGGATTGCCAAATATGCTTCAGTGGGATCAGTTGTACACTATATGTACATATTTGTCTATCGCTGCAATTTATTTCTTTTGTTGGTACAAGGCAGAATATGTTGATCGCCTCGCTCTGAAACAAACTTGTTCTTCTGTTTGGTAAATAAGATAGTTGTACCAAATTTGTAGGAACTGAAAAAAGTCCTATTTTTCAACTAAGTTCGTAATGATTGTTACTTAAAAAATGTCTTTCCCCAATTTGAGCAAAATCTGGCATCAATTTAAATTTTGTGTTTGTTTTGTTGTTTTCTCTCTTTTTTGTTATTTATAGGCGATGGTCGTTTTTGTTTTGACTATATCAAACGATTTCTCCATAAAACCATGCAAAAATCCTTCTACATTAAAAATAATAACGTAAGGGATTTACTTCTCTCTCCCCTTTCCGATCTCTGCTCTCTTCTCTTCCAGATCTCTTCCATTCATCCTTCTCGTTCTCCAGTTTCTGCCAATACTTCCCTTCTCTCTCTGTCTTTCTCCCTGACTTCTTCGCACTTTTTTAGCATGTGCCCCACTTTATCTTCTCCTTCGCCTCACAGCCTGCATTTTCTATCCTCGTCCTATCGTATCTCCAATATCTGTTCCCCCTCTTCCCATTACCACATCTAAATCGCGCTATCATTTCCCCCTTCACTTTACTTTTTCTGTCTTTCAGGTATTACGGTAACGCCTCCGCTTTCTTTCCATATTCACTATTATATTTCGACCTTTCTTCTTACTTGTTTTGACTAATGATCGCTTCCACATTTTGCTCGCGTTTGACCTTCACGTTAGGCACTTTCATGTTCGTCTGTTGCTTTATAATTAGATAGTCAATGTTTTTGCTGTCCTCAGGTGTATCTGTGGATACTAGTGGTGGCAATTTTTTTCGAATATTCGAATATTCGGGAATTATTCGAATACTTAACAATAACACTATTCGAATTAGAATAAAAACGAATAAAACGAATCAAACGAATAAAACGAATCAAACGAATAAAACGAATGAAACGAATAAAACGAATGAAACGAATAAAACTTATAAAACGAATAATGGCCAGAACAAAGAAAATTGTTAAATTAAGAAAAAAGAGAACTTCGTTGGTTTATTATTGAGAGATGACAGACGGCAGGTAGGCCTACTACCTACTTTTCATTTCATGGAATTATTTCTCATTTACAAATTTCTTTCGACCGACAATATTTTATGAATAGTAGATAAAACATTGTAGGTACAATATTCGTATTGTAAATAGCTATTTCAGCATTTCTTTTCTGTCCCTATATCAATCCTCCTACCATTACAGGTACCACTGCACCCTACCCCCTACTAAAAGCCCGTCTCGACAATGAAGAAGACGAAGAGGACTATACCTGCCAGATGGAATGCCTAGAAGATCCAGGAAGTGGTCCCTCTCGCCCAAAACGACTTCGACGATGAACGAACGCAGTGATGACCCCGAACATGATGACCTCTAAGCAATTTCTCCTTTGATTTTATCATCACACATGTTTGTGACTTATTGCAAATTTTATAAACACATTCATTTATTATCTCTAATGAAATAAAAGCAAGTGTGGAATAAGAAATATTTTTTACTCAACAATCGCTCTTCATTTTCATGTTCCCTTTCACAACCTTCCTGGTCATGAATGAAGAGTACTATCATGTACAACGCGTTGAAGGTGTACTGAAAAACATTTTTCACTAAGTGCTGGTTCCTACCGGAATCGCTCATTCCAGTAAAAATCTTAAAAACATTCAATTAAATTCATATAAAATGATGAACCAAAAACCCATTTTAAAGGAAATTTAATTTTCTACAACTTTGTTTTTTACGAATTTTCTGTCGGTTGATCGAATGAAGATCTGAAGCGCTGGAGACGAGACTATTAATGATTTAACTGATATTAATACTGTTACAGTTAAAGGTTAAACAAAAGAGAAAAAATTGAAAACTATCAATATTTTCAGATGACAAAAGAAACGCTGATCCGTCTAAAGTAGCGTTCTCCTACACTTTCGCCGGTCGCCGACGACTGCGACTGAGTCGCCGCGACTGGAAGTCGCCGCGACCTAATTCGTAAAACCCGTTTTACTAGCCCGCGCCATTTAAGTGGTCGTCGCTCAAGGTGATCTGTTCTAACCATCATTAGATTATTTATTTCTAAACAATTAAGATGCACCCTGGTTTCACGATCATATTATATTAATTTGTGCGATATTTGCAGCTAGTTTATAGTCGAGGAAATTGTGCGATAGTCTTCTTACCTTTCTTGTCCACCTTATCAATCCAATGAAATGGAAAAGATAATCAATCATATTTTTTTTAATAAAAAACATTCTCTTTTATTTTGATTAGTTCAATCCTGTTATTAACAGAAATAAGGAAGTATTGAATAAACAAACAGTGGCAGATATTTCAAGAACCCTTATGTAAAAATAAAACGTTAAACCCAACTGCCGTTAAATCCCAAAATTAACAGAAATAAGGAAGCTTTCTATCTTCTTTCTGTTGAATGGTCTTAGGAATGGACGAGCTGGAGAATTTCTACTATAATCTACTATATTATACATTTCGAAATTTCTCGGTCATCAATTTCCTTACTAGACACGCATCTAAATCCACACTTTAATAAATTCGTATATTAAATTTTCAGGCGTAAGAATTTTCTATTCGTGTACGTCGTAAAGTATGAAAATGTAGAACTTATCCAATTTCATTCTAAATGTGTCGTTTGTACCACGATAAGCGATGTAAGTTGTTTACCTATAAGATTTTATATTAAGCTGTGAAAACGAAATGTTCCTTCGCAAAATACATTTTTATAGTATACAGGAATGGAGTTTAAGCGCGTGATGTAAAATTGTTGTAAACGTTTTTCCAATACAGAATAAATACGTATCTTTGATCTTGACGCAAGCATTAGCGATTTTTTTTTTAATTTTACAACAAACAGTAATTTTTTTAGGGGGTATCCAGTTGCAACCTTAATCGATGTAACGGATGGTTTTTTAGAGGTAGGTACCTATAGAAGTTTAAAATGAAGTAAAACACACATAAATCATTGGCTGTATTGCACAGATAATTTTATGCCATTAGTGCTTGAATACGATCTCGGGCATATGGTGGCCGCGGCTCTATAGCGCTCTGTTACGGTAAAAATGGGTCGTAACGAAATTTAAAAGAAGCAATGGCCGCAATAGCCCAGTGCTAGTAGGCAGGTGGTCGTAGGTCAGCTACAATGAGCGAATAACGTTAAACAGTGGGGTAGAAAAACAGGTAAAGTTAAGTAAAGCCAAAGGGCGCCACGTAATTCTTCGAGAAAACAAGGCTGCTAATCCGAATTACGAAGGTATTAACAGTTATAGTAGTAGCGGTGTCAATGCTGAAATAGAACGGGGTAGTTTGAGCAATAAATAGAAAAGTAAATAAATTTGATGTGATTATAATGAATAAAAATTCAAATAAAATATCTAACAAAACAAAATGACAGGTTTTATAAATACAAAAAAATTGTGGTTTATACAAATAAATATTGAATTCTGTAGCACAAAATACGGGATCTAAATTACCTAAAATTAAATTAGCAAATATGTAAACTATATTAATTTAGAAAGATAAAAGGTTTCTTTATAGCCGAAATACTAAGGTAAAGTTACGTTGTAGCAAGAGCAATAAACCAAATTTAAAATGTCAAAAAGGTAGAATTAAAGTTAAAATTCACGTAGTTGTAAATGTAGAAAATTAATAAATTATGAGCAGTAATTATTGTAGAAAAAAAAATACCGTTGGTTTTTCCACTTAGCGACGGTGTAGTAGAATTTGATTAATCCAGGGATCCGTCGGAAGTCGGAGTAGGGTCGATCGGGGATAGAGAAATGATTCTCCACGATCTTCACGTCGGAGTGATGAAGGAAAAGAAAAGTACAGATGTAGAGATGTTTTATCTTCACCAGAAAAGCATGGAGTTATGTAGAAAATAAGAGAAATTTTGGTAGGTACGAGAAAGCGCTAAAAAGGGAAAGCGAAATTAGGTGACGCAATTAGAAAAATAGAGAAAACAAACCTGGAGATAATTATTCCAGCGTTTAGCGAACTAAGTACACTCTTTTTACTTTGTTAGAGTCGTAAAAATACGATTTTAGTAGATATTCAGGAAAAGCAGAAGTTCCACAAGAAGGGGAAGATTTCCATTCACACGCTTCTGCTAAATCGGCGAAAACGAAGCTATCGCGTTATCAACGGATATGACGCAAATGAGAACAAAGCAGCATTCATTAAAAATACACACCTGCGTGGGAATAGAGAGGCAGACACTAAAACTGTCCACTTGCAGTTTAAGGTTTCTGATAAGAGAATTCATGGGAAAACCATTTCTATAATGTAGCAATTTTAAAAGAATATTAATTATTAATATAAAGAAAGGAAATTAGAAATATTTCCAATAGAAATTAGAAAATTAACGCAAGGGCGTTACAGCTCTCCATTGACTGTAACGTTCTGGCCAACATCATCTTTGAAGAAATATGGGCCAATGATTCCACCAGCCTATAAAGCGCACCAAATCGTGAGTTTTTGTGATTGTAACGGCGGGGCGTCTCATTAAAAGCTTCTGGATTTTCTTCACTCCAAATTCGGCAATTTTGTTTGTTCACGTAGCCATTCAGCCAAAAATGAGCCTCATCGCTGAACAGAATTTTTTGGTGAAAACGAGGATCAAGAACAATCTTATTTTCGACCCATTCGCCGAACGTTCGACGAACATGATGGTCCCATTTGGTTCCTCCTCAGCATTACACTTAACAGCAGCAACAACTTCTCTGAGGATGAACATTATCAATTAGAGTATGCGTGGTGCGAAAACGATTCATGGTTATTCGAATAACTTGCTCGGATGGACGATTATGTCGACCGTAAAATGGACGTAGCGCACGGTAAGTTTCGCGAACTGAACTATGATTTTCGAAATAAATTTCCACAATTTGTAAGCATTGGTCTGTCGTAAGTCTATTCATGGTGAAATGGCAAAACATACTAAGCACAAATTAGCTGTCACCGGTCAAATTGACTGTCACATTTTGAGATAGACTAAGTACAAATAATAATTCTGTAGATAATAGACTGACTGTAAGTACATAACAATCATTTGTGATATTGTATTACGTTGTTCCTCTAAATTTTTGCTTGTGGGAATAGTTCTGAAATAGGAAGATAATTCGTTATTAGTGCTGATTCTCCAACAAACGTGGAAATAAAGAAACTTTCCTATAACAATAATAACTACATTTATTTCACAAGGGATTTGTGTTTTTGGGAATGTATCTGCCAAAATACTTTATTCGGTTTTTCTTCGCAATTTTCGTTCATTTAATATGTGCTGAAAAACTGTTTATTTCAAAGGTGGCAAGAAACCCTTACTTACCTACTTATAACAAGCCATGACTTTAACTTCATTATAGATCAATCTCTCTCTACCCCTTGTGATACGCAATTAAGTTTATCTGGCGAAAAAAGTAACGTGTTTTTATTTCCTTCCTCGCATTGCCAAATGAGAAATTTATGTACTTGAAAAATAATAAACGAAAAGATAGGAAGAGGAAATTTCCAGCTAAATAACCTCTTACAAACACCTGTAAGCCATTCAACTTGTAAAATAGAATGTTTAGTTATTAGGAAACCCCAAACGTGCATACCATACTTAATTTAATTAAATAGAAAACTTCAACGTAGAGAAATTACTCCTTTTTTCTTTTTTAAAATTGAATTCCGTCATCTTACTGAGTGAATTAATCACTTTTCCAATCCCTCACAGTGTGCCATGGGAAATGTTGTATGTACATAGTTGAAAAATGTTTTAATTTACGAAGAATTTATTGTTCAAACGTAATGGAATTCGTGTCAACGCTGCGACAAAACAATTAGATCCAGCTATTACATAAAGTTACAAATTGTTAGTAAATATTTGTGTAAATAGTATAGCTTACAAAAGATCAATAAGACGTATACCGACGACAGCAACAGGTTTATCCCTGAAAGCTTCCTGTGTTTTAATTGCTCTTTTCTTTTTACAAAAGTGTGTTGTATTTAGTTTTAAAGTTTAAATTAAAGGAAATACAAATGACGAATCTAATTAATAATCAAAAACTGACTTTTCTCTCAGTAGTATTGCCATCGATACATTTCTTCTCTCCTTTGGAATATTCTTGCTTTTACTCGGGAGTATAAACGTCTGTGTGTCGGCGATAAATTTGGAAGAATCGAATTTTCTTTGTTTGCTAGAAGTAGTTGAGCTGGAGCTGGTAACACTGGATCCGGATGTAGTTGAGAGGGTGGTTGACCGACTGAAGCTTGAGGTTGGGTAACAGGTTGATGATTGCTATTTTCGTAAAAATGAGCTCGTCGGATTGTCTGCTTTGGTTTTCTGGGTTCAGTCGGTTTTGACTCGCTTAGGTTTGTCTGAAAACTCCTCATTTGGTCAACGTGGCGTTTATAGGTTTTATCCATCGAATTGTATTTCATAGTGAAAATAATTTTGGAGGAGATAACTCCTGTGAGCCATTTTTCCATCCGTCAATTATTTTAAACGAAATAAACTGTTTGTCCGGTATGAAATTTCCGAAAATTTGGTATGAATGATTTTTTTCCGTAAGCCGGTGTAATCGTGTTGGTATATTGCGTCCAAGAAATAGTTGCGCAGTTGTCGAATGCAGAGTTTTTCTGTATTGCCTCAGAAAGCAATTAATATCTCGATGTAAAGAACTTCTCGTATTATCAAGTGAATCTTTGACGGGGCCGACATACCTTTCAGTCTGGCCATTGGTAGCTGGGTGATAGGGAACAGATTGAACGTATTGAACTCTTCAAAAACAAATTGTTTGCCATTATCAGATATCACAGTGATAAATACAATTTTTCTACAAACTTCAAAAAATGACAAGGTTTGCGCATTGATGACAATACGCGAAGTGACCCTTTTTTCACTTTCCTACGTTACCATGACACCGTGCGCGAAGTAACGACGCTGTGCGCGAAATACTTTCTTCGCGCACTGCATGTAAACTATATGAGAGTTTTGTATTTTAACGTTAATAAATAATAATAATAATTTTTCACGTTTGGATGAAGTGGAAAAATTACACAGATAAGAGAGAAATCGAATAGTTGGGTAGTTTTGGAATTGTTTTTTTGTTGTCAGCTATGTGGGTGTTTTTGGGCGGTTCTTTTCAGAACCCACTTATAAGTTTACACTACTACTAAAAGCTAAAGTCCTCGAAGGCACAAATCATACATCACTTTGGGACCCCGAAAATAGAAATCCTTGGACGTTTTTTGCGTAGGTTTTAATGCCACTGTCAAATTGTGCTCACACACCCTTAGCAGACAGTAGTCTCATTCGAGTACAGGAAAAACAAAATCTTAAAAAAATGGCACAAGTTATAATGTTAAGTATCTACGGAGAGGTACTGGTTTTTGGCATCTGGTGCTCGAAATAGTAATAAACGGGTCCTTAGGTGTGCAAATTTTCAATATAATTCGTATCCGTGTCCCACATTAATGGTTATGGAGCAAAACGCATTGCACCGATGCTCAATGCGCGAATTGCATTTTCAGGCATGAAATACTTACTGTTATTGTTTGATATGTTGTACTTTCATCTTTTTAATCATTTCCTCTCTTTAAGGCTATACTTATTTTTACCGGGGGATCTTTCCATAGGAGTTATATTTCATTACCTTTTAATTTATACTTAGAATTCCTCTAAAACTTCCTAATTGTATACAATGATCCCACCAACACATTCCCTGAAAAGATGCAATCACGTCTTTTTGATCTCCATCTTCTCAGCTTCCCAAAAGTAAATCAGATTTCTCAATTTGTTGTAGCTACACTCTATTCACATTCTTGGCTTAAATAATTATTTCGTTACTGCAATAACAACACGTAATTTGAGTGGAATTACGGGTTATTAATATAATATACCTGGAGTTAGTTCAGGCAAATTTAATTATAATTACTTCGTTATAAAAACGTTTTTATATCTCCATTTATCTCTAAGGGAAGAATATGGGAAATACAACTTCGCGTGTTCGTGTGGCCTGTGGAAAATACTAAACTTTTGTTTTAATGATAACAAGCAGTTAACGGCCCTTATAAATTTCTGTTTCCCTCCCTAATAATTACAAAATTCCTTGGCTATATAGGTATCTAATTATTATTATCTCTTAATTTATTTTTAGCTTCCAAAATATAATATGAAATAGGTGGATCATTTGTAAATTACTGTTATCTTCCGTAGTCTAATGCTTGCTACAAATTGATAATTCGACCATTTCTAGAAATGAATGTTTTCCATTTACGATCTTATAAAAATGCAAAACTTCGTGAATAGAGGAAAAAGTTATTCCTTAATTTTGTTTTGCCAAATAAAATATTAATCAACAAAATAAACTCGGCTGTAATAGGAAACTCTATGGAAGTTTGATTTGATCTTAAAATATAACATTAATATCGGTTTTGTAGCATTAAAATAAATTGATGTTCTCATAGCATGAAATTCTAATTCAAAGTTTGTACATAAAATTTCTAATGGATTTATGAGAACACGATACCTTAACTCACTTTTACCTACATTTGTAAACGTAATAATGCAGTGCCGGTTTATACATTACGCACACTACGCACGTGTGTAGGGCCCAGACAAATCTGAAATTTGAAGTTTATTTATTTATTGGAAGTTTACAGGTATAGCTCAATCAATGCATTTAATATTAAGGAATTTCACTCACGACTTCAGAATAAGTACGTATTGTAAGATACAACAAATGTTAAATAACAGGAAAGTTAAAATCTGAAAAGTAGCTAATAAATAATTAAAACACCCTTGAATATGTTTGAGACATTTTTCCATTTAACGGGGAAAAATTATAAATTGATTACTGGTCATTATATTATAAGAGTTTATCGCAAATAAATTTCCTCGTCTCTTTCTAAGTAAATAATCTTTGCACTTAATTATGCCGACGCAAAGCGTTTGTAAATCGGGGGCGTAACTATCACGGTTCCGCGAGCTCCGCGGAACCCGGCCCTGTGATCTATGGAGCCCGGATGTTACGGCATTAATCTTTGTATTTTCGGAAACATTTCTGTTAAATTGCCGAAAAAAAAATTTATTGCAAAATGTAAGTTATTTTTCAGCAAGTTAACAATAATGTGAAACATTCCAATTAGGGAACAAAATATTTATTTCCACAACTTCCGGCGTGCACTTTGTTTACGTGCGGAGTTGTTTGTACTCGTACCAACCATATAATAAAGACAGATGCGCCGTATTTATTGTATTGCATCTATAGGCTTCTGAGAATTCAGACCTGCCGTTTCCATCTTATGAAGCTATTTGAAATATATTAGTCTGAATTATTCTTATTTTTATCGTCTCAAAAGCAACGAAGATAGAGAAAAAAAATGTTTGGTGATGGGGCAGGGGGGGGGGGCTCAATGTTACTTAATGCGTAATACTAAATGACATGTAAAACCGGCACTGTAATAATGTACTACTTATTTCACTTTAAATTACTTCGTTGTGCAGATCGTTCATCGATTATCAATGAATATTAATTTCTATACAGTGCGATTTTAACTCTAAAAGTCTCTAAATAGTCCGATTATAAGGGAGAATGATTTTGTTTGCAACGGGGGTAATTGGACGGACGTTGAGGCGACCCTAATTTGTAACACAATACAATGACAGCATAGAGTAAATTTACTCGTGACGCTACGCTAATACTCAGCAACGCATACTGTTCATTCCTCATTTTTTATATACATATAGGGTAGCCCATTAGTGCGAGGAAGTCGAATATTTCATTCAATATCATACGGATTAAACAATGTTTCAAATAAAAGTTGTAGGATACGAACCATTGCATATTTGTAAAATATTTATAAACATACAGGGTGCTTCGAACAATCGTGGGTCCGTGCCGACCTTTTAAATGGGATACCCTATGTTATTTGATATTATATTCCGATTGCTCTCTTAAAATGCTCTATGTCCATATTTTTGTGTTTTGTTTTAAATGCAGCGTTCCCAAGTTATGAATTTTTTCATGAAAAAACATGGTCTGATTAAAAAATGCGTAGGTTCGTTCAGTTTTAAAATTTTGAGTCAATCATTGATACACATATTAGTAAAGGTCAGTAGTATAGTAATGGAGCTACTAACTCAATTTCTATTGTTTTCTTGTCCGACGTTTCCGGTTCGCCTAACTCCATTTCTATTGTTTTCTTGTCAAGGTCACTTCTTTTCTATGTGCGCTACTAACTCAATTTCTATTGTTTTCTTGCCCAAGGTCGGCTAGCGTATTCCTCTGGCTCTATTGTTTTCCCGATCGGTGTTTCCGGTTAAGAACTTGGCTATTTCTGGTTATGAACTTGGCTAAACGTTTCCGGTTATGAACTTGGCTAAACGTTTCCGGCTATGAACGTGACTAGACGTTTCCGGTTGTGAACGTGGCTAGAAGTTTTCGGTTACGAACTTGGCTAAACGTTTCCGGTTGGGAACTTGGCTAGACGTTTCCGGTTATGAACTTGACTAAACGTTTCCGGTTATGAACTTGGCTAGATGTTTCCGGTTGCGAAATGCCTATCTCGCTTCAAGGTCGCTCGTGGTTCTTATTTTGGACATAACAAATGACTGGTTTGCATTGTAATATAGGCAATATATTGACCAACTCATTTTTATTGCTAAGTACCTATCTCGTCTATTTGCACGTCCAAATTTAAAACTTCTTTTATTTCAGTCTTTGATAAACTAAAATAACTTTAAAGTTGAACTAATTTCCGGTATCATAAAGCTGTCAACAATTCAAATATGACCTAATTTAAGTTCAAGTGGATCGCTCCCCTAAAGAACATTTACAATATGAATTTTTACGTTTTTAGTAAAGTGAAAGCTTACTAAAATTACGAAATACTAAAAGAATCGCACCCACCTAATTCGCTTTGGAGGTAAAAATAAAACATCACACAATAATGCCCTTTTAATTACTACTACAATTTTACGTAACAACGAAAATAGTAGTTTACGTAACAAGTCCCGAAAGTGACCTTTTACTGGACAAGTAGGCAAATTACAGGACGAGCCGCAGGCGAGTCCTGCAAGCCTGCGAGTCCAGTAAAAGCACTTTTGGGACGTATTACGTACAATATTTTTTTTAAAATCGGCCAGAAACGGGAAGAACAATTGACCATTCTAGGCCGGAAAGTAAAAAATGAATCCGGTAAAGTAAAAATGAGTCCGGTAAAACTTTTACCGGACTATCACAATGAATTTCCGGCTCAGTCCGTCAAAATGACATTTTCTGGCCTAAAAATAATCCGGAAAGTACTACTTTCTGACCGATTTTAAAAAAATTATAATTCGTCCAAACTGTCGCGTCTGATCTATAAAGGAAATTTGTTTAGTAAAAATGTAATTGGGTACAAAGGTCGATGCAATCCAGCTGTTATACAGGAGCGGGGGGACGAATTTCTCTACAGCCAATGGTTGATTCATAAAAAGTAAAAGAGTTGTACAGAAAGCTATACACAAAATGCATTTTTTACCCGAGTTCTTTTGTTTCCACTTTGTAAATTTGATAATCTTCTTTTGCACTACAAAATGTATACCGCAACGCGCGTCTTTAGTAAGTAACGAACTCTTTAATCTTGTCTGCATCGAAAACTAGACTAAACATTTGAACCTCGTGTAATTTCGGCTTGATTAAAGGAAACGGAAACGCGTAGTTTGTATTCCTTCAAAATAAAAAGTACCTCTGAGATATTGAGATAAAAACGGCATAGACAGACCGAGAGATCCCAGCCTGTTGCGCATGACGGAAATGCTTTTCATTAGAGTTTATAAAAAAGCCGACTTCAATATAATCCGTCGGAAGGAAGATGCTCGAGGTATAGAAAAAAGCATTTCCGCTTTTAGCTAATTGATTACATTGGTTAGTTTTCACGTCTATTTAAAAAAATACGGAAAGTATAGCGAACCTCGAAGTCCCCTAATGAAATTTTAACGTCGATACATAATGTTTGAATAATAGTTTTTAGTGAATATGAAATATATCGTTGCAAAATTTTAAAGCGCATATTAGCAAACTTCTTAACAAAAACTTTTGAAGATATGAATTAAAGGTACCCTAGATTATTATAATGCGCATTTTTTTCTCATACAGAAAACGCTTGTGATTTGTATTTACACGCATAATTAAGCGTAAATTAGTACGTTAGTGGACGAGGAGCGATATAACATCCCCACGTGGTTGTAAGTATACTGGATCACCCCAAACTGAAGTAAGTTCTGACTTCTGCAGCCAAGGTGGCGCACGCATAGTAGCTTTAAAGTTTAAGTTCAATGATCCTCGTGCTCACTGCTGATGGGGTGTAAAGTTTTTTGTCTCGATCGTCAACCTTAATAAAATATTTAAAATGGTTTTACATTATTTTCAACTTCATACTCAAATGAATCGACTTATCGCACTCAAATGTAGAAAACCCTTAGCGTCGCCGTAACTTCTTAGCTAATGGCATTGAACTTTCGAGAATGGGGCCACCCTTTCGTTTATGCATCTGTCAGGATAGTCGAACATATGGATTGGTCCCCTATATTTAATTATTTATGTGATTATGGTCGATGAGGTTGACCTGCAGACAACAAACGCAGTTATGGGCGCTTTTATTGTTGTCTGCGCGGCCGGCAACATTACAATTAATTAAGGGTATCATGTTCTTACTTTAGAAATGTTAACTGAAAGGGGCAAGCAGAGGCCCTTACTTATAGTAAAACAAAGGAAGGAGTAGTTAGTTAGTCTGTATCAGCCGTTTTGATTACCTCGTGTTGCAGATTAATAAAATCAGTCTTCGATACTTTGTATTCCCGTCCTTAATCTTACACATAATCTACGGTATCAAAACGATGAATATCATCCTTAATTGATTTATATATATATACGGACACGTCTTTTTGTCTTTGCTTTAATTCGACCCTTTTTAACATTATATCCACCTTTTAATCATCTGCTTCAGTTATGAGAACCGAAAAAGGATGCTCTGGAAACAAAGAAATCAAATTTGGTATCCTATAGAACGATGTTTCAACATGTGAAAATTAAACAAACCTCTACTTTCTAAAGAAGAAAAATACTGTTGCATCATTATTGGCGCAAGAATCCTGATGAAGCCAAACTGAGAAGGCGTTGTAGGCGGCGGCGGGGAAATCATAATTAATTGCGCTAATTAGTTAGACAAATAGGTCTGTTTACAAGGTAGCAGGACTACCCACGTGTTTCGCATTAAATTCATTTACATTCGTTCGAATATATATCTTTTCCTTAAAGTTGTCTTTTATATAGGAATTTTTAAATTTTTTGGATTATGTTGAAGAGGTTAAAAGATAACCCCTATTGTAATATCATTTAACACTCTCAAGATCTCATAATATACCTAGATGTTGTGTATCGTTCTTTAAAAATTGAAAAGCTCTGTTTCTATTGAAACTAATAAGTACCCTTCTTGCCACATTAAATTACAAACCCTGAGGCATTCTAAATCTCTGGTAAAATGTGATCAGTCACTTCGGCTATTTTTAATACTTGAAGTATATCAAGCAGGGTTAACAGGACGAAATACAGGCCGCGAAGAAAGAATAATCGGATGATTGGTTAAGCTATGAATCCTCCTGATTGATTTCAGACCGGTTCATGTTTCTCCTACGGGCATCAGATTGTTACGACCCATTATAAGCATGCAATCGCAAGATGTGTGTTGAATGCTGGAGGAATCGATATGGATTTCTCGTGATCAATGAGGATGCCGACGTAGAAAAGGGACGGTTTAGGAAAGGCTTCGACAACTATACATCGTAAACATGTACTTGACATTTTAGTAGCACGCAAATAACGCATCAGGAAACAGCTCACCAGAACAGCTTTTTAAACAGGAGTATAGCCGTTTTGCCGTTTACCTGTTTTTTACCAGTTCAAAACCTGTTATTATCTATTTAATAGCTGTTTTTTACCAGTTCAAGACCTGTTATCTGTGTGCTGTTACCTGTTATCTGTTAGCTGTTTGCTGCTTGATCTCCGGGTATTGAACAGGTAAAAACAGGTCTTGAACTGGTAAAAAAACAGGTATTAAATAGATAATAACAGGTTTTAGAAGCTTTATCGGCCTACATAATAATATGCGGGGTGTTCCATTTAAAATAGCAAAGTTTTTCCCATTCGAAATTTACAATACTTTACGAATTATTGCAAAACACCCTCTATAATTAAAACTAATTTGTGTACCAAAAATTGACTCAAAATTTTAAAACTGAACGAAAATCATGAAAAAAATTCATAACTTGGGTATGAAAAATATGGACATAGAGCGTTTTAAGAGAGCAATCGGAATATGACATCAAATATAAAAAAACATGTCGGCACGGATAAAACCACACAACCTCCCCTTTCTGCCAATTTAATGAATGAAATGATGGTTATTTTTTATATAAAAATTTAAACTGCCATATACAATAATAAAAATTTTACCGTTATGACAACTTTTCGGCAATATTCGAGCCTAAGTTGTTTTTAATCATTAAAATTAATTCAAAAGGATTACTGAGGCGACATGTTTCGGAACAAAACTCGTTCCATTTTCAAGAAATTTTATAAACATTTTACAAATATGCAATGGTTCGCATCCTACAACTTTTATTTGAATAATTTTTTAAATCGTATGATATTGAATGAAATATTCGACTTCCTCGCACTAATAGGCTAAGTACCCTGTATTTAGTTTAGTTGGGCACTTGACTTGCAGTAATAAATTTTCGTATACGTAGACCTTTTAAAACTATAGAGTTTATCGACCAGAAAAAACATGAATGTAGTCATAATGCGATCCGTCGACCAACGGTTTTATGTATTTCATGATTTTTAATGCATTTTTAAGAAAGAATATGATATTGTTCCCGATAGTGGAGAACTTGGACTACTATAGTACTGGATGACTGCTGATCACTTTCTGGAAGTATTAAAACATATTGCGCAAACTGCAAGATGTTCAATTGAAACAACGTGGTTGGAACGTGGTTGCCACCATAAGTGTTCCCAATTTTGGTTATAGCCGCGTGGTAGAACCCGTAGTAATTACGTGGCAGTAACTTTGGCAGTAACTTATTGAATCGTGACGGCTACGTGTTACCCACTTTTATAACCGTCATAACCGTGACTCTATATTAGATAAGAATCATTTCAACCGACTGCTCGCGATTTCATAATCTATACAGTATTTTATTGAAAATCGCAATGTTTTTACATTGCTATCAGTAAACTATGTTGTGATCAAAAGCTTACAGACTTATAAAGCTTACTTGTTATTTTATTTATTTCCAATTACTTACACAGTGTATAGGATTAATCAATACTTTTTTTATTACTTCTTAACTGACGTATTTGTTCGGGCAATTTATTGTACATTTTTGCGCCAATTTAAATAGGGCGTTCTTGTGTGGTACCTACTCAAGTTAGCACGTGTTAGACGAAGGGTGTTGATGCAACGCAATTGAATCTCATTAGATGTCCCTGAAGTTAGCCCCTATAGATTCCAAATTTATATTCAATTTGCTGCTTACAAATTAGTAAGTTATTAGTAAGCATTAGTAAGTTAAAAATCTAAATTCGTAAGCGAATTTTCGAATTTGTTTTAACAAAAACAAATTTTGGGGTTAAATTATCGGTAGCCGCACTATCTTGCAATATCAAAATTTAGTAGCATCATTAATTAGTAAGTAATTTGTAAGAATTTTTAATCAAGTTGTCAGAATTTGTAGTCAAACGGTATCTCTTAATTAAAAAAAAAACTTTTGCGCGACTAACTTCTCGGAAGGCGCACCACTTTGAGAAACAATATATTTTGTTGAATCAATATTTAGTAAATGATATGTAACAATTTGTAAACATAATCTCAAAATGTATAAGTCACATTATTACTACTTTACAGTCCAAAATACGCTCTGTGGAATAACTTCACGAATGTCCGAAAACATAGAGAAATTGTTGAATTTATTTGTATTTTAAAGTAATAATTAGTAAGTCGTATGTATTAATTGGTAAGGATAATCTTATCTTTTGTAACCTATTACGGTAAGAAATTGGGTTGCAACACAATTTTATATGCAGTGGCCACGGTCGCTCAGTCTGTGTAGGCAAAATGGCGTGGGTTAAGGGTGCCACCAAGTTCTAGAAAGGTTTTGTTGTCCGAAACTGAAAATTAAAACTACGACGCCTCGTAACGAACAACGGTTTGATAGCTAAAAGGAATGGGTGAATTAAGTAGATTTGACTTGAATATAATGCAGCATCAATTCAATACGATGCGAAATATAATTGATAATTAATGATAATAATTGTGAACAAAATAAATATCTACTTTGTTCGATACCTCGTTAGAAAGTGAACCGTAACTATAGGGTTCACTTTCGCTCACTGCTTTTCGCTCACGCATATTTAAAATAAACGGGGGTACACGCGATTCTCGCGTTTTGCGTGCTTTGGGGGGAGGGGGTATCTGTGATTGTAGGTTGTAGTAGCTTTTGTTTTAAAATATCACACCTTGTTGAGCTGGCTTAGTTGCTTGAAAAAAGAAAAAAAAATTACGTTTTTGTACCTTTTCAGATTTTTGACCCTGTAGGTATCTGTAATTTAGCAAGTTATTAAAGTAACTAAAATAAAGGATTACATTTACTTACATTTGACGTAAAAATCACAAAAATGGGTTGATATTTGGTAAATATATACGAATTCGTTCCTACCTACTTAAAGTAAATTTTTACCAATTATTTAAAAAAATGTAAAATGCAAACTTTTTGGAATAGATTTGAGACCAAAAATACATAATGGCCCTTTCACAATGTTAATTACGTCTTTGCACATAGTCTTTGCCCAAAAATTAACGAAAATATAACAAATTCCGTGTGAACTTCATAAGGATAGTTTAGAATGAATTTTGAATGTAAAAGAACTCAATTTGGACACTGGCAACTTTTTGGGAATACGAATGGCCTTAGGGAGAACGTTTTAACATTCATCTTTAACTATAGTAAAACTAAAAATACCATAAAACATAAAATGTACAAATAGAAGCTGGTCTAACGTTGCATAACATCTGTTTTTTAGAAAGACCTTCTCTACCTTAAACAGTTTCAAATTTTTGTTTATTTCACTAACTAAAGGCCACCATTTACACGTATATGTACAGCAGTAAATATGGATTTTACTTCCTCTTAATTACAATATAAGTTGTATATTTAGAAGTATAGTCAAAGTATAGGTATTCTCTTTGGTATAGTGTAACGTAACAATACACTTGCCACCTACTTTCATCAATAGATATTAAGTTAAATATGTAGACAAAAACATTTTTCTCGGTGAAAACATTCGACTATATATGTTACCTACGACATCGTTCATCGTTCAAAATCTCTAAATTCGAAATAAGTACACAAACATGTACATTTCGAAAGTTACCGAAAGAAGGTATCGGGATACATAAATTAGTTTACGATGAATGCTGTTACTACTTCTTACATCATTTTAACCATGAAAATGTTAACGCGAGGCATAATAGAATCATTTTTCATCATTTAAATAACTTTTCACCTTGAAATAATTAAATTTCCATGTTATCGAGAAAAAGTTTCCGATACTTGTCATTTTGAAAATTTTCGCGAAAATACTTTCTGGCATTGTTTTAATGTTCGAAATGGGTTAAGGACCTCGGACAGACAAACTTTGCATGTTTACACAAAATTTTCACCCAAAAATAAGCACAAATAGCGAATTCTATTTTACACGTAATCTCCATAAGGAAACTTTGAACGTAATTTCTAAGTAAAGAAAATATATTTAGACACAAATACCGCTTGAATAAGATGACGGACTTTTATACTAAAATGTTTAAAACTTACTTTGAAAAAAATTAGTGCAGATATTTACGTGGTTTGCGGGGTATCTATAATTGTAGCTTGTAACATTAATTTGTAGGTTATAAATTTATAATAGCTTTGGTTTTAAAATATCACATCCGCATTCGTCGGGATTCGGCGACTGTCGGAAAAGTGCACAGCAACACAAACATATACACACGTCTCGGTTATTATATAGTGATTCAATGATATTAATAGAAATAGTTATTTACATAAGAGTGAGGAAGGTCCACTTTCGTTCACGCGAATTGCATGTTCGTCCACGTCATCAAGGCGTCAGAAGAATTGTTCGAATTCGAACACATTATTGACTCCTTAACAAGGCTCCTCACTATTGTTAAGGACACACTCACCATATAGTGCAATTATAGGAAACTACTCAACTAAACAAAAACGTTTCTCTTTAAAATGCTTTAATGTGACTACTGTCGGCGCAAAAAGTATATATACTCGAGTTTGAAGCTGAATAAAAAATAACCATTGGGCTGATTCGAATGAACTTGGTATAAAATTAAAGCCTATTTATTTCTACGTTATTTAGAAGTAACAACTTTTTTTAAAATGCACTTTAAGGGCCATTTCTACGGCCGAACGATGCAAAGTGCCCGTTTTCGGGGTTTGCGGCACGATAGCTAAGTTTAGAGTTACATAAAAACAAAACTACTCGTTCAAATGGAACGAAATTTTAGTATGTTGTAGATTCAACCTTTGTTAATATGATTGTAAAATTGTATTATCAAAATTTGATTTTTATAGGCGCTACAGACGATATTGTAGCACATTGCATTCTCGGGAATGGTAGGTCGTAGGAGCATTAGACTACCATGAACGTCTTAGTTGTAATATGAATAATAAAATGACTCATTTAGAAATCAAAATTGTCACGTTTTGAAGTCTTTACACCACCGCTTCGGCTACAAACAGCGAGCGTGTGGCATACCAGTCCATTAGAATGTTACGCTTCTCTCTCTAAGCGCCGGTGTTGCATGTATCTCTAATTTTATAATTTTCTGTGCTATAATCATTACTGAAATTCGGTTAACTTTCCTGTTTCGTTTTCAAGGACAATCTTTTCTGGTAGTTGCTAATTTTTATAATTGTGATAACAATTTAGTAGCAAAGAAAATTATAAAATTAGAGAGAGAAGTGTAACATTCCAATGAATTGGCACGCCACACGCTCGCTGTTTGTAGCCGAAGCGGTGGTGTAAAAACTTCAATTAATTAAAAATTGTTTTCCAAAAACGTGACAATTTTGATTTCTCAATTAGTCTCATTTTATTATTCATATTACAACGAAGACGTTCGTGTAAGTCTAATGCTCCTACGACCTACCATTCCCGAGAATGCAATGTGCTACAATATCGTCTGTAGCGCCTATAAAAATCAAATTTTGATAATACAATTTTACAATCATATTAACAAAGATTGAATCTACAACATACTAATGTGCATTTACTTGTTATTACTTCTAAATAACGTACAAATAAATAGGCTTTAATTTGATACCAAGCTCATTCGAATCAGCCCAATGGTTATTTTTTATTCAGCTTCAAACTCGAGTATATATACTTTTTGCGCCGACAGTAGTTGCGAAATGTAACTGTAGGCCAAATTATTTAAAACAAAAATAAATTGCAAACAAATGTTAACCCATTGTAATTTTCAGATTTATGATCACCACCATGAATAACAGCTTCTCCAATTAGCTGCACTGCCAATACGGGTAAGTTTCAGATGAATTGCATATAGATTACATAGATCGTTATAAATTACAATATAGAGCTCGTTAAAAGGAGCGCTTTAACAAAATGAAATAGACGAGACACCGTTTTTAGTAAATTGAGTTGATTAGTAGGATTTAGATCAAAAGTAACATCGTTCCTAATTTAGAATTAAAGCTGTGGAAGGAAGACTGAAATGAACACTTTAATAAATTTGAAACTAGCGCTAGGTTACAGAGACACAATTAAGAATAAATTAGTTAAATTTTATTAAAATCTCAAGGAAATTTCCGACTCACTTAGAAGTAAATAATCTAATTTGGACATGGCTCATCAATATACCTACACATAGCTGCAATTACAGTCATGCAAAGTACTTTACCTATCCTGATATTCAATTATGTATTTAAATTACTGTGAATTATACTTAAAGTTAGTTGCGTTCAATTAATGTAGCGCATGTATTATAGAAATTTAATGATGTCGCATTAATTTCTCTGACTAACACTCGACAGTATTTAGAAGTGTTTAACAAACGTAATTTCCATTACTAAGATACATTTAAACTTTGTGAGTTGCCGCAAGTCGTGCCTATACCCAAGTGGATTTCAGACTAATGCTTTTAGACATTTAAAGATACAAACTTATTTCAGTTAATTATCATTTAACATCACGATACAAAATTACCTATTCTTCTTTAATCTTAAAAATGAAATATTATTTTTTCTTTGAGAGAGTAGACCGTTTTCAATATTCGACCTATAAAGCGTCCATAAGTACCGTAAAATTAAATGTAAATATTGTAAATTGAGAAATGGTTAGTAGGTAATCAAGATACTAATATAATAAGATTATGGACGAAAAAATTCATATAAATCGCAAGAATATTAAAAAATATAAACTAGGTATTGTTCAATGAAGACGTGAAGTATCTCGTTATTGAAAAGCGGAGACCATGTATTAGGTCATAAAAATATACCGAAAAAGACAAAATGCAAGTAAGTGGTTACTTAAAAAAAGCATTTCAGTAAAATGGCTATACTTGGCGATACGCGTTAGGAATTGTATTCCTTTCTCTTGTTCATGCTTTTTCGAGCAACACTGCCTTTACCTAGAATATGAGAATTAATTCCGGGCTTATATTTCAATTGTATAATCAACCCTGATTACACTCTTCACTGAAACCAAAATCTTTACTTTTACAATCCTCTACTAATTTTGCAGAAGTCATCAACTGTTTTTATTATCACGTTGTTCTGTTATTTCTATCTTAAAATTCTTCATTGGACTAAATTGGACTGGATAAAACCATTCAGACATGCAATATTAGAAATACACACAATATTTACAGAATATTAATCTGCATTCATATACAAAAAATAACTCTGTTATATCACTTTCAATTCTTTGAGAATCTTCATTGGCCGTAACTTCTATTAATGTCAATTTCTTCAATTGATTTTACCTGAAAATCAGCTCTATCCATCATTAGTAATAATTCTGCGGTCTGGTATAAATATCCGGAATTATTTTTTAAAAGCTATATATTTTCAAATTTTTTACAAAACAACGTTATCCCGTTCAAAATACTCTCCATTACAACTAATACATTTGTGCCACCGGTGCTTAAGTTTGTCTGCGTCTAAAAGTATCATAATTAGAAAATTCCAAACATTATGGTGTCTCTTATTTAAAATAACCGAGTTTACAATACATACAATAATAATAATAATACTAACTAATGCAGTAATAAACAATAAATAACACCTGCATTTTAAACGTAATCTAAACCGTCACCTTATATGACCTCAATTAGCTTCAACAATGTGTTAACAAGTATTATTGTAAGTAATCAAGTAATCACCCTTCAATTAGTCTTACGATCATCTGTATAATTTGTTTATGTCATACTACCTTATTATTTTACCATAACAACTGCTGAAACAAGAAACATTAATGACTAAATAACGCCTCTTTACATGACAACCGGATTTTAGATAGCAACGGGCGTTATTTTTTGTAACGCCTGCTTATAACGCTCGCAAATGTAAAATTATGCCTCATCACATATACGGTCAAGGATGTTAAATGTCAGTCTATACTGATTTTATTGTTATCATCTGTTTTAATCATCTTAATCAACTTCTTGCAAGTATGACATAAAGTTATGAAGGCACCACGGACGTTATGAGCATAACGCCTACGTTCGACCTTAGGCGTTATTTAGTTCATAACGCCCTAGTTACCTTAATTACTATAATATAAACAATTTTTAGATCCTGATGAAGCAGAAATTTTTTCTGCGAAATATTGATTAAATAAATAAGTTAACGCAACGCGTTTTTGGTCTAATTCCCAAATAACCACTAATTAATCAAGACCGAATTACTCCTGCCGACTCAGTAATTATGAAATATACAAATGATTCTTATTCTCGCTCTCCATATTCAACATAATTTTACATCTTATTAACCAATAAAAAAACTACCATATACTACTACTACCCTTCCTTTCCTTCTTCTATTCTCCACCAGATCAACTAAACTTCTAACTCTAACAAACCCTACTACCAAAGCTTCCCCTTCTACCAAATTACACAGTTCCTGCCTATTCCACTTCTCCTCCCCAATAGTCTACCACCCTTTCCTTTTCCTACTTTCCATTATTTCTTCCATCCATTCTATCCCTTCTCCACCTTCACTTAACACATCCCTCCACCCTTCCTCCTGTTCCCTTAGCTCACCATATTCCTCCACCATATGCTCTATCGTCTCCCTTACCTCCCCACACAGCCTGCATACCCTCATTTCCTTCTCCCTCCAATACTTATTATCCCTTTCTTCGTTACCCACTCTGAACCGTACTACTATCCTCTTCCTTCTTAGACTGGCCTTGCTGCTTAGGTAGTTCGGTATTTCGTTTGTCACCAACTCCCTGTATTTCTCGTTATATCTCCCTGCATTAATTTTCATCATCCACATCTCTTCTTATTATATCCCCAGCTATCCATACTCTCTCGTCTCCTCCTCTCTACCTCCTCTCTCGCGTATCCGCCTCTCTCGTAAAAACACCTTCTTCCTTCCTGTCCATATGTTATCTTCTTATTCCTCATCTCTTTCCAACAACTTCTCAAGATCACCCCCCAGCAAACACACATATAAAATATACATATAACATATGTAAATCATATAATATATACATATAGATAATTACATATCATTCATGGAATTCATGTGCTGTCATATTTACATGCTTACATTTATGTACGTTATATATAAAATATTATATGTAATATTACTTATTTTTTATGTATGCCTTCTGTAAATATAATTAGAAATTATGATTGCATATATTGTATGGTCGAAAATAAAGTCCGTTTCTATTTGCGCCACATAAGTAATCGCACGCGCGTGTTTTCTATAACGCCAAAAATTGTAGTTCACGTACCTTTAATATTAGATCCGTATCGACTAAAATGCGTCTAATTTATATAGAAAACAAATAATATAAAATAAATTAAATCCTGGTCATTTTTAACATAAAATTAAAGATAGGTATAATTATTGAATAAGACTTCACTCAACGGTATAATCAAACAAAATTTAAACTAATTACACGAAACAGCGCAAAGTTACGAAGTACGAAATAAAAAAAGGGATTTTACAGATTAGCGCAGTGGTACAATGTCGGAGACAATGAAAACACATGTCGGATTTCGGAATTTGCAACGCCCACGCCCAAACGTTCGAATCCGGTTAAGGGAAACTTTTCAAGCAAGTATATCATAATAAACTGTCGGCTTTCAGTTCAGGTAAAAACGGGTTCGTGCAAGAATTAAGTTAAATATAATTAAAAGTAGGTACAGTTGCACGTAAAATGTAGTTTTTCAATTTTTTGTATGAAACTGCTTAAATAATTTTTTACATTGATAATAATTACGTTATGTTCGAGTAGCTGCCATTTTGGTCATCGCACCGCTTTTACACCTAATATTTTTTATGTAAATATTACATAAAATATACATAAAACGTATATAAATTCATGTAGAAGAATTTACATCTAATAGACATATATATTATTTTGAAAATTGCTGACATCCTAACATTAAATATCTCTTATTTTTCTTCCAGTTTTATATAAATCTAAAAAGCTCTTACATAATTTATATGTATTTTATATATAAATGTGTTTGCTGGCCCTTCCTCCCGCCTTCCCATCCTTTCCTCGAAGTCCATCGCTCTCTTCTCCGCCACAGTTTTAATTTTATCCAGCTTCATCTCCTCCTCCACTACATACCCCGGAGATTCCCTTTCAAGCCCTAGCACCCATCTCCAGTATTTCACTTGTATTCTTTCTATCTGTTCTCTTTCCACCCATTCCCACACTTCCGCCCCGTGCAACACTACACTTTTTACCACCCTGTCGAAGAGCCACTTCCTTTTCCGCACAACTCCTCCCATACACCTTTCCCCCAATCCCCATACCTACCCCACAATTCCATTTCCTTTCTTTACCAGCTCCCTTACCCGCGCATTGTCCCTGTTATTATAACTTGTTCTGCATCCCAAGTACGTGACCTCATCTACACTTTCTATATCCTCCTCCCCCACTTCCATACCGCCCTCTTTCCTCTCCCTCTTTTCTGGACTTCCACCATTTTTAACTTTTTTGTGTATACTTCCAACTCGATTTTCTCCATATATCTTTTCACCACCCTCATCATGCTCCTCATTTCTTCCTCCTCTCTCGCCACCAGCACCATATCATCGGCGTAAGCCAGAGCCCATACCTTTCTTCCTCCTTTCACTATACCACCACGTTGGTTCCTCCTCAACACTTCCACCATATCACCTAATCTTCTTAAAACTTCCAAATGAATGGTTTGATTGACGTTCTGGCCTGGGGGAAAAACTCTGAATCTACTGGCGCGTTTACCCACTGGTCTTTGCTGCCAACAACGGCAAAAAGAAAAGGTCGTTCTCTTGGAATCAAATGATTTTCTTTCTTTGCATTGAATAAGATAAACAAAAATTAGAACACTTAAAGCCAAACTTCCCATATCAAATTAATATTTCCATTTCCAACATCTTCTGTGTATAAAATCATTGTATGGGAAAGAATGTAATTCTTCAAAGTAACTTCTTTATTGTGCATATTACACGTACTAGTATTAAATCGTTGAAATTACTTTCTTTCTCTGGGTACGGTTTGTAATGAAATTTGGGACTCTTTCTACCGAAAGTAATTAATGGTGCGTGTATAGAAACGTTTTAAAGCGAAATGAAAAGAAATGTATGAGAATGGTATAATTGAAGAGTGTCAGGGGATTACATTAGAAAATACAAGACGACAAAACTGTACAAAGCCAAATAATGAAAAAGTGAAACGATTTATTGCTTTTGCTAATTAAAATAGAAAATGTGAACCAAGATTTGCAGATATAGCGGCATTTAAATAATTTATGTAAGTGCAACGTTTCAATGTACATAGGAATGTGAGTTATAGTTCGGATTATTAAAAAAGAATGTTACCATCATCCATTTCGTATTTCGCAATAAAGTGTGTCAGATTGTAGTGAAACTTCTACAAATCCTCTTGGACTAATCTCCCAGGCGTCGTAGAGGTCAAAAGGTCGAAAGATTGTGCGGAGATTTGGGTCGTTACTGGAGAAATAAAAACAGTTATGATTATTTCGTTATGAGGAATGAAACTTTTTATTGTTTTCCTTTAAAATAATTTTTACTTGTGGATTCTTATACTCTGTCAGCATTAACTCAAGATGGATTTGTAAACAATAAGTGAAAATATGAAAGTACAAGATTTGAGTGGTAGTGAAATGTGAAAATAAATAATATGAAAAGGTTAAAAACTAAAAAATTCAATACACGAGGAGGGTTCAAATTTAAACGGAAATATTGCTACCAACACTGAAATGCTGTTAAATGTCATGCAATGGACTACCCATAAGCCTTGTAATCTGTCACAACAATTGTCATGACTTTTGTTGAATAATGTTTACCATGTCCCAAAAAACAGTTCATGCTCAAGTCATGTCACGCATGACCACGTATTATAATCAAATTTCTAGCATAAGATGTGAATCCAAATGAAATATTGGAGACTTTCTGTTCAATTTGGGGAAAACAATCCTTCGAAGACTAAAGGCTTGTCGTGGTGTAAATAATTTTGTGAAGGGAGACATCGTGTACAAAATTTCGAGCATACGAACTTCGAAAAACCTTCAACGAGTTGATTCGCAATTATCGACGGATTTCTATACGGAAAATGACAAGGTCTCTGTGTCGAACACATTGTTCATAAAGAAACTCTTCCGTTGGGGTGTCAACTGCGCTTCTATGTTATTAATGTGAAGGGGAAGTATCCTTGAAGCGTATAGTGACGTGCGCTAACACTTTGCTTCACCTGTGTTCCTGGATCCATGAGGTTAACCCTCGAAAAAACGAAGACATGTCCTTTAGCAGGTAGAATTACGATACCACCACCGTATTTTTGGAACATTCAAGGTCTTATTGTGATTGGTTTTTTAATTGAAGGACTCACTACTAATGTACCTTATTACTACCAAGTTCGACTGCAAATCTTTGTCCAGAATTGGTTAGGTAAACACGCGGCCAATTGGGTTTTATCAAGACGGCCTTCAGTTACCAAGAAGATTGTACAAGTTGCATTGATGTAGTATGTCGAAAAGTAGCATATACTGCTTTATAAACTATTTGTTTAAATTAAATGTCATCGTGAGATTACGGTTTAAATTTGAACCCTCTCCGTTGAAAAAATCATCGAGCGGTAATACGGGAATAAAACAAACTACGAATATTATTGAACGTCTTAATTAAAATAACAGAGTTAAATCAAGAAGGTTTCTGGTATTAATCATACTATTAAAGGAATTCGTTAAAGGACCGTCTTGATATTTATTATGCTTTATCGAGTATTAATTTTTTACATGCAACTTAAAATTGTGTAACGCTCACATTAATTAATTAAAAAAACGTAAAAACTCATTTACATTTCTGTCGTGATAGGTCTGAACATCTCTGCATTTCTTTAGTTTGAACGGTGAGTTTGGGGAAATGTTCATAATATAAATCTCTTCCGTGTTGCACTGTTCTAAGGCTATCGACGAATTTCCAAATTGTGAGGTTTTTCATTCCAATTGCGGATTTGCAGCAACATTTTCTATCGCAAGAAGTAGATTTTACAACGTTATAGGGTAATTGATAAATAGGTAACTGCTGCCATAAATCTATTATTGGGAGCAAGTGGACAAATTTTTGCATGCTGATGCACCTAAACATGAGGAATTAATATCTGCATCTACATCTGAAATATCTATACAATTGCGGATTTTCAGCAACATTTTCTATCGCAAGAAGTGGATTTTCCAACGTTTTAGGGTAATTGATAAATTGGTAACTGCTGCCATAAATCTATTATTGGGAGCAAGTGGACAAATTTTTGCATGCTGATGCACCTAAACATGAGGAATTAATATCTGCATCTACATCTGAAATATCTACACAATTACGGATTTGCAGCAACATTTTCTATCGCAAGAAGTAGATTTTACAACGTTTTAGGGTAATTGATAAATTGGTAACTGCTGCCATAAATCTATTATTGGAGCAAGTGGACAAATTTTGCATGCTGATGCACCTAAACATGAGGAATTAATATCTGCATCTACATCTGAAATATCTATACAATTGCGGATTTTCAGCAACATTTTCTATCGCAAGAAGTGGATTTTCCAACGTTTTAGGGTAATTGATAAATTGGTAACTGCTGCCATAAATCTATTATTGGGAGCAAGTGGACAAATTTTTGCATGCTGATGCACCTAAACATGAGGAATTAATATCTGCATCTACATCTGAAATATCTACACAATTACGGATTTGCAGCAACATTTTCTATCGCAAGAAGTAGATTTTACAACGTTTTAGGGTAATTGATAAATTGGTAACTGCTGCCATAAATCTATTATTGGGAGCAAGTGGACAAATTTTTGCATGCTGATACACCTAAACATGAGGAATTAATATCTGCATCTACATCTGAAATATCTCCACAATTGCGGATTTGCAGCAACATTTTCTATCGCAAGAAGTGGATTTTCCAACGTTATAGGGTAATTGATAAATTGGTAACTGCTGCCATAAATCTATTATTGGGAGCAAGTGGACAAATTTTTGCATGCTCATGCACCTAAACATGAGGAATTAATATCTGCATCTACATCTGAAATATCTCCACAATTGCGGATTTGCAGCAACATTTTCTATCGCAAGAAGTGGATTTTCCAACGTTTTAGGGTAATTAATAATTGGTAACTGCTGCCATAAATCTATTATTGGGAGCAAGTGGATAAATTTTTGCATGTTGATACATCTAAACATGAGGAATTAATATCTGTATCTACATCTGAAATATCTCCACAATTGCGGATTTTCAGCAACATTTTCTATCGCAAGAAGTGGATTTTCCAACGTTTTAGGGTAATTGATAAATTGGTAACTGCTGCCATAAATCTATTATTGGGAGCAAGTGGACAAATTTTGCATGCTGATGCACCTAAACATGAGGAATTAATATCTGCATCTACATCTGAAATATCTATACAATTGCGGATTTTCAGCAACATTTTCTATCGCAAGAAGTGGATTTTCCAACGTTTTAGGGTAATTGATAAATTGGTAACTGCTGCCATAAATCTATTATTGGGAGCAAGTGGACAAATTTTTGCATGCTGATGCACCTAAACATGAGGAATTAATATCTGCATCTACATCTGAAATATCTACACAATTACGGATTTGCAGCAACATTTTCTATCGCAAGAAGTAGATTTTACAACGTTTTAGGGTAATTGATAAATTGGTAACTGCTGCCATAAATCTATTATTGGGAGCAAGTGGACAAATTTTTGCATGCTGATACACCTAAACATGAGGAATTAATATCTGCATCTACATCTGAAATATCTCCACAATTGCGGATTTGCAGCAACATTTTCTATCGCAAGAAGTGGATTTTCCAACGTTTTAGGGTAATTAATAAATTGGTAACTGCTGCCATAAATCTATTATTGGGAGCAAGTGGATAAATTTTTGCATGTTGATACATCTAAACATGAGGAATTAATATCTGTATCTACATCTGAAATATCTCCACAATTGCGGATTTTCAGCAACATTTTCTATCGCAAGAAGTGGATTTTCCAACGTTTTAGGGTAATTGATAAATTGGTAACTGCTGCCATAAATCTATTATTGGGAGCAAGTGGACAAATTTTTGCATGCTGATACACCTAAACATGAGGAATTAATATCTGCATCTACATCTGAAATATCTCCACAATTGCGGATTTGCAGCAACATTTTCTATCGCAAGAAGTGGATTTTCCAACGTTATAGGGTAATTGATAAATTGGTAACTGCTGCCATAAATCTATTATTGGGAGCAAGTGGACAAATTTTTGCATGCTCATGCACCTAAACATGAGGAATTAATATCTGCATCTACATCTGAAATATCTATACAATTGCGGATTTTCAGCAACATTTTCTATCGCAAGAAGTGGATTTTCCAACGTTATAGGGTAATTGATAAATTGGTAACTGCTGCCATAAATCTATTATTGGGAGCAAGTGGACAAATTTTTGCATGCTGATGCACCTAAACATGAGGAATTAATATCTGCATCTACATCTGAAATATCTACACAATTACGGATTTGCAGCAACATTTTCTATCGCAAGAAGTAGATTTTACAACGTTTTAGGGTAATTGATAAATTGGTAACTGCTGCCATAAATCTATTATTGGGAGCAAGTGGACAAATTTTTGCATGCTGATACACCTAAACATGAGGAATTAATATCTGCATCTACATCTGAAATATCTATACAATTGCGGATTTGCAGCAACATTTTCTATCGCAAGAAGTGGATTTTCCAACGTTTTAGGGTAATTGATAAATTGGTAACTGCTGCCATAAATCTATTATTGGGAGCAAGTGGACAAATTTTTGCATGCTGATACACCTAAACATGAGGAATTAATATCTGCATCTACATCTGAAATATCTATACAATTGCGGATTTGCAGTAACATTTTCTATCGCAAGAAGTGGATTTTCCAACGTTTTAGGGTAATTGATAAATTGGTAACTGCTGCCATAAATCTATTATTGGGAGCAAGTGGACAAATTTTTGCATGCTGATACACCTAAACATGAGGAATTAATATCTGCATCTACATCTGAAATATCTATACAACTGCGGATTTGCAGCAAACATTTTCTATCGCAAGAAGTGGATTTTCCAACGTTTTAGGGTAATTGATAAATTGGTAACTGCTGCCATAAATCTATTATTGGGAGCAAGTGGACAAATTTTTGCATGCTGATACACCTAAACATGAGGAATTAATATCTGCATCTACATCTGAAATATCTCCACAATTGCGGATTTGCAGCAACATTTTCTATCGCAAGAAGTGGATTTTCCAACGTTATAGGGTAATTGATAAATTGGTAACTGCTGCCATAAATCTATTATTGGGAGCAAGTGGACAAATTTTTGCATGCTCATGCACCTAAACATGAGGAATTAATATCTGCATCTACATCTGAAATATCTCCACAATTGCGGATTTGCAGCAACATTTTCTATCGCAAGAAGTGGATTTTCCAACGTTTTAGGGTAATTGATAAATTGGTAACTGCTGCCATAAATCTATTATTAGGAGCAAGTGGACAAATTTTTGCATGCTGATGCATCTAAACATGAGGAATTAATATCTGCATCTACATCTGAAATATCTATACAATTGCGGATTTTCAGCAACATTTTCTATCGCAAGAAGTGGATTTTCCAACGTTTTAGGGTAATTGATAAATTGGTAACTGCTGCCATAAATCTATTATTGGGAGCAAGTGGACAAATTTTTGCATGCTGATCACCTAAACATGAGGAATTAATATCTGCATCTACATCTGAAATATCTCCACAATTTCGGATTTGCAGCAACATTTTCTATCGCAAGAAGTAGATTTTACAACGTTTTAGGGTAATTGATAAATTGGTAACTGCTGCCATAAATCTATTATTGGGAGCAAGTGGACAATTTTTGCATGCTGATACACCTAAACATGAGGAATTAATATCTGCATCTACATCTGAAATATCTCCACAATTGCGGATTTGCAGCAACATTTTCTAATCCCAAGAAGTAGATTTTGCAATGTTATAGGGTAATTGATAAATTGGTAACTGCTGCCATAAATCTATTATTAGGAGCAAGTGGACAAATTTTTGCATGCTGATGCATCTAAACTGAGGAATTAATATCTGCATTTACATCTGAAATATCTCCACAATTGCGGATTTGCAGCAACATTTTCTATCGCAAGAAGTGGATTTTCCAACGTTATAGGGTAATTGATAAATTGGTAACTGCTGCCATAAATCTATTATTGGGAGCAAGTGGACAAATTTTTGCATGCTCATGCACCTAAACACGAGGAATTAATATCTGCATCTACATCTGAAATATCTCCACAATTGCGGATTTGCAGCAACATTTTCTATCGCAAGAAGTGGATTTTCCAACGTTTTAGGGTAATTAATAAATTGGTAACTGCTGCCATAAATCTATTATTGGGAGCAAGTGGATAAATTTTTGCATGTTGATGCATCTAAACATGAGGAATTAATATCTGTATCTACATCTGAAATATCTCCACAATTGCGGGTTTGCAGCAACATTTTCTATCCCAAGAAGTAGATTTTGCAATGTTATGGGTATTGATAAATTGGTAACTGCTGCCATAAATCTATTATTAGGAGCAAGTGGACAAATTTTTGCATGCTGATGCATCTAAACATGAGGAATTAATATCTGCATTTACATCTGAAATATCTCCACAATTGCGGATTTGCAGCAACATTTTCTTTCGCAAGAAGTGGATTTTCCAACGTTTTAGGGTAATTGATAAATTGGTAACTGCTGCCATAAATCTATTATTGGGAGCAAGTGGACAAATTTTTGCATGCTGATGCACCTAAACATGAGGAATTAATATCTGCATCTACATCTGAAATATCTACACAATTTCGGATTTGCAGCAAACATTTTCTATCGCAAGAAGTAGATTTTACAACGTTATAGGGTAATTGATAAATTGGTAACTGCTGCCATAAATCTATTATTGGGAGCAAGTGGACAAATTTTTGCATGCTGATATACCTAAACATGAGGAATTAATATCTGCATCTACATCTGAAATATCTACACAATTACGGATTTGCAGCAACATTTTCTATCGCAAGAAGTGAATTTTCCATCGTTTAGGGTAATTGATAATTGGTAACTGCTGCCATAAATCTATTATTGGGAGCAAGTGGACAAATTTTTGCATGCCTGATGCATCTAAACATGAGGAATTAATATCTGCATTTACATCTGAAATATCTCCACAATTGCGGATTTGCAGCAACATTTTCTATCGCAAGAAGTGGATTATCCACGTTATAGGGTAATTGATAAATTGGTAACTGCTGCCATAAATCTATTATTGGGAGCAAGTGGACAAATTTTTGCATGTTGATGCATCTAAACATGAGGAATTAATATCTGCATCTAGATCTGAAATATCTCCACAATTACCGATTTGCAGCAACATTTTCTATCGCAAGAAGTTGATTTTCCAACTTTTAGGGTAATTGATAAATTGGTAACTGCTGCCATAAATCTATTAGTGGGAGCAAGTGGACAAATTTTTTGCATGCTGATGCACCTAAACAGAGGAATTAAATCTGCATCTACATCTGAAATATACA